>JAWZYV010000001.1:1200000-2400000 GCA_038373885.1 Cheiracanthium punctorium
GTGTTAATGCAACTTAATTTTACTTTCAGATGCGTCGGTTTTTAGGATCACGATAAACGTCTGTGTAAAATGTCAACTATGTACCTAAATTTATTCACGATTATTTAGGAAGAGAGAAAGTAAGTCACGGAATTTAATTTTAAACCTTCTTCATCTGCATCTGTAATAATAAGAGAAAAATTCTCTGTGTATCTGTCGCGTTGCACTGTAGAAGTGGAGACGCGTAAAGATCTCATTTTCTTGCACTCCCAAGAGATTTTTTTTCGAAATTCGACTACTTTTTTCAAACATTAAAAAAATGCTATGCTTTGTTCGAATTTTTTTTTTTTTTTTTTTTTTTTTTTTTTTTTTTTTTAACAGGAAACATTTTTGGGGTGGCTATATGAAAAAACGGAATTTCTGTTAAAGAAATTCCGTTCCTTCTGAAAAGTTATGCCAACTAATCGAAATAATTTGGAGAAATTGGAAGTGGGAGGGGGGCTATATACCCCGATGCTACTCTCTGGGCACGCCCGTGCACGTGACTTCTTATCCATTTGAAAATTGTACTGAATACCGAGTCAACTGTCACTCCTCATTTAAAATATGGAGAGTAAAAAAACAATTTAAACGTTAGTTTTTCTCCATGTAAGGATCCTTTACATGACGATTTTGTTATGTGGCGTAGTTTAATGTTCAAATGACGTCATACAGTGCGGTTGCTATTGAAAGTGTGGAATAATTTTTGATGGGGAACTTTTGTGAATCATCTAGCTGGTATAAATTGATTATTGATTAATACAATGGTATAAAGTTTATGTAAATATGTTAGCATTTTTAAACACTAAAAAGTTATTTCTCTCATGCCTCATCCGAATTTAGAATTTCAGAGGAGAACAAAAACATAGTTATTTCAAATGCGAAATGGCAGAAAACGCGTTGCAGACAGCCATATTTGTCAAATGCGGCTCAACAGATAAATCAATAGGCAATCAAATAACGATCCAGAAGTCACCTACGGGATAGGTGTATAATTCAACGCATACGTACAAATTACTGAACAATTATTCAATCGGTTGCTTCAGTCATCAGGCCTTGCATTCAATTACGGTGCATTTAAACGAAATTCCTATAAATTTTCTAGAGGGTGTTACCAAATTTGGATTTCCCAATTAAATAACTTAATTATGTCTTCGATGGCTAGCAGCAGAAAGGCTGTGATGTTGACTTTAATCCCGCGTGAGAAAGGGTACCAAAGGCCTGAGGTAAAATCACGACGAACCCTGGAGATGCCAGCCACTCGCTCTGGGTGCAGCTACGCGCAAAGGAACCAAGGCTTGCAGAAAATGATGTTTTTGATTTCGGAATTTCATCGAAAAGGTAACAAGAGGCGAACTTGACATGAGTGAAGGCTGTTCGGCGGTTGAAGCTCTTTTCATTGCCGATCGATGATATCAGTCAATTGTAAACGTGGGTGGTAATCGGCTGACTGGCAAATAACGCCGAAATGCGATTGAGAGATGCATAAGGGGAGAACAATGATAATCAATCATTTTTATAACGAAGTGGCCATGAGATTAATCAAACCCATAAACAAAGTCCTGATTTATGCTTTTGAAGCCATTAACCGTAAGACCGGTTATGATGAAGGCAGAAGCTGTATGTCAATGGGAAGGAAGATGAGCAGAAATCCTCTTTTAGTAAGGAGTACATTTGTTCTGGTGAGACGGCATTGGGATGTTTAAAATTTCGGTACGATGGGAATATTTGACAATACCTATACATAGGAAAAGATGCCACTGGTACTACTTTAATTTAGAGTCTTCCATAAATTAAGAAACGCCCTGAAAGGAGGAAGAGCTAGGGAGGAATCAAAAACGCTGTTATGCGACAAAGTATTATATAGTTAAATAAAAGTATTAAAAACAAAGTATAATTAAATTTTCATATTTTCACGTCATTTGCCACAGCTTTTGTATCGGTCGGAATACTTAAACTATCGTAGGCGATTTGTACACAAAATACCACAAACGACCTAAATCCAAAACCTCAGAATAAGTCCGGCCGGCGTAGCACCCTAGAAAGAAAACGATAGAACATCCACCATTGGTCTTCAACACTGACAAAGCTATAGGACTGGCATTCGCATAATGATTTCAGGAAGAAAGACTTATACTATAAATACATTTTTTAGTTAAAATTGAGTAAGGATTTAAAAAAATGATAGTAGAAGTTGTTTGTTGTTAGGTTACGAAGATGGTTCGGGGTCAGGTCTCGTGATGATCAGGTCTTGTGAAAGTGTGACACATGGGGAGGGAAGGTCAAAATTTACAGGAAAAGTGTTACAAAATTTATCGAAGCCTCCTTAGCGAAAAAACGCTACTTCGTGTTCTATGGTAATTTGCACAAATCAATACTTTAACAGAAAATGACTAATCGCCTTTCCGGAATACTAAGTATATTTGATAAACCCTATTTGACAAGTTTGAATAGATTTATTTTCATTCGTCGAAAGAAATTTGCAATTTTTGTGCAAAAAGTCATGTTTTATTGAAATATTTCAGATACAGAATCTTAGCTATTTTATAAAATACATAACTGTAAAGAAAAAAAAAATAAAAAGTTTGATAAGGTTTATGATGCAAAGAAACACAATTTTTAAATTCTATCTACCAAATAAGAAATAACATGAATTAAACGCAATATATTTAATTAGAAATAAATATTAAATCTAACGTTTCGTCAAAAAATACTAATACAAAATATGAATTATTATTATATTTTACAGTTATTTAAATTTAGAAGATTTAGAAAATCAAGAATTAAAGACTTTTCTCCCAAATAACAGAGAAGCCAATTAACTTTGAACTGACTTTATCCCACAGTTGCTTTCCAGAAGGGGAATATTTATTAACTTTTATACAGAGTTATTTAAATGTAAATTTAGAAAATTATGCTTCACCCTCCCCCAGCAAAATAGGAGCCAATTAATTCGGAGTCTGTTTTAACTTACAGTATTTTTCTTGGAAAAAAAAAACAGTTGTACAAAATTGTTTTAATTCGAACAAATTTAATTTCATTATAAGTTATAGGTAATTCGAAAAATTTAAACCTGAAAGTTTGTGATTTATCAACTATCAATAAAATTTTTCCACAGCAGAGTAGAAATGTCTACATGTAAAGTTTTATTTTGTTTCTTGTTCTTTAAAATATACAGATATGTCAAAAAAAGAAATCAAATTTTTGGAAACATGAAAGAACTCATTAAATCGAGTATGATGATGGAGAAATAAACAAAGAAGAATATAATTTTAATTTAAGATATTTGTTTTTGATTATTAAAGAAAAACTCCTTTTAAGGCAAAAGTCTGCTTTTTACTCTGCTTTGAAAATGCAAAATAATTAAAAAATAAAACTATAAATTGATAATGCACCAAGAAATTTGCAGAGAAAGTAAAAATGAATGGGACACATATATCTGTAAATATTCTAGAGCAGAAGAATTACGACCTAATATTCAGGAAAAAAAAAAAAGGAAGATAAAAATAATTATTTCACTCAGTCAAAGAACGCATTCTGAAACGAAGTAAAGAAAAGAAAAAGAACTCTAGTACCGTAAGATTTCGTAATAACTGTATCGAACTTTGATATACAAAAAGAAAAGAAAATAAAAAGTAAAGCGAAGGAAATTTTGAAGCAAAAAATTTAATTTTCTTTCAGAGGGAACAGAGGAAGAAAATACACAATAAAAGCAAGTAATTTTTCGTATAGAACAAAAGAACATATCATAAAAAAAGAGAGGAAAATGAGCTAAAAAGCATTCGTAAAAGATTGGAATGTCAAAAAATAGTGAAAAGAGAAAATAAAAAAATGTAAAAGTTTGTAAAGAAAAATGAACTAATCTACAGTATTGAAAAATAACAGTCAAGTATACTGAAATGTGAAGACATTTATAATAGCAAATCAACAATAGCCAGGAAATAATCATTCAAGTAATATTAGAATTCAATAACATTTGCTTTTACCGAAAGGTAAAAATAACTAGGCCTACATCTGAATATGTATCAAGCGTGAAAAGTAACAGAAAGAATAGGAAATAACAATCATACAAAGAGTCACAATAGGTTTTTCGATGAATCCGTTGAAAAATTTTGTAGATATAAAGCAGATGGAATTACAAAGGAAGCATTCGAAAACTATAAAGAGTAAAGTTTGTTGTATGCTTGCAACAATGGATGAACACAGAAGTGGAAGAATCAGGAAGAGAGATAAAAATTTTAGTCGCTGTTGCAAAATATGAAGGGAACAAGTAAATTAAAAGGTTTAATTAAACCGAATCTGTCTTTTTAAATAACGAGGAAATGTTTTATTTTCATCAAAGAAATGCTGGATATAAGATTTGTTGCAAACTGCTTTCTTGATATAAGAGCAAAATATTTGTACATCTACAATATCAGTTTCATTAATAACAACCAGAATCTTTTACTTAGAAAATCTGTCACATTGATTACATTGAACCAATAATCGCTTCAGATATTTGGTTTGTAGCACAACTATTATAGATTTCGATAAAAAATTTTGAAGTCAAATGAAATCGATTGATTAAAGCGGCTGTGCATTAAATTCTAGAGCATGTTTTTAGTAGTGTCTAGGATTTCATCAATAACATTATCAAGAAAAAGTATTGGGATTGCCAATACCTAGCACAAGTATTACCCGCCTTATTCCAGTCTTTCTTTTATTTTATTTTTAATTTAAAACAAATTTTATCGTGGTATATGGTGGCATAAATTAAGAAGAGATGGCAAACCAGTCGAAGTCAGAGTATATGATTATGTCAGAGTACAGTAGGATCGCATTCCAATGTCATGCCTTAGGTCGAACCTCTGACTGGACAAGGATAACTCAGCCTTTTATCCCGTGAACTACACACTGTGGTCTCCGTATCAAGCTGACTATCTGATCTGGGCATTTGCTTCTGTGCCCCAGAGTTTATGGTCTAGAAAGATTGGTTGTGTATCGCCAGCCAAACCGTTATATCTAATGTTATGCTCTGCCAGCTATATATATAATATATATATATATTAATGCGATACATCAAACATAAGGTGTATTACAAGCCACCAAGTGCATGGTCAAGCACAGTGTTTAGTTTTGTAAAATATTCTTTTTATTAGCACTGTCAAATACCATGTTAAAATACAACACGAAAGGATAACTGAAAAATGGTTCCAGTCAGTCTTACATACTCAATTATTTATATTTTGACTAACACGTATCACTTGCTTTCAACTTTGTGAAGCGGTGAACAGAGATAAAAATGTTTCAGCACTGACAGTTGTTTCTCAAAACACGTCTTCGAAGCAACTTAGATATATATTTCTTGAAGTCATCAGAACAACCCATCTTTATCTGAAGTAGAAATTTTAAAATCTGTGTCACGTTCAACGTACAATGGTGGCCTGCCCCCGTCGCTTTAAGAAAGTTTCAAGCATTTGAATTCCTATGAGTCCATATTTCAGAATCCGCTGCTTATACGAACGTCACTCGAAATCAGATTTTTACACTCCAAAATAAACTGAAGAGTAACTTCCATTGAAGCTTCTTTGAGGGGAAGATACAAAAAAAGAACTCATCACTTGTAATTGGAGCCTTTCCGCATGCCCACATTCAACCGAAAGAAACTCGTTTTGTATCCCCAGGCAGGGTCAGAGAGTTATTTCCTTGACACGATCTCATTTGCATACTGCCCCCCCCCTTCCAATTCCTTTGCACAAAAAAAAACAGGAGGGGGGGGGTATAACTATGTTCCTATTCTAATTTATGAGCGGCATTCGTTTTCTCTGACAGCCACTGCTTTTTACCCCCCTCTCGTTCGATCTGGAGGAGCGTTCAATATGGGTAAAGAAATATATATTTTTTTTCTTTTGTTTTTATAGCTCCCCCCCCGCCCCACCTTTTCTACATAGATTTACCCCAACCCCATTTAGGCATCATTTGATGATTGGGAGGAAGGTTGGGGTGCAACTGATCAATAATAAATGGTATAAACAAATGCTGAAGATGGGGCGATACATTAGGCAGAAAGAGATTTTTAAGCCCTCCCAAAAAATTTTCCATTCCATTAGGTGTAGAAAACTATCCTTAATTCGAAAAAAGAAACCCTTCGTCATATTTTAGATGGAAATGTAATAATCATCCGTGTAGCATTTGCGCATACGATTCAGGTTTTTACATTTCAGCGTAATTCCTGCTATGGGTAAGAGTATAATGCAGACCCCCCACCCACCCCAATACGACTTTATACTAAAAAAAACTTTTTCATCGTGGTAAAAATTCTTTGTCATCCAACTAATATTTTTTTAAACGAAAATCAAATCTGGTACGTTTAGCTATAGATCTTTCTCGCACAGTGCGCACGATTTTGCGTTGGGAGTGGTCAGGAAAATGTGGGTTTGTGATCACATATGTTAGTTAGAAAATCGGCATACATGAAAAGTACTTCAGAATATATTATTACGATACTTTTTGTCTATCTTTCTATTAAAAATTCAGAGAACGGACATAATTTTGCTGTCATACTGAAGATTCATTGAGTGTAGTTATGTAGAGCTTGAACTCACTAAACATTCAGTCATTTGATTTTTTTGTTCGAGTAATTGATATCAGTACGGTTTATTAGCGTATTTTCTAGACAAAAAAGGATAACTATGTCTTGCATTTTAAACTCCAGTCCAGAAATGAATACGATAAAAGAAATTGTATCTGCTATATATTGACAAAAAAATGTGAAATTTATTTAAAATATTAAGATAATTTTGCTATCGAGAAACAAATTCTTTGCGAGTCGATATATACCTAGATTAAAAAAAAATATGATTACGCTGATTAATTAAACAATAGAAATTAAATTAATTAAGTTATAAAAATTAAAGTTAATTAAAAATAAGAGTTGAACGTCATTATTGCTAAGTGAGTTGATACATAGCTAGTCTGACATATATGGTAAAAAAAGACCATGATAACGAATCGTAATAATAGCTTTCATTTTTAATTTTGATTGTATTTAAATTTAAATGCACCCTTGACAAACTGCATCGATGTTTCTAAAATTTTGATAAAATCAATATAGAAATTGAAACGTTGCTTACCGTAACGAAGAGAAGCAGAAAAAAATGCATAGTTTTAAATAATCCCAAAAATAAAATGTACAAAACTTCCAAATACTACTTTTTCTTCTCTTTACGAAATCTCACTTTCTCCATTTTCGCAACTTAAACATTATCCCGAAGAGGAAAAAAGTGATTAATTTTTTTGGAGTAGAATAAATAAATGAGAGGACGGGGAATATTAAAGAAAAGTTTTCTTTAAAGCTATAAATTTAAATTACATTTATAAATCACTGAAAATATATTTTTTTTTCGCAAAAAATGTTGGTTTAAGAAGCTTTAATACTGTTATAAATAAATATAAGTTTTAAAGTATTGTATTAATTGAATTCTTTATTGAAATTTTTTTTTACTTTTATAAACCATTATACTGAAAGGATTACTAATTGTCTGTTATACAAAAAAATAACGTTCACAATAATTTGAAATATAATAATAATATAATTTGAAATTTAGGTAGGATATTGGTATTGCATAAACAGGTTAGTAAAAGATTTGAAAATAACTGCATTTTAAAAAATTATTTTGGGGCATTTTAATATTATTTGCTTTTATTCTACTTTATTTTTGCAAGCAATTCAATTAAAATTTAAATAAGAAACTTTTTTTTTTAATTATGAGGTATCATAAATTTATAAGTTTGTTAATGTTAAAATGTAATTTTCAAATTTAAACAAAGGTAAAACGCTAGCATTTATTTTTAGAGAAAAAAAATAGTAAAAAATTTATAAAATTCAGAAAAAAATATATAAAACAATCATTTTCTCTGTACCAATTCAAAGCAAAAATCTAATCATTTATGACTGGATTATAATAAAATAAAAAGTTTTGTGTGAACAAGATATAAATAAGTAGCAATTAAAAATACTCATAACTGCTTTGTTAAGTGAGAGTTAAAGTATTCTTTATGGACCGTATTCGTATGGACCGTATTCGTATTTTCGTATATATTTATGGACCTTGTTGATTTTCCTCATCTGCTGAGAAAAGGAATGACGCTAAAATTTACCAACATTCTACATTGCAATGTACTATCTATTGTGCGAAAAAGTATGGTTTGTTCGAATTCAGATGTTAATATTAATTTATTCATAATCATTTACCATGTATAACAAGTTTAAATGACTTCGAAATTCCCAGCAAAATGTTTTTCAACAGCAATTTATATATTTCTGAACGTAACAGAATTTTTAATGGAGATGAAATTATGGCTTTTCGCGCTCCAAGTCACAGTTCAAAACATTAACAATAGGCTTAGAGATAATCGAAAGAAATATATATTCTTTCTTTTAAATGTTCTAACAATGTAAAGAATTTATGATTACTCAATTAGAATGTAAAAGTACATTTAGTAATTTGCTCAACAGCAGCAACATAAATTCCATTAGATTGATACTTCTTTTTTAGAGAATAGAGTAACATAATATACAGCTGCTGCCTCAGGAAGTCGATCTAGACTAACACAATAAGTAATAAAAGTGCTAGTTATTAATAGCCTCAATCTCTTCTAGCCGGCTCGCCATCGCATTATGTAATTCCTCATGTGTGCAATGATAAAAACTCTCAAAGAAGGCAGAGGTAAATTAAAAAATAAAAAAAAGTAACAATCCAGCCCGCATTAATTTTTCACGCCAAATTTAAACGAGCGAATCTTGATCGTTAGAGGCCACTATTAACAGCAATTATCTTCCGGGCAGATTCGTGAGCACAGTCTGTCTGACGGAAAAAATTACGAATCACTGAGCAATCAAATAGTAGTTAGATATCAGTCATTATAACCAACACTTACGAAAGAAAAGAAACTGTGTAATGTGTTTAATGACAAAGCTAAGCTTGACACCACCACAGTTAGAGGGCCCACCCGCTTGGAATCAAAACCCAGTTCCCTTTTTTCTTTTATTATTCTGTTCCATAAAGTGTGCCCGGGGACCGATTAAAGATCTTTGATTGTTTTATGTTTTGGTGCGTGACTCTGCATCGTTTCGGGAGAAATCTAACTGACAGGCCGGCGCTATTTCTTGAAGCATGTCTTTTGCCATCTTGAATTCAAACGCAAGATTTTTCTTTCTTCGATGTTCATTTCTTTCTTAACTTTTTCTTTTTTCTTTCCCTTCACATTATGAAATAAGAGAGAAATGTTTCGAGGAAAGGTAGCGTGTTTAGACACTGATCTGAAGGTAATAGATGAACCTCCTAACATCTGAAAACATCTATCTTGGAAATCTCTAATAGCAATTTTGAAGATTATTATCGCTCTACCATTAAAAGGCGTTTTTTCTTTTTTAATACTTTCGTTCAATAGTCTTAGCTGTTCATGACTTGAACTGATATAAAAGACACTCCATTTACATAGACGAAAACAGAGTGTTAAGTTACAAAATCAGCCAAAATGAATACAACTATAACAGAATTGAGAGACTATTTAATAGTTTAGATAATAGTCTTACTCTCATAATGGTAATTTTTCGACAAAGACACGAAAGTAGTTTCTTATTATGTGCTGTTTAGTTGTAAAGTTGCAGAAAGCTCTAATAACGGTCATATATGATCTTTGATATTGAATGCAAATTCTAAATCAAGTCAAACATTGGCGCAACAGCCCTTCAGCGGGCCAAGGTCTGCGCTGCCTACCCGCGCCTTCACAACCATGGGCTCTGGGGTGCGGATGCATATGCTTCGGCCAGGTGGTCAGCCTGACGCGAAGCTCCCAGTGTTTTACACCAAGCTAGCTTGGTCCTCATTTTATCGACCCACTCAAGGGATGAAAGGCTGACAAATTCTAAATACAAAACAATTATTCTTGTATTCAATTTCGAATCGCGACAACATATCTACCAAAACAACCTGGGGATTGAAATAAATGAATAGAATAAACTTAATTAAATTTAAAATGATGTAGATGATGATGTAAATAAAAATAATAATAAAATATTTGTCAATATCTTTACTTCAACGAACTCAAGTCCTACTAGTTAAAAATGTTTAAAGAGAAAGATACGTCAGTTCCTGAAGTGACACGAGTTGTTTTTGCTCATGATAAATTTATGCTTACTAATCGATATTTTTTACAAAAAATTCACATTTAAGACTTATATACATATAAGATATTGTAAACTATAAGTAGCAAATATAGTACATGGAGACTTCTCGCCCCCTTAATCAAGGTTGCATTCAATCGATTTACATACATTAATATCATTCCAACATAAAAAGAAAGTAAAAGAAATCATTAAAAAAATTCTATAAGAATTTTTCAGAAAGAATTAGGATAAGAAAGTTTAGAATATTGAAAGAAATACTTTAATTTCATTAAAAAAAAAAGTATTGATTGAAATCAAACTACGCTGCAAGAAAAACTGCGTGGAGATGCATACTTAAAAGAAAATGGGAGAAAAGACATTTTTAAAATTCAGCTTTTCGATTTAACAATTGATTTTACCAAGATAATTAAAGGAATAGTAAACAAAACTTCTTACATCATGGTGAAGGTGGATAAAATATAATCTTAATCAAACAAACACACACACAAAATTCTCCCTTTCAGACTCGGCATAAATAACAATAAAAACGAGTTTTAAATACAGACATAATACGCGAGGCGCGCATCTCTATGTAGCATATACACTCCCATAATTTTCCAGAGTTAGTGAATCATAATATAGTAATTATCAGCACAAAAAGAGCCTTAAATTCGTTTTATTTCATAATAATGGGCAGGCAAAGAGCTATGATAAATCAGCGATTGTTTCATGCTGTTCTGCGTGACTTGCTTCGTTTTAAGAAATACCCTGCTGACAGATAATGCCATTTTTGAAGCGTGTCTTTTTGCCATCAGACAAGAATCTTAGATGCCCCAGGGAAAGGATTTCGTTTCTTTTAATAATCTTCCAGGGATGTTGCAAACGGGAAATAGATATTTCTTTGAAGTTGCGTGTGTTTTACGCGGTACTTCTCTTTTTTCGCTATAGGAGAGTGTGTGTAAAAAGAAACGCAGAGAAAAGTGAATTAAGATGAAGTGGCAATGGCAAAAATAGTGAATGAATAAGCCTAAGAAAATGGCCAAAAACAGAATTATATCATAAGGTAGATGCTAAATATTTCTACAGCTGACATTAATTAGCCCATTTGTGCCCAGATATTTTTGCGACTTTCTTCCATTTTTGCCAATGCAAGATAAATTTCTATGTCAACTTCTTGACCAAGGAATTATTTCTTTTAAAATCATTATGTATAAAAATTGAAATGTCAACATCCTACCTGGTAATGTTAAAATATTTTGTGGAGTTGAGGTTCAATACTTGTGAATAAAGGATAGGAAAAATAAATAACGTTTTCGACTGACAGCGAACATGCCGTCCCACAAAAGAGACACTAGGCATAAATGGGCTAAATTAAAATTAATAGAAACGTGAATATAAATTAAACTCAGTTGCCTAGCCAAGCTTTCTTGATCGTCAGGCATGGAGTGCAAAAAGTACATGCCCAGGTCAGTTGTTCAGCTGAACTCGGAGCTACCATTGTTTAGCTCCCCAAGCAAACCTGGTCCTAATTTTATAACCTCAATCAAGGATTGAAAGGCTGAATCAAATTTGCCCATCCAAAGAATAGAACCCCGAATCTGCGCCATAGTAGTCCACACGCTAAAAAAATTAACTAACGGAATACTCTGCTGGATCTGCCACTGTTTGCACACATATTTACATGGTAGATTAGGTAATTTTTGCAGCCGTATCGTATAAGTTCTATTGGAAAAACTTGAAAAACCTTTCGAAAAAAGAATTTACTCTAGAACTGATAATCATTCAAAATGATTATGAAGGTAGCACGACCGAAAAAAGAACACAAGAACATTGTAAATGAAACCTACCGTAGAATAAATGAAAATGTATTACTCAAAATAAGTAAAAAAGCATTCAGTAAAGCTCAGGTAACAGCTTCAACTATTGCTACGAAATTCAACAACGACGCAGATAAGAAAAGCCTGTGATTACAAACCTCATTAATCAGTGGCACATTTTACTTACAATGTTTTGCTCAAAACACATTAGCAAACCCTTTTTAATTCAACGCTCAGTCATACGAAAAGGAACTTTTTCCCGCCCTTATTCTGTATCAAAGGAAAATAAATATGTAAGTTGTCAAGTATTGTAATTACGGCAGCTTTCGGGCATCAGAAAATAGAAAAAGCGATCATTGGTTCCGAGACGAGCCATACCGCTTTAGGCCTGTCCCACAATTACCAAATCATGCACACCTGCATTCCTTAGATCAACATCACAATTAAGAAAGAGAAATCCTGTCGTACAGACTGATGAGTCCTTTCATTAAGCTTAAGACCTAATACCTGTTAATATAGGCTAAACAGCTAGTTGTAATGCACTCAGCTGTAGATTGCGATCAATGGTTCCTGAAAATCAGACCTTTGAGATTCTTAACACGTACGGTGATGGGACTGATTGAGTAACGATTAGTGAAAGTCTGAAAAGAGAGACTTTGTCACGAGGTCTTGCCAAGGTCGACTAAACCGGTCCGCGACTTGGAGACATTATTCAATTCAAATCCGAAATCAATTCTTCAACTCGTATGTCGACTGTCATATTTCAAAATGAGCGAATGTGATTAAGAATGATTTTTCCGACGTGCTATAGGTGTGGCAGCAGAATCATCTTTCCTATTGTCCTTCTTTGAAAGCAAATCTTGAAAGTATCAATTAAAAACGATGGTGGTGGGAATACGGCCAATCGCACTCATAAGTAATCTGAAGAGTTAAGGAAATATTTAGAAGTCATTAACACAGCCACCGGACACACACTGTTTAAGCAGGAGCAGTAGCCAAAGGGAAACAAAAATAGCAAAAATACAGGTTGTTCGAAGTTAAACGACCCTATTTTAAAGTTGTCTACAGATGAAACTATTGTTGATAAAGTTATGAAATTTTGTGCGAGACATAATTAAGTACAAATGTTCGCTACCAGGGAGAGTTTTTAATGAATTACACATTTAGCATACATATATAATAGTTTACAACAAAACATGTTCGACATGGCGGCCATCATTGTCAGCTACCATCTAGAATTGTAAGAAAGCATGTTTCACACATGACCGCAGTGTGTTCGGGAAAATGTTACGAACATGTTGTGAAGCGCTGTCTTTAAGATCAGGAAAAGTTCTCGGATTATCACGACTTATCAAATGTTTGAAACTCCCCCAAGTCGCATGGATTGAGGTCTGGGGACTGCGGAGGCCATGGAACGCCCTGGTGATGAATACTTGAATTAATTTTTTTTATTCACTCAAACAAATTCCCATATCTTCAGTATGTCCCACACAAAATTTCACAACTTTATCAACAGTAGTTTCGTCTGTAGACAACTTTAAAATAGGGTCGTTTAATTTCGGACAACTTGTATATTAATTTAACTAGATTGAAAAAAACAACGCGAATTGTTTCTTTCTTTTTTAACCTTATGGCAACAAGAGTTAAAAAAAAATCTCCCACTTTTTTCCACGAACTTAATTTCTGGTGGTAAATTTATTTCAATTTACCATCTTTTAAAAATCATCGGCAAAGTAAAAGCATGTTGTACACAAATACCTGCAGCAGACACAACGGAAACACAAAACAAAGTAATGAAAAAAAAAAAAAAAAAAGAGAAAGAAAGAAAGAAAGAACTAAACGGGAAAAAGGTGATGTTTTCAAACCATCCGGGCGTGATATGTTAAATGACTTTCTGCTGTTGGGTATTTTCTCTCAGTTCCCCAGTGCTCGATTTCGCTGGAAGACACGCACACGCAGTTTCCGCCCGTTTACACCGTGCCGGGATCGATTTTGGACGGGTGCCCGTGATTCATTCATAACGGGTACCTTCATACGAGACGACGACGCTGCTCTTGGGTGGTGTACTAACCCCCTTTTTTTTACACTCTCTCTGTCTCACCACGTGACAGCGATAAACGCATACCTGTTTAAGAGTCATTGTCTTTTCGCAATGTAGACTTTTTAATCTGATTTTGCGTGTGTTCTGAAAATACCCCCCCCTCTCCTCCAGCACATTTCTGCAGCTCATAGATTCGTTTGTGGAGAGATACAACCATGTGGAAGTAACTTTTGAAGTTGATTGATTCAGATTTTATTAAGTAACAATAATTAAGTGCAATATTTAACATGGGGGAGGGGGGGGGTTACGACTACTGCAACTCACATATATGCATACATGAGTGGGATAAGGGAGTGAAGAATATACATTTTGTATAGCAAAAAATTCCTCATGGTGGGGTTATGACCCCCCCCTAACACCCCCCTTGGCTATGCCCCTGCTTGTGGTTCCAAAGCCCTGACTTAATAAAATAATTTACTTTTTTTTTCTTTCCAATGGCGGGCATTTGCACCAGGAGACATGGGCCACTACTGAGGCCGGAGTTGTTGGTCTCTTTATTATGGTGACACCTAGCAGGCGGACCAACGTCGCCTCCGATGAAGGGACGGACACAATGACAGCTATGCAAGTCGGGGATCGAGCACAGTCTGCCAAACTGACTGGAGTTGAACCCGAAACCGTAGTACGCATAGGCGTAGAGTTATATGGGCCCGTGGGGCTCGAGCCCCTCCAATAAATTGTGAATAGGGGCTGAGCCCACCCAATAATTTACCACTAAATACAGAAAACTAATTTATACTAACATAAAAAAAGTGTAAATTTCACGCCATTTACAAACGTTTAAAAAAAACTTTACTTTTAAAAATTTTCTTCTTTTGATTTCAATCATGATTTAGTATTCATTGTGATGCCACGTAACACACAATGTTATACTATAAGCTACCCTCGCCAGGCTCTGGTAAATTAAAATCAGATTATGCAATGTAAAGTATGAAATGAAGAAAAGTTCAGATGTGTCTAAAATGCACTATCTCATTGAAAATGTTTTATTTTTAACTTATAACATGGTAGGAAGATACTAACATGGATACTTACCTTATATAGGTGTAGAATTCTATGGACCCATAGAGCTCGAGCGCCTCCAATAATTTACACTTATATATAGTAAGTCATAGCTGCCAACTACTACGGAATATAATTAACCACTTTTTGTAAGCAGTATATTTTTAAATTATTTTTTTCAAAATAGTAACCAACTCGCGCGCGTAGCACAAAATTTTGCTATATTTTAAGCCTAAAAATCATGTAGAAAAAGTGGTTAATAATATTCCGTAGTAGTTGGCAGCTATGAGTAAGTTACATGTACGTGAATCAGTGGCGTAGCCAGAAATTTTTCATGGGGGGGGGGTTACGACTTCTGCAACTCACATACATGTATACGGGTGTATGATAAGGGAGTGAAGAATATACATTTTTATGGCAAAAATTCCTCATGATGGGGGATGACCCCCCCTAACCCTCCCCCTTGGCTACGCCACTGACGTGAATATATGTGGTTGTGGGGCCCGCCCCCCCATTAATTTTGAAAACTTTACGCTTATGGTAGTACGGTGCTTTACCCACCATACAATCCGGTCAGCAGCATCTAGATATATGTATACACAAATTGGAGACGCTGTATAATAATATTAATTGGCGGCTTAGACGTCAAGGGCTTGTCCTAGTCCAAGCCAATCGCCTAAGCATACGGACGTGCTTCGATTCTCCCTCATATCACGGTTGAAAAAATTTCCTTTCTCTGTGCTAGCAAAGACTTTCATTGTGCTTTCCACTTTACTCGACGAAGATTTATAATACACAACTTCGAAAATAAATGTTTCCGATAGGAAAACAACAGAAAAATCAATTAATAACGTATAGATCTTTTGATTTCCTTATATTTGCAAAATGTCAAAACCTATTGAAGTCTAATAGAATGGAAAAGTCTCCGATGTTGGGGAAAAATCTAAAAGCGAGTAGATTTTCAGATTCTTAAATTATAATTTTTTTCTAATTCATTTTACACAGAATAAAAGTTCCAAAAAGTTAAGTCAATAGGTCCAATGCTGCAGTTTGTACACAATTCAAAGAACACAAACAAACAAAAAACACAAGTATACACATTTTCTGAGTGAAAAGGATTATCTAGCTATACCTATTTACCTAACCATTATATCTAGCAGGCATTCAAAACTTAAAAAAAAGCGTTATATTTCGAGTAATTCTGAAATGAGCACTGCTGAAATATTTAATGCAATGTTCTTTTCCCCCCTTAGAGCTAACTAAAAATTTTTACGCTTTTAAATATTCCAGCAGAGAAAACTCGATTTTTCTGAATTAACGAAATCATTCGGGAATTTTCTCGAGAATCAATAAAATCAATAGCCGGAAATCTCGGGGAAAACTAAAACATTCTCTATTTGCGATCCCCCTAATGATAACCTATTCTTCCTAGACGTATACGCTCACTCTTCAAAAGAATTGGAGTAAACTCAATAAAGGAAACACGTAACAAGATCGCAATCCGAATAATTTTCAGGGCATACTCTCGTAATAATGGAAAAAAAAAGATGTATGTCTCATCATTACTTTCGAGTTATTCGCACCAATGGCTTGGATAGGGATAGACAGATGAGCTACGAGAAAAATTCCGTCTTAGGTTCAGACTCAATCAAGGTGCCGAGGACACATAATCAGGGAACAGAAAATTGTAATGCACGGACGAACACAAAGCAAAGCACTAAAAGTGTATTTTTCAAAGTCTTCTTCCTCCCCCCCCCCCTTTTTTTTATAATTTAGGAGCAGTTTCGAGAAATTCACTTGCCTAAATAAATAAGGTGCCTTGGCCACACAAACCCACTTCCAGTCGAGGATTTGAAACTTCTTTTTTCAAATACAATTAATTCACCATCGTACATTTCGACTATCCGCTTTGAAAGAAAGCTATTTAAGTTGCAGATAATTTTTAAATGTTTAAGTTTGTACCTACGGTTTGATACTAAAGAGATTCTCTAAGGTTAAGGATTTTAATTTTAGGCTTTGCAGAAAGTTTTGGTAATTTCGTATGCATTATTTTTTTTTCTATTTTTAGGAAAGTAAATAACCTTCTCTTTTTGAAAATCACAAAATTCGCGTATAAAAAGAAATGTTTTAATGACTTTCACATTAATTTACATTTAAGAATGAAACAATATTTAAAGATCATAATGAACAAATAAATAATGTTTACGCCCACATATTTATTTTTAAGATGTTCACAAGGTATAATGAAGAGAAAATATTTTGTGGAAAAAATTTTTGTTTTTGTTAACTGTATTCAAAAAGTGATACACGGCGAATTTACACTCTAATTAATAAAACAGATGCTGCAGTATAGAAGTGTAACGATTTTATTAGGAAGTGTAACAAATCCTAGTTGAATTAGGGTGACGGTCGTAGCTATATAGCTTTCAAAAGGGAGGGGGTCTAGCTATGGGGTGTGTGCATTCTTACTCTGAAATTTTATTGACAGTAAATTTTACTATAAATATCTTGTTAAAAATTTCAGTTACAATATAAATTTTTGATTTTTAAAGTAATTTCTTATATTATCAAAAATTAGCATTTTTGCGTAGACGAAGGGGGGGAGGTGTTCAGACAGCTTGACTCCCCCTTTTATATACGCCCATGATTAGGATTATTTAGGACATGCGATTACCTAGTGATAAAATCATTCATATTTTTTTATCACACACTAAAAGCATACATTTGTGTACTCTAAACGCCATATTTCAAATGCAGAGAAAAATGCTTTTAATACCGTTAAAAAACATCTAAAAGAGATAAAAACAGCAAAGCTTTGCCAAGGACAGCTCAAAAGATGTCATTACCGTTTGTACTTTATTCGCGTCAATGAGTTAGAAATAGAGTTTCATGAAAAAGTCTTAAGCAGCCGTAGCAGATATTATAACAGAAGGGAGTGACGCTTGAGCGAGCGGAACGCTAGGCGTTAATCTGAAGTCTGGCCATCTTCTACTTCTTACGTATTCTACAGACATTCTGAAACTCCTAATTGCTTTGAATAAGTAAATACAAAAAAAAAAAAAAAAAAAAAAAAAAAAAAAAAAAATCCTCCATCCAAGATAGGGTAGACGGGAGGGCAAGTCGATCATTTAATCGATCTTTGGACAAATGCCCAGATTCATTTACACTTATGCTCCTAACTAGATATTGCAAACATATTTTCTCATTATGCTTTTTTTTTTCCTCTTTTGGTGACGTGACCCATCGCATTGGAGCCCTATATATCAAAACTTCTCTAATCGAAAGCAGTGTGGTGGAAGAGAATCAAAGAATCTGAGTTCCCACTCTGGCAAATATAAGAAAATCGCAACAACTTCACTGTATCATGTTTAAGCTCGTGGCATTTATAGCAGTTACACCGAAAAGCTGGAAAACTTGTATATTATCATACATTATTGAAGACATAATTTGTTATTCCTGTAAAACACAATTAGCTTAATAGAAAACAAAACAGAAGCGCAGATTTTTTGCTGAGAGAAGTCATTTAAGTTTGCAGTTGGGCAAAATTAAGCAAGTTAGCATGCAGACTCACTCTTTCTGTAGAAACTAAATTTATTATGAAGAAAATTTTACGCTAACTTAGCTTATATTCGGAAAATAAAATCACGCCACTTTCATTCGCGTTCTTATAATATGCGAAATATTTTATCTAAAGAAAAGCAATACTGCCTGATACTTCTTCACTTATTAAGTTAATAAGTAACACAAGAGAATCTAAATGCTCCTTCTTTTTTAGTAACAGATCCTCACTGAAACAAGATTTGGCCGAGGGATAAAACGTCTTGAACACATTCCGCGATTTTCTCTACAGTGATAAATTTGTGAAGTAACTTCGCTTGATATACCTTCAGTCAGTGGAATTTGTTTTTATATCAATAATAATCAAGTTTCTTAAAAGAATGCTATTAATAAAAGTAAGGATTAGAGGTGAAGTTTCAAAACCCTCAAAACGCATGGAGGAAGAATATCGGAACTATATACCAACAAAGTATAAATAACTTGGTTGAAAACGTTAGATAAATGGTGCTTGATATTATAGCATCACCTCAAAATTTTCTCTAAATTCAAATTACGATATTATTAAAGTAGTCTTTACTTAACACAGTCCCAAATAAAAGAGAAATACATCTTTTCACTTGACGAAATTCAAGCAGACGACATGCACATGCATGTTGGCAAAACCTTTTTTTCCAAGAAGGTTTACGCATGCAACAAACAATTTATTCAGTTAAAATATTCCATTAAAAGAGCTTGACAAGATCTTGACATAGTATAGTTTCTGATATTTCATTTACATTTCTTTCAGAAATATTATCCCCGAAAACAGCCGGTATCAATGAATAACAATTTTAAGAAAATTAACCAGGGTAGTAAAAGAACTGTGGGGTTTAGTCAACTTTTCAAGGTGGTTACATTAAACATATGAATTAAATCATCTGAAAGCCATTCTGTGCCAGTATGAAAGCGAGATTAAGGAAAAAAAGTGCTCAAATGATTACAGAAGGAACATTTCCCTAAAAGCTCAAAGGAAAAATTCGTGAGTTAGTTAAGTGCAAAAGTTAATATAATAAAATGAAAGTAGGTTAATAGCATACAAAGAAACTGACATTTCTCTGTTAAAGTGCAAGTTTATTCAAGGTTTATTCCTTAATATCCATTTAAGAAAGGAAGAGAATATAATATAATAAAAACACGCATTTAGAAGTTTGAGAAAGAAGTTTACAAACTATCACCGTTTGATTTTTTTTTTTTAATCTGAAAAGGCTTATCAGAATATAAAAGAGTTAATGATTTGTACAAAGTGTAGCTTGATGGTATAACACGAACAATAGTCTTATTATTATTGACAACAAGAAGTAATTTTTGATTGCAACATTTTCACATTTTTACAGACATTTGAGTAAATCTTGAAATATGTGTTAGTGGAAAAGGAACCATTTTTCTATCAAATATATTTCTTATAAGATTAATATATCAGTTATTTGTGTCAAGGTTTAAACAAACGCGATGATTAAAAATTAATGAATATTTGAACTTTTTTAGGCTATTTTACTTTATTTCTGTTTTATCAATGAACTACAAAACAATGATTACTTTATCGCACAGAAATAAATTTTGAACTATTCTTATTTCTCAGAGACGATCTGAAAATGATAAACAAAATCATATTTAAAGTACTTTACAATAGGAAACTACGTTTTAAAAGGCAAAATTTTAAAATGTACTATAATTAATCCAACTTCATGAACTTTTCCCAATTGTACGATTCTAAAATAATTAGTGATACTAATATATTAATATGTATTGGTTATTCATATATTATTTGAGGAAAATTTTAACAGTTAAAAATTTTAAGGGATTTAATCATAGGAGATTAAACGAAACAATCGAAACTGAATTATAAAGAATTAATAAGGAAAATTTAACGTTTTCCCTCTTGTGCGTTTTTCACCTCACTATCCATAACATTCACGCTTTACTAAGGCTTTTATATGGAATTAACTCTAATGTTACAACTAGCAACATCGGTAGATGGGCCATATCACTGCAAAATATGTGCTTCAGCAAACAAAGAACGTACGATAGGAACAACTAGTAATATTTCTGAGTTGCAATAATTGTTATAAAATGCAAACATATTTAATTTTATTGTATTTCATATGAATTCAGACATTTTATAACACAAGCATAAATAACTATTTATAAACATTCTAAGAATATTTTGTATTTCTAGTTTCCATGACCCGGTTCCTATCACAAATATGTTTCTCAATTTCAAATTCCAAAGTTTTAGCAGATGAAGCTCAGGATTCTCAGCTGGATCAAATGTAGTTGGCTCTTGTCAATCAATATGGAGGCAACAGCTGTAATTTCGAAGAGGCGCACTTCGACACCCAAGAAGGATTTAACGCATAGAATTATAGTAAATCACAGTGAAGTATGTTTGCAGTCAGAATGTAGGCATCTTAGTGCTGTAAGACTGTCGTACAAGGCGAAAATACAAACTTAGCTAAAGGTTGAATAATATGAAGAAATATGTATAATAATCGCATACGAAAAAAATTAGTGATATATATGTTTCTTTTTATTATTTAAAAAATAGTGGTTTTAGTATGTGTAAACTATTTAAATAATTCAATAATTTAGAAAACCGTTCATAAATTGCACTTATAAAATTAAAAAAGAAATGCTGCACGTGCTTTTTTAAAAACTGTTAAAAGTATGTTGCAATGGATGAATGAAAAATACAACTAAAAATTGAAGTATTTGAAAGTAAGCTATTGCGTACATGAAATTTGATTACATAACTATATAATTAAACGCTTGTGAGGGAAAAGGTAAGGAATTTGGCTTTTAATTAACGAAGTTTAAATACTTTTTTTTTAATTTACAGAAAATGTAGCTGGAAAATTTCGAAGGATTTTTTAATAAATGGGAAAAAAACACTGTTTTTTTCCTGTCACGGGTATAAATGATTAAAATAACCTATAGTAAAGTTTGTTGACTTTTTCTAAAGCATTTTAGAGTATAAGGTTAAAAACATTTTTATAAATAATTAAAAAGAAATTTACAAAAAAATCTAAGATTAGAAATATGGCACGTAAAAGTGTTTTTACAATTTCTTGTACACAAAATATTTCTTTTAGGGCACATTAAAATATTATGCTTACAATACTATCATAAATGTCTACGATACGTTTTCTGTTTTAAAAGAAACCTACCAGTCTCTGATTTATTTATTTAATTTCGCGTAAAAAAATGGGAATTAAACATTTTTCATGAAAAAATTTTAAATACTGCATTAGTTTCTATAGCATATCTTATGTGGCTTGTCCTGATATAGTTGAGATCTTCAGCCAGGCGTTTTTACCTCATCACTTACGAATAAAAAAAAAATATGAAACGCCTTGAAAATGGAGCATAATTTCTTGTAAGCAACTCTTTTAAGTAAGCATTTTTTTTTAGTTTATGAACATTTTTATCTACAAAGCACTTTCGCATGCATTCTAACGTCAATATCTTTTTTTAATAAAATAGAAATGTAATAAACTATAAAAATTAGGAAACTACCTCACCTAAATTTTCTTACGCATGCGCGACCGCTTGCAAAGAATAATAAGCATGCTAATTTTTTTTCTTTAACCAACACAAGGTCAGCGCAATAATAGCTTGTATGCTGTCACAAGTGAACTTTTTAACAATTTCCAACAAATTTCAATCAAAATTTCGAATAAATTAAAGGCCATAAAAATTCCGAGCACACCAAGTCGTGTCCCACGATTCTTAACGTATTTATACCGTGAATCATGAATGCGTTTATTTAATACGGAGACCTCATTAATAAAACATTGAGAAAAGTTCAGCCGCAGAAATTACGAAATATTCGGAGCAGCAGCTATATGGTCACGCTATTTTTCTTGCAAGCCCAACTCCGGAGATTTACATTTCGAAGCGTTATTAAACTAACACGTGTTTTAAATGTTAACCCGCCGGGAATAGCTAGTGTTAACTCTCTCTCTCTTTCCGACTATCAGACAAAACGATTCCCGTTTCAAAGGCTGTCATTAGATTGTTTTATTTTCCCATGCAAACTCGTTCCCTGCGAAAAGAAACAGCTGGAATATAAAGCAGCTTTCTCCTTCTAACACCGTGAGCTTATTATCGTATGTTCGTATATGAATTCCAAACAAACAACCATTCCATAATTTACAGGCATTAACGAGAGGGGGGGGGGGGAGAAAAAAGGAAGCAATGGGATTAAGGAATGATGGTTGCAAGGGTTGCTTGAGAGCGTTTAAGAAGCAAGGTCAGTAAAAGTTACGCAGGAATTTTTATTGGTTTTCAATAAATAAAAACCGATGGATTCTATAGAATGTTTATTTTTGGACGCTTCTTTCAAAGAATACATAAATGTCTGTCAAGGGGCTTTTACTAAGCCAAATCAAGTGAATTTTAAAAGAAATTATAAGATAATGTAAAATTAGATGTTTACAAGAGTATTAAATAAAATAATTAGATTAAACCGGAATGCTTTGTTATTCTAATTATTAATATGCGTTTATCCTTGTAATACTTCTGATGACCCGGATTTTTTTTAAACGCTGTATAAGAAAAACACATTAATCTTAAAATTAATATGATAAATGGATAGTAGCAAAATTAAAATTTATTCAGCTCTGACAGTTGAACATGTTTTGAACATGTTTGAACAGTTGAACTGCTCTTCTATTGGAAACTGTTTCTTCCTTTGTGAATAAAAATGCCGGTAATAAGAACAAAGTTGAAAACCATGAATTTAAATTAGAGGTATTAGAATTACAATAAACTAAGTAAACCATCAATAATATTTGCTCGTTGAATTTTTTGCTTTTATAAACATTTTTTTCATGTTATGCTCTATACACGTGTTTGAACTTTTCGTAAGTTATTCTGTGGAAGAAAGTGGCGAAATAATAAATGCTAAATGAATATAGATTTTTCAAGATTAAACACCGAGGAAGGTTTGAAAACAGACATTTCTAAGAAGGAGAATTTGCAAGAATAAATGTAATAGTGTTGAATAGATTTTATCCACAGAATAATTACTGAGTTAAAAAAAAATAATGTTAAATGTAAACAATTTTAAAATTAACACTTTTGCTTTGTAGAATTATAAACGAAACGACCGTTTATTGACTAACAGCAAAAAATATTTAGGTAATTACGAAGGAATACTAAATGCACGCGAGGATTTCTAGTACTATGTGTTACGATTATGAATAACAGGGAAAACGGCTTTGTTCTAATTTAAACTGCATTAACAGAATTTAAAACTATTACTTGATAAAGAAAGTAATTTGTTCAGTATCCATATTATTGAACGAGAAAAACGATGCTCATATTTTTTATACTTTTAAGTCACTAAAATTTTAGAATTATCAGGTAGAAAGTTGTTAAAATAATAAATCAGATACAGTTACTCATTAAAACTGTCTTTAAAGCTTCAATCTTTTTCGTACTGGTTTTAAAGAAATTAAATCAAAGTGATTTAAAAAGAATTAAGAACAAAAGAGAGTTAAATATTTAATGCCAAAAGCAATATCCACAATAATAAGTAGCTTATCAAAATTAAATTATTGTTTAGTTATTAAATTTTTTTATCGGGTTACATAAACAATTGCAATGAATCCATCTTTTGTTAGAATTTTTGCCAAGAGAACATTTTTATATTTTTCGTGAATATGAAATGCTAAATACGTTGTTTGCGAAGAATTTAATTCATCCGCACAATGAAAAGTTGATATGAAAATAAATATTAAGAAATGCCTTTGTATTTGATCTATTAATTAAAAATTAAAAATAAAATAAAATTAAGAACTTCAAATGATAAAAATATAAAAGCTCAACTCGTGTTAACAAAAGCCTTCATATACTTTTATCAACAGACAACAAAGGACATTTTGTTGAAAACGGAAGTATTGTATGAAACTCGAAGCTTTCTGAGAAGGAATTTTTTAAAAGGTAACTATACCTTCGTTACTGTAAAAATTACTTTATGAATTACTTAGCGATAACTTAAAAGTGTTTCTTCAGGTGGTGACATTTTAACTAAAGATTTCACAAACATTCGCCAGCATTTTTTTTCCTTCATGAAATTTTGAACGAAATATTTAACCAGATACTTACATAGCAGTAAACTATTATTACAGTGTTGATGAATGAAAAATACTTCCTCAAAGAGAACAAAGCAAAACTATTCTGTTAATGCGCATAACGGGAAAAGAAATGTAAAATAATTGCCCGCTAAGATGTATACTATCCTCCGTAAAATCCTCAAAAAATTTTTTTTTTGTCATTTGCATAAAGTTTTCATTTTGTTTAAGCCCCAGAAGTGTTTTAAAATTTGTTTGTCCAAAAAAAAATCGAGAGATTGCTTTGCAATCATGGAGAACAATTCGAGCAATTTAAAGTCATTTGGAATGACTGTAGGAAATTCGGTCATTTTTCTTAGATGCAATGACAACACGAGCCAAATTCTCTCAACAGTCTTTTCACAAAGGCAATTCCCTTCCACCAGAAAAGGCGCTAATCGTTTAATTTAAAATCGGTGATAAGCCACACAGGCGGTATAGTGGCTAGCGAAGATCATCCTATCACACCTTGGGTTCGGGTTCGATTACAGGGACGGACTTCTGTGCTTGTAATGGCCTTGTTAAGAATAACGGCCTTGTTAGTGGCTACGTCACTGAAAATGGGAGACTAAATGTGAAGATCCCGGGTTCGGGTTCCATTGTGTGGCTGTCGTTCTAACGGTCTGGAGTTTTGGTAGGTTTTCTCCAGATGTAACGTGAATACGCGTTACAACGCCTTGCAAAGTCCTCCCACCAAGCATGAAGGTTAAAACGAGGTGAAAACGGGGCAAGTGCGCAGGGAGCCGAAATGAAATATTGCAACATGCCCCCAAATTAGGGTTTGCTCTGCGTGGCGTAAACCGTAGTTACGGACGGCACTGGATAAGATGACTGTCTTCTCGCATGGCAACTTGAAAGTTTTGTCTCATCTCGCAAAAGACATCGCAATCTGGGAAATATTATTTCCTCGTCTTACACAAGAACGTTATATTTGACTCTTGTTTCGTGTAACATCCATTCTGAAACTACTGGGCTACCTCAGTAGGTGTTTAACTGACGTGATGGAACGAGTCAACTCCGGTACATATCATTTTAGCTTGTTTTGTTGGGCCGCCTGTAGTTTAGGAGATACATAAAAATATCCTTCCGCCAAATTTCAATAACTAATTAACCAATCAACTTAATTTAATAAGTTAAACGTAAAACCTCAAATGAGGAGATAGGAGGTCAATATCTGTCGTCCTCAATTCGAGGAGAATATTGATGCCCGCCATAAAGTTTTCTGCAGTAATAAATAGGAACAAATGTAAAGTAACACAAACACTCATGTAATATCGCAACTCGTATTAAAAAAATTGCGAGACGATTAAGCATTTGATTGTGACAATTCATTTACAGTATTGCCCGAAGAGAATTTTACAGGCTTTCATTTTTCGATATGCAGAAACGTCAATTTAACGACACTAGAGATTAGAAAACGATGCGCCAAGAATTATTTCCTTATCAGGTTAGTTATTCGCTCAACCACTTGGAGGGAAAAAAAGTTTTAAGTAACTTCTGAGGTCGTGAGCCACTTTTCTTTTGTTGCCTAAATTAATATTTTGCTGCTGAGTTGTGAATTTTACAAAGCAATATAAGTCATGCTGTACCATTAAAAAATATCTATATAAAACATAAAGTATGAAAAAAGTTTAAAATAATTACCTGTATTTTAAAATATAAGCCACTCTGGTAAATATAAATAGATAAGCAAAATCTCCTTGCTATTCAGTTCGTGCTATTTGTGAACCTGAAAAGAAAACAGAAAGTGAATCGTTAAATTTAGAGTCATATAAGCAACTTACATGTTTATTTGATTTAAAAAAAATAGTCTCGTAAAAAAAAGAGCATATACCCGTATGTTATAAAATATGCCATCGTTCCCCCTCTTTATGCTTCATAAAAAGTGAGTGGTAAGGGAGATGGTAAAGGATTCAATCGAATCTCGATAAAGTTTAAAGCCTGGGGGCGGGAAAGACAGCTTAAAACCAAGAAATACCGCCCCAGGAGAGGTGGACTTAGAAAAAGAAGCCGCAGAAAACAGAGAAGTAAATAAAGGAAAAAAAAAAGTCGACTTTTTTCCGCGTCATCAAATACGTCTAGTTGAATCAAATAATGATAAGGGAGCTCAGTGCAAAATGTTAAGCGACTTTTTTCAAAGTCCGCAGAAGGGAAAAAAAAAATATTTATTTAGTTAGAATTTTCAATGTTGTTGGATTTTTTTTTTTTTTTTCTAAACACAAAGAGACATTGTAAAGGGAGATCAGTTGATACTGATAAAAATGTGCTTGTGCAGTCTGGAAGAGAATATATGACTGCATTCGGAATACTTTCTTGCGTAAAGAAATTCTTCGAAAAAAAGTATGTAATGGGGACTGTTTATGGAAAATTGACATATTTTTTATTTTAATTATATTCATTGTATTTTAAATGATATATTAATATAATGAATGCATTTCTGCATGGTATGAGCTTAAAATTAGAAGTTTTTTTAAGATAAATAAAATGTGTTGAGATGATTTAGAAGTTTTTTAAATTTCTGTTCAAACCTACTTCATGTTAAGAATTTTTAATGCAGTTAAGGACATTTTTGAACGAATACAATACATTATAATACTAAATTATAAAAAAAAATCAAAAACTGAATGTTTACGAAATGCTATAAAAAAAGCAACTAAATTTGACTGAAATAACGGAAATTTTATAACTTAACGGATTTGATATCCATCTAAATGGATATCAAATGGGAATAGACGCTAGACAAAAAATAAGCTTGTGCCGTCTCGCGAAACAGCCAAAAATCTTTGTCTACTATGCACCCTTGCAAAATCGTAATCCCATGAGAGTTATAAGATAATAATAAGAAAAAACGATATACAATGTTTTTCTGAATATGTCTGTCATATAATTTTACTTCAAAATTTGACAATGCGTTTTTTTACAGTGTAACAAAAAACGACGATATTGTAACTAGAGAAAGAAACTTCTGTGTCAAAGAATTTTCTCTGGCAGCTTAATAAGCCATATAAGTTTCAGGTTTGTTAGAGTACTTCGATAAACATTATGAATTAAGTAAATGTACTAAAACTTTCCATTGATCAAAATTTTTCCCTCCAGAAAAGTGATTCGAAACAGTGTGAAACATTTTCTGCACTTTCAGCTTGAGCTGTGATAATCCTGTGTGAAACGAAACCACCAGAACGAGATTGACGCTTTTCGCTCAACCAGGATCATCCGTGACCCACACATATCAATCATATTAATTTAGATCCTCCAGTGGCAATCCATCCTGTTCCCCTTTTTTTTTTCTTTTTTTAATTTTTGTGACTCCGGCATTCGCACTGAAGTATGCGATGAATGATAGGTCGATCCCAGGTCCTCCTCCTCCTCTAACGACGACGTACACAGAGTCATACAGCATAAAAGAGCCCTCGTGCGTTAAGATCCTACGCACAATACAATAATACAAAGGGTCATTTCATTTTTAAAAAAAGCTTAAAAACACGTATATAATCAAAACCAGTAGCCGTGGTGGTTGTGGTTGTTGGTGGTACGGTCTCGCTCTTTTGCCAGTGTGTGTTTGGAAAGGAATCCCGGCATTTATAACAACGCGAAGGGTGGGAGGATGCCTCTCGCTGGAGCGTTAAACGGATGAGCACGCTAACGAGTTAAGCCGAGAAACAGCATTTACAGGATCCCAACCTCCAAAAAATGAGGCAAGATCCGTGAAGTGAGTCGGGCGATTTCCGAACAAATTAATGTTTTAGGACATGACGCATTGCCTGCGTAATTGCCTGTTTACGTCAGTGTAATCCTTTATTGCTACTGTTCATTGTGTTTTGTAGAGTTCGTTAAGAAACTGCATTGTTGGGAGTAAAGTCTTAAAAGCAGTTTAAATGTTTGATTTTATCTTTAAATATACAATCAAACCTGCTTAGTGAAATGTCGGTTAAAGGAATATCCCACTTATTGTAATGATTTTTCAATATCCGAAATCGTAATAATTAGTCAATGGGATCTCGGATAAAGGAATATCCCACTTATTGTAATAATTTTTCAATATCCCAAATCGTAATAATTAGTCAATGGGATCTCGGATAAAGGAGTATACCGCTTATCAGAATAAATATCCGTGGCAAATTCACCATTCCATTGAGAGTGTTCGACTGTATATTAATACATTTGCATGTAGAAAAATCACCATTACATTTAGCCTATGTTTATCATTTTATGCTGAAGTAGCAGGAAAATATTTTAAATTTAGTATGTATTAAGTGTTCGAATTTTTTGACAGGCAGTTTGTCAGTAGTAAATGAATTTTATTTAACAAAGTTATACGCCGTTCACTAACAGGTCATGCACAATTTTAAAACAGAATCGATGTATTGTGCTTAAGCCTACATGAAGTAAAATTCGTAGTTACTGAGCATTTAGTAAACGTTCCGGACGTAAAATTGCTGCTTGTAAAACCCCTATCTTCTGAAAACACACTCAACCAATAGCACTAAAGGATGGTAATTTCATGCTATATTTTTTCTCTATAACTGAAGGAGAGGTAATTATCTTAAAGGGAGGCCTGTTAATTTAGAAACTACATTTGAAAAGAAAACCGCAATAGAATATTAAAGTTAAACAACAAATTAGTTTAGAGGGAAATTCACTAATTTTTGATTTTGCCTGACAATGCTTTAAATAAAATGGTTTTTGTGTATTCTACATTGCTGATTAATATTTATCCAACAGATAAATATGAACTTCTTACCCTGAAAAGTAAATTTTTTTCTGGTGTTATTTCAAGTTATTTTTAATGTAATGCAGGCACACAAAAACAGTTAATAATTAGAAAACACTAGTGTAAAATTGTCTATCAACTAAAATCTATCTACTATGATAAACAAAATTTCCTCGGAAAAATTCTCGGTATATTCATTACATTACTTCGAAACCTCTGATCAAATTTCAAGCAACAATTTCTCTCCAAAAGAACTTTAATGAAAATACTTCGTATTACGTACTGTGCATATTTAAAAGAGTGATGCTAGTAAAGTAAAAGCATTTAGGCAAGAGGTTTGGCATAAAAAAGCCAGTAGATAAGAATGGATCATACGCCAGCGTGAAAAAACCTTTCCTTATCGATCAAAGCCTGAATTTCTATAGACGTATAAAAATGGAAGGTAATATAATAATGGAGTATTTCATCTCCAAGTAAATGTGACGCTACCCGTATTAAGTATATTAAATGCAGTTCTGTTTATTTTATGTACCAACTAAAGAAGGGGAAATAAAAGGCATACGACACATTATTTTGAAAAATTGAAATTATGGAATGGCAAATTGCTAATATACATCATTTATTTAATCAAGCAAAAAGCTTTTTCTTTCTTTTGATGTAAATAATAGCTGCACAGTAGCCCTACACAGTTACTTTTACATGTATGAGAGTTTAAAAAAAGTGTTATTTTAAAATTTACAAAATGAAAGTTGAAACTGAAATAAACATTTTCAAAGAAACGTTTTCAAAGAATGTTTATTTGAGCACAAAATAGTGTGATAGAAATCGGACCTCTTAAGGGCTACATTTATAAAAGTTACTCTTTTTATTTAAAAAAAGAAAAATTATGGTATAAATCGCGCTTCGCTTTTATTTTATTTTGCTTATGTCCTAAAGCTATACCAGAAGCCCCACACATCGCTATTTAAGCAGTTGAGAATAGAAAGACAAAAATATTTTTTTATTTTTTATCAGGGAAGTAATATTTGTAACTAAATATACCTATTGATATCTATACTCTGTGTTAATAATTTACAATGTAATGTAGACATTTATATGTAGTCGTGTACACGCAAACATTCACCAACAGAAAATTGAAATTAATAATTTTGGCAGTGCGTCAGCAATATAGAAGTTATCAAAAACCTATACAGCCGAATGATCACTCTGACCAGACGCTAGACGTTCAATAATCTAATAAAAAATGTAGACGACAAAGACATACCATCGCAAGAGTGGATATGACATGGACGATAAATCTTCAATAACTGAAACAACGGAACAAAATAATCCACCTGGTGTGCCATTAAAAAAATAAAAAAAGAACACTTTCGCTTGCTATTCTGTCACTGTAAACGGGACCACAGTTTTTGATGAGGGATTCCATATATCGCACTAAAACGAAAGACACCTTATCACTACAACGACGTTTCATTTTAGCCGGAAAGCGGAGTTATTCCGAGCTGTGGAGCAGAAAGAAGACACAGCCTTCATCCTTTTTTCTCTTTTGTTTTTCAGAAGCGGACTAAGGACATCTTTCTCACAGATCTCCGGGAATGCCAGTGGAGCATGAGACCAAAAAGACTTAAATCAGCCCATCGGATAACGGATTAGGGAGTAAGAAGGAGTAAGCCAGAGACGCATAGGAGGGTTTCCTTATCGTTTAAGTACGGATGGATTTGGTTCTAGAGGCTTTAGCTCGTAGAGAGCGAGAGAGAAAGACACGTGATCACCAAAAAACTGCTTCTAATTCAGCTCAGTAATTTAGGATGCAACACTGAATAGCTAATTGTAACGTAAAGGATAGTGAAATGCCATTTCATTTTTTGAATTCACACACAGCGCATTAGAAATATTGCACAGTATTTATTAACCTACAACCTTGACTTTCCACTAAGAGCATAGAATGTAGAAATACTTATGTACTGTTTCAATTTTGTTTTACTTTTGTCTTTTGGATAACATTTCTCATATTTCGAAGTTGTTATACAAAAAACGCATCTCACACGCAACCATTTTCATTTGCCGTCATCAGTTCGGGAATGGAGAACAATTTTTTTCACAATCTATGGTGCGAAGTCAGACGACTTATTAGAGTATAAAACTGAGAGAAATGTACATGTACATGCATGAAGAACCAAAATCGAAGACTTAAATGGAAAAAAAAATTCGGCTTATATTGGAACATTTCTTTTCGAAGCAGCAAATTTAAACTTTAAATGGCTTAAATGATTCCAACTTTTTAAAAGTATATGTTATCATAGCCAATTCTTTAATATATACTCTGATAAAAATGAATCTTTCTTCAAGAACTGTATTTTTGTCAGTAATAACCATTAAAAGAAAAAAAAAAAAATAAGCGATAGAACATTTTACAGCTTTAATGACGCTCCAGAAAGCAGGACAGGGATTATATATTATTTGTCGAATAAATTTTAAACAAACCGCTCTTCGTTGTTTGACAAAAAATTACAGCCTATAATCGAAATCAAATTCTACTTTCCAAACACACATCTGAAGAGACAAGGAGGGGAGGAGTATGAAAGAAAGGAAGACAAGAGGAAAAAAAAAATAAGCCGGCAGATACGGTCTTGCCGCAACATTCCAAGACAAAATTTAATTGTGTTCCTCAAAGAAGGCAACAAATATAATAAAAAGAAATTCGGATCGTTAAAAAACGTTTCCTTCCAACAAAATTTTTTCTCCCAATCTTTTCAACGCAGCCACCTAATAGTGTAAGAAGGCTTGCTTATTGACCACGTAACAGGGCCGACGACAAATTCACATAAGTCAACATTCCTGGCGGGGGAAAAAAGCTATTAATTAAAAGGCAGGGAATGTTTAATCAGGTTTGAAAGAGGGGGGGGGAACTGACTTGGAATGTCGAGGCCCCGTTAGATTATTTTTTTTTTTATCTCATTCCCTCTTCAGAAAGATATCTCTTTAAGTCATTTTGCCGAAGAATTCAAATATTTTTATCCCGATAAAGTCATTAGGATGTCTCATTTTCTTCGGTACAGTGGATTGTTTACGGGAACGGGTGTGGGGGGGGGTGTCTCAAGGTGGCGAAGACTTGTCGACTGAGATGTTAGATGACATATTTTATTATCATCGGGATAAAAGAGATCTGTAATCGGAATAAGCGTTTTTTAGTTGTGGAGAAATTAACTAGATACACTGTGTAACTTTTATTAAGCTTTTTAAATCAAGATATAAGTACTATTGAGTTTATTGATTTGCACTTCTCAGTTGCAGGAATAAACATAGAAAATTGTTAATTGTTATTGCTATAGTTGTTATATTGGGAAATTTAAAAGTTGATTCAACATTTCATACATTTTATAATTAAACTGTTATTTAGTACATAACGGACACAAGGTTCTCTTTTCAGGAATATGACTTTTGAGAGGGCGAACGAGTTGGTGGTTTGAAAGAAAAAAAAGTGTCGTTTTATACTGAAAATTTACACTTCATTAACTTGGTATTTCCCTCTTGTTCTGCATACTTACTTATAAGTTATTCGATTACAAAAGTGAACTTTTGACCGAGATAAAGAAAATGAGAATTTTCCTTTCATGATAGGCAGAAATCTGAAGACATAAATAGATTTTTGATGTAAATTATTCTTAAGAAAATTCACATTACAGTCAATATCATTTGAAGTATGATAAAACTGTTAGGTGAACTATTCATGCATCGATTATCATTGCATGCGCCCATATTTTCGATTTCAATCTTCCAAGTCTTTTCATAATTATTAAAAATTCACAGTCAGAAATTTTTACCTCGGACAGCCTATCAAGTTAAAGTATTATTTTTCACGTATTGGCATCATTTGGAGAGCTGCACTTGAAGTCTTGCTTTGCGATTTTTTTCTGTACCAGGATACCCAAGAGGACTTTTGAGCCAAAATATTTGGACTTCATTTGTTCATTTATTAAAAAAAAACCATTTTTCGTTAATTTTGCTTTTTTTTACCTTCATTAAAAAATATGCTGATTAAAAAAAATAATTCATTTTAACGCATGGTGTACCCAGCGTCAGAATGACTCAAATGCACCACAATACGGTGCATTTAAAAGTCGACGTAAGCGTAATTAATGTGAATTTCAGCGTTATATAACTTCTCTCATAAATACAACTAAGTCTAGCGTGGAATTCGTGGGTCAACATCTTTGGCCGAAAGAAAAAAAAAATCTTAATTAAAATAAGCGGGAATGTTTAATCAGCATCTTGGGAGGGAAAAAAACCCGAAATATTTTTGGATTTATAAAGCAGTATTTTATATTATTTTTTCCATGCTTTCTCTCTCTGTAATGAAATACTCGTTTATTCTCCCTGTAAGTAGTTAGCGAATTAAATCTCAATAATCATTAAAATTGCTGGGCATTAATATTTTGTTTTGTTCCATATTTGCTAAAGTTATTATTATTTTTTTATTATAACATTTAAAACTGCTGATGAGGATATAAAGAAGTTTACTTTTTAACTCGTGAAGCGATACAAAATGCGTAAGAAATTATGCTAAATGTAAGTTAATTTAAAATTGGTGAGCTGACTATCGGAATTTAAGAGTTAGAAAAGATATGGAATAGTTTTTGTAAGAATTAAATTACGTATAAGGCCACCCAAAAATCAGAAATTATCTTTACATTTTTATAAGAGGTAAACTGGTAAGAATAATCAAACATTTGCGATAAAATCTTAAACATGCACTATTTTGCATTGCTTTTAAAAATAGAAGAAATCTCAGCCTATTAGTCTACCTGATTTTTTAATGCTTAAGAATTTTTTTTAAAACTTGCATAAAGGATATATGCTCATTGTATGTAAACGTTCACATCAGTGGCGCACACAGGATTTTAGTTTAGGGGGTCTGGGCTACAAATACTGATGAAATCCGTTATAGTGAAATCGATTATAGTTCCAACTCTCTTATAACGTCGAAATATCCGGTACCAGGTGACTTGCTCATAGAACATAAGCCCACTATCAATGTAACTCGTTATATAGTCATAAATAATTATTGGATCTTTTCAGTGATGTTGTAACCGAGTTTAACCCTTTAACGCACAGTGTTCCCGCTCTGAGAACACCAAACTCTGACGTTTTGACTGTTGCCAGTCACGAAGAATAGATTTGATTTCTATAAAAATAGTTGCGGGTGACATAGCTCCACGAGAAAATCCTTTACTTTTCAGCACGTCATTTCCCATAAAAAATTTGTCACGATTATTTTTAACAGCACTGGCATCTGCTGAAAAATGGAAGAATGCGAGAACAGCTCAATAGATTGTCCAATGCTGAAAAAAGGGTTGCGCTTCAAAGGGTTAACAGCGTTTCATACACTAACCTTAAATACTTATTTAAAAATTAATGTCTTTTTTGGTAAAAAAAGATATTTTAGAAATAAATTGGACGACGATTTTTAAAAATAAAATATTTTAAATAAGAGAGACAATTTTCAATTTTTAAAGCTTTTCATTTCAAACTCTCTACATTTAGGGGGAGGCTTTAGCCTCCATAGCCCCCTCTGTGGGTGTGCTTATATGGTTCATATTGTTATTTGTGATGAAATATGTCTACTTTTAGAAATTTTCGCATTGATTTGCATTTAAGACAGTTAAACAAACAGCTTGTAAACAGTTTTTAAAATAAGTAAATCACACTAGAGATTTTGAAGAATTTAGAATGTCTCTTTGTCAAATGCACTATGCGCTTTTACAAATGGTTAAACCTTTGTAATTTATGAAACACAGAGGAGAAAAATAATACCACCGAATATTTGATAAGTGCATTGAGTTCGAGAAAATTTTTGAATGCAAATCCGAGTTCAAGAAGTCTTTTCGCATGAAGTTTGATAAGTCATGCAGTTTTCGAAGAAACATTCTGAATTTTTTACTACTGTTTTAAAAATTATTATTTTAGTATCATACTTAATTTAGTTATTTCCAAACATTTAAAGAGTTGTGAGATGCTATGGGTCTCCTTCTTTCTTTTTCTTCTATGAATAGTTTTAAATTAGTCTGAAGTCTTACATTGCTAGATATTGAGATACAAAGATACAGTTATATATTTTGAAAAAAAAAGTTAAACCCGTAAAGAAATAATGAATATTCGAATAATATGAAGAAAAAAAAATAAATATTACACCCGCAGGTGTATTTATTCCCTCTTCCCCTCGCCATTTTAAACTCGGCATTTTTACTTTGAGTGTGCGCCTGTTCACAGAGCTTAGGAAAAAACATAATCATTAGATTTGACGTAATGATCCGGTACAGCATTTGCAAAGTAAACAACCCCTGGCACCAGTTAAATGCAGACCATAAATAGCTGAGCAATTCTAACACACAGTAATTTTTGGGATCAGCTATATATGTTTCATGTCACGTCTGCTCTGAGTACTTATATATACAAGATAATGTCGGACCGCATATCCTGGAGAATTCACAGACGGGATAATAGATACTACAGATCTTTATACATGTAAGATATATTACAAAATAAGTATAAAAACATTATCCGAAGAAAGTAAACTTTTGTTTTTGTATACACTTTAGGAACTTTCTTCTGGTGAAACTTATTCCTAGAATATCAAGTTTCAAAACTCGCGACCCTTATATAGCTTTGAGACGAAATCTTGACATTGCAAAGCTTATATTATATATTCAACAACAGTAATAGAAGAACTTTAAGAGCATCACGTCCTATTAGGATCCCTTATCTCATTCACTTTTAACAATGATAATTACATCTTACAGTTCAAACTTCCCACCTGTTATTTTCAGAATTTTCAATTGCAATTGTAATCAATAGACATTGAAATTGCAATAAAGAACTGTACACTCGATGACAAACTATCATGTAGAAGTAAAACCAAACACGCTATCCTTAAATCACGAAATAATCAAGATCTCGGGGAAAAAAAATGTTTAAGGAAATCATTATCCAGATCTAACACTACAAAAGTAATGATGTCCTCTGAAATAGTTCTTTAATAATCCCTAAAGGTCCAATCATGCACTTTTTTATGAGAAAAGCATTCGAAAGCCAAAACATTATTTTAAAAGGCGGAATTCAGTTTTTCAGATTTAGAATACAAAGTTAATGCGATAAAATATACAGATAATAAAAGTAGTCACACATTTCACCATAAAATGATGCATTATCATGGAGAAACGTTTGGTTGCATCCAATTTAAACTTCTAATCATGGAGGAACGTTTCTTCATAGAAAGGTTGTAGCTAATTAGCATCATTTTACAATGAAATGATAACTTCTATTAACGCGTAGTAATATTAATTTTAATAAACATGAAATTCGTGACACATAATGAGATTTATGGTTTAGCTGAAAGTTAGTAGCCTAGTAATACTGGAAATGGTATAACTTCATTCTGATATCTACGGAATATTTTTTTTAAATCTTCCTCTGGCATGTCGCGAAGGCTTTCAACATAACGTACGGTTTTAATTCCGCAATTTAAATTTTTCATACGCTTGTGTATTACTAATTTATAAATCCATATACCTACCTATACATGAGATAAAAAATAGAGAAGCATTTTGTGCTAAAGTAGCCAGATAACAACGTCCATATGTCAACATTCCAAGTACGTTAAAAAAAAATCTTAATTAAATGCCATGAGAATGTTTAATCAGCTTTTGGGAGGAGAAGGAAAAAAAAGTCTCCAGAATTCGAAAAACCTTTTTAGCTTTTTCTTTGGAGGAATTCAAATATTTTCGTCGAAATAGAGTCATTAGGTTTCCGGGTGTCTCATTTTCAGTCGGCGAGGGCATTGTTTATGAGCCCGAGGAAAATAGGGAGCCGTGAGTTATAAGAAGACATGCCCAGTTAAAGGGCGGATGCGATGACAGAGTAGGCGATAAATATGCTGATTTTTTTAGAGAGAGAGAGTGTGTGGAAGCATCCTTCACACAGGAAATATTATTAAAGAAAAAGTAAAAGAAAAATAATAATACATGTTATTTTTCTTTTTCTTTTGTGAAAAAATGCATTCTTTAGAAGAATAACAATGCAGTGCGATTAGGTTGTTGCAAGTGGGTTGGAGGAAAAATGATCTTTATCTCATTCTCTAAAAAAATTACTGGTGCAGACTTTATCGATTTTTCGATCTGCTGATTTCTAGGAGTAAGTTGATTATATTTACAATTTAAAAATCAATTCCTAAAAAACATCGAAAATGTAAATTAAATTTAGTATTCGGTGTTAATGGCAGTAGAGATGGTATAACGAAATGATTTCTGTAACACACTTTAAAGATAATGCATACCTGCACAAGCATTTATTATTTATTTCTGTAAAGTAATCAAGCATCATTAAAAAATAACACTGTTGTGCGATTCAAGCTGTGCAAATGTTTTGCAAGGAAAACGATTTTGAAATTCTCTAAAAATTACTTCTATCTGGCTTTTGACATATTCGATGAGTTAATTTTGAAAGCGAACTGATTTTATTTACAATCTGAAAATAAACTGCTAAATATATATTCATTAACTTTTTTTTTGTACGGTGTTAGAGACAGCAATGATATTATAACGATAAGTTAATGTTATACATTTCAAAGATATTCTGCACCTACATCATTTATTTATTTCTATAAAATATTCAGGCATCATACAAAATAATTTAATGGAAAAAATTTAATTAGTTGATTGGAATTTAAAAAGCATATTTTTATTATCAGAGCAAAAAGTCATAGTTTTCCTCTGAAAAAAAAATAAAAATCCCGGAAATGAAGGAGATATGTAAGGGAAAGGCCTTGTATAAAAGGGAAATAAACATAACAATACAGTTGCACGAATTTCGCATTTTTTGAATCTCAAAGCGTTAAGGTATAATTTTCTAATTTATATTCTTAAGAAATCTAGATTTATTAAAGCTTTTAAATTTTTTTTTCTAAAGACGCAACGGTAATAAATATTAACAAGCATTTAACAAAGGCTAATTTGAATGGATTGTTCCATTAAGGCATTTACTCTTTTAAAGCGAATCCCTTTTCCATTAAGAGAGGTTGGCAACAGACTTTAATACTGGCAATGCATAACCAGAATAACAAATCTTTTAAACCCCATAGACGAATCAGTCATAATTTACGAACGAATGAAGAAATGCACAGGCAACATTTCTCCGAATTTCGTTCGAAGTCAAATCCATTTCAGCCTGGAGACACCGTGGAGAAGGAAGAACATGACACACAGCGATTGTCTCTGGAACCTGAAATTACGGCAAACAACTGTGGCCCTGCATCGCTTACATGCGAATATAAATATAGAACACCACCCACGCACACAAAAGAGTGGGGGGACATGCCGCGTAATTGCAGCAGAGTCATTAAAGTCCACTTTGGACGGAGCGGCAAACCAACATCCTCAGCCATTGTTGCCGAGGGTGAGGCAAGAAAATGCGCAGAAAATACACGCGACCAATCCATCATGGAAGAGGCACAGACACAAACCCTCCCTGAAGACTTGAGAATTTTTCGTTTTCTGAGACTCTTCTCTGTTCCTTCATACACGAGCACGAAAAGAACACGATATTCCTATAGCTGCCTCGACTTGGTACAAAAGTGTAACTGATTAGTCATTCATTTGCATGCGCAATTATGCAAATTAATTGGAGTTTAAAGTGCTGCATGTGCATCCTATCATTGATATAGGCGTTAACAATATTATTAATGATAATAAAGAAAATTTTACATTATTTTAAATTACATTCATCATTACATCTATCTATTTATCTGTACATAGACAAACACACACTTATTTACACATACATTTGATTCAAACCACTGAATAAAATAAATGCTTGTTGAAGCATATTTCAAATTCAGTCAAGCACTTTGACTGATACGTAAAAATGTAATGTGTGGAAATGATAAAAATAAGCTCACACAGAGTTTATGACTATGCCCTCTGCCGATTTTAAAATAGACATAGGTAGTTTCGAATTACAGCCGTTAAGTAAAACGAATGTTAAAATATTGTGCTTGAATAGAAACTTTGTCTTCACGTAAACAAGTACAATGTTGTAACTTACACCATCAGGGGCGTAGCCAAGGGGGGAGGTTAGAGGGGTTATAACCCCTCCCCCATGAGGAATTTTTTGCCATACAAAATCTATATTCTTCACTACATTATCGCACACACATATACATATATGAGTTGTAGTAGTCATAACCCCCCCTTGAAAAATTTCTGGCTACGCCCCTGTCCACCATTGATTGTATATGTCTGGATGATCACTGAAATCAAGTTGACAGTCTATGAAATTAGAAATTCATTCTTTATTTTTATGTTTTAACCCTTTGTGCACTACGTGGTGTAATATAACAAGAGTCATTAAACTTTCAAGATTTAAAGTTTAATAACACTTTTATTACATAGACATCACCGTACCACAATTTTCATGCATATTCTAGTAACCAAGCAACAAATACAGTGACTGTAATAAAATAGAATAATGACATACACATGTACTTTTTTTTTGGGGGGGGGGGGTCGCGAGAATATTATGCGGAAGGGGTTGATATTTGCTTTACTGATCTTGTTACTCAATGTACATGCTTTAAAATTAAAGCTTACCAATCTAACTTATACATCTGAGAAAGCAGATTTACTTTAAGCTTAACAAGGTCCAATGGTGAAAATAGGATCCTCTCGCAAATAAATAAATAAATAAATAAGATTCTACTGTGGCACTTAAGTATTCACCGATGCAAGCGAAGCGTCACGTGATGGCTCACTCTGAATGCCAGAATATAAATTGCTAAATAGCTTCGACTTCAAAACAGCAAAAACAAACACAAAGCTATTTCCTGAAACCCCGGAAAAAAAGGAGATTCCGACAAGAGAGGAGTACACAAGGATTGAGGGCCGCTTCCTTCCCGCGGGCCGGAACAATCCATCCACTTTTTATCCTGACCAGCTAAAGCAGAACAAAAAGTTCCATTTCGAAGGTTGTTTCTTTTAGCTAAAGGGACTCGTATCGATAGCGATGCTTTTTTTTTCTTTTATTATTATGTTTTCCCGTTTTAAAGATTTTTTTCTCCCTGCCTTTTCAGTACCACATCGCAGAGGGATTATTTTTCTCTCTTTTTATTTTAACTTCCATCTTCTTCAAGATATCCGTTTGAACACTTTATTTAAAACATATTCCTCCCCCCCCCCATGTGACAAGAAGCGTTTCTGCCCGTTCTGTATTTATTTTACATTGGAACATAAGCCTTGAGTGTGCCCATGCGTTGTAAGCACGATTCTTTTCCGTTTTATGATGTATATATGTGATACATAGGCGCACCCACGGAGGGGGCTATGGGGGCTGAAGCCCCCCCCCCTAAAGGTGGGAAATTAGAAGTGAAAAATATTGAAAATTGAAATTGCCACTAATGAGTTAAATGTTCTCTTTTTAAAAATTGTCTTCAAATTATTTCTAAAATACTTTTTACCCAAAAAAAGTTAGTTTTTAAATAAAAACTTACAGTTAGAGCATGAAACACGGTTAAACTTGGTTACAACATCACTGAAAAGATCATATAATTATTTGATTCTAAAATGAGTTACATTGCTCGTGGGGTTGTGTTCTACGGGCAAGTCGACTAGCACAGAATAGTTTGACACAGAATAGTTATAAGAGAGTTATAACTATAATTGAGGTCACTATAACCGAGTTCAGCAGTATTTGTAGCCCAGCCCCCCCCTAAACTAAAATCCTGGGTGCGCCATTGTGTGATACACATTTAATTTTCGGTTAAAACAAACATAAATTGAAAAAAAAAATGTTATTTAATGTTAATTGAAAATGCGCATGAAGTTTGCGTTAATTTTGTTTCATTTCTGAGAGATATCCGTTGTATGAATTCATTTACAACTCAGGAACAACACTTATTGCCAAACATATTAATAAATGCTCTTTGGATTTCTTTAACATTTCGTCGTTGTCAAACCAATATCTACTCTGAGCACTTTTGACATTTTGATTGTTATATGACTAGTTTACTAACGAAATTTTCGTATAAAAGACAGCTACGTAACTCTCAGCATTACAAAGTGAATTGTAATCATTAAAAAAATATGCTATCTGCATCAGCCAGAATATTGTCAAAGAATAATTGCTAATGAAAACTGGTAATAATAAATAAACTCTTTTGCACATAGCAGATATTGGTTTAAAAACTACGATTGTACAACTGTAGTGTTGTGAAAGCTCATACGCAAAATTTCAGGAGGCCATTGCATTTTTTTTAAAGTATACAAATCAGGTAAGGCTCATATATGATAAAAATATATTTAAACTGGAAAAATATCTTCCTCGTTTATCTTGGTAAACACTTTTAATGGATAAAAATCAATTATGAATATTTTTTAAATTATTATTGTTATAACTAAAACATATGCCAATGTGATGCTTTTTCCCACTGAATTGAAGTGTCTCGTAAAGACGCGTCAACACTAGTCTTAATACAAAGAATCTAACACACAAGACGATCATTAAATAACAGCAAAGATTGTTGATTAAATTAACTATAACGTAATTTGGCACAGACAGCGGGATGCTGCAAATGAAACTTTTTTAGAGCAACGTAAAACTGAATAAAACATAACATACAAAAAGAAAATTTCTGTAAAACCAAAGTTGAGTACCGCTTGTTCGTTTATAAGCCATATGTGATGAGTATTCTGTAAACTAATACGTGCTCATACACACAATAATTGTGATATATTTAATGTAATACAATAAAAAATATGTACTTTTGTGTTCATGCATTGTCAGATTTGTCATGAATGTAATATTGAAATTACACTGTCATTGCATTTTAAAATAGATATATGTTAAAGAATATTGTTAGAGATATTATATATGTTGCAATTGCATTCACACAGCTAGTTTTTTAAAATACATTTTGGACAGGTCAAACTCAGGTATTAGGGAGTAATTTTATAGACATTTCTAGAATACATTTCATTAAAAAAAATCCCATTTTTTCTCCGTGGAAATAATTACTACTCTAAAATAAGCTCATTAAAATAATCCAACTTTTCTATATTTTTTTCCATAATATGCTTGTCTGTTTTTACAGAAGAGCTTCTAGAGCAAAAGGTTACTGAACCTAACCAGATGATGTGAGCCAGCCGGTGAAATTTACATATAAGATGTGTGTACAAAAAAGAAAGAAAAGAAAAGAAAAAGAGGAAATGAGAAAAAAAAAATGTTCAAAATGTAAAACTCCAGCAAACTTCTGATGCCGCAATTGTAATACACAAGGCGGTTGTCAACACAACAGTATAATCTGATTACACTAAGGGAAAAAAAAAAAAAACTTAACATCGAAATTCGAAATATTATATTCAAGTTCTTGCTTTCCAGTAATGAAGAAAAACCGACGAAAGCCTCTTGAGTTAGGCAAAGGGCAGAAAAGAAATTCACATTTTTGTGTTATGGATTTTTTTTCCCCTCTCCCATAATCCATTTTCGTTTGTACAGGCGGATTTACCTTCCGTTCCCGGATTATCCGCAAATCCCCTTTATCGACCCCTTTTTTTATTGCCATCTTTTCGCTTGGGGGTAGTGAAAAAATTGGCGGCAGTAAAAAGTATGGCGAGATTAGAAGTTGATCTACTGCTTGATTTTTTTCTGCAGGGTGACATATTCTGTACAGAGGCTTTGCAACGCAATTTGATGAACAAACTTTCGATTGCCAGCTTGTTGTTCTTCAAAGTGTACATTCTTGATGATGGGAAAAAAACGACATTGCATACATTAAATTTTAATCGAAATTTAATTATTTACGTATAAATATTATTTGATAGTTAAAATATATTAATTTTTTTTATCATATTGATTCATGAAGTTTTGTGTATCAATAAGAAAACCTAAACATCAGTAAGAAAAGATTAACAGTAAAGATCACAAAATATTCTATAAACTAATAACTATATATCTATCCTATTCATGTTACACATACCTAAAAATACCGTGGCACAGGATATTGCTCACTTTAAAAAGCACAATGAAAAGAAGCTTTTTAAAAAAACACTTATGAAGAGTTACCAATCAGATGCCTAACTGAAAATATGTCTGCATCAAGCACCCAAAATATGGCAAGTATTTTTTTTTTTTATGAAGTACATCCCTCAGATTAACAAAGCGACACTCATGTTGCATCACTCTGTACATTAAACTGTTTCCCATGTAGCAGCACGTTATTTATTTGTCATGTATGCACATTTTGAGAACAATGGCCAGAAAAGAGGGCTCTTTTAAAACACAACTCAAGGGCCGCCATTGAGACACCTAGCTGAAAGATACGTTATCAACATGCATTCAATATGTGACACGCAATATATTTCTCACAAGTGTCCCTTCAGACTCACACACAGTGATGCAACATGAGCACTACATTTAAGAACAGGGCATATTTCAGTAAAAAACGATACTGTCGCAACACAGAATTTGGAATTCTTTAAAGACAACAGGGCTGAAAAATGGCAATCGATAATGGGTGACTTGGACGGAATGGGGAAAAAAATAGAAAACAAGGAGCACAGAAAGTCGGCTTCGCCTTCATATAAGATACCAGAAGTCAACTTCTTGAAACGATAACAGAAAGCTTTCTAATGGATTTGAGCAGATATAGTGCCGACTGAGCCTCCGTACATATCATTCAGCAGTAGGAGATTAGACTCCCTTTTTATTTTTAGGAAAATGTCAAGTTGGTACTTGGATAAGAGGATTTCGTAAATCTCCACTTGGCACTTTTCTATAAAAAAAAAGGGAAGTGGGCCTAAAAAATCGAGTAATTTCAAATTTAGACCCGCAAATACAGTGAGAAAAACTGAGATGAAATTGTTAAAAAGAAAAAATGCCGTAGAGAAGAAAAAGTTGATGGAAGCTTTTATCCCAACAATTGATGTTAGTCGTTTGGACAACGAGAAGTGTTCATCAAATAGAAAAGACACGGGTTTTGCTCGCACGGAAATTTTGATGGATGAGCTGCAGTTTCTCATTTGCAACTTACAAAAATAATAAATATTTTTCTCCCACGTGAAATGAACAATGCGGAAATTAGTTTTGGAAAATATCACGTTTGTTAGAGAAATTTTCATAACTGAAAAAAAAGGGAACCTTATTTAGAGAGAAATTTTGAATGCAACATCTATTAATGTCACTAACTATAATGTAATAACAGCTATAGTAATAGAGTTTTGTGAAAGATAGACATGCCTTGAAATGATGAAAAACTCACTGAAGTTATCTTTCAAGAGTGCAAATTCTTTCGTTCTGTGACGCTATTCAGAAATCTGACCATTAATATTGAGCAGATGCTGGCCAGCATGGTCTGCATACACCATACATAATTTAACTATTGGTGATTTTTTAAATATAAACATATCATTCGTCATACATCAAATCACTTATTTCTATCATAATAATTATTTGAATCTTTTTTTTTTTTTTTTTTTTTTTTTTTTTTTTTTTTTCCAGAAGAATAATGAGATAAAAAATTTCGGGGTTTGCCCAAAAAGTAAAAAAGGTAGAGTTTCTTACAAAAATTCTTGAATTATAAGATATGCATTTAACAAAAATCCAAAATTTAGACCCCCACGCCCCACCCCCTGACTACGTCCTTGCTTTGTGGTATTATTCGTTTTGCAGATAATTTTTACAAACTGCATGTCTCAGTAATAACAATAAAATTGGAAAGAGATAAAGTTCGTTAATTGTATTCAACTTATCAAGACAGGTAGACACATTTTAAATCAGTCTTCGATTTTTAATTGCCTACCTTTTAATAGCTTTACTCTTCCGTACCTAATGGTGCACAGTAGAATGGAATGGAAAAGCGAAGTACCTGTCTGTAAAATATATTATGGCAACTCACGAAATAACATTATGTTAACCCAATAACGAATCAAAAGATCACTGCGTATCTTAAATAAGCAAGACAGCAGTAAAAGTCCTACTAAAAGGGAAATATGGTGCATTCTCAAGAGTAGCCATTTCAGTGATACTTCGCCAGTCGTAGAGAACTCTCATAAACTCGCCTCTCTTGACCCTTTAAGGAACCTCCCCAAGTTTAGACATATTTTAGAGGCCGTAAATTAGAGTAATTAGCAGATAAGACCAGGGGTTTGTCAAATCTGAAGCCTAGTGAGTCATCCCCGTTGATCCCCTCCCTCAGAACGTGCATGGACTATCCAGGTTTTTACTGGCACGTAATCCTAAAGCGGACCATTAAGTTCTGAAGGAAGTGAATCATCTAATTCCTCAAGTTTCCCGACAATAAAACACGGTAATAGAGAAAAATGAAGGGGGGGGGGAGAAATAAGGGGCTGGATGTCGCTTTGGCGTTAGCGGTGCTGGCAAAGGACTCTTCATTTGGTCCAATTAAATCACATTCACTCCAGAAAGATATGAAGTGAAACACGCCCGAAATGGAATCTTTTCGTGGACTTGCGGTTTCATCAGGGAACTTCGTTTTCTTCCTCCTTGTGCCAGAGTTAATTGGAATCTGCGAAGCAAATGCGGTATTTTCCATTTTGGTTTTTCAGACATTATAAGAATAGGCTGATTGATTAAAGGGAAGTTATACCTCATTATATACGTCAGAAATGATAAATTTTAACTGATTTTAATGACCGAATGGATTCAGACATACATTTAAAAAAGATTCCCTTAATGAATAATCTGGCTGAACAGAGTTAAAAAGTTTCTATCGTTAAAATAGCTATCTTGAAAAGTAGCAGACATTTGAAATTAAAATTTGTGGTAAGTTTTTACACAGTACATATCATTACATCTACCGAAAAAAAAAGGAGTAGAATAATTTTTTGTAGGGGGTGGGGGATAATGTTATTTGCAAAATTTGGCAAAATACGATTAATCTTATTTAGTTCAACCATTTTTGAATGCTTCAAGCAACTTTTCTTTTACTTCTATTTTAATTATACTTTTTATTTAATAACATAGATATTGGTACATGTTACAGTTATACTATCTATAAATTTTAATTATGATAAATTTTTATTCATTCACGTGTTTAGTTTTTAAAAATGTATTTAACGACATGCATTAAAAAACTAAACATAAAAGCATAGTTATACTATGTTACTATACTTGAAAACTTAAACCATCATTTGAGTACATTTTAAAAACTAAACAAGTATAATAAAAATTTATCATAATTTAAATTTATAGATAGTATAATGGTAAAAAAATACCAATATGTATTTTATTAAATAAAAGGTATAATTCCAGGTTCTTGGAACCTTAAAGGTTACCAGGTTCCATAACCTTATAAAACCAGGTCCAGGTTCTTGGAACCTTGACCATCCAAGATTCCAAGAGAACCTTGGATGGTCAAGGTAAGGTGGGGTCTATCCAGGATTTTTTTCCAGGGTCCCATATTTGTGAATTTCAGATTCTATTTTAGTGAATTTTCATAAAAATTTTTGTAAGAATCACATTTTTTCTTAGTTTACAAAACAAATTAAAATATAAGGTTAAATGCCACTGAAAGGTTGTGTTTTAATTTAATATATATTTATGAAGGGGGCCGTTTAAATTGATTGTAATTTTGTGAAAGGATGGTAAACCAAAATTTCGTTCCAAAAGGATCCAAAATTCGTCTGAATCGATCCCTAATAACTATACATGCGCGTGCACACACACACACACATATATATTTATATACACACGCACACGTAAAAATGTCATTCGTAAAGAATTAAACAAGAAGTTAATAGAAATTTAAGCTTTAAGCAAATTATGAAAATACACATTTCAGTGTAACAATAAACCCCCAAAAGTTAAATTAAATCCTGGTTATATTAATAAATTAGGACCTAACGATTTTGTTCCGATATTCTCAAAGGTAATACGCAATTATAATTTCAGTAAATTATAGCTTCTGTCACTGAAAATAAATGCGGGTAATGCATTTCGCGCAATAAAATTCAATTTAAATGCAACATAAAAGAAAGATAAATTAATTTTTTTTTTTTTTGTCTTGTCTTCAGACTGTTGCATAACAAGTAGTTCTTTCCACCAAAGGAATGCTGTAAAATATGAAAGTTTGTATCACTCAGTTTGGGTGTATCAAGTTGCAGGGCAATTTAATAACTAACCTTGTAAGCAATTAAAATAATTAGCGATTATACGATCCCGAAATTCATTTATTGAAACGGATGAATCTCGGTTTCGCTGCACGTGAGAAGACTATTCAACAGCATGATTGGATGAACCCCAAGCTGTAGACCGAACTTGCACATAAAGTCCTGGAAGAAGTGAATCATCTAATTCCTAAGATTTTCTGACAATAAAGACCTATAATAGAGGACTTGTTGCTTGGGCGTTGTTCACAGTGGAAAGGGTGTCGACTTTTCTTCCCTTTTAACCCAATTAGGACGGCCTCAGCCTTTGAAGAAGTGGGTGGATGACCATCAGACCCAAGAAAAAGTCCACTGTGGAACGAAGTGCAATGCATTTGCATACAAACGAATATAGCGTACTGGAATAAATTCTCGAGTGGGAGATGGTGGGCGTGTGAAATTGTTACAAATCTAACTCACAGGCAGTTTTTAGATAGCAGATAGCGGAAGCAATATAAATCAGATAATCAGCTGATGCCAACACAGAAGAATTCTACTTTAGTATACTTTAGTGTTACCACTTTGCCTACCACAAGCCAATTTATTGAGTTGTGTCACGGAGAATGCATTTAATAGCGAGCATTTAATTGCTTCAGACTGAATAATTATTTAGCGATACAAAAAGAGAAAGGATATCGATGTTCAGAAAAACTGTAAACTTTATGACGTTAAACTTCATGACGAGCTGATAAACTTTAAATAAAATTATTTACAGCATTTTACTCTAATTGCATCTTTAAATACAGAACTGCAACCGATAGAAGTTATTCACATAACAGATAAAAGCCATTCTCGTTGAAATCCATATACAATAAGAGGTTAAGTCTGGTATAAATTCTGTTTAATATCTACATAAGTCATATTTGTCTTTGAAGGAACGATCTAACAAGAGAAAAAGAACATATTTAAATACAAAGGATCTGCAAAATGTATTAAGAAAAGCCAAGATTATTGGATACTACATAATATAATCCGATAAATAATGCTGACAATTATGTGCGAGTATCACATTCTTGAAAGACAGATTCAAAATGTTATATTTTTTTAACAAAGCAGATAAAAAACACTAGATAGTAAACGTAAGTTTAAATAAAATGACCGAAAAAAAAAGTTCTTGTGAAGCTTGTAGTAGACCCGAATTGAGAGCAAGTGGATGAATAGTTAAAAAAGGAATTCAGATTCAGAATATGGTTATTTATTTATTTATTTATTATTATTATTATTTATATAGAGGAATGAGATTTAAATGGAGACTGGATGCGGTCCGACTGCAGTTTTTGATCATAAAAAGTGTCTTATAAAACGTATATATCGTATAGTGAGCATATGAGTGTCCTGTTGCCAGATACCTAAATAATTTATCTGTTTATAACTAATTTTAATAATCTCTGTATGTATTTAGAACCAAATTTTCGTAGTCACCATTATTATTATACTTATTATTATTATCAATATTATTTTTGTTTCACATATATAAACATGCACATCCACTCGTACAAAAATAATGATAATAATTAGCAATAAATGGATAAAAATATAACAGTAATACACAGAACTATATTATTTTCATATTAAATGAGTTTTCGCAAAACGCACATTTAATTACATAGCATAATGAATACTAAAATAATTTATTATTAAACTGCAAGAGTCGTGATAATATTTCAGTTTACTTTTCCGAATAGTATAGTCCAACAATATAAAACATTTCTAGTTATTAAAACAAAAATTCTTTATAATACACAAACTTGCAATTTATTAAGTAGTGAAGTATGAACAAGATAATCATCCAACTCTTAAAATTTAGAACCACAACATAATAAATTCTGGCATTAACGAACTAATTATACTTAAGCTATTTCTTTTTTCTTGACGAACAACTAATTAAAATTTCCTTTCATGAATAAATACTATTTTTATAAAGTTGATCCAGCGTTTTCATAAAAACTGAACTTTGAAGTCAAGCTCAACGAAAACAAATAAGATTTTTCATTTACTTAATGCAAGGGAAGAAAATGTAAAAATAAGCACGTTCCTCTATTTTAAAACGTAGAAATATTTTAAAAGAAACATTTCCATTTGTAGTTCAGACTAAAGCGAAAACTCTAAACACATGACATTAAAAAAAAAAAAAAAAAGAAATTAAAGGAAAGGACTGGATAAATCAGGTAAAAACACTAATTACATGTACGATTCAATTATTACCAAAGAAGATCTCGAATGAAAAGTAAATTAGACACTCCAAGAAAAGGAAATGAATAAAACTATTCAATTACGGGAGTGAAAGAATTTTCGAATAAGCCATGAACCCCGTGTTTATTATGTAAGTGAAGAATGTGTGTTTCCTATTATATAGGTCACGCTGGTGATCAGAAAATACACTACTTAGCAGTGTGCTTCAGGCTTTCTTAAGGAGCAATTGCCGGAGTTGTCTCAGTCCTCGACGACACGACAAAAAAAATAATAAAATCCGGAATACAAATTTCGATTTACAGAATGAAAAAAAAAAAATAAATAAAATAAAAGTATTTCGTAATCTCCCCGAGTGAAGGATGAAATAAACAATAATTGGAAAGGCTGGATAAAATAAGCGCGAAAGTTGATGGAAGATATCTCAGGAAAATATGACATGTTATTAATGACAAGGGATTACGGCCTTTGCTTCAGTAAAGGAAGGTCAACCACGGCTAAATAAAATGGAAGAATGGAGAGCCGCAAAACTAGATAAACATTCTTTCATTTCCTTTTGGGCACAAAAGAGCTGGGTTACGAAAGCAATAGGTTTTTCTTTTACAAATAAGATTATAATTTTTATGTTAAGAGTAACGTAAATATAGAAATTTTAATAATTATTACTGGGTAGGTCGAAAAGAGCCGGTTCGTACTTTGCAATTTGTACTTGTAATCACTTGTCGAAACAAGGTAAGGCGTATTGTTGTAAGAGGGGACCTTAGTGGGGCACGGAAAATGTGAAGGAGGTTGCTAAATTAACATGAAAAAAGCTGGCTGAGCTCTTCGTGATCATTTCGCAACTTGGAAGAAAGTAGAGAAATCTGTACTTTTGAAGTACAAAAACATTGGATGATTAAACATTTGGTGGAATGTGATTGCATTTAAATTTTTATGTAACCGATTAACTTTTCAAAAGATTTGGAAATGAAAACCGAAGAAAAGTCAGATCACATCATCAGGGGGTATTTACAAGTTTATTGCGTTCTCTCTGAAGTCCTTTATAAAATCAAAATCATATTTGGAAGGTAAAGGGATTTACTGATTCTTGGTATTTTACAGAAACTGTTAGCAACAGACGCGAATAAAACCTAAGCTTAGGTTTAGTGTGTACGATTTTTAATTCTCTGGAATCAAATACAGATTCTACTTATTAACAAATTACTTTAACAGGGGAACAGGAAATTGCATTATTAAGAAATAATTTCAGCAACACTAATTTTCCAATTTTTTTGAAAGCAATGATGAAACAAGAACAGCATAGGTTAGACCTAGCATCATACAAAAGCGTTACCTTTATTGAATTTCTTAATGATAAATGTGAAGGCAATATTATTTAAACTAAACATATTTTAAATATTTCAAATTAATTAAATAATCTTAACACTGAATTAATGAAACGATCTATAGTTAATTTCTTCTCTTCGAATTAATTGGTTACCTGATTATCATTGGCACAGATTTTATTAAAAACTGAGTTGCTTCCAGCGAAATAAAAGACCACTCTATTAAAAAAATAAAATACACGATTAAAAGTTTTACAATATAAACTATGATCATTTAGAAAAAAAATACACTAATTTTTAACATGAAAAACTCCTACTGAAGAGGCTTTGAAAATTTTGTGTGAAACTTTGTTTACAACTTTCTAAATCCAAGCAATTAAGGATTTGTCATCAATTAATTAATTTTTTTATGATTACAATTGTAAAATAATAAAAAACTCCCTTTTACTTCCTCAGTGTTAATTGCACTTATAAATGGAAAAAGTAGACAAAACATTTCTGTTATTGTTTCTGACATAGGTTAGCATTGTTCTTGTTATGTATATGTTACCATTTATAAGAATATAACATTTTAATTTTTATAATTTTATTTACTAGTTACTTATATTATTATTTTTCAAATTATAAGAAAGGACAGAGCAAAATGTAAAACAATTTCGAAACAATAAATTACCTAAATAAAGGGCAAATTAAGAATTTAATAAGTAATATTACTTAAGAAGTATAAAAAAAAAATCTTTCGTAAATAAAAGGAATGGATAAAAATATTTATAACATTTCTTTTGGAATTAAACAGTTTTTACTTAAGATAAATATAACCAAATAAATAAATAAATTGAAATGCCTTCCTAATTAAAAAAAAAAATCATACAGCTCAAGATCAATATAGTACTGAATTTCCATGAGGCATTTGATATCAAAGCAGCAAACATCATCAACTTCTAAATGCTTCATTTGTAGACAATAACATACACCCTCATTTGTTAGCTATAACGAGGGAAGGAAAATATATTTGGCCCCATTTAAATATCGTCCAATAAGGATAAAATTTAATAATGATTGTGTACCTTTGTTAAGCACAGAAGGGCGTGCTGCTCTTGAGGGAATAAATACAAATCATATACACCCCCTACATTATGGGAGATAGCGTTATTGGCATATAGCTTAAACTTTTAGCAGCTGATACGGGGTACACTAGGACATGAATGCAAAATAAATCACAAGTGATCACTGCATACAAAAAAGATTGAAGAGTAAAATTAAAATATATCAGAATTTGAGATCGGAACAGATTCAACAATATTCTTCTGTTTTAAAAGAGAACATAAGTTAAAAATTGTTTAATAATAATTACTCACAGAGATGAAAGTAAAATGCAAAAAGTAGATTTCTTCATATTTTACGTATGAATGGTAAATGGTAAATTGCAATTGCAAAGAAAGGTTAAGACTACTGAGTATGTGCTTTGAGAACAGACATACTCGTATGTACATACAGAAACCTTTTATAATAAATGAATCTGTATTTCAAAAATCCCTAATGTCCCAGCACTTCAAGAATTAATGCAATTGTACATTACAATACATGGACTTTCAGAGGCTTGTTAGGATTTATTACAGGTGTTAGGTTTTAAGTACAATAATATTTTTATATTATTAACAATGGGGGGAAAAGCTTTTTTTTTGGGGGGGAGGAATCATAATTTATGTGGTTTTTTGAAGTGACAGACTAAATTTGTTATCTGTCGACAGAGCGGTTACTTTTTGCCTTAATTCGTAAATTTTTTGTAATCTACAATTCAGCACAAAAAATACAGTTTTGTGCAATAATTTATTTTAAAATTTGGACAAGAGGTATAAAATAACATCAAATGCATCTTAATGGACATACTTTGCTATTTCAAAGCACCAAAATAAGGAAACTAAATAGAATACTTTCATCATTCGGAATGGCTGAGTAATAAAGAATCCACAGAGAAGAAAATGACATGTAACCGGTGTTGAGGTTACAGTGCTTATCATCTTCAGCATCACAGTACGCATCCACCTATTCAACGCGTTATTTCTCACAATGGCGATAAAGAGCTAAATGTCCTTTGAACTTCTTTATCTGACGCCATTTTTGAATTTCTAAAATACTTCTCATGGTGATAAACAAGAAATCGATGGTCAAACTAGCCACGTTTTCTCATGAGGTCACACGTAACGTAAAGGTGAGGAGATTTGGCAGAAACGAACAGAAAAAAAAATACATTTATATATATACCTAGTGTCCTTCTGGAGTAGGCGGAAGTTCAGACAGAAAACAAAACTATTGTTATACGGCTGGACGATGAAAGTAGGACGACAATGCACCATGCATGCTAAAAACGTGCCCAGTTCCCAGAGTTCAAATGTCAACCAGATCTCCACCCCTGGCACCGTAAGAAAACCATTTGTCTTCAAGAAATGATTCTTGATTACAATTTCTTCAGCTGAATTGAATTATAAGAAGATGGCCGCCTCGTAGAAGTAGCCAGAGGTATTGGGAAGAATTTGCATGACAAAGTCTCAGAGTTAATTGCTCAGAGGCCTGAAAAACTTTGTAATGAGAGAGAGAGTACTGAAAATGGAAAATTAGGGAAAGGAATTACAAAGGGTTGGGGCAGTTTTGCGTAATGTAGAAATTAGCATAGTGTACCTAATATGGAGTTGGGAAATTATATGATTAAACAGACGTGCCGTAGAAGAAAAAAAATACCAACTTATAAATAATGAAAGAACAAGATTCACCTTTCGACCGCTCTACCACACTTGCTGGATCACACTGTCTCTCTTATGACTTTCTCAGATTTACTTTCATTTCAGCAATGCTGGGCAAAGAAGTACACGGAAAGGACGTGCGTTTGTGGGTTTCTGACAACAGCTATTTGCATGAACTTCTCGTGAATTTTATTCTTTTGCGGTCATAGGAAGTGTGATTTATAATTAGTTTCACGCAGAAGGCACTCTTTTAGATTAGCCTTAGACTTTTGTGGTTAAACTGCCAGTTCATTTGCAGTGAATGGTACAACCGTAAAAAGAAAAAGAAAGAAAGAAAGAAAACTGATTGTTTTTATTAGTTGAAAAAGTATTAGTCACGATCCCTGGAGAAAAAAATCTACAAGGACCCCAGATTTCTAAAAATAAATTCATCTAGAAGTGGTTGCTTACAAAGAAAGTGCAAATATGCTGAATTATACCCATCAATGTAATACTGCAATATGTTAGGAAAAGCGGAAAAAGATGAGCTATGTTTTTAAGCTACATAAACAGATCGTTGATATTAAGTGATTTGGACAGTTAAATTTACAAGAAATTTAAACGCACTTACAGTTCAAATAATATCACAGGCGACATCTCAGTTAGTGAGATATATAAAAAAAAATGTATATCGAGAAATTTTGAAAAAATATTATACGCATATGCTAAATTTATAATTATGTGTTTGTTTGTAATAAACTCCCTTGATGTAATTCCGTGTCAAAGCATAGTTAAACTACTTAAAAAACTACTTTTCCCATCCCTTGAAAGAAAAAAAAGGGAGTATTCAAAGCAGTTTTATAAATGTTTTAGTGATCAGTTAAATTCCACTGGACTCGAAAGCTTTTTCAAACAAGCTGCCAAATCATATCAAAGAAAAAAAAATTCGCCTTTAAGTCGTTTTGCTTTTAATTACATGCATGGCAAATACTCGGGGCTTCAGATTCTCTTTTAGCATTCTTCTTAGCAAATTCGAGTTTAAAACTCTCTGTTTTATCGGACACGAAACACAAACTTGGTCTGGGAATAAACTTTTGATAAAAACAAGCTACGCTGGCTCATCTTTTATCCCAAGAAACGATGCTGAAAAGCATCAACATTTCTTTTGTTTCGATCCGAAAAAGAGCGGGATCCTCTTAAAAAATACCTTTGCGTGTAATTAAATAAAACACAGGGGCACGAGACTCGAACGTGAATTTTAATTTCTTTTTCCCCTCGTGGTAGGAAAAACTTTTTGCTTGACAGAGATTAAAAAAAAGTACATAAAACTTAGAAGAAAAAAAATCGTCAGAGAGGTTTTTTCTTGCACGCACTCCATGGCGTGCAAGGTATGTTGGAAGAAATGCTCCTTCGGGATCCGATAAAAAATGCCTTCTTATGAAAGGAAAAAAATATAGAAGGGAAGGGAGAGAAACTCAGGCTGCTCCCTACCGAGGCTTCTTGTTTCGTGCTGAGTTATGTCATTTTCCCTCTGAATATCTTTACTTTTGTAAGTGGTAAAAGCGTGGAAGAGCACAGACCATCATCTATCCTTCTACAAGCAGTCAACCAACTGAGCGATACCAATAGCAAGTAAGAAGGCATGGGGATTCCGTTTCCAAACGTAAGCACGTTTTTCTCCAAAAAAAATCTGTAGGAATGGGTCTTTCTTTCCAAAAAGCATTGTAATAAAACTGCGGAAAGGGGGGCCAAAGTAATCTGAAGCTACGTTCTTCTATATGTCTCGGATTTGAGATTTGTACGGGAATATGGGTGGGAAAAATATAGGATTTGGTTTTCTGGAGGAATGGGTATGGTGAAGATTGTGTTCATATATATTGCTGCATCGTGAACGAACGTGAGGAGGCGACATATTCTGTGAGCCACATCAAGTAGGAATGCATAAAGTAAGCTGTCAGCGACCCTGTTCTAGTCATTGCACTTACATGCATAAATAGAACTGCACACTTTCTCAGTACAAGTTACACAAAGTTTAACAAACTTTACTTTTATGATTCCAATAAGTAATATTTAAAAAACCCCGTTATCGTTTCTCAAAATCAGAAAATAAAGGAAGGAATTCAGAAGGGCATAAAATGGTGGGAGAAATATTCCCCTTAAGTGAATTTTATTAAATCTGTGCGACATTTAACGATTCTAAAAGCGTAATACAAATTTAGAGGTGACCAGATATATTGATATAATTGGTCATCCTAAAAATATGAATCTCGGGAGTTTTCGACTGCATGCGCCCGTTTTAATTAAGCAGATAAATAAATAAAGTTACTAGCAATCAACATTACAAATAAACTAAATTCTCGAAATTTCGTATGCCCCCATGCACCACCATCCCACATTTAATTACCCACGGAAAATAATATACCTCAAAAGTACCCTACTTTTTCACAGGAAAACTGACCACAGAAAGATCAAACCTATCTATTGTCACCGTCAAACATACATAATATGATCTTGAAAATCAAATATTAAATAAGCACAACGCTACTTCGGCATCTTTTAAAAGAATTTAAAACAGAAGTTGAATTAAATCCTCTAGGAAATTTTCCGCTTCGAATTCTTTGCATTTCTCCATTATTTGGCGCCGCAAGAATCAAATGGTTTACCTTTTGACTGATTAATATATGACGTTCATTTTCCCTCGTCCCCACAAACATTTTACACTCCCTCCACAAGGGAATAGCAGAGCTATAGAATTAAGAATCTGCCGAGCAATTCACAGCCTAAGGTACACACATACACATGCTGCAGAGAGACCGAGAATGAAAATAGCAGATGGAGAGGCAGCAGGTATCTTCACAAATTAAGTACTCTACCCTATTCTTTTCCCTAATGTCTGATTTCACTGTGTCGGCGACGGTCCACAAAAGCAACAACAGGGGAAAATATGTAAGAAATTAAGTGCCGGTTGCAAAACAGTTAGCGGGTCACTTGGGAAAAGCACAAAGGAGTCGCTGAGCAATGGGACTCATCCTCTAAGAGATTAACATAGTTCTGGGGAAGTTACGCAAAGTGGAGGAGTACAATGCGAATGACACAAGAAATGGAAACAATTACTTGAATGACTAAATCTGAAAGACTAGTGGTGGGATTCCGTACTGAGGTGGAGTACGAATGTTTTTGGGGTTTATGGACCATTTTAGCAATTGTGAAACTGTAACAAAACATCAATGGGAAATTTTGTGGGAGCTTTATTTCACATAATTAAAGGATTTGGTCTGAAAAAGAAAGGAAAAAAAAAAAGAAAGAAACCTCAATGCGTTTACATTCTTAAAAATTTGGCGCAGCATTTCACTAAAACACGGTAAAACATGGTACTTGAAAAGTTGGCTCCATAAGATGGTGAAACCTTGTTCCAACATTTGGTACTCAGGTTTAACCATACTTTTGTGAAGCAACTAAAGTTGGAACAAGGTTTCACCATCTTATGGAGCCAACTTTTCAAATACCATGTTTTGGTGAAATGCTGTGCCAAATTTTTAAGAGTGCATGCACTGACACTTTTAGCGGATAAATTCAGGTTTTGATTCAATTGTACTGGTTTTGAAAGTTACATATATTTCATTGTTATTATTATTTTCAGATGTAACACACACCATTTTGTTCAATTTTCTTAAAATTTTTGTATTCAGAAACAGAAAGAGCTGTAACATTTTTCTGAAATAGTTAACAATATTTACTTAAAAAAATAAGAGAATTTTATCAAAAAAGAAGATGCCCCAATGTCATCCAGTTTTATAGTGCACACTTGCAAATTTATTGCATTTTATTTTAAATTTCTATTGGTAGAAGTATTTTTGAATAGTACATAACTCTTTAAGAAATTTGATGATCATATCATCCATAGTGAGCACATAACGACAGCAAATTTAGATTATTTTATTATAACTTTAAACTATGTAAGTTAATTTTCTACGTCTAACGACAAATTTTAAAGTTAAGGTAAAAAAAATATGGTATATTACAAAGTATAGATTTTAAGAAATATGTAATAAACAAATAAAATTTTAACCGTGCAATTAACGTAACTTAAAATTAATGCCATGAGCTACCAAAATGGGTAAATGTGTTTATCAAGCTTTGTACAATTGCGGATGTTTAGAGTACCTTGATGTAGTTGATTCATACCAATTTTAATGAATTTAACATAATTATATTATAATTTTAAATTTCAATTATAATTTTAAAAATTTCGCCAGAAAGCAATTTAAGAGGGTTTTAGCATAGTAATAAAATTATTAAAAATAAACCGATACATCAAAAAGCTTATTTAAAAACATATTACACTATATAAGTTTTTAGTATATTGGTTTTCTAGAAAGTATTTAAAAATAGAAGTTTTATACATACATTCAGTATGGTCCCATGTAAGAAACAACAAATTTATATACAAAAGTGTATAACAATTTTAATACATGTTTTCAAGAGATTTTATAAAGCATAAAAAACGCCAAAAAATCTCGTCCGTAAATAATTTTTTTGAAAAACCTTTCTTCTTTTGTCCTATATTTTCATCCGTTTCCATAATAGATGTTCAGCTAAACAGCAAAAAAGGATTTCGTATTCTACTAAAATTCTTCTTCATAAACTATGTATAGTACAAAAAGCAACATATACAGCTTTTAATATACAGTTTCTAACTGTTCAATACAATTTCTTTCCGAAGCGCACAGGAAAAAAAAAAGTTACGATAAACCTAACATAACAAAACAACAACAAAAAAAAAAACAACAACCCAGGATCTCATATATAAACTGGATGCAGTTTCCTTTCTTTTCTTGTCCGATAAAATACGTTTTAGTGAAATTTCTTACATAAATAAAGAACCTCATGTTCATGTTAAAAAATCACTTTCAAGCGAGCATGGCTCCCATAAGAAGAGAAACGGGCAAAAGTTTGTCCAAACACGAGAAATTATACTTTCAGATGAATCTTTTAAGAGAGGGAACTTTTGATTTAAACATTATTCCTTCATTTTTTGCCGCTTTTTCCCAAGACGTTTTGACTCAAAAATTGAAGAATAAAAAATTGTATCGAAAGAGGGGGCAAGTAGCTTAAAATAAGGGAAAGCTAGCTAAATTCTCCCCCCCCCCTTCCTCCGCATTGTGCTGGAAAGTGAATGTGTCTTCTTGGAAGTTGTTGATTCTTTCGGTGACAGAAAAAGTATTTAATGTTTTTAGTTGTCTCTACGGCAGTTTCGGCTTCAGAGTCTAATGTGTTTTTGATATTTGAGGAGCTCTTTTAAGCAAAATTAAAAACAGTTGTGTTTGTGTTTATATAATATCAGTACTTGAAAGTTAACAAAAAAGTACAGAGCTCAAAAGAACCCAGAAGTTGTGACTGTATGTGTGAGTATAGTCGGTAAGATGGTACTTAATTTAGAATGAAAATGTATTATCTCCTGTACACACCTAGACAAAGAAGCATAGCTGTAAACCATAAGAGGAAAAAAATAACTATAGAACAGTTATACTGTATACTCAGCCATTAATCTTTAATTTAATTTGTATTTCTCTAATATAGAAAAAAAAAATGCTAGTTCAAATCTTTAAATTTATAATAAATAATTTTAACTACAACATTTCAGTGAGCAATCCAAGAGATTCGCATCATTCAATCGCAAGTATTAGCAATGTAGAGGTTATTTTACGTAAGTATAATGGAGAAAATAGTGTGGTTTTTATTAGTTCAGTTCATTAAAATTAATTATCAAATAAACTGGAGAAACTAGACATATTTAAGAAAAAAGACGAAATTATAAATAAAGGATTCCTTATAACACCAGACTTGGGGAGATTAAATTACTTTCTGGCGCAAAATACTCAACTTAATACATTTCTATTGTGTTCTACAAGTCAAAAACAATCACGTCGGATTATATTTTTCCCTGTCCTCTGGAGAGAAACTCAATACAATGCATAAATTGAACGCAGTGAATGGAGAAATAAAGGACAGCCTGAATCGGAACGCAATCTTTAGCACTTCTATATAAATATCTTTGAAACAGCACGGCACCAAAAAGCAAACAACACAAACTAAATAACTCATTTATTCATTTCGATTGAATAGACGTGCCCCTTACACTAACAACGGACTGATATCACTAATAACACACCAAATCAAAAGCCAGCTGTTAAAAGCCTTGAACGAGAGGACACAGAGAACTTTTACATTTAAAACGACAACGGCTCTTTTGTGCCTCACTAAATGAAAGGACAAATATAAACGAAGTCCACATCTTTTGTTCGGCTTTATCAAAGAAGCTTTTCTTTGGCAACAACAGCACGATCGTTACTCGATAAATGAATCGGGTTTCTTCGGGAATTGTCGGGTGTATTCGGCTTCGCTCTCTCTTTCTTTCTGTTTTATTTCATTCTTTTTTTTTTCTGATGATATTGATGACGGCATACTCCGGAGAATTAGCTGATTAGGTTTACGTTGGATTAAATTACAGCGAAAAAAAATCAGTTACGTAGGGAATTCTCCAAAAGATATCTTGAGGGTACAGAACTTTAGAATGGTTCGCAGAGTGAATTTTCGGAAGAGAGTTTTGCTGAGATAAACTACTTAAATTGATAGAATTTCCCCCAATTGGAAATAGTAAAGTCATGACATGTAAACAAATCAAGGGCTACAAATTACAAATAAAGGTCTATAGTAAATAAAACAAGAGTGAATGTATACCGCTAGAATAAACTTTCCGTTTGATTTGAAAAAAAAAAAAAGTTTCAAGTAAAATTTTCGAAATGTTACAGGGTAGAGTCAGTACGGACAATTTGCAGGGCGCCTGCTATTTGCAGCACAACCGCACAATGTACAATTATACAGAAAAGGTATTTTTAAAATCATTCAAAAGATGACAAGAAAATATAAGTATATATAAATACTTGTAAGCATCACGTTTCTCAAAGTATATAGACCGAAATGTTATCTGGAATGATGAATTCATTCTGGAATGAATTAAAGATCTTAGGTACAGAGAGGTAGGTGCATAACAGAAATTAAAAATTATGTCATCTGCAAAAATATTTGAATGCGCATTCGAGATATTTTTAAAAATTGTTAAAACTGCTGACTTATGTTGTACGTACGTTTTCCTGCCATTTAAACAAGACACAAATAAAATATATCGTGAAATATTACGCTAGTAATGCATCTTGAATCGTTTTTTTCAGAAAGGCGCTCTACCTATTTCAAACGTGACATGTTTCAAACAATAAAATATTAATATTCAAAACATTTCGCAAACAAAACAGAGATTAGTAAAGTAAGATCTTTTCTTTTCTTTTCTTTTTCGTCTTCATAAAAGGAATATAACGCGATTACATTCTTTCGATGCGCTCTCAAAAACAGAAATTGCAATTCTCGAAACAAAAAACGCTTTCATATCGATAAATGTAAACGCTGTGCAAAACGTTTTAACTCGAAAACAATTTAAGAAAACCAATTTAAACAACACCCATTTCTAGGGAGGGGTAAGCACTAGAACAGCCCCCCCCCTTTTCGCCCTTCTCCGAAACAAAATCATTCTATTCGATTCCATAGCACCCAGGATCTCTGTCGAACACTGCGAAAGACATTTTGTGCCTTGATCAAATATACAGTTTGATTTTCTTGTTATACACATTTGGAGTTTTACGGCTGAATGAATAGCTGTATTTATTCAATAAAAATGCATGCGCCTGTATTCGGAGTTATACGGCGGCTTCTTGCCATTTAAGAAACATGACAGGTTTGCGTAGTACTACGCTTCTAAATTTTTGTAAAAGATTTATTTATTGATTCTTAATGCAAGGGTTTGAATATTTGGATTTTCTGGTTGACTTTTTCATTCCAAGTGATCAAATGCTTTAAATTTTTAATTGAGTGGTTTCTGATTGAATGAACGATATTCAAATTTGAAAAGCGTCAGCCTATAGATTTAGGTAAATGACTGGGCTTAAAATGATTAAAAAAATAATATTGTCAAATAAATCTCGTAAAATAATAATAATTATACATATAATGTACTGTAAAACTATCATGATTACTGCAATAGTTAGTTTAGAAAAAGAGAGATAAAACAGAATTCTCCATAAAAATGTTCTTGCAGGGAAAATTTGTAAAACATAATAAAATAGTTTATTCTTTAACCCATGATCACCCAACATTTTTTCAGCATATTTTCAAATTTATGTTGATGCCAGAAGTGATAAATAAATTTCCGACATTTGCGTGGTATGAAAAACGTAAATCTTTTTATAAAAATGTGAATAAGACTGGGAATTATTCTCATTTAAACTTGTTATCGCTGAGTATTTTGTGGAAATCAGATTTGTTATTCAAGAAATTAAACTAGGAAAATAAACTAATGCTTAAGTATTCGAGTGACTAACAAAATATCGCGACGCTCTAAAAATAGATCGCTGGGAGTTAATGGGTTAATGCTTTGTTTAACAAAGCTTTCGAGTTATAAAAAAGCTTATTTTTTTGCCTAATTCTCGGATAATTTTTCGAAAATTTTCTTTTTTAACAAACTGAAATACATTTAACTATAATCATAGTGATTTAATTTTAAACAACACTTTTATCCACAGACTAAAGCAAAATCGAAGATGCGGTCACCTTAGAAAAATGTTCTGTAAGAGTAAAATTGTCCATTTACTAAGTAAGCATTGGTTACGAATATAATATTTTATTCTGTATAAATACAGAATGTTTAAACATTTTTAAGATAATTATGAGCTTTAATTTTGCATGAAGGTTGACTCATCTTACACAAATATATAAATAAAATGTATTTTAGTGTATTAAAAGCAATAACATAACAGTGCTAAATATACTCTCTGATAAAACTCACAATTTACGTTATACAATTGTTATAAAAGATAAAATTTGCTTAAATTCACACAAGGCAGCAAGTTTTTGCTAGTGCGGCGGACTAAAGGAATAGGTAACAAAATGGCGGACGAAAAGCCAGGTCTCTTTCTGTGTTACAGCATTTATTTATTTACTTTTTTACGAAGCATTTATTCCCTACATTCTTAATCAGTCTAATGCAAGAACACACAGCAAAAAAAAAGAAAAAAAAATCTTGCATTTATCCTCGCATATTCCATTCCATTCTTCTCGCTCCCGTGAACGCAAACGGGAACGAATCGCTCCGGAAGTGACGCGACATCGAATCCGGTCGTCCGGAATGGAGCGAGGACGAGCCTTTTTGTTATTTGCTGACACTGGGACTACGTCGAAAAGAACCAACCGACTTACGATATCTGTGTATTTACGGACGATATAGTTACGACATTAAAATTTTTGATGCGGCAGTTTGAATGGATTTTAGAAAGGAGTTGATAAAAAAAAAAAAAAAAAAAAATTGCATATATGTTAATTTTTGTTATGAGGGATTTCAAATGCTGAAACGCGCAAAACCGGGAGAGAGACTGAAATAAAAGTAACAGAGCGTAACGTAGCTGTTTTATTGAAACTGAGCAATGCATTTATTTTCAAAAAGAAAGTATGTAGCACTGTTTTTGAGAAGCTCCATAACTCGAATATTTCGCGCGGATGTCTTTCCATGCAATTCACTATTCATCAAATTCATAACATTTTGTGAGGTATAGATGAAGTTTATTTATTTAAAACATGAAAAGGTTAAACATTAATTCAAAAAGAATCAAAATCCAGAAAGAAGAATGGGGTCTCAAACACCTTTCGGGGCCACTAGATGGCGTTGTATTAGTTATCACATTCGATTTCACCACGACAGAGCTCTGGCACATTTCAGCAAACAAGTTAGAGCTTGTCCGCAGGCCACCTTTCTCGAACATTGGATTTCGATCGCTTAATCGAAATAGAGCTGTTTTATCGGAAAAAGGCTTGCAAACAGGATATTCTCGGAATGTATCTGGCCGCGGTAGCCCAGTGGTTCAGGCCTTGGACTCGTAACCGGAAGGTTGCAGGTTCGGTACCGGCGTACTACTAAAGACCACCGTGTACATGCGGTGAAGGTATACGTTAAATCCGTGGTTCCGAAAGTCCTTTCGGTAGTCGCTAGCAGTTTCCGAGAGGTTCCACTACTTATAAGTCCCCCACCTACTGATGAGGATCAAAATTGTGGCGGGAAACTTCGGAAAGGACGTATGTAGCTCTAAACAACACACTCAGTGACGTGAGCTGTCCTCACCTAGTAAATAAATAACATACTTTTGAAAAGGTGCACCATTTCATGAAGCGTCGATGTAATGCGTGCCTTAATGCATCTGGCGAAAAACGTCCAAGTATTTTTTCAGTAGCACTGGTCGTAAACTATCAATATCTGCGAAAATATAGTATGAATAAAATGATACAAAATGATTTTCTTTATGGCCCTTGAATTAAGGATAATTTAAAAGTTTCTTTAGCTATAAATCTTGAAAAATGTTTTTAACATAATTAAAATCAAATTATGATTAAGTTCCAGTATATTGCAGGCTTCATCTAACAAAACATGCCAATAAGCACAGAATAGTAATGCATTTATAATTTAATAAAATTAATAAATTATATTTTATTAATATATGTATTATTTTTTTTATAATAAAATTAATAATTTTTACCAATGGCTAATGAATTATGAATCGCGATAGCAGTAGCACTTAAGGTACAGGAAGTGAAATTATTGCATATATATTTTAATAATAATACATAATCTGTAATACTCACCATAAATACATCTGCTTAAAATGTTTCCAAAACCGTTGTTTAATTCAGCCTACATTGAGGCGTGTATTTATAAGAAATGTCTGATGTTATGTACAGAAGTAAAAGACACACCCTGAAAAATAAATATGACAAATTAGAGTATAATTTAAATAACATATATAACATGGAAATTGTTGTTAATCAAAATCTTTGTTTATATTTATGAAAGAAATAGTTTTTATATATTTTTCTCTTGATTTTATTATTGGCTATGCACATAGTATGCGAATGTTAAATGTTGAATTTAATGTGATCAAAGTTCACAAGAAATTTTTCACATCATCACATAAATAATTTTTATGTTTTACCAAGGAAACGTGAGAAAATTATCATATTTTTTACACAAGTATTTAGTAGAACAACACTAATTTCCTTAAGCATCCAAAAGTTTCTATTAGTACTATACTATAAGTAGAAAAATAATAATAAACGGGAAATATTTTTTTAAATACTTTTTTACTAAAGGTATTGAAAAATTTAAAATCGTTAAAGTACTGACTTCATAGATAACAATGTAATTCATTTAGTAAAACACAGATAGAATCTAATAACTAATATAAACTCGAAATGGTTAATAATACTGATCGAGCAAATAAACATTTTATTTCAAGTGCCTATCCGCTTTCAGAACCGCAAAATATTAAATACATCTCATACAATTACAGTACCAAGTATAGCATTTGAATTTCTAATCGCACATCTAAAATAGATTTATGAAAAAAAACTTAAAATTAACTGTTCAATTAAAATTTAAATACCTATCGCCCAAGAATAGAACAACTAAAGTACACCAAAACTCAATTTTCATGTGGTGTCTTCTAAGTCTAAAATGTAAATTAAAATTCGAAATTAAATCATAGGTGCAATTTTTGAATTTTTCATTTAAAATGACACTTTTGACCTTTTTTCACTTTTCTTTCCTCTGAAAAATTGGTTCAATTTACTCCTTACTTTGGGCGTGTAATTGATAAAGTACACTGCCGCTACGAAGAAATCGGCTAGGACTGATAAAGAGCAAACACTCGACTTACAGACATGCCGTAGAAAATCCTAATTGGAAGCTTTCTCCTTGTCATAAACCGACTCGGAAAAGGCACACATTATGTAGTGACTTAGATGTCTCGACAAGAGACGTAATTCCGAGGAAACAGATTAGGTCGAATTAACAAAGCCAAATGGAAAAAAGAAGGATTTTTCCGAAGGTCATTTGTTGGAAATAATCCTTAGATAACATCCTCTACTTAGAAGGAGAACTGGAAGATAAGGATGTAAGTAATTAACATAAAGGATTGTCACTAATTACCATACAGATCCCATAATCTGAATGATTATGCATTTTAGTAGAACTGATTTATCTTTAATTTCAAGGGTATAGTTCATCTCTACATTTTAGATCTAAAGCTATCTGATGCTCAGAGTTACATGTAGTACACGGTTTGTTTGCTTAGTTTGTGTTGTGGCAAGCCTATACGAGGGGACATCTGTTTTGATCGGTGGAAATTTTTAAAGGATCCAAACACATATTCATGTTACATCCGTAGAAAACAACCCAAAACTCCTGACTGTTAGATCAACAGCCACGCGTAGGCCAGAACTCCGGACTTCAGCCATCTACCATGTTCAGTGTCTTATGCACTCACTCAGCCATAGTGTGGAGCTTATAGTATAGGTATCATAGTTTCACAAACATGCTTTACTTACATGAACTTGTGGATAAAGAATAGTATATTAAAACAACTAAATAATTCAACTTAGAAGAGAAAAGGACGTATTTTAGAGGACTATGTAAAACTGACTAAGTTTTTAAAAAGCTTAGACATACGTCATCTAATTATAAATGTGTAAGGAAAATGCAAACAAGTAAAATTATTAAAATCGATTTAATCGTTTATACAGTTAGAATCTCCGAAGTTTGTACTACATAAATTATAAATAAATCGGAATATGTCCAAAATCTTATAAATTATTAACGTAAGTATGTGTGACAAAAAATGGCGATCGTAATGAGAAATTTCTTATATTAATGCTGGAAAAATAAAGCGAATGTACGTAGAACATAACTAATTTAGTTGAGTACAATTTTTTAATGAAGTAATATGGTTGATTTTCTGTAATAAAAATATTTTAAATATTCGGATAGATGACCGGAACTTGCCCCTCATGACTTCGTTGACAGTACAAAGGAACGCAGCATCCGGAAAACCTCTACGCCAACACTTCCCAATAAATACAAGAACAAAAAGAAAACGACAAAATGCTTTTACTATAACACTACTGCAACACTATTTTTTACATTCTGGAACACAGTTTAATTTAAGAACGAGTTGATGAAACATAACTTGAAAAATTCCTCAAAAGTCAAAATAGCTTATAAGTCTGACACACCATACATATCAGGCACAAGTAGCATGCTAGCAACTAATATGGTTTTTCTTTCGGACATTTAGAAATGATTGCAATAGATGCTTTTATTTAATAAATAAAAATAGTTGGTTATTACAGTTAATAGCAATAAAAATAACAAATAAATAATTTTGTTTAGCACTTATTTCTTTTCTATGTGTAAATTTTAGATATTTTAAAACATCAAAGCGTCTCAAAGAATTCTGACTTCATATGCATTATCTTTCGTCATCGCAACCTCACCGAGAAGAACGACAAATGTACCCAATCGAATTCCTAAAAAATTCTTGGGGAATTGCAGTCATCACAGTGATTGATGATATTTCTTATATTTTGCTGACGTTAAATTCTGTGTCAAGGTTAAAGGAAGCCAATAAATTGAATGTAAAGAACAATTACACCGTTGAAATTATTTTGCTTCTTAGCAAACAGTACAAACTATTTAATTAAATTTCCCTATGCAGGTTAAATTAGTTTCAGACGATTTCCGTTTCATTACTGGCAACATTACATATCCTGCTTTGACATCGACAGCAAAAAGTCTTGACACCAATGTTCATACGCATTTTTCATTACCAACTGAATAGCATCAGTTGAAGGAACAACAAAACGACAAGAAACAGTAAAAATGGCTAACCCTGACGTCTGCTGCCTGTTCATGACATTTTGACATTCGATTAAAATGTTTCAGACGATTTTTAGCTTCTCGAGGACGGATTCAGCTTCTTTTATTTTAGGGTTTTTTTCCGTTTTTATTTTAAAAATCTCCAGAGATAGGAAAAAGTTTCATTGGAGTTATTTCAGAATTGGTTTTCCAAATAACTTTACAGAAAAAAATCTTGAATGTGACACGTTATTTGAGTACAAAGCACAAGTCAAAAAAATTATAATACCTAGTTAGGGAAAAAAAAAGAAAATCAAATGGCAAAAAAGTATACATACACCTTGAAAATATTCAACAACAATTAATACTTTCCAAACAAGCAAATGCTTTGCCTTCTACTGAATAACAAATATTTCAGAAAAAGAAAGTAAAATTTCAAATATTCAATCATTATAAAAAAAGGTGTTCATTTAGAATTGGAATGAGTGGTGAAATGCAAATATTCAGGCAACTTAAATAAATTATCTTATCATATACATATAATCATTTAATGCACAAAGAAGGATTTTTCTGCATTGATTAAATTTAAATGAAAAAAAAATTTAAAACAATGCAATATTTGATAAAATGGCAGATAAATATGCCAATTTCAATGATTTATTTTATTTATCTAGTTTTATTTTTTCTCCATAAAATCAACTTTTATAGTCTTGAAAAATTTCCACATTTACCATCCATTCCAAACACTTTTTAATGGGCTACTGTCAAAATGTACCTGGATACCATATATTTCAGAATTTTAGCCTATCTATGCAGATTTTGGATTAACTTTGATAAATAACCGCATATACTGCAGACGTTTTAAATTACAGGCATTTTCATCTCGAATTTTTAAAGTTTTGATAGGTATAATAAAAGCATAATACTTCAGAATCTTTTTGAAAGAAAAAAAATAAAGAAAAGAAAAAAAATCCTTTTTCTTTTCGTTATCCGCTCATCTTTATATCTGTTTTCTTTAAAAATGGTCACGTACTTTACACATAACCACATATCATGTAGGTATGTAGTTAAGTGCAAACTTTGTAAAACATTTCTAATTCAAAACACGAATAAAAGAGTCCGTGATTTGAATTCGGTAAAGGCATTTTGGGAATTTTGTTTCTGTTTTAAGTTTAGAATTCAAAAGGGACATATATAAACGCAAATGTAGGTCAATATTTACAGTTAAAATATTAATTTAAACTCACTTTTACATTTTTTACGACATACTTTACACCTTTATAAAAATGGTGCCGTGGCTGAAAAGTTGTGTGTTTTTCGATCATAAAATAATCGCTGTTATAAATCTTGTTATGTCCAGCATTATAGGTAAAATTTTTTAATGTTGACTGAAAAGAAATAATTTAAGGCATAACCTCAATGATCTTAGTTATCAGTTTCGGGGGGGGGGGAGGGAACATAGATTCAAGCTTAATTTAAAAACCTGTCCTGTTTTTCATCCGTAACAATTTTCTTTTGTGAGCTTTCATGAAAGTTCATTTGACATAGCACTGAATAAAGGATTGGATACAGGGCTGACTCAGTGCTGGTCAAGAATGATTCATGTACATATGCCCGTATGCACGCTCAATATGGGAACTAAAAACACTTTGAATGGTCATTAACAAGTTCAACCAGCAAGAGTCTTTTGCCTTTTGATGCGTAACTTATACTGGAGTTTTCTGGATAGATCACATTTGGTGAAACACCGCCGAAAGTCAAGTGGACGGCTTTCTAATACATTAAGGACGCGATTTATATTAGATATTAATTGAGATAACAGTAATCAACCAGAATAAAAAGTCATGCTTTAAATTGTTTTTATTGTTCCGTTCTTACGAAAATCTCATTCAGTTACTGTAATACAATATTGTATGAGCACTTATGTGAAACCTGTCTGTACGGATATAATAAGCTTGCGCTTAACATCCTTAATGCAGGTTCAGCTGTAGACATAAAATCTTCAACTTCTTATTATAAAATACCTTGACGTAAAATTTCAGTCAGTCACACTTGCGATTTAAAGACGGTATGAGTGAAGTATAAGGCGTCATGTTGATTCAATGCAAGTGTTTTATTACGTAATAAAGAAACACTGTAATTCGAATAATTTTTTAATCAAAGAGCATTATGCGTTTTTACATGCGATAAAAGCATATGATATTTTTTCATGTAAAATCACTTTAAATAAAAAGGAAACAAAAATGCGAACTCTGTGTGATTTTGGGAAACCTGTGCACAATCTTAAAAGAACACATTCAGAACGAGCTGAGAACGACATGCATTAAGAATTTTCTGTTGAATTGATCTGTACATAGAAACGAAGTATAAATTTTGATATAAATATTTATTACTATCTGTAAATATAAGCTAACAAAAAATATATAAATAAAATAAAAATAAAAATAACGCATTGAACATATTACTGTTGGCTAAAGAATGGTACAAAGCTCTATGCAATGGTTCTTTTTTCCAGTGACAAAAAATACAACACGTGCTTCGTATAGCTGGAAAGAACTAGACGGAGCGCAAAAATTCAGGCCGGGAATCTTACTCTGTTCCTGACATTTTGACATTCGATTAAAATGTTTCAGACAATTCTGCGCCGAAGAAAATGTACAGCAGTTGCAATCTTTGTAAAGATAAAAAAGAACCTTTTATCCTTATTATTTTAGATTTTTCTCCGCGAATTTCCCCTTAAAATTATTTGTTTTACCATGCAAAAGAAGTATTTTAGGAGGGCTACTAAAAAAAGCATGATGCATTATAAAAAAATGTTTAAATTTTGCCAAAAGTTAAATGTGCCTGCTCTAGAAAAAACCCCATAAATGAAAGAAATGAAACATTTCTCCAGAGAATTACTATAAAAAAATTCATATTTCTTTCAATGCGGTTCTTATTTTATTTTTTCATTTTTATTACATATTTTATGTGAAACTGAAATCTGTATATTTTATTGATAGGTATAACATTTATTCTTTTGCAATAAAAATAGTTTTTTTTTAAATAATTAATAACACATAGAAACTTTTTTCTTCTTCAAATATTGATATAATGCTATCTTTGCACAATTCTTTAGATAAAAATTCCATGATTAAAAATATACTAACGCAAAATGGTTCACGACAGAATTAAAGTTTGTCTATCAAAGGAAAAAAAAAAGAGAATTTCGGAAACTCAAGAAATGTGAATTGATAGCTAGAAAATATATTCTATGATTAGACACAAAAATTTTAAAAAGAAACAACTTAAAAAATCGAACAATTGAATAAAAATTTGCAACAGAATCGAAAATTATTTTCTTTCCATGAGTTTTATAAACACAAGTTTGTAATTTATTTGAAAGCATGTACTGATTAAAAATACAGGTATAGCTCAAGAAATAATACTCTACAGTGAAAGTCAAATATTGCAATATCGCAATAGCATAATTTTGTTTACCTAATCGATGCAAATAATGAATTTACTATCATTCGTAAAAAGCATCTTCCCACACTGCAAATATGGCTGTCAAATTTACAGAAAAAGACTGTCAGCCAGGACGTCAGTTTATTCCCGTTTTTTTTTTACAGAAGTCTTCCATAAATTTTAAAGATTCTGAGTTTATTTTACAGAAATCTTCCTTATACAGAAAAAAATATGGAAGACTTCTGTAAAATATACGGAAATAAACTGGCGTCCAGGCTGACAGTTTTCTTCTGTCAGTTTAACATACCTTTTTTTTTCTTTTCCGCAGTGCACTGCAAAAATACACGGATGTATTTTTAGAATGTATAGTACTACTAAAGGGACCGAAAAGAAATTTCGTTTTTTAGTATGCCTACATTTCCCTAGACAAAACAAATGAAGTCAATAATACAAAAATTTGGCATGTATATAAGTTTTTTTTATCTTAGGTTCTAGGCTGGACAGCACTTTCCAAAATACGTAACCTGAGGAGTTAGGGAGAAAAAACGTTCTTTTTGCTTATTCAAGTTGATCTAAAAGACAATAAGCGATATCCCTAAAATTTTTGCTGTAGAATACAACGCTCACGAATATCTAAAAATCATTTTCAGGACATTTTGAAATAATCCTCCTAGGTGGTATGTGTAAAAAGGGGGACGGTCGCCATCTTTTTTGGAAGACAAAAAAATTATAAAATTTTCACTTCAAACTTTAACAAATATAAATTCTATGTTTTGGCACAACTTTTTTGTAATTGAAAAGTTGATGAAATTTTTTTGTTCGAATTTTTTGTAAAAAAACGATATTACTTTCTGTTTCCCTAATAAATCTGCCAAACTTGTTAAGCGTATAAAATGAACAACACATTTATCCGAAAATTAGTTTATTTTACATCTTTTATAGGAAATAACGTATCTTTTTGGAAAATATCAAACATTACGGAATATGAGTTCACTAATTTATATTTTGCTATTTCGATTCTCCAACTACATCAAAGAAAAAAAAATTGAATAATGATGATATACTCCAAGATGAATCAGAAACAATGAATCGAACATGCATACACTTGCGATAAAAGAAATATGCATAATAACATTTTCTTTGTCTGTGGCTTACATTCACCTATTCTTAACATCGCGGAATTCAATTAGCATGTTTAGAACCAGACTCTTGTTTTCCTGGTAATGATTATTTCCGTTATTCATGGTTTTTAAACAATGGAACACAAATGGATTATTCTCACCCAACATTTTCTCCCCTTTATTTCTTATTTATTTTTTTCACTTCACTTTGTGTTGGCCCGGGGAATATGCGAGGTATACCTGCTCCATTTATTTATATTCCGAGCGGTTTAAACGCAGACGATGGTCAAGGGATAGACTCTTCCGGGGTTTTAAAATTCAACACGACGCTCTTTTTAATATTTTGCATATTATTTATGACCTGCCATTTTCGTAAACGGCTGTGCTATGTATAAATTCTGAGAAATAAAATGCGGTACCAGTCTTGGCTTTTTCGCAGTGGCTACAAAATAGTGCATTCCAGTGCGATTGGTTTTCTAGAGAAAGTAATACCGAAGAAGAATTTATGATGCTGATAGTTTTGAATCGCTTAAAAAACATTCCTTTGGCTTCACAGCTGAGAAAAACAAAACAGCGGAGTTCCAAAGACTGATAACTTGAGAAAGTACTATCTATTTGCACTGAAGTTGGTTTGTATAAATGATATCATTTGTTTGTTTGCCAGAAGAGGACAGCTCACGTTACCGAATGTGTCGTTTAGAGCTCAATATGTCCTTCCTGGAGTTTCTCGTCACAATTTGGATCCTCATCTGATTGAGGTCTTCTGAATATTGGTACGACATCGGAGACTGATAGGAACCGCCGAGAGAGACTTTCAGAACCACAGATTTAACGTGCACGTTCACCGCCATCACACCGTATGGTGATCTATAACAGTACGTAGGAGTAATCGAGCCCGCAAATTTCTGTTTATGAGTCCAATTCATTAACCTGGGTTACCACGGACTTGTAAATGACATTTAAAAAAAATTACACAGCCGAGTTGAATAAATGAATGTGCATCCAATTCACCAAGTTTTGATTCTTTACCTTACATCTAACAAAAACGTGACATTCTTCAGAGAGGGGGGTGGGAGTCTGTCAAATCCTCTTCTCTTAAACCTATCTCTTTCGAATAGGCAAACAGTGCTTCACAACAACATCAAATCCCTCATGTTTTTCTGGTCATTGCTAAGGTTTCTCAGGCTTCATGACAGTTATCAGCAGCAATTTAGACTACTTTAAGAACTATAAATTTGTAAAGTATGCAATTCAGGACCAACATATGCACATGAATTAATTTACAAAATACAAGGGATTTAGAAACACTACAGATGAATAAAATATTTCGAAAATTTTGTGCCCAATAATTAGACAATAATACAGTACGACAGATGTTCTTATAAACAAGATTTAAATGAAAATGTTGATCACTACTGACGTCATTGGAAAAAGTTTTAAGGGGGCACAAGACCTTTAACTACGCTAAAATGATCTGCAAACATGGATAATACTCGAGCTCCTGTGTTTCGAATAATATAAACTGAGGAATGCTTTTTTAGTATTACCAAAAATACACTAATGTAGTATTATGATATTTGATGATAAAAATTACTTGTTTAATTTAAGTTTTAAAAAGTACGTTATAATGGTATTAACAAAGTACTGCGCGTGCTGTAAAATTTGAAAAAAAAAGTAGTACACACACAATATACAGTACATACACAAAACATAGTAACAATTCTTGACAAATTATATTTGTAAGATACTTATCGTCAACTTAAAACCAGAATACATTGAAAAAGAGGGATTAAAATTTAAAATTTTAGCAAAAGTTTGAAAATTTATCGAAAATAGTACAAAATAAAAAATATATTTCTAATTAAAACAAAGCAAAAAATGATGATGATATTTTTTTCTTATTTTAGTGTGTACACTATAAGTAGATACACTTGGAAAAAAAAGTTTTAGAAGGTTAGCATTTATAGTTTTAAAGTAATCGTGCGCGCAATTTGAAAATTAGTCATTCTCAGAAAAAACGATTTAAAGTTTTATTTCTACATTCTGGCCTACAAAAGTTGTTATAACTCAAGATCTAGTGGGAATTTTTGAATGCGGTTTTTTGTACAGTTTCATGTAAGATAAACGTATGAACATTCAGAATATGTTAAAATATGAAAATCGTATGTTGAAGATTTTAAAGGTCCTGTGCTCTCTTAATGTAAATAAACATGTGTGTCTCCAGAATAAATTTGTAAGTATATGTATACAATTTTTTAAACGGATTACAGTATTAAAACTATCCAAAGTTATGTAAATTGATATGAATGCTATAGATATTATAATAGAACGCCTGTAGGACATAAATGTCATTTCCATAAATTTAATTCGGGGGGGGGGAGTAGATTTTTAATAAAAACGGTAAAAATTAAAGAGTAACAAAAAATTTAGAAGTTTCTTTAACACCAACACTTAAATTTTTTTATAATACCTTAAAACTGATTGCTTTTTAATATAACCAATAAAAATGCAAGATCTCTCTGTTTATACAACAGACAAAATGACTTTCAGACAAGGTACTTTATAAGAAAAAAGATACACCTCATTCTAATAAATGAACAGGAAAATTAAAAAAAAAAACTGCTAACAAATAATGCTAATAAACAAAAGCTAATAAAAACCATCCCATCGAATGTATAATCTTAATTAGTTAAAACTTATTCTTTGATTGGGTGTACATAAAGACAAGTGTTAAGACGAATTTAAATAAAGCAATTGCGGTACTGAACTTGTTAATATCTATACGTCTTGGATTATGAGACGACGTGCAAATTTTTATATCTTTCAACATTTTGAACATTTTAATGTTCAAAACATGTCTTCGAAACAACAATGCTAGACATGTTTAAATACACATTGCATTCACTTTTTATCTTTGCTAAATTATCCTTTCCGCAGTGTATTAATCCCATTTTAATTTATAATTTTTCAATTATGTACAGTATTGTTCAAAATAAGCAATACATTTTATAATAGTTCACTAAAAATAAAAGCGTTAATTAACGTTTTTGGATTACACATTCAAAATAAAAATAATTAGAGGGAGATAAAATATGCAAATGAAAATAAACATGCATACACATAAGCATCGGAACGTTAATTCTAGATTAAAAATAAAAAATAAGAGGAACTGAAAAAAAATTCGCACTCTTTCTTTGGGTGTTGGCCAAAGGATGGAGTTGCCAGTTACGGAGTGAAGAAAAGAGAAACTTGACGGAACAGGGGGGGGGGGGGGCGGGGAGTGCAATCCATGCTTCCGTTCTCTGTTTCTGACATTTTGACATTTCATAAAAATGTTTCATATTTCAGTGTTCAGTGAAAAGCTTTTACTTCAATTTTATTTCCAAACAATAACGGTTGCGTAGCCCTTTACTTTTATTAGTTCACGATTTCGAAATAGCATGAATTAAGATACAATTGGAAAATTAGATACGGTTCGGAAAAAATAATTTAGGAAAGATAAAACGTGAAATACTTTCCATTGCAGTGTGCTTTAAACATGTGTAAAACAGCACTAAAAAACAATAATAAGTAAAAAAACTACCGCTTACAATGTGAACAGCAACACAGAATTATTAGTACTCACGAAAAAGAGTACAAATGTGCTGTTTTTGCGGTCCGCACTAAGTACAAAGTTATTCAAATCCAATTCCGCTAGGCCCACTCAGTTATTTTATTCATTTATTTTATTTTTAAATATTGGGAATTCTTTTTTAATCTTAAAGCAACACTGCTAATGCTGACGGTATGCTCGAAGTTGTTCTTTAGTGAAGATAATCTATATTTTGGCATAATCCGGATCGAAACGTAAAAAAAAAAATTGCAAAACTTTTAGTAAGTACAAAAAGTTGAAAAGTACAGATAGCCATTGCGGCATAATTTTTGAACTGTGTGCATTGAAAACACAGTTCAAAAATTAGAAAATATGTACTCAATTGTGTAATTATATGCAAGACGATATTTTTACTTTAAAAATTTAATTGAGGCATAGAGAAGTCAAGACTGATGGAGATATCTTTAAAGGGTCATTTGTATCATAAACAATTGAGGACGATACTTTAAAAAAAATATTTTGCAAATTTAATCGCATTATAGAAAAATATAGATATAATGGTGATATTTTTTCAAAGTATGATAAGAGATTGAGGTTGACTCGTTTAAAAGATGAAGTTTGAGGATAATAAGAGATAGAGGATGATTTTTTGAGACACTTTATAAACTTGTCAACAGTATGGAAAAGTAAATAGCATTATGATTAAGGATTTTTTTAAATTTTTTTTTTCAAGACATATTATGAGGATGATAAGAGATTGAAGATGATTTTTCTAAGACACAAATAAATTTATCAACAGCATAGAAAAGTAAAAAAGCATAGTTATTCATGATTACTGATTTTTTTCAAGAGTTACGGATAACGTCTTGCTTTGCTGGAAAGATAAGCGTGCAGTGAAACGTACAAGACAAATTTTTGAAGAGAAGGAGGGGTTCTTCTGCTTTTCAGAAGTCAAACATTTGATGTCCATTCACTATTTATCAAAATTCGAGCAGAAAAATGACATGTTAAAGGAAAGTAGATGAAAGGAATGGGGATATTTGTTAACCGAGAGCGTATGGCTGCTGTTTACTGATGTGGTATTTTTCTTTCCTCTGTCACATTGTTGAATGGTCACATGGCTCAATTCATATTTGTTTGGGACTGGAATTCAGGAATTCTTACAATGTATGTTTTACGATTTTAGATATATGCTAAGTTCAAAGAAAGCTAAAACTTTAAATGCAATACTTACTGTTACATGAATTGAATTTAATTTTTATGTTTGCAACTCTTATAGCAAATGTAAGACTTCACTCATTTTTTTTTCTGCGTTCTATATTTTTTATTGACAAACGTTAAAATATGAAAAAGATGTAGCTTTTAGACAATGTTAAGACAAATTGGTTAGTTTCAATACATTTTTCTAAATTAAAAACCAGAGTTTGGGGTTTTAATTGCACACACATATTTTTTACTTATTTTCCCAAATCATTAAAATAATACATATATTAGAGTGTAAATTTGTTCACTAATAAACACAAAAAACATGTGATCAAATATACATATATCTAAGGTCTGTTTAATTTTTTTAATAGTCAATTACATACACTTACAAAAACTGAATTCTGGAAGTAAAAAGAACAATGAAAAAAAGGATAAACCGTCACATGTTTACAGAAAGCAAAATTTTAGTTTAAAAGAATTTAGGTGTTGTAAAAGTACTTACGAGTGAAATATTGAGCGACTTTTTAATATTATTGGAGTTATCAAAATAAATATCCAGTTTCTTTTCGAGTTCAGTGAACATTTTCTCGAATATTTGAGCAACACGTAGACAGTAAAAATAGCAATAAATAAATTATTAAAAACAAAAATCTGTTTTCTCTTTCTGACATTTTGACATTCCATTAAAGTGCTTTTGACGATTTTCTATCTCTCAGGATAAAAAAATCCTGTTTCCAAAACTTAGCTTTTATCCGTCGTCCTATTATATTCGAATAAGATCCTTAAGAGCTTATTTTTCATATCCTTTGAAAGTTAGGTTATTATGAAAGAATGCTTTAGAAATTTTGTGTTCAGGTTAGTTTATTCTCTTTTTTTAGTTTTTTTCGAAGCATTTCCCCCCTGCTTAAACAGGGGGAAATATGCAATTTTACTTTAAAAAGTCAATTCACATCATATGAATTTACATATGGAAAGAAAGCAATAGTAAAAGTTAGTTTGAATTTTCCAGTTATTCAGTTCGGAAGTTTTAAAAGGAAAAATGCTAATGATTTACAAGGAAAAGTTCTAATGATTTAAAAGGAAAAGTGCTTATGATATACAATATGTACATTAACTTTTGTCTTTAATTGAAACAGTCGTGCAGTTGTGATCTTTCAAATACATTAGTCAGTTCGACTAATAAATTTAGAAGAGCACATATACAAGATATCTTCTTAGAAATAAAGATACAATGGATTTTTATATATAGTTCATTCAATATGATTTCAACTCAATGTACCCTTAAAGATGTTTTTAAGAGAATTTTTCATTTAAGGTTCCGTCTTCTTTTAAAGTCTAAACGTGTAAGAATATAATGAAAAATCTATAATATAATCGTAAAAGTTTATAATATAAAGGTTTAATTTTATGTCTGCATATTAAGTGTAAATGCGTTGCTTTTTATAGTTCTAATTTATTATATATAACATTACAAATCAAAAGCCCATATTTCTGGAAATACGCAGTTTAATTCAGTTGGAACAAAGAAATTCGCGTTCAAAAATTACTACGCGGTCCCTTGCAATTCCTTTGTAATTTGGTAGACGGACCCGGCAGCCAGCAACAAAGGCGTCTTAAAAGTCATAGTGAATTTAAGTATATATTTAAATATATTATATATTTAAATAGTATATATTTAAATAGTATATATTTTTATTTAAAGTTTAGAAACGTAAAAAATTAGTTATTCAAAAGTAATTAGTGAAGATTTTTGAGCGTTTTCGATATATTTTCTGAAAGTCACCATGTATTTACGTAATGCAAAGTAAAATCTTTCACATATTTAATTTAAAGTGTACATTTAACATAATTTATTGACATGTTCAATAATTTAAGATACTTAGGAGAATATCAGAAAGGTATTATAAAGTATTCTTAAGACTTTCAAGACATGAGATACAATTGAATCTTTCTCTACAATGTCTAGACTAAATTATGAAATTAAAATGTAATTTTTTTTTTTCAATTTCATTTCCTTTTAAAATTCGATAATTAATATACTTGAATGTAATTACATCGTTATTTAAAGTACTTAAGCTTAAATGAGCAATATCGGAAAACAGTCATGAACAATACATAACTTTCAATCACTCATTAGCATGGCAAATGTTAGCTGTAATTAAATACTTACAGAAGCCAATTAATTAATAATAATGGATGTTAATGTGCAAAGTAAACACCTGTAATTATGTAAACATAATTTAATTCAAACTTGAGTCGTTAAGTTAAAACAAAAGCAATTTTCTATTAACTTAATCGGCGGTTCAATCCGATTTAATACGGTAAAATATATACATTTAAAGTGTTAATGACTGAGTTATTTGATTAAAGAAATTTTTAAGGTCAGTTTAACTGGAGACGTGATTAAAAAACTGAACACGGGCTACTATTTGACACGGGAATTGAAATGTAAAACTAGTAATTTGTTGATTTTATTAGATTTCATAAAATAAATTTGAGTAGTTTTTTTTTCTTTTTTATAATTACTTTAATGGGATTTATGGAATTGGGAAAGTATTTGTTGGTTTCTATTTATATGGAAACTTAAACTTTTATAAAAAATTAAATTTTTATAATAATAAGAGAAAAAAAAAGCTTTGGCTCATCCTTCTTCAACTGCAAAAAACCACCATTTACAAGCAAAAGTTTAGAACAGAAACTGATACCTGCTTTGTGGATGGTGGAGCTTTTTTTGCAACTGAAGAATGGTGGAACTTTCTTACCATCCGAAAGGGTTGTCTGGCTTATTATCTTTTTAAGTTAGTTATTTTACAACTTAACAGACGATCAAAGAATCTGATATGCTGTCTGGGGAAGTAAACATGTCTTCACGTTCCTTTTTTTTGTAATCTCTTTAAATAATTTATGGAATAACATACTCTCAAGGATCAAGCAACTACAGGTACTCTTAATTACGCTAAGGGTTCCCAAACTTTTTTCACTAATAACCGGTAATGCTTAGGAAGGGAAATTAAATGCGAAGCATGGAATTTCGTATGCTGAAGCTATCCATATATTTATAATAAATTTTGTATACTTCAGCATAGCATTATTTGAGAGCATTGTTGTGTAAAAATATTTTAAACTAAAAACACAACATCTTTTTTTAACAACGAATGAGCTTAAAATTACATCGTGATTAGGATTTTACATGAATTGTTCTAAACATGTTCGGAAAATATTTATATTCATAAATATAATAGGTGAAATAAATTGCTTCATTAAATATGTATTAAACACTTTCTTAGTAAAGCCAAACAAAGAAATTTCAATTTCTGAGGGACAAAACAAAATATAAAAAAAAATGCTTTCAAGTTTAAATCCTAAACAAATGAGAAGAAAAAAATTCAATTACTTTAGCTAATTAAAATGAATAGACGTGGTATTTTACATGGTTAAAACAAAATAAAAAAATGTTAGAAGTTCATTATGAGAAAACGTTATTAAAATTTCATATATGAATAAGCGAATAATATCAAAACTTTCACTTAAACGGGATTTTATTAAACTAATTTTAAGGCAGAAAAAGTTTTAATTCCCTCGCTTTCTTCCTCAAAGTCTTGTTAATTACAGTTCAAGCTCCACATAAATGGGAAAATTATATTTTTGCTTTAAAAAATGGCAAAGGAGAAAAAAAAGAAAACTTTTATTTTCTACGAATTTCGAATTTTGCAGTAATTTAAATTAAATGAAGCTTAGGTGAGATTAAACAGGAATACAATTAATAAAAGGAGGTGAAACTGTAGGTTTAATATTTCTGTGCTTTTTAAAAATATTTTATGTTGAATGTTTACTTTGGAAGACTTCGTAGGTTTTTGCCTTTTGTAACATGAAATATAAGGTTGCAGGCATGTGACTTAAAAGAGTTACTTAGTAAATAAGAATTAATTATTCTTAGAGAAACATTGTAAGGATTTTTACACTATAAGGAACTTCAGCTATTTTTGAAAGAAAATAAAGCAAAGTGCTGTATAACATTAATTGCATGTAGTGGGTGTGCTTTACGAAAACCTTTCTTTATGTAACATGTTTTGTTTTCTTCGCCTGAGATTTTCCCGGTATTTTTCAATTCTAATTTAAGTAGTGTCACTTGTTTTTATTTTGGTAGTTTTAAATGTTCCTAAAACTTTGAATTAACTATAACATTTTCTTTTAAGTAAAAAAATATGCTCTATTATACAATTGTTAATGTTCATTAACTTCAAAATAATTACAAAAATCCAAATCGAAAGCAGAGATATCTATACAGATAATTTTTTTCTTCTGATTCCTCTTATTAACAGATCAAAACTCAGTAGCATTAAGTAAATTAAACAATTCATTTCAAGCTACTCTTTGAGTTTCTTTTATGAATTTAATTAAATTGATAAATAAATAAGTTATAGTAAGACTACTTGTACAATATACCATTTTTATATTATATACTATCACCGATATTTTATATACTCATCAGGCACGTATCCAAAAAAACATTTTTTTTTTTGGGGGGGGGTCCTCCCGGGGGGACTCCCTGGACCTCCCCCCCAATTACGTCCTTGATACTCATGTATTTATCAATATTTATCGCATTTCGATAATAATAGTTAAATAATAAAATTTTTATTCTTTTATTTATGAACCGAAATTTAACCCCCCTTCTCTCCCCCCCCCATAAAGAAAACTATGCACAACATTGTTTTCTTTGATTGAAGGTTCTTTATTTTGGTGTAATGATACCTTTAACATCAGAAATAATCTCTGTCATTTTTATTCAGGTGAACTATTATTGCAACGCAAAATCAAGCAGGAGGCAAAAGTTACGGTCAACAATAATTTAATTATAGCTAGTTATTAAGCCTTGCCAGAGAAGGAGAATAACAAAACAATCGCGGCCCAGTAATATTAGAAAGGAGCTAATCAACACGCCTTTGTTAATGACATCAGCGAAAGTGAAAATGCGACTTTCAGCACGAGACACACTTGACGGATGATTAAGACTTTTTACACGGAAATGAAACGAGGTGAATGATGTCATCCGCGTAACACGTGTTTCTAATCTTACTTTACCAAGTGCTTTGTTTCAGCTTAGATAATTACGGCATCGCTGTTTGAACCTTGGAAAAAGTTACGCCGTACAGCTACACTAACATGCTTAGCAACCGCAGGTAATTACGCAACATTTAAACATACTTTTTAATTTATATAAATGTAAGTGTTTTTTAGTTATATCTGCTAATAAAATGATAGTTTCACCATGTAAATCTCAGGACCTTTTGATTAGGGAACGTTCTGCTGCAACCAGCAATTTTCTCTACCACGATTATTCATTAAGAATATTACATTTTCGACAGATTTTACAGGTATGCAAATTATGTATGATGATGTAAAGCAAGAATATAAATGAACTCGAACCCTCATGTGAGTCATACGAAAAATTGACTGGATTGTCAAGGTCCATTTAACAAATTCAGTAGAAGCAATCACGAACACAAAATAACTGGCACAGTGTTTGCAAGGTAATCACTACCCAGTACAAATTAAAATGCGTATTGTGAACAGACTGAAGCAATTTCGGCAATATGTTTCCCCTCTCTCTAACACATCGGTTCAACAAGTAAGTTCTTCAAGTGTAATCAATAAGGTTTACCAACTTTGCGTGTTAGAAGTCTTTATGTATTAAATTTAGGATGCACTACAACTTTATGATCGATTTTCTCTCAGACTTACTGTTTTAGACATGTAAACGCAAAGTATTCAGTTTTTCGCCAGGGGTGCTGAAAACTATTATCACCATGTAGCGTAACGCAGGCAGCACAACAAGTTTTCTGAACGTCTCTTAGCTTTCAGAGAACGTTCAGTAATGTTCTCAGAATGTTAATAGACGCTCAAAACCATTGTTGTGCTGGGTAGCCTGGGTAATAACTTTACTATACCAAGAGTACTAAAGGGAGTAGCTTTCGCATATCTCACGGTGTAGGTTTATAAAATAATGGGTACCCTTTTTTATATGAACCTTTCAGAAACAGTAAGAGAGATAGATTATTGCTTCATGCAGCTGAAAAAAATAGCTAATCTTTCATGAATAGCATTAATAATACTAATAAAACTATATTAAAATTAGAAACAATTAGAGTTAAAATAACAATTTTCAGAATATACAATTTTTTAAAATTTCTTTCTTTCATTTCTTTTTTTTTAATTTTGACTCTCATTAGTAATGAGTTACGAAAATTTACCAATTAACTAATGTTACAAGTTTCGTCAGCAAAATTTCAAAAGCAAGAGTTCGAAAACGTTGTATAATTTGAGCAAAATTATTGAAGTAATTTGCATATACTGCAATTACTTGAGAGTCTAACGTCAATATTTATTAAACACTCCAGCGAACCTCAGACCAGAAACCAAAAAGAGAAAAAAAAATTATAAGTGGCATGTGTTCGCAATTTTCGCCATTTCACGAATTTACTATTAACGAAATAATTAAGAGGATAGTCATCAATTTTCTTTTTAATCGAACTATTTTAAGTCTGTCGTGATTAAAATATGTAATTAAAAATTTGAGAAGCAAGATAAGGAGATAATTGATTTCAATTTTGAGCAGCTCTAATTTAAAATGTATTTCAAGATTCTCGGGTTAGTTTGTATATATGATGACATTTTAAAGAAACCTTCAGCACGCCTGCAGGAAAACCAAAATATGCGGGAACTGGATTTCTTTTAAGGATTTTGATAAAATATATTATATATAAGAACGATAAACGCTTTCTAGACAAACACTTAAAATATTTATAATTTTGTCGTAGCATGTAAAATAATAATGTACAGCGTAACAAATGGTAGTTATATTTAAAAGGATACCACTCAATATAGACACAGGTTATCTGTGAAACAAATTAATTTTATAATAGTGATTGATTCATGCGCGCATCATTACAGGTATTTGATAATTCTGCTGTGCACACATTTGTGCACCTCCTAAGATATATTACATCTCATTACTGTTGATAAAGGAAAGGCCTCATGATAAAAGACAGTAAGCCATACTTTTATTTTTTCTTTTTCCTAATAGCCAGAGCTTGGCAACATCAGGCCCTGACTGACTACTAAGTCTGGAAGTATTGTGCACTTTATTATGGAAGCACTGAATAGGTGGACCAACGTTGTTTCTCATGAAGGGACTGACGAACTGACACCCAATTACATGCAGGGAATCGAACCCTTACCCCTAATGTTGCAAACTTGTTCTTTAGCCTCTACACAACCCTGGCAGAACACAGACAAATAGAAAAAGCAAGTATGAAACTATTAGTATCAATCATATTTTTAAAATAATACGGTTGACTATCTTTAAGTTTTTTTTCTTAAGTACACATATAAATTAAGGTACGTCTGAAATGAGGTAGGTTGCAAATACAAAGATGAAAATAATGTGTGAGAGATTCAATACACCAACGCTATAGTACATACCAGGCGCGTAGCCAGAAAATGTTTTCGGAGGGGGGGGGATATGAACTTATATGTGTATAAATAGACGGAATTTCATCACCAATCCAAAAATTTCGGGGCGGGATAATATCCCGATATCCCCCCCCCCCCTGGCTAGGCCCCTGGTACATACTGAGACAGATCATTGAAACGTTCAATAATTTTTAGACAATTCTCAATAGAATTAGATACAAAAACAAATTTTATCAATAAACATTTATTTTTCACATCATAATGTCGATACACATTCATTACGAGGTGAACATTTCAAGCACCTCTGAAAAACAACAACGTGCGTGACTTTTTCGTGTTACTAACTTCGTTCTGAATGGTTGCGGAACATAATATTGCCATCTGTAATATCCGTAAGAATCATTCTCCATGAATGTAAATGCTATTCCTCGCAATATTTTGACAGGAAAGAAATACCTAGCAGGCTTTTCAAAAATGAAAAGAATACATTGTTTATACGGACGAACATACCTCTTTACTTTCTACCAACCATAATAATTTAACCAAAACATAATTTAAATTTGAGGTATCAAATTCAGTTCAATAACTTGGGTGTTATAGTCTTAATTTATAAGTAAGCTAGAACATTTTTGCTAAAGACAATACATTTTTATTTGAAATTCCGCGAGGTTTATCTAATAATTACATCAAGCAATTTATAAAAACATTATCGACAAGTAACAAGTAAGAAATTATGGAAGAAGTATAAATTAACAGAACACTTCAAAAAAGAAAAAAAAAGAGAGAATGAAAATTCCTGCACTACAACAACAGAAAACATCCACCCAAACGGAAATTGAAAATCGTGATTTCTCCTTTTCAGCTAATTAAGTGGTATTAAATTGTTACATCCTGTTCACTGAATAAAACGATAATCACGAAATTCTGATTTCTGATGCGTGCAACTATATCCTTTTCAGCATAATTTGACATTTTCAAAATATCTTTTAGTTACCCAGCCCATACGTAACCGCAAGATATCTTCCCTGAAAAAGATTGAATGTTCCACTGCAACAAGTAATATGAAATACAATTATAGTATTCCTTGAAAACCGATAACAGACAACAGGTAATCCAATTTTCTATTGTTTAGCATTTTACATGAGACATTTTTTGTGGGTTTTGGAAGTATGCAGCTAAAATAATTGGTAGAAAACGGCTGGAAAAGACGCACCGAAACCACAAGTTCCGTGCTGCTAAATACTGGGTTTATTTTGTCGCAGATAAAGCAGCAGAAAAAAAAACCATAACTAGAAAGCTACTGTGTTAAAGCAATTATGGCTTTTTCCGTCCAGTGTTTGTGGAAACCCTTACATCTTATCTTAAATAATTCTCTTCCAACAAGCTATCTTGAAATTATTCCAACTTCCAGGATATTAAATAAGTGGGGCTTAGCCTGCGAATAGCTTTCGGAATTGTTTGCACTGGCTCCAATCGAACAGCACCGCATACTTTGAGACTTAATCCGTCTTTTAGATAGACGACAGATGATTTCTAATTCGTTTTATTCGGGAATCCAAGACTGAAATAACAGAAAGCGCGTGCATTTTGTTCGAATTCAGTTATCTGTTCCCCAATCTAAAAGACCATTGGTTTATTCTGGTGGATTCATTAAGTTCTAAAAGGGGATCCCTAAGGCTGAACGTTCGTTATCTCCCTCACCGTATCACTTTCGAACGTTTGTTCCTTTTCGTTTTATTTATTTATCGAACCGTTCGAAAGATAACGTATTTTATTTCGAAGCGATTGACTCGCTTTGGCACGCCAGAATCGAATAAATAACGTATCGAACGTTTTCCTCCGCAGGAGACGATCCCCTAAGGATGGAAGAAAAGGTTATTTTTTATTTAGTTTTATCAAACATATTATGTTATTCGTCTTCAGGTCTTCATGCGGCCAATGCCAAAAGCAGCTGAATGGTTATCTGGATTCCTAGTGGTTCGATTTTGATGTTTTGATATCGATTGCCATCTTAACAGCCATAATGACTGAAAACAGACTGACTGCAAACTACGGAACTCGTCGACAAACATCCTATGAGCCATTAAAATGATACGATTATGGTGATGAATGGCTGAAGGTGTTGAAGGCATTTGTTAGAATAGTTATTCATAAGCGAAAAATAATTACACATAAACGTTGTTTCAGCGTACAGCGATTTGCATAGCAATAAGGCGGGATTTCTTTTCTAAGATGCTCCATTAATTTTATTCACATAAAGCTTTAAACTACTGGATTTTACATGAGCACACGTCATAACAAAGGAAGTTTGAATATTTTCGCACAACTTTTAAACTTAGTATTTATGTAAAGTTTATGTAACAGAACGCCTGTTAAAGTAATAAAGTAAAAAATTTTATTTAATAAAATAATACACAAAAATTGTTCAGTGACAAGCTCTAACCTTGGTTGATATTGTCTGGCTATTTCATTTATATAGAAGATATTTCACAGAAAATTCTACAGCTTTCTATGCTTTATAAGAACTTAAAAGTCCATACAGTAATTCTGTATGAATAACCAATGTTTTGACAACTGTGCAGTAAAACGTTTTCACAAATTGGACCAATAAAATTCAAACATTGTATTTGAACAAATGCATTACTTACTAATAAAAATACCGTACTTGAAACTTTTAAAGGATATAATTTATAGCACAAAAGCATGTGTCAGATTTCGACAGTAAATATTCATTTATATCAGCGAGTTTCATTTCAATTGTGTAAAAGCACTGAATACGAAAACTGTGTGATTTCGAACTTATTGTTAATTAGTAAAATTAATTTATTCTGCCAAAGAAACAAATTGATTCCGAGAACTGTTTCGGGTGACACCAAGTTTGATACACAGTGTGGGGACTGGTACGCGATTTCTCCAAATTCTGCAGAATAACGGTGCATATTCGTAAGACTGAAGAATATGTGATCAATTACCCCTCCAAGATCATTACTGTCGTGAATGTTTAATGAAAATACTAGTTGCGATGCAATGGAGTCGTTTAATTTGTTTTTGATCCAGGCGTAATTGATAGCTCTATGGCAAAGGTGTTGGTTCATTAATATAAACGGAATTTATCGATTTGTTGTCGAGGAAATTCGAGGCTGTGGACCAGGAGCTGTCGTAATCCAAGAAATCTGCTTCAACTTTAAGTGATAGGTTTTTAGAATTATGTTTACTTGAATTGGTTTTATTTTAAAATGTATGGACGAAAGGACGTTTAGGGTAATTTTGACGATGGACAATTTGAGACGAGGTATTTTACCAAAAGGCCTCAATATAGAATTAATTTATTAGTTACTAGAAATCTCATTTAGAAAAAAATTAGATGATACAGTTTTATTTGAAAATGATTATATAAGGCAGCTCTTAAAGTGACATAAACAATGACGAAAATGTGTCAAACTTGCTTTAAAATTTCCAGCCAAGGACAAAGTTATTGTAGTTTTGGAATGTATCTGAAAGCTATTCTAAAAATATTCACATCACGCAAACATATTTTACTCTTCAGGCTTATAAGTGTCTTCTTTGCTATTTGTATTTTGTTAAGTTGTCAATTTTATTTCTGGCGGATCTCTCTCTCTCCATATGAGAAAAGAAATCTAAAATCGTGATACGGGTGGTGTGTGTGAGTTGGGGGACAATATGCAGTCCATGAATAAGCAACTCTCACTGCCAGACACGTGTAAAACAAATGCATTTAGTGTTCCAGTTAGATTAACCCTTTAAAGTGCAGTGATCCCACTCTGGGAACACCCAACTCTGACGTTTTGACTGTTGCCAGTCACGAAGAATAGATTTGATTTCTATAAAAATAGTTGCGGGTGACATAGCTCCACGAGAATCCTTTACTTTGTATATGTATTCGTGTGTGTGATAATATATGTATTCGTGTATATGTATTCGTGTGTGTGATAAGCAAGAGAAGAATATACACTTAGAATAGCAAAAAATTCCTCATGGGGGTGGGGTGACCCCTCTAACCCTCCCCCGTGGCTACTCCACGGATGGCAGCATCAATTACGTTGAATATAAAGATGTACACTGAAAGAGCAAATTATCTTAAAATTACTGCCGTTTCCCTGGAAACCCAAGTACCCTGAATTCTATTAACATTCAGTAGCCGTTTAAAAATGTTCTCTGAACGTCTTCTGTATGTTTATTAACGTTCAGAGAACGTTTGCCATCTGGGCTGAAAGAATATTCTATCCGATTCAAATGAAAAACTGCTCGAAACTACTGTTAAAAAAAATTGAAAGAAAAAATGATAATTATTTTATTTATCAGACATTTAATGATCAAACATTTTAAATAATAATAATTAGTAAAAAAAAATTGTTAAAGTTATCATGTTTTGTCAACACACTTTTTTAACGCATTTATGATATTTTCATGAAGTAATTAATTATTTGAATTAAAGAGGGTTAAAGCGTTCAGCACAGCAACAACATGGTACTCTGGGAGTGAAATATTCTTCAGAAATCATCAGGATACAGAGCTTCATTGTTCTCATCGAATAGATCTAATAATAGTTCGATACGCCGGATAAAATACAACTGCTCAATTCACCCAAAAGAATAGAGAACAAGCCATTGATTTGTATGTGTAGCATTCTGATGACGTTGAAACAACACAGTAGTTGAGAGATCTCATGAAAAACTGTGTTAATTCGCCGAAAAAATGTATCATATTACAGGTTTTCCAAAACAGCTTTGCATGAAGTGCAACTCAATTTCAGATAAAGTTACCATCCAGTGAAGACATTTCGTATTCTTCGATATTTACTAATAAAAAAAATTAATGCATTTTTATAGAAAATATTCATAAAATATATAGCATATAAAATAAACATTAAATAAATTCTTCAAAAAGGTGTTTTTTTTTTTTTTTTTTTTACATACCTAAGAAGTTCGTGTGTGTAACTTTCACTATTTGCTACATTAATACTTACTGATTGTGTAATACAGAGAAATGAAAAAGATAACGTTATGAAAGATTTTAATGCAAGAAATATTAATATTAAAGAATTTTAAGAATGAGACGGTTAGGAAAAAACAATACAAAAACGTGAAAATGAGTGCTAATATAAACTAGATAATTTATGAAAATCCGTTAATTCACTTGTAGAACTTACGGCGGAAAGTATTTCATAATCAAGGCATTATGACAACTTCTTCTTTACATTACGTGTGAAAATGGGATAAAAATGACTGATTAAAGCAGGAAAAAGTTGTACTTATCGTAGATTGAAAAAGGAGTTAAAAAAAAGAAAAGAAATAGCGTTTTTCTCAGTCTCATTTTCTTAATGAATTAAAACATTCCAAGGAAAATGAGAGATATTCAAAAGAAAGAATTTAAAGTACCTCGTGACCCTAGAAGCGAGTAAGGAAACATTCATTTAGAAAATAATGTTCATTGAAGCAAAATTCAACGATTCATTGAGACTCAAGTGGAATGAAAAGAAAGAGGAAAAAAAGTCCTTCTCCAGTTTGCTACAAATGTATTTTAATGTGTTTAAAATACAGTAAGTACCTAATGACGATCGCTCCTGAAGCAGCGCCACCACTTCATCAAAAGAAGAGGGGGGGGGTCTTGCCCCCGCAAGCTCTTGCTTTTGCCGCAACCTTTTAATTATTTCTCCGACATTTTGAGTTCCTATTTTTCTTTTTTTTTATTTCAATTTATCACGTTCGGTTCTTGAGGCCATTCGTTTAACGACATTCTCCCCCACAGTGGTACACCCCCCAAAAAAACTCGAATACCACCCAAGGGGGTCGTTATTCCAATTAGCAGTCGCCTCTTTAATCCGTTCGTTAGTGTGCATCCTATCCGACAGAGGGCGGTACATAACTCCAGTCGTCAGCAATTTGTGCGCCCCCTGAGGGTCTAAAAATTAACAAGAAGTCTAAAAGAAAGGGGGAAATAAAATAGGTTTTTACGGGTTCCTCCTAAAATTATTTTTTAAGTTTCCGAAGCACAAATAAGTAAGCGAAAATTCATGCAGCGTAGGCTGTGTTCTGTCAGCGAATTTCATGGTGAAAAATTTAACAGCGCACTCATTCCCTGCAGGTTTTTCAATTTTAACAAAAATGTTTTAACTTTGCCCATAACCGTGGTAGGGGAAAGGAATAAGATTAGAGATTTCAATTGTGTTAGAAGGAAATCAATATCTGGAATAGGGTTTGTTCTTTGGTTATAAATTCAATTTCATTTCTCCGACAGCCCCAAATGTTTTGATTAATGGGATTTTCTATTTTCAGTAAAATTACGTGAAAAAAAAAAGCAGTTAAAAGAGTGCATTTAGTAATATAGCAGGAGAATAGAATAACAAAATTAAAAAGTGAGTCCGAAATAATTAAAGGATATATTTAGCTATTGACTTTCTAACGCATTGCCAAAATAAGTTAGAGCAAATTCGGAGCTACTAATTATTTGTTTTACAAATTTAATTTACGAGAATACATTGATTTAAAAGCAAGATTGGGTGGTCTGCTTTATTTTCCATTTGTTTACTGCATTCACTGTTCTCATCATTAAACAATAAAGCATTTTAAAAGTTGTTACGGAAAGAGAAATTAGCAATTTAGAACAAATAACAATCTCAAATGATAAAATTCATACTATTTCTAGAGCTAATGGTTTTAGCGTCATGTTCCTAAACATAACCTAAATATAATGGATGGATGCCAAAAAATTCCTAATCTGTATATATCAGGTTTTCTTACTTAACTAATTATTACATTTTATGTACGAGGGCAGATCAAAAAGTAAGTTTCACTTCCAAGTTATGGCCATTAATTAAATAACCTGCACAAAAGAAACATGGCTATGACAGCATACAACGTATGTGGGTTCACTTTTCCACGTAGTTCCCAAGAAACACTAAACATTTCTCCGAACGGACAACCTACTTTTCGATTCCGGGTGCATAGAAATGTCCTCCAGCGCTATTTAACCACACTGAGACAGCTGCTTTCACCTCATCATCATTCAGAATCGTTGCCCACCGAGATGCTTTTTGAGCTTACCGAAAACATGGAAATCACATGGCGCTAAATCGGGACTGTATGGAGGATGTTGCCATACCTCCCACTTGAATCGTTGCAGCAGTTTGCAAGCATCCTCCAAGCAATCCCGATTTAGCGCCACGTGATGTCCATATTTTCGGTAAGCTCAAAATGGAACTCGGTGGACAACGATTCCGAAATGATGAAAACGTGAAAGCAGCTGTCTCCGCGTGGTTACACAGCAGTGAAGGAGATTTCTATGCATCAGCAATCGAAAAGTTGGTTCTCTGTTCGGAGAAATGTTTAGAGTCTTTTGGAAACTATGGGAAAAAGTGAACTTATACATTGTATGCTGTCATAGCCGTGTTGCTTTTGTACAGGTTATTCAATAAATGGCCATAACTTGGAGGTGCAACTTTCTTTTAGATCTACCCCCGTAAAATGCTAAAATAGTGCATTGAAAAAGAATTTTGAGATAGCTTTATAAATAATTTTGGTTAATTTTTTAAGCTTGGAAGTTTTGGACAATTTAATTCACATCACTGCTTTTGCCTTACACAAGGAGCGGCTGAAAAGTTCGATGAATGGTCTCATATTTTAAAAACCGTGCTGGTAAAAATGTTGCACTCACATATATAGATAGGATGTTTTAGTTGCCATCCCATGTTGATTAAAGTTACCCAGGTTATTTCGACGATAGGGGGCATTAGGTGTTATGTCTTTCACTGGTTGTAGCCAGCAGGGGCTTAATTTTGCCAAAAAGTTTATTTCACCCAAACAAAAAGTGAAGTAACGCAAAATTTTAGTCTAAAAAAAGTTAAACATTGGTGCAACAGCCCTTACGTGGGTACAAGGCCTGCGTTTTCCAACCACGCCTTCGCGATCATGCGCTCTCGGGTGTGGAAGCATATGCCTCAGTCTGGCAGTCAGGCCGAAGCGAAGCCCAAAGTTAACTCCTAAGCAAGCTTAGTCCTCAGTTTATCGACTCACTCAAAGGATGAAAGACTGAGTCAACCTTGCTCAGCCCGGGTATCGAACCCTAGACCTGTGGTATGGCAGCGCAATGCGCTACCATTAACCCACCGGGTTTCTATTTTAGCCTAAACCACTGTAAAAATTTTTGGGAGAGCCTAAATTATAAAAAAAAACGATTATTTATCCTTTTTAAAGTGTATAATAAAGTAGAATATCACCCTTTAGCAATCTCTTTTTGGGGGGCTGAAAGCTTCTTAGCCCGCCCCTGAATCGTAACTATCCCAATTTTATTTTCGTGATTTTGCTGGGATAAATACGACCCCACCCTTCAGTTCTAAGTAAATACGGAACATTATTTTACTTCACTGCAGAAAAAAAGTCTGTTAAACTGACAGAAAAAAACGGGCAGCCAGGACGCCACTTTATTTCTGTATATTTTATAGAAATCTTCCGTACTTTTTCCCATATATGTAAAAATTTTGTAAAATAAACTGAGAATCTGTTAAATTTACGGAAGACATTTGTTTGTCCTGGCTGACCTTTTTTTTTCTGTAGATTTGACAGACATTTTTTGCAGTGGACAGACATTTTTTATTAGGTGTTTTTAAAAAGGTGAAAATTTCTCCATACTTAATGACAACAATATTTTTCCTGCAGTTAAAAATTCACAAAGATAAAATTTGCAAAAGAAAGTGGTCTTAATCATCCCACCTGACCGTACTTCTCAACATCAAACAGGGTTTCTTTTATCTAAGTGCTGCTGGTGACATTTAAAAATTCTGCGGCAAATCGGTGGCTACCTCACAGAAATCCGAATGCAGGGAAGACGAGTCCGTAGAGACCCATTTTGAGACGAATATATGCGAGGAGAAACACTAATTAATCTCCCTGAGCTAATGATGCTCGTCTAATGACCTGCTTGAGAAGTTTCTACGATGCTATCAAGAAGCACGAATCCCTTCAATATCTCATGCATTTGTCTCGGATGTCGATAGAGTCTGATTACATTTCAAATAGGGATATTTGAGATGTGAGCGCCGATGCTGTGACGTTAATAAAACTTCTTGGGAGATTAACTATGGTGTATTAGCAATGGTAATGAGCATAGATCATATATCAGCATATAAATAAACATTTTGTCATAAGCAACAGGTATTGATAGATATAATGGTTAATTTGTGCCCTAATATTAAATTTGTAACAGTACTTGTACGCTTCTGTTACGTAGATAAACAGATACTTTAGTTTGTTATACATATTTATGTGGGGATTAATAGATAAAAGATCTTATAAAAGTGATATGAATTGCGTTGAATGAATATGTGCACCACAATGACTAATGTTAATGAATATTAATTCAATAAATGTTCTTGTTCATCGTTAAAAGGAAACGAAATACATTAAGTACGCCGAAAGGGATTGTCAGTTCTACAACATGGAGGACTTTATTATTTATTCATCTGAAAGAAAACAGCTAAGCACATAGCATCAATAAATACTATTTAACATCGAGAATGCAACTACAGATGCTAAGTAGCATTATATTCGAAGTATTTATACCGATCAAACCTAATGCAGTACAGTAATATTGATTTAGAGTGGTTCACTGCAAATCACGCATCCTTAAAACAGCAGAGGATTTATGCTTGAAAAATTTATAAAAGAATGCAATATTACATTGGTGTGAACTGGTAGATGAAAATTTTCAAAATGCAAACAGTAACTCAATGGAAAGATGTTAGACAATATCGGTTCTAATTGAAGCTCTAAATAGGAAAGAAGACACTAAAAGTACGACATTCCTAGCACAAAAAGAATAATTTTCGATAAACAAACGAAAGAAGGCATTCATAGTTTTGAGTAAAGATATACTTTACAGGATTTTCGGTAACAAGTTTGCGAAAAACATGGCTGTCATAGGTTGTACCTTTTCCCCATTCGATACCGTAAAAATGTCATTTCTTCCGGCAGAAATATGAAAGATGGAAGCGCCATTTTCTGTTTAGAAAAGCTTCGAGTAGAGCAAGTCCACTTCGCAGTCGTAATTTCGCGTGATTACTAATTACTAGCGTGAAGGCTAATGAAGCTCCGCTCTAATGGCCTCTTCAAAGAGTTGCGTTGTCAGAAAGTCAAATGATAAATGGGTGCTTCAAAGACATGCAGAAACCATATTTTATTTATTTATTTTTTAATACCGTTTTTTATTGTCTTAAAAAGTAATGATAAGGTATTAGATTAGATACCAAGTATACTCTTCATAACCTATTTGTAAACTTTAAGGATCTAAATATTTTCAATCGGAAGTTAAAAAATACTTACGTTAGTATCTCAGTTTAGACAGTTTCAAGCCTGATACTGGGGTTTAATAAAAGCCATATTTAAAATTTTAATTGTCCTTCTTGAAAGTCCTAAACGGAACGTCGTTGTTTAGCTTTCCATCGGACATATGTCCAATAGGTACACCCGTACCGTCCCTAAAAAAAGATTAAGGGAAAAACGCTTTCGAAATCGAAAATGATCATTTTAAATCGCAACATATAGTTTTAGAAATTCAGATATACTAAATAAGAAAACTAACAGAGTAAATTCAAACACAATGTTGGTGAAAAAGACGAGATATATCAAACTAAAAGCAACGAACAGGCAAGACTTACGTGAAGCATAATCAAAGTATCAAAACAAATAAAATAATAAACATATAACTTCATAGAAAAATACCGTGAAAGGATTCCACAGAAATAAAACGAATAAATAGTTAAAATGGCTTAGACATGGAATAAAAAAAGAAAATTAAATTTTTATCTTAATCTACAGTTGTATGTGCAATATTTTTAAATAAGTAACTAAATAACGTACTTTAAGGAAACTGTAGCACTTTTTAAATTTTATTTCCCGATAAAGTCAAAAACATATTTTTATTTTTCAAAATTCATTATCTCAAAACTGAAGTAAAATATAAGAGAATATTAATACCGTCTCAATTGAGAAACGATTATACGCGTCAGTGGCGATAATTTTAACTTTTCAAATGCACGAAAGAAAAGTTTCTGATTTTAAATAGAAGGTTTGAACTTCTGAATCTGAAAAAATGAAATACATTGAATAAATATGCAGTATTTTTAATAATTATTACTGCATTTCGTTTATAGATTTTATTTTCAACCCAAATGAAACTTAATGAAATAAACAAAGAAACTTATTAAAACCACATTTCAAAATTATTTATTTAAAATTTATTTATTTAAAATTTTACAATCGATATAAAATAAATGAACAGTTATACTTCACTCTAGCTAAAGTTAAAGCATCCCGAGTTAAAAAGACTGAAAAAAAAATGCACCAACAAATAGAAATTCCTTAATATTTTCTGGAAAAGAAAAACGATCATTAAGACATCATTATTGGTTTATTGGAAAATTTTTGTTTTCATAATCATAGAAATATTATTTCCGCTAGAGTTAATGCAAGGGTAAAAAAAAATGCCACTATTTTGAGTTTCGAAAATTTGTTGGTTTTGAGGAATTTAAGATACGAATATTAGTTTAGAAATATCATCATTCTTTTTAAATAATTACGAGATTATTTAAGATTTTCACGAAGTAAAGATATTTTAAGGAATAATTTTACTTAACAAACCATTTTCTAGCCAATAAAAACGTACTCAAAGTGAATAATGATGTTTATTAATAAATTTTTATTAACAATTTATTAAGTAAAGTTGTATTGTAATAAATTTGTATGTACATGCTATATTTATGCTGTTTAACATAAATTTGAGGCTGTTATGTGAAGATAAAAATATTTTGAAAACAAATTTGAGATCTAATAAGTTCAGAAAAATTTTCATAATTTAGAAGTCTTTGGCAAATTGTTTAGGTGTTTGTAAAGTGGTTAATTAGTTAGGCGATCCAAAAATCGGCTTTCACAGCTTTGCATTGAAAGTCCTTTTCTACCTCAAATTAATTTATTTTCATTAGTCCTGCGCATCAAAATAATTTAGGCAAACGAGTTTAGTTGCAGGTATTTTTGTTAAAAAGTTACACAAAAGGTTTTCTTAGACGATAAACGCATTTTTACTCTAAAGACGCTCTTGCATGCGCAACATAGTAACATTCAAATGAAAATTACAGATAAATTCATGAATCATTTTTTTTAAAATAAGTGAAAGTTTCACAATGAAAAAAAAAATAGCGGGTTAATTAAAATGAACCTAACGGAACTGCAAATTAACGTTGAAATTTAATTTTATTACATTTAGAAGAGTTCAAAAAGAAGGCGCTTTTTTATGATAAGTAGGAAAAACTTTTAGAAAACAAAACTGGCTGACTTAATTATTTGTTCAGGTATCATTAAAATGCATTTTCTAATGATTGCTTTTCTGCAATGAAAAATATTTTTCCCTTTGAAGAAAAACTTAATAATAATAATAATAATAATAATAATAATAATAATAATAAGTGTTCCTTTTGGTTTTTTTCGTTATCACCACCAGTATTGAAAATATTCTTCATCGACAGAAATAGGATTTTTATGAAGAGATGTGCCCCTTTTTTAGAGCGTAACACAATTAGTGTTGTTTCTCCGAATTGATGTCACTATTAATTAGGGCTGCTTAAAAATATGACAAATGAGTCTTTTACAGTTTTGATCGATAGACTTATCAACTTTACCATTCTAGAGCAGTCTCATGCATCATAATTGGATCGCCGCGTTTAATATCGGCAGGACGCTTTCTCGCTCTCACACACACTTGCCTTAAAAGCTAATCTGAAGCATGTAAACAGTGTGGAATTACGTAGGTGTTTTAGACAACTACGGGCAATTTTAATTGCTCGATATAATCCCGAATAACTATCATGAGACTGCATTTGTGTCCTGCTACATAGGAGTGGTTTTGAAGTAATAAAGAATCACTGTGCATCTATAATATATATTCTAAAATGTTTCAAAATCTTGTTAAAAAACTCAAGTACTTTAAAAAAACGAAGAAAGAAATAATGAAACTGTTGGAGACAGTGCATAAATGTATTTAAGTGCATAAATATAGGAAAATTAGATCCTAAAAATTAATATCCCGAAGGAGTACTTATTATTGTAATGTTTTCAGTTTGACTTAGTTCGACAAGGAAATAAACTCAGAGATATGCATTTGGACTTAAACTACTCGATTAACTATTATCTGACATATGGATCAATGAATACGTTATTTTTATCATTTCCCCCCCACCCCAAAAAAAAGAAGAAAAAGTTCTATTAGAACCGATAACCCGTCACAGAACAAATCCGTTGTTTTTGTATCTTTTGCCATAAGAGTTATTTTTAGCAGCTTCCAATATTCGAAAAATAATCTTACAAAAACTTATGGTTTACTACAAATGGCGGTTAAAATTAAACTGGGCAGTCATAGTCTCATGAACTCATGAAATTTAAATTTATTCATTTACAAAAGGCTTGCAAATTTAGCAAAAGAAAACACAAAATTTAAAACATAATTTTCGGTAGATCTATCACAATCTATAATATATATATATATATATATATATATATATATATAAATAAAATATACATACGAATCAAAAGGAATAAGATTATTACTTCAGTGTTTTAATTTATCAAAGTAAATATTTACAAACATGTCCATTATTATTATTATTATTATTACTGATTTCATTATTATTATTATTACTGTTTTTATTATTTTACACCAATGCGATCGATAACATTCAATACTTGACACTATAGTCTAATTAGATTTGTGATTTCACTGGTTAAAATGTCCTTTAATTCACTTTCTCATGCTAAATACACAGGAGAAATAGGTAAAGAAAAAGAAAAAAAGTATGTGTTACAAAGGTGCAACATAATCGCCTGCATTTGTACGCAATAAAATATTTCTAACAAATCGCGAGAATACATCGGTTTCTATTAATATCAACTTGAAGTTTTACTTGCAGCCCATTTATGATAGATTTAGCCTTTGTTTATTTCTTCTTGCTAAATATGAAAATTTATCGAAGTGACATTTTCTATTTAAGTTCCTAAAAGTTGCACACTGCACTCAAGCACACTGTTACATATTTGGATACAAAAAGAAATGACGATAAAAACTCATTTAATTATTTTTTATTAATTTTTTGATCACGCACAGTCGCATAAAAAATTACTAAATATGTTGAGATAATTACTTCTGAAAATTGTTTCGTGTAACTGTAAACTGGAACAAACAAAACGAAACAAGTGTAACTGCAAAGAAAACAGTCACGACATATGTTTTTTTCCTGCATTTCAAAGAAACTTTCAAACAGTTCTAAAAGATCGGAACCGAAAAAGTCGTAACACCACAAGCTCTCACGATAACAACTCAGCTAACACCTTTTCAGGGAGGTGCCTCAATTGTCTGCTTGTTATTTTGGCGAGCGGCCCTTATTTTCATTTCTACGTTGGTGGTCTTTTGGAACGTTTGCGTATCTTTCGATAGATTCAATGGACGACTTTAGTGAGACATTGACCGTACACGCTGCAGAGGGCAAACTCTGGAAAGTTAATTTGAATGTATTTTCACTGATGTACATATTTTATTCTTTCTTTTCATTACAATATACGACGTTTCTTCATTGAAAAGATTGATGAAGCCATTAGAATGTATTCATATATTCTAAAACCATCAAGTCATTTTGGCCTCAAGATAAACTATAGACAGGACCGAAGAATTGCGCGTAGTTTAATGGACAAGGAACTTTAAAAGCCGTTGCAGCAATATCATTGAAGTTAATTGGACGATTAAGAAATAACTACAAGCATGAAGCCACAGCATTTTTTTCTCTTTTTGATAAAGAAAAATACGTTCATGAAGAACCTGTAAAATATCCGAAATGGAACTTAGTTAATAAGACGGCGAAGTTCCCATTTTCAGAAAATCCAAAGATAACCGAACTTTCAGTTGTCTTCATATGAAAGATTCCATAACTGGTAATAAATGTCTACTGGAAATCCTTTGCAGTTCATATATGGTTCCTTTTAAATCAACAACAAAAAAGAGCATTTGGTTTTCATGTCATCTCTTCCCTTACAGTTTACTTTCAGTTAACAAAGACTGAAATTTAATAAAATACCATGAATTAAAGCGATTGTTTTTGCGATTCAATCATGGGTATAATTTACGTAAGAATATCTCATAACTGTTATTTTTTGAAGAACAAAACACCAGATGTTAAAAGTGTAACAAATTCCAAAATTGCTGATAAGTGAATGAAAATCGATATTTCCAATTATAAGTGTAAAGAGTATAAAAACTGAACAATGGAAAATACTGTGTTTTAAATGTAAGCTTTAAAAATCTCTTCCGATAATGAATGAAAATCTAATATCCTTAAACATATTTTTTAAGCTCACTTTCAATTAGAAAATTCAGAATACCTGCATGTTGGCATGGAGAATACTCAACATTTCAAAATATAACACTTTCAATGGAGAAGTCTATGAAAATCGTAGCTGCTATCACAAAAATATGAAAATACGGAACATAAAAAAACCTCTTTACGATAAGCGTCTACATCCTGTAGAGCACGAGAAGATATGATGTTAACAAGGTGACACTACCGTATTTTGCAATTGTACCTATACCGAACTTATTTTACTTTATTTAAATTAATTAAAGCTTTCAAACAAAATTGTGCTTATGATTAATTGTATATTACAAACATGCTTCTAATACGATTAAAATCGTGGAATAAATTCGCATTCCATTTATTATCAGCAAATTATTCAATACGCTTATAGTTATAACACAATCTTAAGATGCTTTGACATACTATCATTTGTTTCCTTCTGGAATTTGAATAATTGAAAGGAGTCTAGTCAAAAGAAATAATAAATGTTCACACATGTACACAGTCTTATATGAACATAGAGGAAATTTAAATTAAAAAAAAAGAAAGAAAGAAAACAAACAACTTCTCTAACACCAATGAAAATTAAAAACTTCCTCATATAGTTGTTAATTTTCACTTTAAAATGAATTTTGACACCTAGAGATATTGAAGTATTTCAAGAAAACAAATCCTATGGAGAAAGTTAATTTATTTATTCATTCTTCCAGGAAGTGCAATTTATAATAGCATTTCCTCAGACGGTACTTTTATCTTAAAATACTATAAGACACGTCTCAACATACAAAGGGATATTAATTCTTCAGCAAATTGGATGTCAAGTTGATGCAAAAATAATTCTTGTGAAAACTTCCTTAATTATAGATTGCAGAATGAGAAGTACTTCAATGGGTGAAGTCATGAATATTAACCTCTAAACACTATCGATCTAGACGACTACAGTTACAGATAACTTACACGGTGTTACGCAGCTTATTCTACCGTTTGTTAGTTTATTACGCTTATAACTTTTTTCCTTAGTGCAAATAAAAATTGAGATAGCTGATCATGTTCAAATATGCATTATTTTTTAAATATTTTCCAATGCAATTAAATCAATGATTTTATTTCCTCTTTGTATACATTCGTCCGTGTTTTAACTGATCTGTATGCCAATCTTTTGCCTCAAAATTGATATATGTTATTGATATAAAATATTCCATGTGTAAAAAACGTCGTACGTAACATTTTACAAAGATGCGCGGAAGGAGTTTAAAATACTATTGCCGATGTTCAGTACGCATATACAATGCACTCTAGAGATATCAATCTGAAACAAGTATAGCAGGGTGTCCACCAATGTCAGGAGGCAAAAATAGTATCATTAGTAGCCTCACCGATATAAAAAATTCGCCAGTTTAGTTGCCATTTTCTTAATTTTAGTTGCCAAAATAGTAGCATTTTTGCACGATTTTGTAGTTAAAACATTCATTATTTATTTAAAAAGGAATGAATAAAATGAAAGTTAAAAAACTTCACGCGTTATGTAACAAAGCATATAGTACATTTGTTTTTAGAGTAGAGTTAAAAAAAATAGATTAGCATGTTTGATAAACGACCAATAGCATCTGATCATTTGGAAATCCGAACTCTGATTTCCAAATGAGTCGCGAGGAGTAGGGTCCAAGTAGCCAAAATCTTGAAAATAGTATGAAAATGCCATTTTTTGAACAAAAAAGGTCTCCCAGGTCGCGTAATCGTTAAATTCGTAGCAAAAATCGCCGGTGACACCCTGAGTTTAGTAAAGACTGTTATATTACCGACATCTAAGACAATATGCTGTCCAATGCAAAGGGTAAAAGACACATTGATAGGCGAGACGGAGGCACATTTTCCAACTACCTTTAGTTTTGATATATGTTGATGACACCAGGCAGTCAATTAGCTGAAGTAGCGACAAGCCACATATCACATGCGAACGTTTCAGTTCAATAGTTGCTTTCAAATTGTTGGAAGACGCCAATTTTCTGAATAAACTCAGTATTGAATAAACTCCATAGTGAATAAACTCAGATCTTTACTTTAATCTCCAACTTTAAACGAAACAATATTAACTTTAATATTTTGATATTGTTCGTACTTAGAAGACATTTCATTTTTCAGGCAACCATACGTTTGTTTTGCAAATAACTTACACCGCTCGTAAAGGTAGTGTCACAGTTCCGATATGGCGACTGGACAAATTTTCCACCAGCACACGATGGAAAAAGTGCTTTGGACTAAATCAACTAATATTGTTGCATTAAAATGTTCTTATTGTACAACTAGATAAGCTAAAGACAAGATGGAAAAGCACAAAACTATAAGATACTTTTTTTAGACTACAAATGGCTGCACAGCTGAAAAAAAAAGATGTAATCTTCAATTGAAAGCAATATTCACTGCATAAAATCATATAGAAACGAATTAAACATTACAAAGATATTGCATGGTGTGTTATACGGATATTCTGTGGATTCAATTTAACGTGTAATCTTTTTAAAAAATGAAGTAACACTGATAAGCAAACTAGACTAGAAGAAAAAGAAACAGCGAAGAAGGTGAAAAAAGAAGTATGGTAATCTTCGAACCTTTTTGTCGTCAATACTATGGATTTCTTCTGTAAAGCGTAGAAAAGCTTTATCCGATATCGAACTGCCAATAATCCGCGCTTTTGCCACCAGTTTTATCGGGTAGCTCCCACAAAAAAGATCGGACGTGAACTTTATATATTTTATCGAAATAAAAAAAATAGTCAGAGTAACCGGATCATTTTTGGGGAGAAAAAAAAAATCACCCCTTTCTTTTCAGAGCACTGATTGTGTAGGCGTAGAGTTCTACACTGACAGAAAAAGAATTCGACGAAGAGTATTTTCTTTGAAAAATAAGGTGGATGGAGTAGGACTGGTAGTAAGTAGTGTTTTTAATCCATCAATGGGATTTTTTTTTTTTTTAAATTTTAGTCAAAGGTCTTATCGATTTTCCTAGCGGACAATTCTGAAAAGAATACTAAAACAAGAAACGGATTTTGCAAAAGCAATTTTGATATTGCTACTTAAGTGAAAGATTAAGTAGAAAGGACACTTGCAGTTTGATTTCCTATTTTTTTTTTTTTAACAGAAAGTTTATAAAAGACAAGTTTACATCATCATATGTGTCCGTTTGATGTTCTAGCATCCTTCCTAAAGATACACTCCTCTATAGATCCTTATAAAGAAGTGAACTTTTGCATATTGGCAATCTGATTAGTGGCTAAATCTCACAAGTTTCAACACTACTTTGGGATTTAAACTCACAAAATCACAGATCCAACTCCTAGGAATTTTTAATGGAATATTTGCCTCTGCAGAGCATTTTTATAGATGAACTAAAGGTGAAGAGTGAGTCCCTTAATGCCGAGCTGTTTTCAGTTAAAAAAAAAAATTTGACGCCAAATTTCTTGACATTTCACCAACCGTCGCCAATCTTGGCAACGGTTAGCGATGTATCTAACATGACGTATATAATGACTGTATACAGGTTTGTTTGATCATAGTGCATTGAAGTTGCGCATAGAATTGAAAGTCTTTTCGGTGATCCTATAAATAAACAACAGAGTCGATTCCAATAGAAAAAGAATGTGCACAACCAGATGTTCTATCAGTCCTATGTATAAAATTTCAACAGTCTATGCTTAATAGTTTTGAGTTACGTGAGTTAGATACATACTTGGATACGTACGTACAGATATCACAAAGAGCTAATCAAAATGGGTTGGTGGATGTTGAAAAGAGATCATGTGTGCATACATACATGCGTTCGTTGAGACGTCATACAAAAACTCACCGAAGTAAATTTAGAAGATGGATCAACATCGATTTTTCCGTCAAAATTTAAAAGCCTAAATTTTTCGCGATCATTACGCTTCCTTTTATTTCGTACAAGGAAGTAAAAAGTAGCTTGCTCTTGTTTAGACCGCCTCGTGCAATTTCACGCACTCTTTAAATAACATTTTATCTCAAACACCTAATCCCGATGAACAATCTGATTTTCTCTTCTCGATTTGTTGGATAATTTGCATATAAGATCCAGAATACAAAACAGAAAGAACTTGGGAGCTAAGCCTCCTCTTTTCCTCTCAAAAAAGAACTTCAAACAAATCACTGTAAAATGAACTCCTGGTTCCCTCTTCTGAATACAAATCATCTTAACAGTCCTCAATTTCTCCCTTTTCCCGCGATTATCTCTAACAATGGGTGTTCGGAATATTACTTCTACTATCCAAGCACAATTAAGTAGCTTTTGCAAACTTATTTCAAAAGTTAGAAAGTAACACAAAGTGAAGGAGAAATAAAAGGAGAAACTATCTCTCGCTCTCTTCTCTCCTTCCTCTTCCCGAGAAGAAAGTCCGAATAAAAGCCCGTTTCAGAACAGAACAGAAGAACCGGCCCTCTTTTCAAGGAGCTATTTTTCAACAGTCATTGAAGCAATAGCTACTCCATTAATAGTGACTCATTAGGCTAATCGATAAAAAGCGCCAGAGCTAGAGAATTAATTGCTGATGGGATAGACTTACCGGTGCTGTCAGGGCTGTTCGCTGATTGACTAACAGCTAGGAAAACCTATAAAAGAGAAGAACACACGGTATGAGGTACTGGATATTACCTTAAATAATCAAACATTTATTTATTTGAATGTTAACAACCAAATCCGAAAAATGTGTGAAAACAAACGCACCAGAACAGTTGGGTTTACGCTCTTTCAGCGAATTGATAGTGACTCACAGACGTCCATTCAATACGTAAAATGCTTACGTTGTGAAATTTGTTAATTCAAAACAAAACTATAACATCGACTAGTGGTTAATAATCATACGATTTGTGGGATTTAATTAAACACACATTTAAAAAATATTATTTTAAAGACTTTTTAATACGGTTGATGCAAAACAAATGTGTCTTTACATATTTTCATCAGTTATTATATTACTTGACTATATATAGACCAAAATAGTGAAAAATATCTCTCCTTTTCAATGACTCTTAATATCAGTTATGTGCAGCTACGGGGGAAAAAAAGCTCCCTTGTCCTTTATTGGACCGTCGTCCGATCGACAGAAAAGTCATGTATACCTATCGTTTACCAATAACGTACAATCTAATATGCTGCATCTTACTTGAGCAAGCTTTATTGCGATATGCATTCTCTATGGTATGTACTTTGCTGTATTATGAACGATGGTCTAATAAACAGCAAGTGGGCTTTTTTTCCCTGTGCTGTACATATCGAAAATCAAAAGGTTTTGGGGAAATTTATTTCAAGAGTACAACCTTTTTGCCTTTTTACACAGTTTCTCATAATGATTTTTAATTTTTTTTTTTCATGAAAGCAATAGTATCACATTTAATTTTCCGACTAAAAATGTTAACACAATAAATTGAATACAACAAGTACAGAAGGAATATGTAATTTTAAAGTTAATAGAATAGAAAATGTCTTTGAAAAGTATACTTATTTTGAGACTATAGATATGGAAAACAACAATTTTATCTTAACAAACTACGGAAAATAATTATATTTGCAACATTTACGACTCTTAAAGACTAAAATTTCCAAGAACACAAGTTAGAATTGTTTAGATGAAATTGTAATCTATGCTTTAAATTTTTAATTAAGTTCGACTAGAGTTGAGGAGTTTTCAGGCATGGAAAACTGCACAAATAGAAGGGCAGAAAATTACTACTTGAACTCACAGAATTAACATCTCAATCCAATAAACATATCGAAGTTATTTCAAGCGAATATTGATCACGTTCTGTCCAACTTCTCGACGGCTGATCTTAAAACTAATCAAATACTTTATCTAACTACTTAAAAGAACAAAAAGTAACCGCAACCGAATTAACCCTTGAAAGTGAGTAATCAGAAGTGAAGTGAAGAGTAGATTTGCGTGTCAGAGAGAATCGATGACGAGGGTTTTGGAATCGATGAAGTTAAACATTGGTTCAAATTCGTTCTCTTAAGAAACTATGTCATTAGGGACTTTTCCTAGACAATTATAAGCTGCTTGCAGGTGTATTTTTGTTATTATACTCTTTTATCTGATAAGACCGAACTGAAAAAAGAAATAGCGATTTATTATAAGGCGTCGCATGTGCGTTTGACGTGGAAGGTCAAGTGGGCAATTTTAATCTTTAACTCGGTGAAGATAGTGAATTTTCTGAATTAATGATGAAGATGGGGGGGGGGGGGAGAGGAAAAGAAGATTCAAAGCAGAGTGGGGTATGTCTCGGAGTTATAAAAAGAGCAACACAGCTGCATTTAAAGCTTATGTAAAAGCAAATTTTGAAAAGTAGCCGATTTACAAATGACGATGAAATGCTGTGAAAATCAAAAACTTATTTCTGGAAATCTTAAGATTTTGTTTCTAAGAAAATTACTTACAACCTAATTTGAATCAAGTGTGTTTTAGCATTCCCTGCAGTCGACACCAGGACTAAAATGGCTATCTGAAATAACTTTCCATTAACTTGAATTTTACTGTTGAATGAATATATTATTATTAGACATTCTGCTAGTTAAAAAATTTATTTCTTGCGGGTATTAGATAGATGCGATATAGGCCCAGAAAAACACAAAGCATGACAGATTGAGGCTTAAAGGAATATGAATTTAACATTTCATATTCTTTTGATAATTTATATGAGATGATAGTACTTGTTGTTTTATGTATCATGGACAAGAAAGTTTATCCTCCAACATTCAGAATGCAGTAAATTGTTATAATGTTTACTCGCATTTGTCAACAACATGATATAACTGTTCTAAAATTCCACAACTACTAAAATAAAGTCTTATTAGAATTAGATTATGCAATGCGTAATTCAAACATTACTCAGTATGTGTTTATTTTATCAAAAGCTTAAGAAATTTATACGGTTCTCAAATTCTGACCAAATGGAAAGTTTTATATTAGACAAGTCCCAAGAAACAATAAATCACAAATAATAAATTTTTGATAACTAATAGAGACTAAGAGCTTATCAAATACATTTTCTTTCAAAAATATCTTTAAACTGTCATAGGATGATTTTTTTATCTATATTTTTATATTTTCTTTTTTAATTCTGTTCTATAACCTAAAAGATCTCAGTTTACTTTGCTCGAGCAAAGAGTGTTTATAATGTAATCAAAAATTAAACAGTGGTCGGCGTGACAACGCGACTCAGAAGAGATGTCATACTGAACACAAATTGAAAAGTACTGAATTTTGTAGAAATAATTGAAATTGAATAGTCAAATTTAATGATTTTAGCATCAGAATTTTGGAATTTAATGCAATGAATTTTTGCTTTTAACACGTAATATGCTCTCTTTTTAACAAATGCCATACAACCTTAAAAATTGTAATAATAGGTATTTACATAATGTAATGCAGGGGATAATGTATTTACATAATGTAATGCAGGGAATAATGTATTTACACAAAGGTATTATGGAATAAACGCATTGCAATTTATTTAAAGGTACATTTATTATAAAATAACTTTGGTGTATAGCACTTCTACACATTTTGGATGTTTGAAAAATTCAATGCAGAGCTAACAATCTTTCGGTTAAAATAATTTTGCACCAATATGGGAACCAACGTGAAAAATTGAAATGTTACAGTCCAGAGTGTGATTTGTAAAGGTTCTTTATTTAGAATCGCATAATCATCGATGATTAATAATATTTAACTTAGAAAAGTTACACGCATAGAAAAGCTACACGTAAAGATAAAATGAATATAAAGTGGAACGAGCATAAATTAAATACTTTAAAAATTTAATGTTTATACATAAAATAATCAAATGGAGCATAAAAAATAAATAATGCTTAGGTGGAGGAATGAAATATACTTATCATATAAAAAAATCGGTGTTGATTAAGGTAGGTAAACTAGAAAAAGATCATATAAAGCAGTCTGTAAATTAATGCAACGTTCTAAGATCGCAGGAAGGAGGTAAAATATGACATTTTTAAATTTAATTTTTAATATGTTTGCATTCATTCTCTCCAAAAACAAATTTTCAACAAAGTATTTCATGTAAGTTTTTTCGTTTTTTTACACACGGGAAACGAGTGGAAAAATTCAGTTCATCTCTCATAAAAAAAAAAAAAAAAAAAATGGCTACCCTTTACCCCTCTCCCCCAACATTTTAACACGAGAGCTAACATCAAATTCTCCGGATAATACAGAGTCAATCGTAACCAATCGATCGAGGAGCCATCGCAAACAAAACACCTCATATTTAATTTCCGATATATCGCCAAGTCCATTCGAACAGCGTTTGTTGCACGCATGACATCGGCGTCAAAAGCAGAATATTCTATTAGCTCCAGTGACAGCTAGTGTGGCAAATCCGCCATAAGTGCTGGAGACATTGGATTCCGATAACGCAGGCAGGGAAGCGCGCTGGAATATCTGGGACGCTAAGGAGGCAGGGCCCCCATGGCAGGAAAATTTTAGTTATTTTGAAACTGAAGAGCAGGCAGTGGAACGGAAGGAAATGTAGCTCGCTGGAGAAAAATGGACAAGTAAATTTGGATAAAAACAAATATTAGACAATGTAACAACGTTGTTTGCTTTTGCTTATTGTTTTTTCTTTTCTGTTCTCATCGATCTCGGAGAAAAATAGAATACTTGAAAGAACTCTTGATAAATGCAGAAAAATTTTTGTTGTAAGAAAAGAGGAAGGAAATTATAGTGGCATTGATATTATATATATATTTCTTTAGACATTTATTGTAACAAGTAGAAATGGGATATATCTTTTTATTTAGATAATTATTATTGGCGACACAGCAATAAAAAGTTGCTTAGAAGGACCTTAACGTGGATTTGGAATTATCTACTTTAAGCGTTTTTAAAAAAAAATATTCACGCATTTCTTTTTATTTTGCTTAATCACTTAATTAATTTTAAGGTGAAAACTAAATGATACGTCCTGATGACTGTTATAAAAAAAAGTGTTTTGCTTAATCACTTAATTCATTTTAAGATGAAAACTAAATGATACGTCCTGATGACTGTTATAAAAAAATTAATTTCGATATATTACAATTCAGTCAAATTATAGACGTGGCAGACTACCAGCAAGATGGCGGACGATCGAAACGTTCATCGCGTGCCACAAATCTAGAGACCCTTTTTTTGACGACAGCTGGTTGTGCCGCACAACCAGCTGCGTCAAAAAAGGGTCTCTAGATCTGTGGCACGCGAAGAACTTTTCAATCGTCCGCCATCTTGCTGGTAGTTAAGTCGAGCGATGGCAACGGCTGCCCTTTTTTTCAGCATTGGGAAAGGGTGGCGCCTCAAAGGGTTAAACATAGTAATATCACGTAAGCTTTATTTTACAACTACTGCACACGCAGGTCATCTCTAGAAGCAAATTTTTCGATTTCACGTCTTACCTCCATACTAGAAGCTCCGTAAGCAAACATTTATCGCAGAATAAATTCACGAAAAAAGAAAACAGGACATCATTTTTCACGCCGTCATATTAACGAGATTGCCGAACAATAACAAAAACATCATCGCGAAGCACCTGAATCATTGAATTAAGATCACTTTTCCGAATACCATTTCCAAAGGCGGTCCCCCTCTTCATATCGACTAATTTCCGCATATGAAATGCTCGAAATGTTAGAGCACCGAAGCTAAATGGTCAGCATACATCGCATGGATAAATTGGTGTATGGCAGAAAATCTAGACTTATTAGCGTTCCGATAGAATGTTGCACAAATTGCATTGGATTCCGATAAAAGCATACTTTAGCGTTCCGTACTTGCCGCGGTAATGAACTGTTTGTCGGACGTTTTTGGGCGTTAGTGGATAACTGAAAGCCCTTTAGAGCGAGGCTCAGATTCTTTGTTAATGAAAGGATGAATGCGTTACCATCGGATGTACAAGAGAAATAGTATCGGATTTCGGAATGAATGCATATAGATAGTGCTAATTTGTTTAATTTGCGCGTAATTTGACAAGTTTGGGAAAGAAATTAAATGCGCATTAAACCTTTATCTACAAATGATACTTTAAAGCATCGTGAAATTAAATTGCTTTAAAAACATATGATTAGTAAATTACCGTAACTTACTCAAAAATTACAATCCATTGCTTCACTCATTGGATCTGTATATTATCACTCCAGTACAGTGAAACCAGAAGTGTTTGATTATTATTTCGTACTCATAGAGCAATATCAAGTTGGCTCAAAAATTTAAGTTATGATATGGTTTCAGATAATGTTTCAGCATAACATCTGCAAGAAGGGTAAAATTCACAATCATACCTCACTCTTTCAGCTTTTTTTAAAATTCTTTTTAAAGTACACTTAGTAAAATCCTTTATTGCGCATAAAACATTTATTAGCATATTGGATTAAATATTTGAACTATTTTCTAATTACCAAATTTTCATACAAATATACCCATTTTTACGGAATATTGTTCCTTTATTTTTACGTTTTATAGGCATGTGATAATTATAGGAAAGAATATGAATTTAACTTAGAATACTGCCACAAAATGTCTATAGCTAAAAGAGGAAATAAAACATAAAAGTTAAATGTATTCAATTACATTGCATTAGTGCTGTAAGTTATGAAGAATTTATTGAATTTGATATGGAATTGTTAAAAGAATGGTAATAAGAAGAAGCCAGATACATGTTTGTCTTAAAGTAGTTTATAGCGCTTATTAATGCTAATGGGTGTAAATATGTTATATCATGAAATTTAACAAGTTAGCTTAGAGTTAACTTAATAAGTTAGCGAAAGAGTTAGCTTAGTCGGGAACACTTTTTTAGACTTCTTTGTCATAACTACAATTTATTATGATTCGTTACAAATACGTTACTCAGTAACAGGTGTAAAGATAAGAATTAAAGAAAATTAGCTCTTTCGCTGTGTTATAGAAATGTTTATAAATTCACAAGCGAAAGACAAGTAAAAGTTTGTTTGTGCAAATTGCTTATATTTACTTGTACCAATACATATTTACATTTAATTTCAAAATTATGTTATTTGTTATTATATCCTGTAAACAATTGTAACAGTATTTTGAAATTCATCGTTTTGAGATTACTAACTTTTAAAATTTATTTATTCAGAAATTAAGTAGGTATAAAAGAATTTATCAGATAATTATTATTTAAATGATAATCAGATAATTGATAAGTTGAAATTCATTATGCTCTAAAAACGTTAAATAAATTGAAATACTTAGAAATTCTTGGATGAAACTTTGGGAGTCGAACTCAGCTATTCATAAATAAAATATTAGATCGCAAAACTAGAAAGATTTTATAATAAGAGAAGTGAAACACTGAAAACACAATACTACAGTTGTTGTAAAAGTATCAATTTTTGCAATGTTAGTCAATAGAATTTTAAAAAAGTGTTCAGCGAACATACTGTAGTAACAAAGTATTTTTAGCTTGGTTTGAAATGATATATTAAATTTTTGTTTGATGCTAAATGATTGTTTGAATCAGAAGATTAGATAAAACAATTTTAGAGAAAAGGAAGAAAAAATACACAAGTTTTTCAAAATTATACGAATTAAAATTATCGTACAAATACTAGAATTTATAAAATAACGCCCTTTTGCGGAAAATTTTCAAAGAGAGGCTGATATTTGTAAATATTTCAAGGTTTTATAAGAAGTATTTTTACACATATTAAATATATTCACGCTGGTCACATCTTGACGATTTTCGTTTTCCTACAAAATGTTTAGATACAATTATGCGCAGAATATTACATTTAAACATACGCTAAAGTGCACAACCAGCATTATTAAAAAATTTTAAGTCATAAATTACACGAGCTAAGCTGATTGAATAAAATATCACTCTTCAGACATTTTTTCTTTCTGTTTATTTTAGAGTGCTTTTGTGAAAATATTTTTTCAGTGTCTAATCCTAATAACATTCTGCATCACAATGCTTCAGCTTCCTTCCAAAAATTAAAATATTAAAAACTCCTCCGGCTAAGATTTAGAATTCGTGAAGATATCGCGGAACAGCAATCTTGAAACGTTGAAACAAGTATTTGTTTCGTGCCACAACCCTTCTTTGTTCAGTTTAATGTGCAGAAAACAGAAGTTCTCTTTCCCACGGATTAGTTAACTGCAGCTAATTAGTGCGGCTAATTACATTTGCATTCGTTCACAATTGTTTCCAGATAGTGTGTGGGTGATAAAAAAGATTTTTTTCAGAAAATTGTATTGCTGTGTGCTCATGATTTTTTTCCTTGGGAATAAAGGATGTTTTTACAATTCAATTTTTATTTCTTGATTTGAGTTCACATTCGCGAGGTGGAAAAGGAAAAAAAAAATGTATGTTCTTTGAAATTAAATTATTCGAAATCTGTAGCCATTTTTTTAAATGATACAAAAACGTGAAGATTAAACGCAAGACAAGACTTGGGAAACAATTCATTATTGTTATTGTTATTTCTGCTTTGTTTTTCAATGGTTCTAAAACGTTTCAATCTTTTCATTCAAGGTGGTATAAAGGTTCATCAACGGATAAATAATCGTTATTTTAAATAATTATTTATAAAAATTGGAATTTACATTCAATTTCAATGTGAATACTATCGAATTAGAGTATAACAAAAAATGAAATAAATAACACTGTACGGTTTTAAAGATATATGAAGTTTCCTAATATATTCATAAGTAATATTCATAGCAAATAAGTAAATACGTCTTCAAGAAAAGCTCACCAGAGCAGATCATCGTATAATAGATTGCGTGTGATGCAATCAATGATTATTAATATGCATGAAAGACAATGATATAGCAAAATTTATGAAATACGCTTGAATTATATCCATGTATGTCAGGGGCGTAGCCACGGGGGGTTAGGGGGTTAACCCCCCCATGAGGAATTTTTTGCCATACAAAATGTATATTCTTCACTCCTTTATCACACAAATGTATGCATATATATGAGTTGCAGTAGTCGTAACCCCCCCCCCCCATGAAAAATTTCTGGCTACGCCCCTGATGTATGTGTTAAGTTTTATGACAAGCCTACACAAGGAGCATTTGCCTAGAAGGGAGGGGAAGCCTTTATTGGAGGTATTTTTAAGGAATTCTACGCGTGTAATAGCGGATGCTTGAAACTCAGAATTTAGAAAAGTATTGATACAAAAAGTACTGAGACTTAACTTTAAAAATCATTGATGGAATATTTACAAAAATACTTCGTTACATGATTGTTTCACTTTCAGATGTTCCATTCATAATACAGTGAAAGTAACTACATTATATTTCGCGTATCAGAAGTCTTTACACCATCCATCACAAAAATGACATCAATCATGATTTCTGAAAATCGAAAATATTTAAGAATAGAAACTTCCAGCCTTAACGAGACCAACCAATACAAGAGCAATTATCTACCAATTCATTACCGGCATCGAACAAAAAAAAATATTAATTAACTCAGTACATCTTTATCGCTGCAAAAAAAAATGTACATCATAAAAATTCGACCTGAGGGTACTAATATATAACCGCATTGGCAGAGTGTAAAAAAAATAATGAGGACAAAAAAAGAATGAAAAAAAATACATACGTAAGGTTCTGAACAAGGTACAAGATCTTTTTGGAAATCCGTCCTTGATTATGTATTATGAACACCTTCTTTTCTGCTGCATGTTTTTTGGTCGTTATCCACTTAAAACACTGAAGACATTTTTTATGACCGTTATCCTTAATGAGGATTCTATTCAAGCAGTTTTTATTCGCTGAGTTGGCAACGACGCATTTTTTTAAACGTGAAACAAAAGGACATGCGTGGAAAAAAAATTTGAGGAAAAGGTGCAAGAGTGTATCGCTTTAGAAATCCAGATAAAGCGCATTTAACAGCAGAATTTGTTTGAAGGGGATTGGAGTACTAGGTGCTTTATGAGTTTCTTCATTTGCAGAGCTTTATGAAATTAGTTTGTGGTATATAAAGTTTTTCTCCGCTTCATTGAGCTATGCCATTTCAATGCATCTGAAAATGCTTCATGCCTATGGTTTAAAAAAATATCTTTTAACAAAAGAGTAAAGTACTTGAAGTTCTCTTTGTACACCACGAAAGATTTTTAATATAATGCTTCATGCTTGAATATTTGAAATACTTTTGACTTGTGTTAATGAAAATTAAAACTTTCATTAAAGCTTGTCTGGATATTTATTGTCATTTATATTTTAATTATATGATTTAAGAGTTTGTTGAGAAAAAATTGAATATTACTGTATTAAAATATCCTTAAACTTTAAGACTTAAAAAATTTTGGAAATTACAGAAGCATAATTTGTGGTTATGTAATAAGGTAAAAACATTGGAAAAGATACTTTTGCAATGTCATTTTTTTTAAATAGAAAGTGTCGTTTTCTAACTTAAAAGCATGTGTCATTCAATTTTAAAGGGAAACGATGGCGGAGAGTTATTGATCATTAAAGGGCTCAATTATATGTTTAAGACATAATTATTCTCTCCAAAAACAATTGTACTGACCGAAAAGTTTTCTGAAAATTCGAAATTTTAATGAATTTAAAATTCATTTATAATCCTTTTGAAAAGCAGTAAATTTTGATAAATGCTTTAACGATATTTAGATTTTACAACAGTCTACGGAAATAAAAAGAAAAGTTGGACATGACTTAAAACACTACCTATGCTTTTTGAAATCATCAGTATGTGTGTTGTCAGAATAATAATTTGTGTGATACTGGGAAAAAAGGTTCACATTTTTGGACTAAGATTAAACGATGAAAGAAAATATCCAAGTACTTTTACTATCATTATTTTTGCAAGCAATCAAAATGCACAATAAATATGATTTCAATCTTTCTTTATTTCTACCTTCGTGGGAAAAAATCATGACATTTTAAATATTTCGCTGTTTTATCAGCCAATATTTGTTTTCAGTGATACAAAATATTCAAAGATAATTAAGAAAGTGTACTGATTAATACTGCTCTAAGAATGGCTAAAAATCATAAACTTCACACGGCAAGTTCAAGTTAAAGGAACGGCTATAAAATAATAAATAGTAATCTTACTTTCACTATTCAGAAATTCAACTGTCATTTATATGAATGAAAAGGCTTCAAATATTAAAAAACTCACTTTCTTTAATAAAACTTTTCAAACAAGCGAATGGAAAAAAATGTCCTAAAGGCTTGTATTGAAACTCTGAAAATAAATTCATACATCTATTTTTTATTTTTATTATCACATCGGCATTGCTACAGATGTTTGACAAGGTGGAAAGAAACGATAGTTATAAAACGTCTGAAAATGATGAATCTTCTTGAAAATTTATCATATCAATCATTAATCTCAGTCACCTTTGGTAATATTGATAGTTAATGATTCTGTGCTGAATTGGAACACCGAATGACAAGCATTATAAGACCGATACGTTTTCTAAAGGCAAAGTCACGTGTAAATGTTAAAAAGCTAGCTTATTGCATATTAATGATGATTAAAAGAATAATGACTACTTGAATTAAGCACGGAAAAGAACAGAATAATTAAAACACAACTGCCAGGAGCGAGATACTCTTTGTGTCTCAAAAAAGCTCAGTAATTCTCAAGGAGAAAGGCAGGGTAGGTGAACAAATTGAGTTAATTCGTTTTCTTCGTCTTAATATTTAAGGGGACATATGGGAAAAATTGAAATGGAAAAGGAAACTATTGTGATATGATAAGGAAAGTTAAAAGTTCATGAAATAATTTTTTTTTGATATAAGTGGAGTTAGATTTTCGGTAACTGGATCAGATCAGAACTTCTTAAAGTATACAAACTGTGCTAGATAAGCTGCATTGTATTTTTTCCTTAGAAACTTATACTTTTTAATAATTTAATTATTGATGTAGGATAGAAAAATGATATTAGACTCGCTAGAATCCGCGTATTGAAACTTGTCTCTAGAAGGGGCGTAGCCAAAGGGGGTGATAGGGGAGTCACAACCCTCTCCCTGAGGAATTTTTTGCCATGCAAACTTTACATTCTTCACTTCTTTATTACACAAACATTTACATATATGTGAGAGTTTCAATAGTCGTAATCCCCCACCCCCCCAATGAAAAATTTCTGGCTACGCCACTGATGCTAGATAAATGAGCATGTCATTTGTTTAATGGGAAGTGAGATAGATATTTCACTTACACCTGTTCAAGGTATGTTAAAGAAAATGCTACATAATTGTTTTTCTAAAACTATTATAAACCTGTTAAATTGTCACGACCTTCTTTATTATCATCATCAACTGAATTTAAATGTTTATACACCACAAATGGTTAAATATATAAAATGAAATGTTAGATGTATCCAACTATTCAAACAACTATGTTTGTGCTGTGAGAAGGTAGCATGATAGAAATTGCGTACGATTACAGTAATTTAATAATACAATGTAAGCTTTGTATGTACTCAAATATGGATTATGCAGATTTCTTGGAAAATTTTCCACTAACAACTACTTCAACAAGACTTCTCTGATATAATCATAGTTTAAAAAATCCTTAAGAAAGATATGAAGGCCATTTACAGCATATTAACCTAATTTCCACGTAGTTTTATCTCCCTAAAATTAAAAAACAGAATATTCAGTAAGCATCTGCAACATGTGAGCATGCGCAGGAAACTTGAAACTCTTTGTAGGAAATGGTATTAACGATAACATTAATGGGGGAAAAATGCATACAAATATCCTTATCAATGTTTATTTTTTTATTAGATCATGTACTTACATTGTTAATTTTTTAAATTAATGTAAACTACAAAAATAAAAGGTAAACATTAAAAAAAAAATTTTTTTTTCAGTTACAAAATATATATCTCTAAGCATTTTAATTCCAAGTAAACAATTTGTTTTTCTGCTAACATGACTTTTCAATTTAGTTCCCTGATTTATGAACGATGGTGCATAAACACGTTTTTAAAATTCTGTTAAGACCGTGTTTAGAATCACTGAACTATGAATTTTCATGTTTCCTATTCAAACAACACGACAAATGTATAAAACAAACCCAACCGAAGTTAATAAATGTTACTCCAGAGCTTTAAGAAAACTTGCCGTTAACAAATAAAATACCTCTTTATAGTTATTAAAGAAAAACATGCATTGCAATCGTTCATATTTCAAAAGCGGGAGTTAAACCTGACGGATCAATAAAAGGGTCTGTTTCAGCAATAATTGATCCCAGAGGTTTTCATGAAAAGATGTAATATACGTGGATGCAGGGGAAAGCTCTCAATGAAATTGAATGAAAAATTGATCCCTTTTAATGCCATTATATCAGTTGGAATAAACCATTATTAACGAAAAGTACAATTACACATTTAAAACAATGAGATTTTAGTTACGACAACGCGATTCGCAAGAGATTTAAAAGAAGAAAAAACATTGAAATAACGCATTGTTCTCAATAAGCGGTTTAATAAATCGAGTTTAAAGTATTAAGTTGGAAGGAAAGAAACGACATAATCAGCCGACATTTTGTCTCGAAGGACCAGGACACTCAAAATAAAATGGAACATATTTTTATCGACACTTTAATTTTGTATATTCATATTGTACAATATCGTCATCGAGTCAGAAATTTGGAATAAAACTTTGAATTCTGAAAAAAAAAAGAAATTAAATTTAAAAAATACTATTAGTTAATTACTTAAAAAAATGTACTATCACAGTAAACTATGGTACTAAAAGGGAAATTAATGACGCATTAACTCTTCTTAAGTATTTCATTTATAGATATCACATACCCTTTTTGATGCCCTATATTTAAAAAAAAAAATTCATGTTTTAGTATTACAACGTTGAATTGAAGTAATTATTTTTTACTATAAATTGCAGTACTAGTAGAACAGATCGAAGGATTACTCGTAATTTTGAACTGTATTACGGAAATACTTATTATAGACCAGCACTCACAGGCTAATACTAAAGCTCGAGTAAATAAAAATTCCAAAGTTATGTGTCTGCTTTGAAACAATTTCGAATCATATTTCCAGCCAGTTACCCAGATTTTTAGTTTATACTTTGTTGACAGAGAACATACAGATAAATCATATAGTAAAACTTTCGATAAATTGTCAATCCAATAAAAGATGTTTACTATTTTTAAAAAAGTAAACCCAATTTACACCAAATATAAAATTATAAACGTAATTTTAAACTTCCAATGCAATCGAGTGCTTTTTAAACTATAAAATTTTAAAGAATTATGAACAACATTGTACTAACTTAACAAAATAATTTTATTTTTTCCACAACACTCAAACTAAGCTATTTATAGTTACTTCTACTAAGACGGTAAATATATATATATAAGAAAGTTTTTTACATATGTATACTCTTTTTGAAACCGAATTTAAAAATTTTAAATGAACGTAATTAAAAATCAAGAATGTTAAGCCAAATTTCAAATACAGCGATTGAAATTATATTCTAAAATATTTAACTTCATAGTGTATGTACTACAGAAACGGTTATTTTCATTTTCAGTTAAAAGCAGCCCGACTATAAATACATAAACGAATTTAAAGCATATTGCATCCGTGCAAGACGAAATTGGCTGGAAAAATAACCATCCGTTATGAATCATAAAAGTCATTCCTGCCGATATGTTTAGTTTTCCACACAGATAATAATACTTCCATGAATGAGTACCATTTCCCGTAGAGATATACACACTACTCCTTGGCGATCAATAAAGCCTTTGTTCCCGTAATTAATCCACAGGGATTCGGCGATCAGAATGTAATAAGGCTTGGATCATGGAACGTTCTCTCCCGGTAAAAATTGAACCATTTTTCAATACCATTATGTGAATTGGATAACTACCGCCATTGTTAACGGTAGACTGGATTAAATGACACACTCAAAAAAGGATTGTCAATATTAAAGATAGATCGCTGAAAACTTTCAGAACAGGAGGAAAATCATTTATTAACTCAAAAATAAAGGTATAGGTGATTCTCAAGATATTTGAGCTAAAAATTAAACATTTATGGTCGAGTACTTATTACTTAATAGAAAGAAATTAAGGCGTTATTTTTATCTAATGTGTTCATAGATTTTGTTAAAAATGTGATTAGTAGCATTTTTTAAGTCGAGTTTGAAGTATAAAAGTGCAATCTAATATTCTGAAATGGAAGAGTTACACACACACATTTAGGCATATATCTATCTATCTCTCTCTAGATATATATTTATATACACCAAAAAACTGGCACAATGCTTATTGAACAATGATTTAATGAATACTGATGATAATAGCCATTCTCTTTTTTATAAGAAAACAATAGAAGTCACAATGCTTTTGAAGAGATTGAAATAAAAAAAATTGTATTTAGGCTAATATATAAAACCCTTCAGGGACTGTTTTACCAAAATTTGTATTATTCAAACTTGTACAAAAGCTGAATTTTTTTATGAGCAATGAAACTTTCAAAAAAGTTTTAAAAACACAGAATCACCAGGACTGAGTAGCTGTAACCAAATGTTGTATACTTTGGATCATTTGGGGAAGTTTCAGACATGTCAAATGCCTATCAATTGCGAGAATGCATAGAACATTTTGGGGGGAAAAAATCCCTAAATTTCTAAAAGTATCTGCCGTTTTCAAAGTTAAAACTAGTCAGAATGTGATTACTTGTATTTTGCTTCTTTGGAAATCTATTGCCAATCAGTGTAAATAATAATGTTTACTTAAAAAAAAAGAAGAATTTCATCGAAACATTACAGTTTAAATTTGGCCTATACATATTAACAGTTTATAAAAATACGCATAGGGACAGATAGGATAAGAGCAATGCATCCGCCTATCATCAATCCCCCCCCCCCCAAATCACTAAACACCCCCCCCCCCCAAAAAAAAAAAAAAAAACTTCTTAGCATAAACTGTCATGCATCAGATGACTTTGACAGCGATACATCAGAAGCCCAAAAGAAATTTATTTATAAGGGAATAATTCATAAAATCTGTGCATAAGAAAAGAGCATAGAGATTCTAGACATTTTTTTTAAGGGGCCATTATTCTGTCGTTTGGAATCGATTTTTACGAGAATAACAACTACCGGAGGTGCACCTTAATTAGAAAATAATTACAGTTTGCTTTTCTATTGTATTTTTATTATAGGAAGATAGTTGCAAAAACGAATGCAGTGTCCGTTTTTTTTTTCTTCTTGGCTTCATTTGGAAAAATGTGCAGAGAAAGTCGATTGTTTGTTCATAGCGTTCCATGGAAAGCAGTAAAGATAATCATTAAAAATGCTTTAATTACGCTTACGAAGTGATTGTTCTATTGATTTTGCTTTCAATAATTAAGATGAATCTCTTTGTCATAAGCACAGGCCTGAAATTACGGTTGGGGAATAAGGTAAAAACGTAAATATTTATAGCCTGTTGAATATTTTATGGAAATTTTATATTAGAAGAGATTTCACCGTTATTTAACAGTTTTTGAGAAAGGGAAATCAATTTAATGCTGGCAAGCATTAAAACCTATCCTAAGGCAGTACAAGAGTGGGACACTACATTATTGCTACAGTAGAAGTAAAAGACAAAGGCGACCAGTGGAGACTATCACAAAACAAATACAAAATAAGCTACCAAAGCCTGGTTATTTCTACAAGCAATATGATGCCAATATTTTTGATAAAGCATATTTGAATCTTAACATTTGGGGAACAAATTAATATATTAATGTTTATCCAAATTTGAATTGTTTGCATTTGAATGATTATCATAAATGACAAAATGCTGCGAAAATTAGTGTTGTGTGCTAGATCTGGCATCTCTAAGAGTTGAATTTTGAGACTGAGTAAATGGAATAAATGTTTCACATTTTATCTTGGTTTGTTAAAACAATAACATTTAATTCTTGCCTTAAAGTTTAGTACTCTAAAAAAACAGTATTCGGCCTTCTAACTGAATGGGCATTGCTCATACCACTGGAGTAAGTGCTGCATGAATTAAACAGAAACGTCGACACATTTATGACAGCTTTTAGAAACATTCTGCTGCTATTATAATTACACATAATTCACATGAATTTTCCCCAAAAATACGAAAAACAGCCATAAATTTCAAGATAATACTGAATTTCCGTTCTTTTCTTTCTATATCGATACAAACATTTCTGAAATTATTTAGCAGTGCTCTCAAGAAAGCGCCAAATAGATGGAGGTATGTTGTTTAAGCTCAGAAAAGCACCAGTGCCAGTAAACCGAATTTTTAGCTCTGAAGAATATAACAGAAAGAGACTTCGTGTATTAAAACCCGTTCGAGCTTCTTCGAAAAGGGCAAATAATGTAAAGTTGTTCTCATGGCAAAACATTCATGTAGCTTTAAAATTATAAAAACGGAGAAAAAAAATGATAGGACGATTTATAAATAGAAAAAATAAGCTCTTAATTTTACTAACATTCTTTAAAAATAAAGCGTATTTTGTAAAACCAGTGTGTTTTGAATGACATAAATTGTAGGTGCATTGCAGTGAAACCAGAATTAAGTGAACAGCATTTTATGTCTCAGCCGCTTGGAGGGTTAATTTGCTGTCCCTTAGTACTAAATAAGCACTAAATAACACTACACCGCTGAAATCTTTTTGACAGTAAAATCCGGATATCGAAAAAAGTGGGCGTTTTACAGCTCACAGTTCCCATCAACACTATAAATATTAGCTAAAACGGTGCAGCAAATGCAGCATGTAAGACAATTTTTCAAAAACCTGGCTGCACCGTACCTTTGCTCAGCGAGAGATCGCCCGCCTGAGCCCTACAGAAAATTGATTTCACTTTCTCCCTGTATATATTTTTTTTCCATAAATGCTATTATGAGAATTAGGAAAACTATTGTTAAAGGAAAGACAGGATTATACAATAATAGAAAGCGGCCAGTATTAAAATCCATTAATCATATGAAAAAATAAAATAAAGTAAATTGTATGGGAGAAAGATAGATGTAAAAGAAGTGAAGGGGGATAAAAAAAAGCAGAAGAAAATGCGTCCATTGTGATATTGTGAGGTGAAAAATGGAGCCATCTTTGTAATGTTGTATAAACGTATTATAACTTGTTCTATAGGTTTAAGAGCTTAAATCTTTGACGATACAATATTTTGAATGGTGTTCGAGATGATATGAATGCCAATAAATATATTTTATCCGCACCATTGTGTAAAAGAGACTTCGGCAAATATCTCAAGAAGCAAAAAGCAGAACACTTATAAGGGTGAAAAAGTGCTGAAATATGTACAAATAAGCGGCAACCGATAAAGATGATAACTCCTTAGGAATTATCGATGAATCTTTTATTGGAGACATGTAAAAGATATCGATTTTCGTTATATTTTGCATTTTACACCGAAGGGATGATTTTAAATGTAATAATATACCGGCATAGCACTGAAAACTTAGTTTTCTTTCGCTCGATTGTTGAAAAGATGGTTTAGGATGATTTATACAGATGTTCCGTTTATTTACATTGGAGCATTTTCTAAATGCGAGTTTATGAACTTTTACAAGGCGGTTTTCCCAAAATTACACATTAATTTTGTTTTCAAAATAAATTTATTTAGTTTATAGTAATTAATAGTAATGAATATAGTAATGAGTAATGAATATAGCAATTTCATAGTAATGAGTTTATATCAATTTGAAAACCTTGCTAAACATAATTTGAATTAGGACACACTTCACTTCTGAAAAAAAAATCAGTTATGGATATCAGGAAAAAAAAATAGTGATAAAATAATTTATACTTCAAGACATCAAAGAGTAAGAAGAAATTGCCATTTTTTGAAGAACCGTTATGTTAAAAGATGTTTCGTTGAATAAAAAATATATATAAGTTTTATATTTATCATTCAAATTAAGATTTTTAGTTTTTAGATTACCTTTTACTTAGTAATCTGAATTACCTTATTATCTGATACCAGTAAATAACTAGTATCAGAAGTCCCAATATCCCTGCTTTTACCCTTTTTTTTTTACTTATTGAAGTATTAAACAAACATAATACTTATTTTAGAACAATATTTTTTAAGTATTATACGTTTACATTTGTTCGCATCAAATTTCAAACAAATTTTATTTTTTACAAGAATTTTGCTGTATAAGGAAAGCATTTAGTCTATGAACTACTATTTTTATAAATAGTAGTTCATAGACACATAATGCATTCCTTATTATGTGTACAAAAGCATGAAAAATATATAAAGAAAAGTAATATATTAAAAATAAAAGCAAAACAATTTTTTAAATAATGTAAATTTTTTTAAATACACAACTGCTTTTTTTAGTTTTACCTTGAAATTTCTTCTCAAAATTTTACATTCCACTGCTTAACACTCTCGTGAATTGAGAATGTAAAAATTTTTAATTAGAAGTACATATAATTAATACTGCAAATTAAAAGAAAACAACGAAAAAAGTACCTTTCCCCCTTTTTTACTTATTTTTTTTATCAGTGTTTGTAGAAGGATACGGAGATTTTTTAACCTCCCAAGCGAATAGACACGTGGGGTGCAAATCAATTGCCTTCTGGGGGTATCGATCTAAAACCTGAACTTTCAGCAAAATACAAACTGATCCATTAAGGAAGCCATATTTGGTCATGCACTTTTTTGAGTTACTATGAAAAAAACGTATTGAAAAACACAAGTTGCAGATATTATGTGCAGTGTGATGTTTTCAAACGATTAAAATAATAGAGTAATAAGCCGTTTCATTGCTGACTTTTATTTATTTGGAGCAAATTTCAGAGAAATGCATGAATTATTTTTAGACAATTTGCAGTATTTCAGCTAATGTGCCTCGATGAATAAAACATAAATTCTAGCTTTGCATTTGTGTAGAATTATAGGTTGTACATTTAAAATTTCGAATGAGGCATTAACTAATGAATTGAATAAGTAAATATAATGTCTAGAGATATTTCGAAAAAGGAATTTTGGGTATATAAAGAAAACAATAATTCCTGTAACTTTTTCTTTCACACACAATTTATAATTAGACAAATATTTATTAAAATCTACTTAACAGCGTGGGAAAAAACGAATGATTAAAAAAAAGTATTATTCTAAATTTGAATAAGAAAAGGGAATTATTTTTAAAATAAACTCCCTCTGAGGTAAAAAAAAAAAAAAAAAAAAACATTTACAAACAATTGTGGATACAAACCTCCTGAAATATCGATTTTTTTTAAACATAAAAAATAAGTTCAATGAAGCTGCTATAGGATATCCTTTAATATTTCGCGTCAAAGAAAAAAAAAAAATTACAGTTTTTGGTGGAATACATGAAAATTAAAACATGCTTAAAGACATAAAATGCTATGAAATATTTGAAACAATAATAGCACCAGAACAGTGAAATATTCAGGGTAAAGAAGAGGATTTTGTTGCTTCCTTTTCCCATTATTCAAAAGACGCCTTGTAAATAAAATAAAGGATCAGAATCTAAATAAAACAAAACTCATACTTCTAAGGAAAATTCAGATTTAATGAAAACGTAAAATACAGATTGTTATCATACTTTTACGCTATTACGGAATTGTATTTATTTTGATGATATTCATTTTAACCTACGAGTATCATTCTACATAAACGAAATTATGAAATCAGAAAAAACAAAATACAAAAGAAGAATTAGCCGCTAAAAGAGCCAAAAAAATCTCATGAAAAATTTAATTAGATTATTATAAAAGCGAACAGGTTACAAGATATGCCAATAATAATAAAATATACTGCTTTGGATAGTAATTTTCTTTCGCCAAGCTGTTTAATAAAAGGCACAAAACCAGAGCATGAAAAATATATAAAATGTTGCTGAAACCGTCTTCTCTGCAAACAGCAAACAAAAATTACGAATCCATCTCGAAATCTACTTGTTACAGAAAATCCCTTCAACGCGTTCTTTAGAACAGTTGAAAAGAAATGTAATAAAACTACGCAAAATAATTTCAGGGAAACAGTTCAATTAAAAAAAAAAGATGTTCACAATAGAGAATGTCTAGCGTAATGTACACGCGCTTAAACAATGTGTATAACGGATATTTTCACTTATAAATGTGTTTATAAGTTAATGTTGCATTAACTTTAGCATTTTGCAGTATGTATTACCGTCGCGATGTGGAAATTAAAATCGTTTCTTGAAATCGTGAAACCTCAATATGGATTGTTATACCGTATCCGAGGAATATTGCATTTATGATAAAGCACTTATCTATGCAGTGACTTTAATATGGATAAGCAATTTGGGACGAAGGCAGGCATGATTGCATAAAATATATCATACGGTACTTGGTGGATATGAATCACGGAGATCAACTGTTTGAGTAATGCAGATAAATGGGTGATAACTCAGTCATATAACTAGTAAAGTGCATTATTATACCGTTGACATTCCAAACAGGTAGGTCATTAATCATACACAATGCAGGCATATATTATTTCAGGTTCCTTCATACTTCAGCATGAATGACCGAATGGGTTACAGTGTTCGCTAATGAACACGAAGTTGGGCAGCGAAATGTTCATACGCAGAACGTATACTGCATGCTTGCACGCAAGTGGATGCAGTAAATGTGGAATAATTTGAGGTGTTCCAAGATGATTTAACAATGAGGAAAGTGTTTCATCTTTGTTTAATACAATTTAGAAACTGCTGTTTTATTTTTGTTGGACAAATTCGAGAACGTCATGCACATTTCTGGTAAGGCATTATCTTTATTAATATCTATGATAGCCACAGATACTTTTAAAAACTTAAAGTATCAGTCTGGGCAACTTCAGCTTGTACAGAAAACGTTACGAAACGTGTACGTTAAAATGAAGCATTCCCATCATATGTAGTGTAGAATTGTAGAATACAGTAGATTTCTATATAACACGGGTGTTCATATAAGATGAATTCGTATAACAAAGTAAAATTTGCTATCTTTTCCCCATAACACGTGAAAAAGAGCTCGTACGATACGGTAAATAGACGGAACAGATGTTTTCGTATTCCCTGCTGACACTGCTGATGATGCTCATGTGTTTGCATAATCTAAATAACTCTTATAACAGGGGTACATACAACATGGAACGTATCTACCTTGCTGTAGGAGGGTCTACTGTAAAAACAGTAGAACCTTTTTATCGCGAAAGTGCTTAAGATGAAGTACCGGTTTACATGAAACATGTGCTTCGTCTCACCAAAACGCCCCTGTTAATTCTTTTCGTTTAATTGAACAGATAACATGGAATTCAGTTAGCCCGAAACCATTTTCGAGGTCGCTTTGATTTGGGTTCCACTGTACATTCATAACCAAAGATCACTTCAATGAATATCAGGAACGTGTTGACCTTCGGTAATTTCTAAACGCAAAAGGCACTGAAGTCATTAGAGTGTTCAATGTCAAGGGTCTCTCTAGCTTCTGAAATTTTTAAATTCCAGGGTACAAAATATTAGCTGTTTGTGTTTATTTGAAAAACTGTCCGGTTAAATTTTAAAAATCATAAAAAAGTAATGAAAGCCCGTAGAAATTTAACATTGAAACGTAACAGTGGGTTCTTAATTAATAAGACTATGCCTCTAAAAAAGAGTGTCTCGAAGACCTAATAGTATGAAAAAAAATAGCGTCCTTTTTAGGGGGAGGGGAAAAAGGCTGGCTGTGCGCGCACAGCCAGCTGCCGTCAAAAAAGGGTCTCTAGATCTGTGGCACGCGATGAACGTTTCGATCGTCCGCATTTCTGCTGGTAGTTAAGTCGAGCGATGGCAACGGCTGCCCTTTTTTCAGCATTGGGAAAGGGTTATGCCTCAAAGCGATCCCTGTTTATAATAACAGAATTAGATGTAATAAATTTAATGATTAAGTTTATTTACGTTTCAAGTTGATGTATGTCTCCAGTTAATGTTCTAAGATTGAACGTGTCCTTTTGCAAAATATATAGATAGTATACATCGAATAAATATGCCTTTAAAAAAGAATGACGGATTAAATTTTAAATACTACAAAAATCGAATTATTAATTTAAAGGATATATAGGAGTATTATAACAGGCAAAGTGAATGTAAAATACATGTCACGATAATATAAAAAAATTGTAATACAGTTTAAATGAACGAGTAAGTTACTCAACTCAAGGATTTAAAATAGAGTTAATCTAGTGTCTAAGTATTCAATGAATGCATGAAGGCTCTTGACTTGTCCGTCCTCCAAACGTATTAATGTGCTAAAAGCACCCTTTTTTTTATAAATGTGAATAATGAAAGCGGAACACAACTGAACATATTAAGTTTGTTTCTGTATTTTTCTATCCTCATAAGAAACACTTAGAGATCTTGAAAGGCTGCAGATGCTTTACAAGTGGATTAAGTGTGAAATGCTACTGGACGCTTGGATTATTTTTTTCAAACAGCGCTTCAAACATGGAAATCTAAAATAAATTAGAGCCAATATGGGCAACTGAAGATCCGTAAGATGTTTTAGCTGGCGTCTGTGAAGTTTTAGATTTATTATATCGAATTTTACAATTATAAAGAGACGGATTTCAGTTTTCTTTATTTTATGCAATGTACTTTCAATATTTACAGAAGGAATAGTAAAAAACGTTGCTATTAATATATTAAATGTGCTGAAGTAATGCTTCACTACAAGAAAATAAAATTATCGAAAGTAAGTTTCAGCAATGGCTTTAAGTGTGAAAAATAAGTCAAACTTAATCTGTGTGCTGTATTAGGCTGTGTAATGGGAAATAAAAAATAAAATGAAGACTTCTGGATGCAACTGCAGCTAACGTTGAGGATCAAAATTAAAAATACGAAAACCTTCATATAATAACTTGAAAACTATTTGAAATATTTTCATTAAGGTTGTTCTTTAAAAAAGGATGTTGTCTGAGGCTAGACAGAGTAAAAAATAAAGAAATTACAGCGTAAGAAAAAAATAAAACAATAAATTATGTCAAGATAATCAAAATAATTTAAAGGTTTCTTCGCAAGTTAAACTGTAAATTAGTAGAAACTACAGAAATAGAAGATGAATCTTTGAGAAAATCTTTGTAAGAATTTTTAAATTGTCTTTAATAAACATAAACAGTAAAGCTCACGAGTAGATTTTTTTTTGGGAGGGGGGCTCTGAAGTATTTCTTTTTATTTATTCTCGTCGTACATTATTTTATTTCAAACAGTAAAAGCTAAAAGGAAATAAGTGTTCACGGAACCTCTTGTGTATTTTTTGAATAATTGAAGAAGTTTTTCTAATAAAATGTTAAATAGTGTAAACATTTTAAACTGATTAGACTCTTAAACGAAGAACAGGAATCCAACGATTACCAACACTCTCATGGTAAACATAGATTAGGATGAAGACACATGCGACTGGGCATTACCTTTCCAGCAACTAAACTCTTAACCATAAGACAAACAATTCGAAAAAAAAATGGCGCCGGATTATTAAAAAAGAATACACGCATTAAAATTTAAAACATACATTATAATAAAATCCAATAAATTAAAAATATTCCCCTAAATAACCAATTCATTCCCTACACAATAATCGTCCGACAACGAAAGGAAAGAAAAATGCAGTTTTACACGAAAGCTTTCAGCTTATAAATTATTTTTATTGATCATAAAGTAGTTACGAATAACCTACAATGTGAAACATAAAATAACAAAAGAGAAAGTCTCACTCTTTTCTCGTTCTATCCCTGGAAATACAAAGCCAAGGAATGATATACGAAATAAAAACACGCGCAGAATAATAAATAGGAGTATCCATTTATCAAAAACTTCTGCATTAAAATTTCACTCCGCTGATAACGTTGCCAGGGTGATGTCTGCGACAAAAATCACTTAAAATATTCCGAAAAACACAACGGCGAAAGTTAAACACAGTGTTTCTCTCGCTGAAGAAGGCATTCTTTTTAACTTTGTTATTGGTTAGTTAGAAAAGAGTTCGCCGCTTCGGTAATTTAGAGGCATTTTGGAATTTATATAAATTTAAAAGTTAAAAAAAAGAATGTTTTGAAATTTATAAAGAGAATAAAAACAAAACGAGACACTGTTTATTTTAAAATGTAATTTTGATTTCAAAATCCCCCCCCCTTTTTTTGGTTAGTTGTAATTAGTAAAAGCAGGGGTCGATCCATGAATTTTTTCTAGTGCCCCACTTTTCTGAAAATTGCTTATTCTTGTGAATTTGGACACTTATTTTTGTGAATTTTCATACCAATTTTGAATGAAAGTAACTTTTATTGTTAAAATAATTGACAAAACAGATTAAAATGTACGATGAAATGCCAATGAAGGGCCGTTTTAAAACATTGTATTTTTGTGAAGGGAGCCTTTTTAATCGATTGTACTTTTGTGAGGAGGGCCGTTTTAATTGATGGTAATTTTGGGAAGGGGCCGCAAAATGGACCCAATTTTCGTCACCCCTGAGAAGTATCAACGATTTTTTAAGTGGACTCGGCTTATTTCATGCACTAATTTTACTTTCATTTTTTACATATTTTACTTTCAAAAATTTCATCTAGTGAAGTCGAATTTGTGAATCTAAGTAACTTAGCATAGTAACACTAAATGTCTTCAGGTTCTACGTAATGTTCTGATTCTTCAATGAAAAACTGTTTTTTCTTCCGTGAATGACATGGGTCTTTATTGATGTAAGTGTTGAAAATAATTTAATATTGTAAAAAATAGATGGCATGTTTCTACGCTTTTTTCTATTTAAATCATGATACTGAACATCTTACAAAACAGCAGCTCCAAATTTTGAAGTTATATAAGAGCTGTGTGTACTAGAGGTGAGTTCGGGCTCATTTTTTGAAGCCCGAGCCCGCCCGAGCCCGAAGACTTTTAATCCGAGCCCGCCCGAGCCCGAGCAATATTATTAAAGTTGGAGCCCGAGCCCGCCCGAGCCCGAAATGTCAGCTAAAGACAAATAAAATGAACTACTTCATTAATAGGATACAATAAATTTTGGAGCCTCACACACCTTCTAGTCCCCCGTGCCGCTATTTTTTGAAATAAGTACGTTTATTTATCCCATAAATCACTTTTTAAAATTTGTTTCAAGGAGTATGTTCAACAAAGGAGAAATTTTTCACGAGCCCGAGCCCGCCCGAGCCCGAACGTAATCGTGAATTATAGAGCCCGAGCCCGAGTCGGGCCCGGGCTCGGGCTTTCGGGCTCGGGCTGAGCCCGTCTCATCTCTAGTGTGTACGCACGAATAATGTAAATACGGAAACGCTAGCAATAATTAGCTCATTTTCGGAACAAGTCTACTAGTGAAGATCTAATTAAACTAAAACAAGAACATTCTAACAGCCAAACAAATATTTTTTTTTCCTTTTCCAATCTAGATTTCGAACAAACAAACAAACAAAAAAAAAAGAAGCAAAAAACCTGACTTTGTATTATTATGCTACAACTAGAGGATTTCTTGCAAAAGTTCTTTTTTTCTGTTGTTGTTGTTTTTAAATCTTAGTTTACTGCTGCCTCTATAACAAAGCATTTGTTTATCAAAAGCTGCAGCATCTAAGATGCACCGTCTTGATAGCGTTGCCAGGGTGATATCTGTTTCAATCGAACGCTTTGAAGAAACCCTTTAAAACATTCGAAAAAAGCATTCCAGAACCAAAATACGATCGAATGGGGGGACTTTTTCTCATTAAAGTCGGGAACCGTTCGACTTCGTTACCGGTTCATTTCTTTTTTTGCTTTGCTTTTCTTTCTTTCTTTCTTTTTTTTTTTTTTTTTTTTCAGAATGGTTCTTCATCATTGACTTGGGAGAGAGGATGCTCCAAGAGCTTTCTAATTTTAGGACTGACAGGGGAAGGGGAACATTTGAAATTCTCTCTTCCCCCCCTCCTTCCGTCTTCTTTTGTTTTGCGAGATACTTAGCAAGGCATGTCTTGTCTGAAGGGCGTCTTTAAACATATATCTGTATTTAGTAAGCAAGATCTGCTTGTACTATATTTTGAAACTGTTCAGGTCGGATACAAAGTAAAAAATGAAAACCATTCACATGAAACATTTTAATACTTCTCAAAATGTCCATCTAGTATGTTCATACAAGACGATGTTCTGATTTAACCCTTTGAGGCGCAACTCTTTCCCAATACTGAAAAAAGGGCAGCCGTTGCCATCGCTCGACTTCAACTACTAGCAAGATGGCAGACGATCGAAACGTTCATCGCGTGCCACAGATCTAGAGACCCTTTTGTGGACGACAGCTGGCTGTGTCGCACAGCCAGCTGTCATCAAAAAAAGGGTCTCTAGATCTGTGGCACGCGATGAACGTTTCGATCGTCTGCCATCTTGCTAGTAGTTGAAGTCGAGCGATGGCAACGGTTGCCCTTTTTTCAGCATTGGGCAATCTATCCAGCTGTTCTCGCGTTCTTCCATTTTTCGGCAGATGCCAGTGCTGTTAAAAATAACCGTGACAATTTTTTTGCGGGAAGTGACGTGCTAAAAAGTAAAGGATTCTCGTGGAGCTATGTTACCCGAAACTATTTTTATAGAAATCAAATCTATTCTTAGTGATTGGCAGCAGTCAAAACGTCAGAGTTTGGCGTTTCCGGAGCGGACAGACTGCGCTTTAAAGGGTTAAGTAATGTCTAATTCCGACTAAGGAAAAACAAAGCATGGTTTAGTAACAAACAAGGCAATAAAAAAATATGAATAGACCTTTTATAAATTCATTTTATAAAAGGTCCATTGAGAGCAGCCTGTTTGACATATTAATAAATCATAAACTAAAGAATCGAAAAGATAATATTGACAGAACAACTGCATGTAAAACTATAAAATTTGTTAAATTTACTTTGAATATTCAGAAACAATTATCAACGAAGTAAAAGTGAGTAATAAACTTTTATTCGGAAAGTTAAGCAGATAATAAAGTAGCGTATATCAATTAGGAACTATTTATAGCAGTTGTCAGTAAAGGATTTTGTAACTAGATACTCTTTTAATACTCTTAAAAAGTAACTAAAATCCTTTTTTTAAATATTAAATTACATGAAGTTTTTGCATATTTTTATCAAAGCTGTAATAGAAAGTCATTAAGAATAATTAATATTTTTCATAGCAGCAAATAAAGACTAAGAACTTTCGCAGCTGAGATTTTTTTGGGGGCTCTTTCCAAAAAACACAATAGAATTCATAAAACAATAATTATCAATGACGATTTTGTAGATTATATATATATATATATATATATATATATATATATATATATATATATATATATATATATATGCTCGCATGTGCATCTGTGCTCTATTTCTATGATAAATATCGAAATTCCATTTTTTCTAAATATAAATAAAATATTCGAAAATACACAATAATACTTTACGGCCCATACTTTAATAGGCACTTTTAAAACGTTATTTCTCTCTTCTCATAATCAATTCCCTCAGTTTATATAAATCCACAAAATATAATTTTATTTCTTCAAAATAAAACCCATCTCTTTAGAAAGCAATAAAGGCACTTTCCGTCTCAGCTCAAGGAGGGGAAAGGGAATAAAAAGGGGAAAGAATTAAAAAGAAGGGGGGGATTACGTTCTGGGGGAATGGGGAAGAAGCAGTTTAGATCGTCTGCAGCATCCAGGGTAACGCGATTTATTTTTGAGAATCCGCAGACTTCACTCCAGAAGAAAATAGTTGATCAACAAGAGAGAAGCCCAGAGATTTGAAGTTCTTCTTCTTCTCAAAAAAATGTACCAAAACAGAGAGAAAAAATTCCAAGGAAAAAATAAAAACAAATCTTAGCAAATTTGGCAGCTTCCATTTCGCTATCCGATCTTTCCCAAGTTTCCTTTGCTTTTAGAGATGTTTGTTTAGCAAACAGAAGATTATATGAAATGCTCCGAGGAGCCAGCCTCCTCATATTTCACAGCCGGAGGTGTAAATCAGGCATTTATTAATTTTGAATCTTTAACTACAGTGCAACGGATGCTGGTGGGAGAAGAGCTTTCGTCGAACCTTGTAGCCTGTTCAATATTGGAGGGTTATTTGGAAAGACTATTAGTCATGGAAATAAAATTTAGCACCTCTCTAGAAAGATTTGGTAAATAGATAAATAAATAAATACTTTAACACTCAAAAGTTAGTCTCTCTAACTGAAAATAAGTTACCTTTCAATGATTACAAATTGCCTCCTCATACTCCTATAAATTATGTTATTTTCTGCCTTTCTACAATGTTGACATGTGTTGCTACACTGTAAATATATATATATATATATATATAATACATAATAGCTTACTTACGTAAAGTGAAATCCCAAGAAAATCCATTGATAAAGTGAAAAAAATATAAAAAAATAAAAAAGTAGATAGCACATGGTGCCAATTAGCGAGCTTATACCGGATAGGTGTTTAAATATAGCCTTTTAAGGCAATGAAAGAGTGGATAAATTGGATATAAAGCGCCAAATTAAAACTGGTGTGCTTTTTAAGCCTAATCACATGTAACCACAAATAGACGGAAAATGGAATTAATATTGAAATGGTGTGCTCTATCATCAGGCGCCACCGCACACACATTTCAATTTAATCGAAAAAAAACAATAATAGCTAGGTTTCTGCAAGTTACCTGACCAAAATTAGGGTCCTTTTGTAACTTGGGGGCGCGACCGTAGCTATTAGAAATAAACAACGAGGAAGTGGACCGACAAGAAGATCAAAGCTCAGTAATGGAGGCAGTATTAGTGCATGTTGCCATCAGAGAAGGCTTAATGCAATCAATAGACAAGTAATGCCATGGAGTGTGAAAAAAAAAATGATATATTAATAATACTTTGGAAGTATGGAAAGGAAAAGAATAAATAAAAAGTAATAATTAAATGAATAAATAAAAAGAATAAAAATGGTAATAATTAAATGAATAAATAAAGAAATAAATATTACACTAGTATAGCTAGCCTATGTTTTACGTAGTATTAGCTGCAGTAGCTAAGAAGTACTTAGTTGAGGTTGTAGAAAAGGAGAAAAACTGTAGAAATAATTTTAACAGTAATGATATTGATAATAATTATACTCATTTATTATTGCTATTTATGCTAATATAATCGTAAAATATTTAGGTAGAACAGTACTCTGTATGGCTTCATTGGTTACAGACTCACATAAAAAGGAAAAAGTACCAGTAATCAACCATTCTTAATTATAGATTTTTTTTTTTTTAAATAAAATATATAGATATATATTTTGATTTTTTTTTTTTTTTTTTTTTTTTTTTTTAAATATAGAAAGAACCAACATCCAACCCCATCCTCACCAACCAATATTCTGATATATATATATATATAAATATATATATATATATATATATATATATCCATCCGTGAAAATACGGGAAAGGTACTGGCAAATAGGAAACACAACGGAATTTTATATCTGTAAATTATATTACAAATTCTGTTCCAGAGAGGTGCTGACCTTTGATATACGGAAATAGTCCCGCATTCAAACATAGACAAATAATTTCCGTAAAATTTTCCAGTAATTGTATTTAATCCTTGCAAAGTTATACTTAATACGGTCATTCCATTAGGCCTTAACTAAGGTTAATTGTTACCAAAAGGACGACTTGCCCTTTTATACTTGTTAATCAACATAATGTGTACACTAAAAACAAGTAAGTGTTTCAGTTTGTCTTTTTACAAGTCCAATGTGTACTGGAGATAGATCGGAGCTTCCAATTTAGAGCTGACTCCGAGCGGTCAACTCAGATGTCCGAAGACGAGTGATTGCACTCGACTGCATTCGCTTACAAAAATTGCAATTCAAATCTTTTACAATAAAATTACTTAATGTCTCAGTTTTTTTTCTTTTGAAAATTTCAATTCATTAAGATTGCTTTCTACCAATTTTAGGATAAATAAGTCTTTTTTTTCAAGGAGATGTGACTGTTGTATTAATTTATACCAATTATTATTAAAACTAATTCAAACAAGCATGTTCTAGTGGATAAAACACTAAACATGTAACATGGGTAAAATGTGAAAGTCAAGGGGTGAATATGTATTAGAACAACTTAAAAAGTTCTCCTTCCGAGGCATTATCTCCCTAGACTGATAATTATTTTGAAGCTTTACCTTAACCACGAAATCAAATCAAGTAACTGACATTTTGACTATTTTCCTAAAAATATTGCTGCATAACGTGACAAACCGTGCTTAGCAATTTTTTCTAACAAAAAGAACATGTTAATACCTTAAAAAAACATTCATTTATTATTCTGTTTACACCACAAATATATTCTACGCCGTGAAAATTTAGGTTTCAAAAATATATATTTCTTTAAAATTTGCCATGGAATAAATTTTCTTCCTTATTCACTCTTATATATATGAGCCATATGAAGTGGCATTTTATATATTATGCAATGCTTAAATAAATTACTTAAAATTATTATGTAAATTAAGTTGATTTACATAATACAGTGTGCGTTTATTTTATATTCTTGGAAAACTGTTGCATAAATTATTAGCACTAAATATAAAAGTTAAATATTTATGAAGAGATATTCACGTTAAATAGCTGTCATATGCTGAAGTTTGGCGCTGGCTGTACACCATTTTGCTACTATAATTATTGTTTTTGCATTATTGTTGAGCCGTGGATGGCATATATAAGAAAAACAAATTATTTTTAATTCGCAGATTTCTGTAGCCTTTTCTTGAACTTTCCCGATGCGTTGAATCATTCGTGCTTGTTCCAACCTTGACACTGCCGCTCCGCAATGAACTCTCAAAGGCAGTAAAATTTTAATTTATGCGGACTACACTAGATGGCGCGATGCATCCGAATGGAAAATTCGCATTTGCGTTTGTAAACAGGCACTGAAATGAATTCTTAAGAGACAGTTCGAATGTAAATCATTTGGTATTAATGATACTTTTGTAGGCAAGAAATATCAAGGAATCAATAAATAATAAAGGCAGGATAATTTATTTTATAGATTCATACAGTCATAATAGGAGGATTTTGATAACGAATGACTGAAGTTTTCTCGAATTGAAATATCGGCAAACGTTAAGAGTAATATTGTGGCATGAAAAATCGTTACCTATTCAAATTACAGGAATTGTATGAATGGAATAAAATGAATAAGTCACATTTGGGCGTAGCGTAATTATTTCCGTTGCATCTTAGATAAATTGCATTTCCTATCAAGAATGTGGGAAATTAACATGACTTGCATGTGATTAAAATTAGCGGCAGTTTTTAAAAGCGAAGAGCTTGGAAGATGAAATTGTGACATTTGCATTTTTAGTTCTTCAAAAAAAATTGCTTTAATTATTCCATTCAGAATGAAATGATTATTTTAATTAAGAAGTAAAATGGCTTTAAAAACTGCAAGCTATGTATTTTTATTGTATCATTTATTTTTGTTTAGGTTTTGCAGTTCAGTAAGTATTAATCCCCTATTGAATCTGAATTCACAAGTAAAAGTAGGTTAAAAAAAAAAAAAAAAAAAAAAAAAGAACAGAGAAACACAGATATTTTAAATGCACAGATGAATTTAAATATTATGAGAAATGTTTTACGCAATTTTACTGATTTTTAACATATTATTTCCCGTGTTACTGATTTCTTTTTTCTAAATTTTTGTTTGATTGCCTTTGAAAAAGACAAATTATGATATTCTTGCACACGCCCGATGTGAAAAAAAGAACAAAATTAACACATGCATCTACACAGTGATTTTTGCATTTTTCTCAGAAGCTCGAAGATGAAATATGTTGAATTTTACAGAAGGTCAATTTTCAATTATTTTTAAATTCCTTCTGACCAGAAAGATTACCTATTCAAATAATGTAAAGTGACCGGATGCAAAGTGATCACCGGAAGTTGTCCTCGAAACCTCGTTGTTGTGGTCCTCTGATACCATTGGTGTGTAACGTTAATTTTCTGTTAATAAGATAAGTGCTATTAAAATTCTTTAATTCCGAATAATTAAACAATAGTATATTTCTTGTACTATCTTAAGTAGTTAAAGCTGATGCAAAATGAAAATGCAATATTTTCCTTTCAAATTAGCAGCAATCACAGTTGGGCAGATCTACTGGTGATTAAAAATAACAAATCCATCCACTAGTTTGAAGAAAGCTCTGAGTATTGTCCAAACGTCACTCACAACAATTGTCTTTGTCTGCTTCTGTCTTAATTTCGCGAATTTTCGAAGAGTTCACTTAAGGAAGAATTAAGGAACAAATGCAAGTTCAGAAAGAACACAAACCTAATTTTGAACCATATGCAAGATAATTTCCGCAGAATTACAGTACAACTACTTTTGAAATTACAAACGGCAAAGAAAGTTATTTTAGTTTGTTACACATGTGACAGCTTAGAAAACAGTTCAAAATAAATTTCAAAAGCGTTAACAAAAATGCTATGATAAACTAAGCTGGCTTAAGGGTACGGTGAGCTAAAGCAGATGCGCAAATTAGCTAAGGTAATTCCGAAAGTGTAATTTGTAAAAGTTTTGGTTGCGTTAACATTTTAAAATTAACATAAATAAGAAGTTTCAGTTATAACCATGCCTTCATTACTATAGGTATACTTCTATAGAAATATTTTGCAAGTTTGCTGAAATTCAAAGTTTAAGATAATTAATGGTAAATCACTTGCTTTTAGTGTGGGAAATAAATGGATTGCTATTGGTTTCTGGATTTGTGGAATGTGAAATAAGGAAAAACGAAAATATAAAAGAATAAATATCAAATGAAATACTATACATTTATTAAAATATCAAAACGTGAATATAGCTAGTCATTATTTTTAAATTGCAGTGCAGAAACTACATCGCTTTTTTTTTTTTTTTTTTTTTTTTTTCATTTATGTACCGTCCTGCAATGCTACCCAAGAAGCGCTAGCATGAAATGAACACGCTACTAACGCACAATAACTGTCGTTGCAAAAACTTTAAATTACGACGGAATAAAACTTTAAATGTTTTTTCAGTTTTAAAGGTCATACGTTGTGAAAACTTTTCAATTGCCGTAACTGGTATATTAAAAAAAGGTATAAATAAAACTACTACTTGAGGAAAAAGTTCATTAAATAAAAATCTAATACACATGCTTTAAATTAAGTGCACAAAGGCATGCAGATTTGATATTTGAGAAAATACAGTGGAACCTGGTAAAGTGACCACCTTGGTAAAAAGACCACCGCTTCATAGCGACCACTTCTGAGCAAATTCGCTTTTAAGACCACCGTACTTCGCGGACTTTGTAAAACAACCGTCTTCATAAAGGGATCTGTTTTGTTCGGGGTGGTCAAATTAGACAGGTTCCACTGTATTTTAAAATAAAACAAAGAAATTGGCTTTATTGCACAACCAAAAGCTAAACTATTTTAAACATAAAAAATCGTTTAATGCACGTAAATTTCGCAGCAGAACGCGTTATAAGTAAATCAAACAAACAAATAAACACACACACACACAAAAAGAAAAAAAACGTACATTAGACTTTCCATTCATAGTTTTACCTCTAATTATTTCAAAATACCGCTTTATCGTGTTAAGAATTAACGCACATAATGAAATAGTTTTTCTTCCATGCAAAAACTCCCACCAAAGTTAATTTAAAAATGGGAAAATAAACAAGGCTCATCTATTTCTTGGCTTACATAATAAGCTCGCCCTCATCCATTAGTCTGCCGTTCCAATTAAACAATTAACGTAATGGTCGGTGAGTGTAAATCTTGTTTTTTTTTTCCTTCTCTCCATACACATAAAACCGCTGAAAATGACCGCGAATCAATTAACTGGAAATGTCGAATGCAGTTTTTTTCCTCCTTTTTTCTTTTTATTATTTGCTTGGAATCATCAATAACGGCGGGAAAAGTACATATTACGGGTGCAACCAGGTAAGGCAAAAAAACGAGAGGCTCTAGAAAGAAGGCAAAGTGCTATTAGGTGGCCATGTTTAGGCTTTCCGTTGCAATTTGCTTGATTTTTTTTTTCCTTTTCTAGTAGCAAGTAATGTCGTGTTTATGGCAAAATATATATATATATATATATATGGATGTAATAACTAGGAAGGCGCAAAAACGGAGATGGTTATATGCATTAGAAAATTATGATGTTTAATATTTATCTTGTAAGAGCAATGATTATGAAGTTTTGTTATTTATACTCGCTTTGAAAAAAACAAAAGCTCTCCCCAAATGAAAGAGGACTGACTAACCGCGATAGGACGTTATTAAGTATCGTTTTCTTTTGCTTTGATGTTAGTGCTCATCAGTAATGGTTAATTGATGGAACAAGAGAAATCACTTAACCTATTGTGAGACAGCGACAAGTCCCACGTATGTGTTTTCTTTTGACGTACATTGTTTTAAAAAATGTTTGTTTCTTAGCGATAAAAACTGTGCAGAAAGGCTGTGTGCTTGCAGTTAGATGATTAACAATAATTTGGGATGGATGCGAGACAATTTTTTTTGCGAGGCGAGACAAGAGATCAAGGATCCAGGAAATTTTTTCCAGGGTCCCATTTTTGTGAAAACTGCTTAGTTCTGTGAATTTCAGTACTTAACTTTGTGAATTTCAACACTTACTTTTGTGAATTTTTATGCCAATTTTAATAAAAGTCACTTTTTCTTTAAATTAATTGATAAAACAGATTAAAAACTAAGGTAAAATGCTAATGAAGGGGCCGTTTCAATCGATTGTATTTTTGCGAAGGGATCGTTTTAATAGATTATAATTTTGCCAATGGGCCTCAAAACTGACCCAATTTCCGTTTGCATCGATCCCTGCAGATTTACAGTTTTCTTGCGAGACGAGACAAACATTTTTAATACAGGGATTTCGGGAGACGAGATTAACAGTGCAATTCGGAAAAATATGTGATTTTGGTACATAAATATAATAAATAAACTAATTACGATAAGCGCTTCAGAATTTTCAGAATATTTCTATACAAGCTGTACTACACATTGTAATAAATGATAAACCTGTATCAGGTACAAAACTTTTAGAAAGAATTCTTAAAAATGGAAAATATAGCAAGATGTGCAATTCTTCAAAAAATTTTTGCTGTGCAACTCCGTGGGGAAGAATTTTTTCAAGGGCACAGTTGTTTAATTTATTAAAGAGTGTAGTGGAGCTTATGAAGAACTGTCCTGAAATTTTGGGAGACGTGAGAGGCTTGTTTTTCGTCTGACGTCCAACCCTAACAATTAAGTTGCTACAGACAACTTAATAATCGTTTAAAGACTGATAATAGAAGTCTACTATCAACCAGGGAGTTTATTTCAGGTAGGATTTTAAGACACGCTTTAAACAAAAAGTTTTGTAACAATATTACATTTTATGCTCCTATTTGATATTCTGAAATTTTAAGAGAAATACAAATTTGGAGCATAAATATTGTTAACATATATACTGTTTTATCTTTAAAAAATGACAAAATTGATAATATTTGCAATTATCTATACTGAAAGTGTATAATTATTTAGTAACATTTATTTATTTAGTCAGTGCATATGGTGTACCTATAACATTGTAGTTTACTTGTAGTCTGTTTTAGAGATTTTAGACAGTCAGAGAATGGCGTAAGGTGTAAGTGATACGTATCAAGCACAATTGACTTGTTCTTTTTTTTCCTTTAAATGAAACATTAGTTATTAACATTTTGTATCTTTAATACTTAACATCTTCTAATCTCTGCTGAAAAAAAGTAACTAGATTAAATATAAAAAAAAGCGAAAGTTAAGAGACTGAGTTCTAAATCGTATACCCCTACAGCACTGAATTAGTCGTCTTAGATTTCATTAGACAGGTAAAGCTATACAAAATAAGTTATACTAAGTAAGTAGACAAGTGAGTTACCAAGAAGCAAGCATTTTGTAATTTTTCATTTGTTACATATGCCACAATAGAGTTTGTTCGTAAAGGAAGAAGTTTGTCCCTAAAAAAAAAAATATCGTTCTAGTGCATTTTTATGCACACTTGAGTGGTAATGTTTTCATGACCTACAGTTTCATAAACACACAATTAAATTCTCTGTTACACAAAAATTTTACAATCCTGTTATTAGTTTTGCCTTTAAAAATCACTTTTATTGATACACTAGCTGCGTGCCCGTTCTCCGCACGGTAGGGAACGAAACTTTATCTTACATGTATAGTTCGAATTGATTCCAGTGATTTGGAATCTAAAAATAAGCAAAATGATTTGACTCTTGGCGTAAAGTTACTCATTAGTTATTTGTAAAGGTAGTATAAGTACTGACCTGAGACCATTGTTAATATTATGACACAAAAAACTATGTCGGTGTCATTCGCGATTAGAAAAGAAAAGCGTGACGGGTTGCAGTGAAAATTCCTAATTTTCAAAATGTCTCATTTCTACATCATACTCTTTTTTAGATTTAAGTTATGCCATTAATACCTTAGATACTACATGATGTGGAGAACCGTTTTATTTTATAGTTAGTAGTTGTGTACCCACTCTTTGTAAGGCAAGAAGAGAACATTTTTTCCTAAAATGTAATCATAACTACTTGTGACAAAACAGAATCTGCACGAAAAAATATAATTCTATTACAGTCTTTTCTGTTGAAACTACCGCGGGATATATTAACGCGACGTAGAATTACTTAAGTTTAATTAGCTGTGATGTAATACGGCTGTTGAAAAATGAATAGAAGACTTAGTTTCACGAAATATTTATTAATAATGCGGTATATTGCGCTTTGTTTAATATTGCCTTAGAATATCTACTTACTATTACTTATACTATCTTTTACTGATACCAATACAATATATTTTCGTTTTGCAACCGTTAATGCTTAATTTAAAGAAACGGTTTAGATATTTGCCACGAATGTCGTCTTTTACTCTATGGTGTTTCTTTGCAATTTACGCATTAACATAAACGATAATTATTTCACTTTATGGTTGCCACTAAATCAGCTCTCCATAAATTTTCACGTATAATTCTTGTCAGATTGGCGTATTTAGCACCAGGGCCCTATTATCACATGGGCAAATCGGGACTCTGCCCAGGGCCCCCGGCTCGAAATGGCCCCAATTTCAAATGTTGTTCATTTTTTTATAACAAAATTTTATGAAAAATAAAACAAATTTCATAGATGGGGGGGGGGGCAAATTCATAAATGCACGGGTCCCCCTTTTGGTCATAATCAGGTCCGGTTTAACACCCGCAATGTATTTCCTGCGATTCGAAAACGTGTCCCGTTTAAAATCTCAATTGAAAATAATGCTGGATAATTCACTGGTGAAAAAACAGCATTCAATTCTTTTTGTGTCAACGTAAAATAAAATATAGTGTTATTTCATGCGTGGCGTATGTTTTGCTTGTGAGTCCGTTATTCTGATTGAATTCGGAAAGGGGTTTTAAACTCGTGACATCAAAATGACGCACATTTCACATGCGAAAACTGAGTTATTTTAAATTAATTTTATTTATTTTTTTCAACTGGCAATGTTAATCATTGTTACTGTCTCCAAGACAACCAAACCGCAAGATATCATACCGAAATTTTTAAGCAGCTGCTATTGAAATGAAAATCCATCTTTACTTAAAAATTTGTAAAAAAAATCTCCTAATTTATATTTTTCTCTGGTTTCTCTTAAAAGAGGGCGAAATATATGCTCCGTCATTTTACAAAATATAAAAAAGTTATGACGGATAGAATTCAAGATGCAGCAGTTTAAAAAATATTTTACGAAAGTCAGCATCAAATTTAATTTTATTTGAAAAATTCCCCAAAATCTGCAAATTATGTTGCACAGTCCGAACAAACAGTTTTTAAAAGAAAATTTTCTCCTCTATCCGATAATGTAAATATCGTTTTCTTGCGATTGTAATTATCGCCGTTATTACGTATTAAGCGAGATAAAATCGCTAAAAATCGGACAAAACAAAAAACAAAACATTTTCTAAGTCGAATTTCGAAAAAATCACTTCGAGGCATGTTAGCATCTGTCCTAGTGAAGCCGTATGCAAAATTCGGTAGGTCTGCGACCAACCGTCTCGGCGCATGCTCACGAATGTGCTGAAATCGGACATTTGAGTAGCTTTCTACCCTGAAAATTGCGAAAAATCGTTAAAAATTAGGGAACGGGTGAATTTCCAGAATTTTAAAGCAGCCTACGGCCTATTCTATGTCGTTTCACGTGTATGTGCAAAATTTCAAGCCGATCGGTCTGACCGTGTGGGAGGAGTTCCCGGACGAACAAACAAACAAACAAACAAACAGACAAACTTTCACATTTATATAATAGATTATCTGCGCAAAACGTTGAACGCAAAAATTCATTAAGCCTTTTATTTATTATTATTTTTTTAACCTATCGATAAACATCAACTAAGCGAACTTTAGAAAAACGTCGGAACGGAAAAAAAAAGATAAATAAAATCTACTACTAGCAAATATCTCACTGTTAATACAAAGATACGGAAGAATTTTTATCGCCAAGTTCGTATTGAGATAGAGATGGGAGAAAAAGATAAATATAAAGCGAGAAGGAGATCTTTCTTTTATCCCAGTTTTTCAACGACAAAAGGATTAAACGACGGAAGAAGAAAAATGGAATGGAAATAGTTTTGTGAAACGGCAAAAGATATACAAAATGAAATTATTTTGTGATATTCTGTAACGAATGCAATATTAATACTGAGGTATGGAAGCGAGGAGTGACTCGTAACGGGGGAAAAAAGAATAAAATTTAACGTAACAATTAATGTTAGTTTTTAGTTGTTTTATTATAACTTTTTTTTTGGGGGGGATGTATATTATAAGCTAAATACTTTTAAGCCAGTAGTGATATGACAGATAGTTTTAACCCTTTAACGCGCAGTGTTCCCGCTCTGGGAACACCGAACTCTGACGTTTTGACTCTTGCCAGTCACGAAGAATAGATTTGATTTCTATAGAAAATAGTTGCGGGTGACATAGCTCCACGAGAATCCTTTACTTTTTAGCACGTCATTTCCCGTAAAAAATTGTCACGATTATTTTTAACAGCACTGACATCTGCTGAAAAATGGAAGAATGCGAGAACAGCTGGATAGATTGCCCAATGCTGTAAAAAGGGCAGCCGTTGCCATCGCTCGACTTAACTACCAGCAAGATAGCGTACGATCGAAACGTTCATCGCGTGCCACAGATCTAGAGACCCTTTTTCGACGACAGCTGGCTGTGCCACACAGTTAATTCTAGCTGTAATTCCAAACAAATTTATATGATTTTAAATTTTACAATTACTTTGAATCTGAAGAAATAGTATGTGTTCTAAATTTCTGCTAGAACATATTAACTATCTAGGAGCAAATAAAATACATTACGTTGTATTATCTCATTAACTTTTGGCGAAACTTTTTATAAAAAAACAATGGTTTATACACTAACTTTTTATACGCATGCAAATGATTATGTTAAAAAATCATTTTATTTTACACGAAAATAAGTTTTTGTAGCAACGCAGTTTCTTGAAAAATTTTTATGAAATATTTAATGTTTCATTCTTCAATTTAATCTTCATTTTGAAATGTGTGCTGATATACTGAATTTTTCTATTGTGATTTTAAGAATTAACATAAGACGCATGCCGATAACAGAAACAGCTGTCTTGTTCACTCTCTTGCTTTTCTTAAATACTCACTGAAACGCATTAATTTACCAGTTTACCTTCACTGAAGATGAGCACTTCAATTTGTCAAGAGCCTTGAAAAATTTTGACCTATGGATACAATGAATAATAAATCAAAGGCTACAGGCTTCATACTGCGCTTTAATTGAAATTATTCCTTTCATGTGACATGCGCATTTCAGGAAGAGAATGCTGAGTAGTGTGGGCTGTGATAATCATAGATGAAAATAAGCATTGAGGTTTTCAATCACATTGCCACAACTTGGTATAATCAAGGTAGATTTCATGAAGTAATCTCAAGCGACATACGATATCAAACGATGCAGAAGACCGGGAGAATCACGCCGCCTTAAGTAAAACTGGCTTTTTCTGTAATGTAAAATTACTTAATACTTTAAATAAGGGGATTATTTTCTTCAACAGTTTTTTACGAATGCAAAAACTACGTTAACAAACTGAAATGGGATTTTGGGATTATTAAAAAATGGAGTTTAGATCGGCATTACTATCGGGTGTTTCTTTCTTAAAAAAAATAAAACAAACAAACAAACAAACAAACAACAACAACAACAAAAAACAAAGCAAACCGGGAGTGACGTCATAACCTTAGTGGGACAATAAGACCAATGATCGTAATTCATGGCTAGTGAAGACACTTCCCTACTAGCAATTTTGCTCGGGCCGTCATCGGCTGGCTGCGTGGCCAATGGTAACCGGAGCAAAATTGCTAGTAGGGTTATACGTTAAAAATATAATGTAGAAACGTGACTGAATGTTATTCGAATGCATACACACAATATTTACATCTATAAAATAACATGGTGTCATTCCCCAGAGCTTATCAACACAGAATGATACAGTTTTATAAAGAAATTTACCTAAACAGACTTTGAATGAAGCATAAGTTTACAGTAAGTACAGGTTTCTTTAAATTATATAAGGAATCTGTTTATAAGGTGAAGCTCTCTGAAATGGGGTCACTATAACCGCTCCTATATCAAATACGCGCGGCCCTTTAAGAAAATCATGTCTTGCAATAGGAACAGTAGCTCGTATAACTGGAATATATGTAAAAGATAAAATTACCTCATCCTTTATATGAGAATAAGTTACAAGCTGAACAATGAAGTGCTCGGAGCGATATTTCCCTATTTTGAACCAATTTTGACTATTAAAATTTGTTCCTACTTAAAAAGGTGAGTGATGACCCAATAATTCCTCTCGCCGACAAGTTTTCGCTCTCACAAAATTTGCAATGTTTTGAAAATGATGCACAACACTGATAGGGCTAGCACCACACAATGGCTAATCACGCATTTAACCGCATTAAAATATTCAATGAGCTGTTTTGAATTTCCATGTGAAAACAGATTATTCATCGTTGTTGTGGCAGTAATAAAATATCGCAAGAAGATATTAAGACAGAGGGGTTACAGGTTAAACCAAGAAAAGTGCCAAGTGGATAATGATAAAGCTGCAGCCTCAACTGCGCGCGGTAGTTCGTTACCATCGCTAGCCATTCTTCGGTCTGTTGTTGAGTTTGGATAAACGCATGACAAAAGTGGGATGGAAGCTGTCTCTTTGTTGTCCATCATTTGCATAATAATCGCAAGGGGATACGCGTGAAAGATTTTCTGAAGCTCTTCAGCCAATGGCTCGCTGCTGCTGGAGTTGGTGTCGACCCCATAAATAGTTTTTCTTGCTGACGCACAATCAGATCTCTTGACGAGGTTGGTAAGCGGAGCGAAAGATTTTAATTAGACCAAGCCACGCGAGATTGCTGGAAACCTTATTTTTAAACCTTTAACCCGTGGTGTCCTCACAGTAAAGACTCAAAACTTTGACATTCTGAATGTTTTGATTCACGGAGAATAAATTTGATTTCAGCAGAAATATTTAAGGGTGACATAGTTACATGAGAATCCTTTACATTTTAGGAAATAATTTCCAGTAAAAATTATGGATCATTCGTAAAATTGATTTAAGAATTAATGGTACTGGCATCCGCTGTGAAATGGAGAGAATATAATGAAAAAACATCGATATAGAACAACTGGATAAACTACACAATGCAGAAAAAGTGCAGCAGTTGCCATCACTCGATTTAACTGCCAGCAACTTTTTCACACAGCTGGCGGTGCGGCCGCATACCAAGCTGTGCCAAAAAGTTATTTAGCTCTGTGACAAGCGATGGACGATTCAATCGATCGCCATGTTGCTGGTAGTAGAATCGAGCGATGGTAACGTCTGAAATTTTTCAGCATAGGGAAATGATTGCGCTTCAAAGGGTCAAGTGAGCAGAGAAGTTATGGTCAAATATGTCGCGTCACGAATGCAGAGAAATAAGAGACAAGCACTGGATTCTATCGCAAATAAATAACTATTTAAACAATTTATCTCGCTCCTCTTTGTATTAATAAAATTAACGAATTTTTTTTTAAGTTGAAGGCATTATGTAATGTTCATAGTTACAATTTTAAATTTTACTTATACTTATTTTTTTTTAATAGATGATATGAGTGCGTGAAAAGAATCACTTTCTAATTTTTTAAAAAATGAAAGCTTTCTCTTATTTTGAAACTATAACATGTAAGTATTTTAAGAATAAATACAATATCAAAAGTATTAATTATGTGCAGAAGTTGAGTTTGCAGCTAATCTTCGAGTAATTAAGGGTCTGAATGAAAAATTTTGGTGAGTTTACTCTTAAATTGCAAAACATAATTTAATATTTCAGGAACCTAACTAATATACACTTGATTTATAAAACAGAAAAAGAATTTCTTGTAAAGAAATTAAAAGCTGTTGATTGCAATATCTTAATTTTAACCACTTTATTTTATTTTATTGTTTTGTTTCATTGTTGGTACTTAGCCAGTTCACGAAACCAAATATTTTAAATTTTTAACACTTAAATAAAGAATTACAAAATTATGTTCAATAATTTTTAACTAGTTTGCATGTTTCTTAAATTTCCGAATAAACCCTCACATTCAGAAATGATGAAATCGATAAACCCTACATTTAACTAAATAAAAAGGAAAGATATTTCCTATAAATATTTAAACAAAAAATGCTATCAGTATCAAGCTCAGAATTTTAATTCGTGGATTAACAACAATATTTTCGTCTAAACATAGATGCTCATAAAAGTAAGTAAATGAATAGAAAGCGAAAAAAAAAATTCAAATTTCGAATGATAAATAAATTTAGCTAAGCTTAAATGGTATTTCTCATATTCAGCATTCGAGCAAGTGCCCGCCCATTGGAAAAAAAAAATATTCAGCATTCACATTGTCAATTGCATTGGTTCTATGCGAGCAATGTATAACAATTTCAACACAATACGCGTTACACAAATCTACGCTAAACATAAATTTCCTGCAGATAAAAACAAGAAAGCGTTTATCATTTCCAGAGCTGAATAAAAATAATCAAAAACGCACTCTACCGATTTACGTCTCCCTTCTTTATTTTATTGTTATTATTCTTCTCCCTCCTATTCAAGCGCCCTCTATTTCTACACATTCGGAGGGAAACAACTTTTAAACAAGAAAAAAAAAAAAATTCCCGAACAGAACTTTCATTAATTCCTTGCTTCCCAAAATAAGCTCATGCCATGCATTTAGGCCTCCACGGCAATAAAAGGGGCGAAAGAAAAATATAAACATTATGACCGGCTGGAATAATTGTTTTCCTTATACGTAACCGGTGAAAACAACAGAGAATCAATTAAGTGGAAATGTCGAATGCTTTTTCCGCATTCGAACCATCAATAAAGGCGTGAGAGGAGCTTCATATTCTGGGTGATGTAAGGGTTGAGTACCAAGGATAAAAGGTAGTAATACGTAATTTTTTTCCCCCCTATGCTTTTTGTATTAATCTTTCTACATTCACGGGATGTTTTTTCATTTGAAGTATCGAACGTGTGATACGAACGTTTTCAGACTTTGGTGAATTGGGACTATCAAAATCAGATAAAATTTCGACTACGGCAACAGAAAATTGAAAAGAATATCATGTGGGAAAACCTTCGTTTATGAAACCCTTTTCATAAAAGATTTATTTGTACGTATAAGTACCGTGGAATCTTTCACGTTGGACATCTCCGTAAGTTGTACAGTTTTCTGGGAAACGAAACGTATTCAAATTATAGAAATATACCTTTGTAAGTTAAACACCTGTGAAAGATGGATACTTTTTGAGGAACCGCCGGTTTCCAACTTACCAAACAATTACAGAAAATTATACAAGAACGTCACTAAAGATTTTGTTTTTGTCACATGACATAGACTGTGATCTAACGAAAGTTAATTGATGCTATTATGAAAAAGTGTTATATAAAATATATTTTTAGCATTGTGCAAACGTAAATAAAATAACTAATCCTTTTGACAATCCATTTTCATATAACCGATTATACGAAAGTTAAGAGATTTTTCTACAAATAGTAGGTATACAAAACGAATAGTACGTACAAATTGGTTGGTATACAAAGACGAAATAAAACTTTTTCTAAAACTGGATTAACAAAATTAGTTTCTAAAATAAAGCAACCTATTAAAACATTGCCAAAGTTTTGCTGCTATGAATATGTCTTATAAACCGCTCCAGGATATATGCATATTTTAGAAGTGTATCGTACTGTTTTAGAAAGAATGCCTTTCAAAATTTCACCATGCATATTGAGCATAATGTACTACTATATTAATTACGTAATTGATATAAAGCAGCAAATAATATAACGAAAAACTTTGAGATACATACACAGGGTATTCATCATAAAATGTTCCTTTCCAAAGGTGTTCCTAGCCGAAATCCCTCATCAGAAAATTGTGACTTACTGAATATAGACATAGGAGTTAATGTGTGAAAAAAAGTTCCAAATATCACAAATACTGGACGTATTGTTAACAAATGGCACATTTAGTCATGCTCTAAGGCAGGCATAATTGGAAAACGGTGTTTGAGAACTTTTCTAAATTTTATGAGTTTCCCATAGACGCCCAATAAAATTTTCTTTTGCTGAAAATTTTAAATTAATATGGCATCTTGTAGTGATATTTGGAACTACTCTTTTTTTCTCTCCCCCTTCCCAAATAAATAACTAAATAAATAATAAAAAATTCTTTGTCAAAATTGATGTGCACAATTTCACAATTCCTTATGGTCTTACGACTGGTTTTGGGTGTATAGTAGACTCATGACTTAAGCGAGGGATGTGTTAGAAGAACCTCACGTAAGTGAAAATTTCTCGTAGTGGGATAGGGTATACATACGACTTTTTGAAACACATGCACAGTTATTTTAGGCATCACTAGCAGTTTTAAACAGCTTTCTCTAACTATATACAACCATTTCCCTCAAACACTAATGAATAAATGCATTTTGGTGCTTCTTACTGTTGGCGAAAAATCTGGTGCTGCGTGCGAGGGTTGGTTTTAGCTTTAAGGTGGGTACACGTGAAGAACTCGTGTAAAATCCAATTCGGAAAGTCAAACCGCGTTGTAGCGCGAGCCCACTGCAGGTAGTTTTGAAAAAGAATCTTTTAATAGCAGGACAATGTGATACAGTTCATCAGATATTTATAATTACTTTTGATTTTTTTTTTTTACCTATTCTAAATTTAATACTCTTTGTCATTTTCAAAGTCCTATCTCTATCTGTAAAACCATTTTAATTCTGTTCCTTAAATTACTCAGTCTTTCAACTTCTACAATATATTTAGCAGGCATCTTCTACCTGAGAATTCATTTATCTTTTCATCCCACTCCTACGGGGTTTCAACAATACTGCTTTGGGTAAAAAGTCTCCTTACCTATCCCATCTTGGGGACTCCTTTAAATTTTGGTAAGCATGCATTAAAGCTTAACTATCTTTTTATTTTTTTCAATTTGGCTACTGTTCTTTCTAGCTCAGAGTTCTATCGACAGGTTGGCTTTCTGTGTTCACAACGTTTTTCCCTCACTGAACGCTTTTGTCTCTGCCTAAAAAGGTCCACGCTTTGTCGTTACCTTTTTGCCTGCCACCGCACTACGGCTTGTAATTTCCACTATTGAAAATGACAACAAAGTATTGTCACGTAACTATTTGTCGGCACGAAGTTCCTGGGTATAGCATATTACTGCTACAACCGCGGCATAAGGGAATTATCACAAGTGGGAAATAACTTCCAGTGGAATCTACACCATAGACAGTAGTAGTAGTAGACCATAATAGTTTTTAACCACATGAATGTGGTTAAAAACTAAAGAGAATACATGCACAACCAGTAAGATAAAACACAACCCCCCCCCCTCCCCCGCATACACATATGTATGCACGGCGTTTGAAGACCCCAATGGGTGGACCGCCACCTTAAATGGGAAGCATAAACTATGCGCACACCTCTACAAATGTCTTCTCCTTACGCTAATGGAGCGTCTACGGTTTTCGTGAAAATCTTTGAGATCGGGTCCGCATACTCTCTGGAAATAGCGCTCGTTTCTTATGAATGAACGAAACTGGTGCATCGATCGAGGGGGATACAACAGCTGCACACGATGTCTCTCCCGATTCCGGGATTTCCGGAGACTGAAGGGGGGGGGGATCTGGAAAAATATCGATTCCGGAAATAAAAAGAAAAAAAAAAGTCGCTCTAGAAATCATAGCCATGGTGTACGGTTCGAACCGATTCGTAAGAGACATATGTTCGTCTTTTTTTATGCTTAATTTTTTTTATGTATTTATTCATGCTCCATTATGATCAAAACATTGGACAACATATCGCATACAGAAGTTAAGTTTCTTGGACAGAAAGAGTGGATGTTGTACTACTTCGGCTGAGTTTGCCTGATGAAAGTGTTCTAAGAAATTTCGCGGAACAAAAAAGTGGAAAAGTTTTAAACCCGTCAGAAGGGTGATTCTAAATTCAATGTCCCCAACGCAAGGGCGGCTCCAGCGAGTGGGTCATGGGGACCATAGCCCCTCCGAACTTTTTGTTTTAGAACTTAAGATTCGTATACTTTAGGATTCTACGCGTTCAGTTTGCATTTTGAGCAATTTATGGAGTATCTAACACGTACAATGGCCATCCTCCGAAAATTGAGCCTGGAGCCGCCCTTGCCCCAAGGAGAGATGAGAAAATGTCAGCCCAGTACAATTTTGGGTTCATAAAAAGCTTAAGCTCAATAATTTTCACCCTTCTTCGATTTGGAGTGACGGGTGAAATTTCATTGCCCCCACCACCTCTCTCCACATGCTTATTAAAATTGCCGTGATAAAATGAAAGAAATTGAAACAATGCAAAAAAATGTTTTTGAATATTATTGAAAAAAGAACTGCAAATTCTCAACGGGTAAGTCGCAGAAAAAAAACAAACACATTAATCCCTATTTCAATTGCCGCTTTAGAAACTTAATTTGTAAGTTTTAACTGTAACTTTAAAAAAATGTTGCTCTCTTCTATATAAAAATAAATGATTTGTAGCAATCTGGGATATAGACAGGGAATGTCGCCCCAGTGAAAGTTTTTTGTTTTTGACATCTTCTTTCAGTCTTTTTTTCGCAAAATTTTAATAATCATGTTTGTTTGTGGAAAATTCTTTTTTTTTTTTTTTTGGAAACCCTTATCGTTGCCTAGTTATTACAAACCCATACAGTATATTATAAATTCATAATTATATTATAAACCCATAATTTTATTTTTTCCATTTTTTGTTCAAATTTGTTTTCAAATTTTATTTTTATCAATGTGCCCACATTTGAATAATGTCGTAAAATAAGTTTGAAAATTATTGTTAAACGATTTCTGCATAATACACACGTAAATCATATAAATAGTGTTTTTAATTAAAATTTTTAGGGTAATAAAGTGTTCATACATTGCATACCTGTTAAATAAGATGACGACAGAATGCGATGTAGAATATTAAAAATTACTAAATTCTAATTAGAAAAAAAGAAATTAACATTTTATTTCATACGCAAATCTTTTTCTTTCTAAAAACTAAAATTAAATCCTACCTTCAATAAAACTTAATACCTTACCGTCATTTTTTACGCTATTTCTTAAAGCAGAAACTTAAAGTGAAAAAAATGGTTTATTTTCGTAATCTTTTACGATAATACTCTTGAAAAATATTTTTGCTCAAAAAATCATCAAAACAAACTTTCTCTTTTTCAAGAAAGTAAAAATCTTCTAGTACTATTATTTTTCACACAGAATAAAATATAACATTAATGGTGGAAAGACATTAATAATGCACACATTTAGGTGTTAATAATTAATTACCCTTTTGTTTTTAGAACATTTGTTTTTGTACTGAGCGGGGTAAAAAAGGTAAAAATAAAAAATAAATAATAAAACCCAGCTTCTAAAATGCATGCGAAAAAATATTCGATTCCCAGGTGATGTCATAAATACTATATTCAGATGAAAATTTTCGCAGGAATAAAAGTGAACAAGTACAATTCATATTTATTTAATGTCTTTACGGAGTAAATAAATATTCATGTCAGTTTTACACTCCCTCTAATTCTTTTCTAATCTCGTAGGCATATAAAACCCAACTACGTAGGAAAAATAAATTTTTAGAAACTCGAGATTCTAAATAATGAGATTGGTATGTAATATCATGCGTTGGAAGAATTAACAGAATTTTTTTTTCTTCGTGTATGTTGAAAAACATACTGCGTAATGCATTTTATTTTTGCGAAAAAGTTTAAAGTGGGAAATACTTTTTTATACAACTTTCACTAGCTTTAGCGATATTCTTTTTTAAACTATAAAAAGCTTTCTTGTGTATATGTCGTAGCCTAGGGCAGCGGATTATTAAACTTTCCTACATTCAGGGCACATTTTATTCACGGAATACAAAGAAAGAAAAAAAGTGGGCACTTTCACAAAATAAATATAGAAAAAAGTAGTTAAAATATTAGTACTCTTTAACAGTATTTTCAGGAAAAAAATATTTATATGATGTAGGTTGATTCTTGTTTTGCGGATTAAAGCCTGATAAAATCACTTTTATAAAAGAAAATGAAGCCAAAGCTCTCAATCATCACACAATAATCTTTATAAAATAAGACGGCTTTAATTAAATTCTTGACAGTAAAGCGAAAATTTGAGGGAAAAAGAAGTTTTTTAGCTTATCAAAAGTTGCACATAAGTTTTTTTAAATTGTAAATTTATTTGAATATTAAAAAAAAATTAACTCTAGTCCCATTAAAGTTTACTTTTCGTAGCACATGCACACAACTCCAATAATTATTCACTTTAAAAAAAAAAAAAAAAAAAAGTTTGAGTAACTGTGCTACTTTAAATAATGCAATCGATACATTTTTCGTCTTAGATAATCGTAACAGAAAATATTTAAAATAAATATAAATGTTTTCCTTAATATTTAATATTTTGCTGCATCAAAAACTAAATAAAGAGAAGAAACTATTTTCACAAATACAGGGTGTTTCATGAAAGATGGGCAAAATTTTAAGCGATGATAGAACACATTCAAACAAACAACTTTCACGGAAGAATTTATGGTTGAAATTAAAACGAACAGGCCCTACAGAGTGCCCTAAGTAATGCTGCTGTACGAGTCACAAACGCATAAATAACGATTAATTTACAAAAGGAAATCTAATGACATGTCATTACAATTAGTCTTCAAAACTGTGATGTGTACACTTGTTGAGGATAAGTCTCATACATAGGAGCCTTCAATTACCCTCACGAACAGAAATCCAGGCAAGAAAGATCTGGCAAGCATGGCGATAAAGCTACACAGGATTGCTTTGCCCGATTCATTGACTCTTTTAGTTACGTTCAGACAGTTTTGTACCTCTAGTACATATGGGTTGGTACTCCGTCCTGCGGAAACTGCATTGCCGTAAGTGTACAAGAACGTCATTCAACAAGTCTGCCAGTACTTGTAGCAAGATCTTAAAGAATTTTTTCCTGATAAAGACGTTCTGGAAGAAGAAGTACTATAATAAGGCCCGAGTAGAGAGAGAGAGAGAGAGAGGTGACCGCCCATTATTCCGGTTCAAACATTCATAGGAAAGCGCCAATATTAAGTCATTGAACGTGCATAAGCGTAAAATAACTGTTTTTGTGTGGAGTTGTTTCGTATAGAAATGTAACTTTTGGGGAGCTCTAGCGCCTTCGCATTTTAATTCAGATCATGCATTTTCTGATGAAAACTGTTTGTTTGAATGTGTACTATGAATAGTTCTTTAAAAAAATTATCCATTTTTTTATGAAACACCCTCTATAATACAGTTATATCTTTAGTTTTTTAATCTATCGAACCTGTGACATAACATACCTAAAAAAGTCATAGTCAAAAATTACATAGTTAAAACCAAAGATTAAAATAATACGAGTGACAATACACCTAAAAGACGTATTGTATACTTATCAAATAAATTTTTCATGGCAGTTTATGCAAACATATTTTCCCCGCCTTTGTGGAAGGTTTTTTTTTCCATCTCCCATTCAACTCTTTTATATCAGCCATAAGTTTACTAAAGGTATTTTAAGGGAATTTAGAGAGCGAAATTATAAGAATAACAGGAAAAATAAATATAGCAAAAACTGTGCAATTTCCGTTGTCCACTAAAATATTTCTCTTCAAACTATACGCATGTATGTGGATTTACTCTCATTTTTAATCTTTTCCAGAAAACTTATGTAAAGGCAATTCACATATTTTCCAGAAAATCGATCGCCAACATCTAGATGATAAATATTTCCTCAAACATTTCCACAGAGTTTCTTCAATGTAATACAGATTGCTTAAGAGAATGTAGCAACTGAAAGAAACGGGGCGGTGTATAAGAAATTCTTTTAAGCTCCTATTAAATCAGATATCTTTCGATAATAAACCTCCAAATTGTACAAAATCGGAACTAATGAAGCTGTTGCTATAATTGCTTAACAGTGGTATATTTCCATGAATTTTATAATACACGAACTTCGTTTCTTATTCTTTTCATTGTCATTCTTTAAAGCAATATCAAATTTTACTATATTCAAGAAAGTATTTTCTTTCTTTAAGGTTTCGCTCGAATATCTGCAATTTGAACCTTTTGAACTGTTGTCAATTTAAAAAAAAAAGATTTTAAAAAAGTCCAAAGATTTTTAAAAAGTACTATAAAAAGTTCATTGATATTCTAATGCTTATAATGTGAAAACGTAAGTATCGAAAATACAAATAAGGCTGTACGCCAAAAAATGTCCTAGTTATAAAACAAGCTTTTGTAAATACTACTTTTTTGAAAAAAAAAAATACTTCAACTATGCATGTTTTTTGCCCGTTAATCATTCTCATGTGTACAAAGAAGTACTAATTATTTTATCTCCGGCAAATACTTTTACGTAGACGATATATATTCTATTCCCAAGCCATAATTAATTTACCATTGCCATTCCTTAATTCAATATTATTTTCGTTCTCTGCCAAGTAAGATATATCAAAGCCTACAGTGATTTAGACGAAGAATGGCGGTAGGTTTTTGTGCTATAGGAATCTCTTGAAATGAGCCGCCAGATTTATTCCTTCAATTCAGAAGAAAAGTAGATATTAGCCAAGACGAATGTGAATATTAAGCTAAACGTTTAAAAAAGGTATACCGCATAATAAATGTGAATTACGTCGTGTTTGCATTTCTCTAATTGAATGCGTTACGAGATATTTACCCTGTCTCATTTTCATGAGAGGAAAACAGTTATTGGTATTGTTAATATTGCTTTTCATCGATGTTTCTTTTTTCCTTGAAGAACACACGCAGAGCACAAGTGACTGAATGATATAAAGATTTTTTTTTTTTTTTTTTGGTAAGTTGCTAGAAAATGAAAAGCGTTTTATATAAGAGCTTTTAACGGGTTACAATCCATATATTTCTTAATAAAATATTTTAGACAGCAATAGTAAAATTAGCATATGATAATCTGGGTATTATTTGATAAAATTCGTTAAGAAAAGTTGCCACAATGAGCGTAATGGCTAATTTCTTCATGCCATTATCTCGTACTTGCAAACCATAAAGTAATAATTGTGATTATAAGTAAACACATTGCATGATACTGGACCTGCATCGCAACTGTTGACTTAAATAACTCGTGACCACATATTTATGTGCACGTTAATAGATTGTTTAATTCCCCCCCCCCCCCAATGTACGGATCAATGGAGTACTGGAAGCTTGACCACTACGAAGGCCGCAAATGTTGGTTATTTCATTACGGGGGCGCCAATCTGAGATGAGAGACCTAGCACCTGGCATCCCCAGAGTTATCGTCGGAACATTGGAGTCACAACAGATTTTACGTGAGGAGCTTCCTTTAGCGGACACGGTTCCACAGCAGTCTAGGCGAGAGAGATTTTCACCCTTCCAAGCGCTGCCCAAGGTGGTGCTGCTTCACTTTCCGTAGTCTTGTGGGAACGGAGGTTAGCAGCTTGGCCACTGCGGGACTGTTAGCGCAAGTCATTATGTTAATAAAGTTAACAAGTTTGCTGCAAATATATATACGTCCATTCCTGAACACAGTGCTGTTAAACAAATGGAAGACTGCAAAGTATCTTTTTTTTTTTCTGTTTCTCTGCTACACATCTTACACAATCCAATCTAGAATTTCAAACGTGATTCAGGTTTTCAGTTATTTATCTATAAATTTAGTTACTTCCTTCATGTGATGTGGAAAACACGCATTTTTACAGAGAGAAATAGAGAGAGAGAGAGAACTTCTAATTTGCAGTAACAAGATTAAAATGTGCATAAAAATTACTGTTTCAGTATCACTGGTCATCTGCAAAAACAACTTTGTGGGCGAAAAGGGAAATGATAAAACTTTCTCCGAGTTTTGAAAACATGCCCATTCTATTAGAACAGAGGCTCTGATTCTGATGTTCTAAATGTACGCCCGAACAAAGAGCAAAAAGAAAAATCTTAACAGTGTCGGTCCACGGAGATGATTTAAAGGTCGTATTTTCTAGGCCCTGACAAATATCACATCAGGATCTGGCAACGGGCCACTGAAAACATTGCACTGGATTCCACCTATAGCCAAGGATCGTAAACTAAGTTGACGAAAAAAGAATGTTCGTTTGCAGCTCAGTAGTAGATAAATAAGAGTTCTGCTCAGGGGCAGCCCATGTTAATTGTGGGGTGCATCGTAGAGGTGCGTTCCCTGGGTTGAGCGGGGAAGGGGGCGTGGTCGGACCGGATGTGGGGAGCGGATGCTAAGACCGGATGTTCAAAGGGTTGATAAGAATTTTTTTTCCTTTTTTTCAAATAAGGGGACTTGTAATTTTTTCAGACTTTAAGATATTTTTGAAATAAGGGGACTTGGAAAAATTTTCAGACTTTAACAATTTTTCAAATAAGGATACTTGTAATTTTTTTCAGATTGTGACATATTTCTCAAATAAGAGGACTTGGAAAAAATTTCAGATTGCGATGCATTCTCTCATGAAAAATAAGGGACTTTAACATTTAGTATCAAAATAAGAGACTTTGACATAATTTTAAATAAGCTATATGAATTACACCTGAAATAAAAAATTTTATTATAAAATGAGGACCCACCAGCCGCCCGGTAGAATTCGTCTACCGCCTCATTTCAAATAAAAATTCTTACTGTGCCTTTCCCCATCACGCTAGCCTCGCATGAATGGAGACAGGGCGTAGCACAGAGGATGCGTTGTTGTTTTTGTTTCTTTAAATAATAATTAACTATGTGGAGCAAAGAAATGAACAACATCCCCAGGAGGCCTACGAACTTTAATTTTAAGTTAAATAAGTAATTTTACAACAAATATTTTTTTAACCAAGAGTAATTTATTTTTATTATTATTTTTTAACCAACAGTTTTAATTTTAAGTTATATAATTTTACAACAAATATTTTTTTAATCAAGAGTTAATTTATTTTTTAATCAAGTTTTAATTTTAAGTGAAATAATTTTACAACAAATACATTTCTAAATTTATTTTTTTTTAACCAAGTTTTAATTTTAAGTTAAATAATTTTACAACAAATATTTTTTAACAAAGTCTTAATTTTAAGTTAAATAATTTTACAACAAATTTTTTTTAATTAATTTTACAACAAATATTTTTTTAATCAAGAGTTAATTTATTTTTTAACCAAGTATTAATTTTAAGTTAAATAATTTTACAACAAATATTTTTTTACCAAGTTTTAATTTTAAGTTATATAATTTTACAACAAATATTTTTTAATCAAATGTTTTTAATTTATCAGGAAAAAATGTTAATCAAGTGTTTTTAATTTATCAAGAAAAAAAAATTTAATCAAGTGTTTTAATTTTTGTATACCGTATTTTTGTTAAGTAGCCGTTTAACATTAAAGTAGGATAGCCATACATTTTCTACAAATTTAATCTACGGCTAGGCAAGTGAGAAAATTATACCATAGAAAGATTTTAGTACCTATAGTTTTTACAAAGTATACATACATACATTAGTAAAACATAATAAGATATAGTCTTATATTCTATTGCGAGAAAATCACTTTAGCCATATATCCCCCAAAACTCAAGTTTTTGTATACGAAATGTATGAATACGCGTTAGATCCCCTTAGAAAGTCCTCCTGCCAAGGCACCCCTCATCCTAGGCAGATACCCCGGATGCAGGTTTGCCTTAAAACACAAACAAACAAAGTATTAATCTAAACATTTTTTCTTACCCACACATTTTTGATAAATCTTAGGCAACGATTATACTAGTTTATATTTTCTATAGATCAATTAGAGGGAAAAATTGCACTTTTAGTAATCCTACAAAATATTTTTACTGTATATCACAAGTAGAGTACCATGATTTATAGAGTTTGAATACGATACGAATTGTATATCACAAGTAGAGTAACTTGATTTATAGAATTTCAATACGATACGAGTTCGATTGTTTATGTGCGACACTCATTTCAGTTTGACTATGAAAGCATAATTTTATACATGAATCAACCTTTTTAGAGGTCTTTTATGGATGCACTTAACCTATTTTATAGAAAGGTGAGCATAACTAGCACAAACTTTTAGACTAGATAGTACTATTGTTAGAAAGTTGAACTATTGGAAATAAAAATTGAAGATCCGTTTTAGCACAGTTGTATACTGCATGTACATAAATATCTTTCAATACTTAGATAGTTTAAATCACAAATCATTACTTAAACTAAAAAATACAAGGTTTTACTTACGTAAGCCACATCTTCTAGTCTCTGGACAAAGTACCAACATCTATACGGCTAGCAAGACCGGAAAATCGAATAATGATTTAAAATACATTAACTCTAATCCCCGGTCCAACTAGCACATTTTCATTCATTCTTAATACCATCATATGCTGAAATAGGTATATTATTTTGACACTAAAAACAAAATAACACATTTGAAGATATTAAACGCTTTAAAAGTAATTTTTTTTCTTATAACAATTTACCAGATTCACAATGCTATTTTTATGTAGGATAAAATTAGTTAGCAAGTGAAAATTTAATCTTAATTAGAATTTACTGAAATATAGATACCATGCATGCCTTATTTTCTATTAGGAGAAAGCCCTCAAACCCCAGTTTTTGTATACAAACTGCATAAAGTACTTCTACGATAGCTATAATTCCTGATTACATATTAATTCACTGGATTACCACTTAAAATTTGCAAACACCAAATACAGAAAAACATACAATAACAAAAAATCACACTTAAAAGTACAACACATCAAAAGTGCAACTATAAGAACCACATAATTATTTTCAATTAGAATTACGGTATCAACTTATATGTAACTAAAATAATAGAAAATATTACACTTACCCTGACTTGTACACGCGAGAGGTATAATAACTATATAAATTAATACACTGCAATTACCAACTTAAAATTTTGCAAAACACCAAAATACAGAAAAACATACATTAACAAAAAAATCACACTTAAAAGTACAACACATCAAAAGTGGAAAATATAATTACCACATAATTATTTTCAATTAGAATTACGGTATCAACTTATATGTAACTAAAATAATAGAAAATATTACACTTACCCTGTACTTGTACACGCGAGAGGCAAAAATAACAAAAAACTCACATAATTCACAAAAGAATGATTGAAGTAAAATCCACGTGCATATCCCTAGTACAGCTGATAACAGAAATTGAGATAAGAAAGTGCCTTGAGGCTCTACAGAGCCGGTACAATAAGAGTTGGCCAGTTTGCCGATAAGATAAAACCAGGGAGGGTGCTAGGGGAATACCGAATTGGGGACACGTGTTTCATTCTGCGTTCAAAAATGGGGACTTATGGATTAAGATCATGTTAGATTAAAGCCATTTCAATAAAAATCTATCCTTTTTGTAAACATGGGCATTATATCCTAAATTAAAATATCAAAGTTAAGCTACAACGATTAATATATTTTACGTAGTTTAGGAAAATAATGAATCATTAAATTAATTTCTGTGAAACAATTAGCAAAGAGCATTATACTAAAAGCAAATTATTTTTGTTAAGTTTTGATAAATAACAGTAGTAAATTATAGGCATTGCAGATGAATGAGTTCACGTATAAAATAGGTATTAATATTATTGTTTAAAACAATTTTTACAATAATAAACTAAAATTTTTATTTAATAAAGTCATAAACTAAAATTATTAATGAAAACTTGTTAATAAATTAAACATATCAAAATTTTTACACTCAATTTTTTTTATATACTTAAATTTTACAAAGACATCCTTTTAATAAAATCATAAACTAAAACAATTTTTACAATAATAAACTAAAATATTTATTTAATAAAGTCATAAACTGAAATTATTAATGAAAACCTGTTAATAAATTAAACTGATTACTCTAAAAGATAGCTAATCACAACATATATCAGAAAAAATATAAGCAATTATAATACCTGAAAAATACCGGACAACACTCTTGTTGCATGCGGACAAAACATCTGTTTGCTCGGCTAAAGAATTCTTAGGTATCCGTTGCAGGATGCAGGAGAACTTACCTACGCCCAACCTACAAACTCTACAAATTTAACGGCAACTGATTTTCTCTTATCAGGTATCACAGATCAGATAAGAGATAAGGAAGTGACATGCGCAGAAGACACGTGATAGTGACGTGTGCAAATCTGTGTTGATTGAATATCCGCTAGGTTCGTTGGCAGGATGTACATTGAGTGGCAACTCTCTGTAACAGGCTAAGACAAGTTAGATGATGCAATATCTACAGGGTTGAGGAAGGTAGAGGGCGCTTGGGTAATCACGTGATTTTTTTAAAGAACCAGTATAGAGACATTTTAGTTAGATAAAGTGGCCAGGTGTGTGTTGCGAGACTCCCTTTACACTGTGTGCGCCTATACTTAAGACGTGTGTTTTAATTGATTTTTCGCCGAGTTTCAAAAATGTCTTTGCTTGAATCGATCGAAAATAACTTTAACATTGAATACACTCCCGAGTTTTATACTCAAAGTGATGCTGATGTGTTGCTGCAAGAAATAATACAATTGCCTTTAGATGTAAAGCCTCTGCAAAGTAGTGAAAAGAAAATTTCCTCGACCCGTAAAGTAATTACTTTTGCTGATGAAGGAATCAATTACAGTTTACCTGGAGCAACAGTCTCTGTTTACTCTTGGATACCCATTTTGCAAAAAATACGTGAAGATCTACAGAAAGTGACAAATTATGAATTTAATATGGTGCAAGTGAACTTTGGCTCTGAAGAACAACCTAAAATTGAAGATGGTAACTACGAAGATTTTAATCTGGACCTATCATCAGGTGTATGCATTCTAAGTTTTGGATCTAAACGAACTTTGGATTTTAAACCAGCGAACTGTGAAACCACTACCATTAAATTAGAACATGGTTCAATGTGTAAGATATATCCCCCAACCAACAAACTTTTAACGCATGGTATTCCTTCTGAACCTTATGTGACAGACCCGCACATTAACCTAACATTTGCCAAAATGTACATTTATGAGCCTTCCCCGAAAAGGGCAAAGTTGGACGATTGGACGGACGATCTTTACCATAGCTTATATGCTTCTGTAAATAGTACATGGCACTTGGAAAGACTTATCTACGTTTCACTTCACGATGAAAGAACTGACTTGAAGATCTATATTAGACAATTTATACAGAATGCCCAATTAGACTATATACCAACCGGTCAGGGAGTCGTGATGAACCCTTCCACATGGATCGAATTTATTGTAAAACTATTAGATTTTAATATAGGTCATAGCAATAGCTCTTTTATTTGTAATAATCAATTATCTGTATTTAATGATGATGGAAAATGCATCTTACAACAAATTTACAAAACCGCAGATTCATTCACGTTAAATCCAATTTCCTTAACACTTTTAAATGATCAAGTAAAAAAACTTTGCGAAATGAGAAATGAAATATTGGAATGCATTTTAAAAACGCTATATACGACGACCCTGCCTCATTTAATTTTAAAATTAAAGCCGCAAAAATGTAACCGCGAACCCCATTGTAATTACGATGAAGCTAAACAACAATTAATGGATATAGTACATCAGGAAATTTTTAAAAACATAGGCCGGGTTCAAGATCATTCTTCGCAAAGGATACATGCCTGTTCGAATAGATCACATATTGATGAGCGAGAGGGTCTTATAAGTAGTAAAGCATGGTTTACGGTTGACATGCCGTATATTGCAAGAGAGATATGCGAGAAAAAATGCACTTGTCATTATGACGGAGAATTTTTTTCAAACATTTTCATTGAAGACTATATGAAGTATCTTCAAAATGAGCTATTTAATTCATTTTTTCAACCGTTTTCAGATTTTGCGAATTCCAAGGATGACAAAACATGTGTAATTATGTGATGTTATTGGTGTATAACTAGTATTGCGATTGTAAAAAATATATTAAAACCATTGTGATTATGTAGAAAAGGTATGCTTGCTTCTACAACAGTAAGATTTTACTGACTTGTGCATGCTTAGTTATAGAATACTCATTGAAAAGTTATTATTTTCTTAATTGTGTAAATAGTTTGTGTAATTTAAAATATATTTTTGTAAATAAATAAGTTTAAACATGAAAACTTTTCTGTGTTTTCTTTATGTGTATGTGCGTGTTGATTACTTGCAAAATAAAAATCTATTAAATAAAAAGTGATAAAGTTAGCATACTTGGTCACGATTTAAGGTTCTCGTTTTATACTTATCTTTTATACACTACAAGGTAGAAAGTTAGAAATTTAACAAAATTTATTGAAGCATGTACTATGGAAACATTAATCTACTACATAGAATTAAAATGTTTTGATTAAAATCATAAACTTAAGTGTGATAGGTAAATTGTGTTACATGAGAATTCCCAAAGTACTAATTTTTTATAAAATGAACTTAGCTAAAAAAGTTAGTTTCCATAATTTTATAACTTAATCGATTTTACAGGTTTTTCAAAAATAAAGTTAAGTGAGATAAAGAAACTTAGTATTTTTAAATAAAGATTTTTTAGGTGTTCTTTAATGTAAAGATCTTACCATATTTTACTTGAAGTAACAGAATATTTAAAATCATACACTATGTTTTTAAAACATTAGAGTATTACCTTGGCATATTTTTATAATTTTTATTAAGTAATGGGCTTGAATATTTTTATGAGAAATATCAACTAAGTGCACATGTTACACATTTTACTGATTGAGATGGTTATGCTTACAAATTTTAAATAAATATGCTCTTACTTTTATACATGTTACTTGTTCAAACTAAGTATACTTTTGATTTGTATACGTTTATGAGTTCTCATAAGTTATGAAATTATTTCTCGAAAGGAACTTAGCTATTAGAACTTTGTAAATTTCGTAGAAGTAGTATGCTTAACATGTTTTTGATAAAATAGATTTAAATGTGGTACAGAAATGATCAGCTATTTTAGCATAGATGTATAAACTTATCTTTATGTAAACCTTAACTAAATAAAAGTAATATAATTTATGTCTGTACAAAGTGAGGGACTTAGGCTATTTTTCAGAATTATCAAGTAAAGGGTTTTACAAAATACTTAGTAAACTGCATTAATAGATTGTAAGGTGTAATTTTTTCTTTTAGAAGTTTTGCACATTGGTATATTTTATGTTCTGATAAGTCGTTGAATATGTTCTTGAAATAAACTAACATATCTGTACTTTGAAAATTTTATAGAAGTGACGAACTTTGGTATTTTTAGAATGTTACGAACTTGATACATTTTTTCTGAAGTGCTAGATATGTGAAATTGTCTTTTTAGAAACATTGAATTATTCATATTAGTGCATTTCAGTTACTCTTTCAAGATAACGGACTTAGAATTTTTTACAAATAGCAAGCTAGTAACTTGCTAAACATGCTTCTTGCAAATATTTTTAAATACCGTTCTTAAAAATTATCAAAGTTGTAACTACTAAAAGAAATAAACAAATTAAAATATAATAAATTAAGTAGACACTGTGATTTTTAAGAACGGTATTTAAAAATATTTGCAAGAAGCATGTTTAGCAAGTTACTAGCTTGCTATTTGTAAAAAATTCTAAGTCCGTTATCTTGAAAGAGTAACTGAAATGCACTAATATGAATAATTCAATGTTTCTAAAAAGACAATTTCACATATCTAGCACTTCAGAAAAAATGTATCAAGTTCGTAACATTCTAAAAATACCAAAGTTCGTCACTTCTATAAAATTTTCAAAGTACAGATATGTTAGTTTATTTCAAGAACATATTCAACGACTTATCAGAACATAAAATATACCAATGTGCAAAACTTCTAAAAGAAAAAATTACACCTTACAATCTATTAATGCAGTTTACTAAGTATTTTGTAAAACCCTTTACTTGATAATTCTGAAAAATAGCCTAAGTCCCTCACTTTGTACAGACATAAATTATATTACTTTTATTTAGTTAAGGTTTACATAAAGATAAGTTTATACATCTATGCTAAAATAGCTGATCATTTCTGTACCACATTTAAATCTATTTTATCAAAAACATGTTAAGCATACTACTTCTACGAAATTTACAAAGTTCTAATAGCTAAGTTCCTTTCGAGAAATAATTTCATAACTTATGAGAACTCATAAACGTATACAAATCTAAAGTACACTTAGTTTGAACAAGTAACATGTATAAAAGTAAGAGCATATTTATTTAAAATTTGTAAGCATAACCATCTCAATCAGTAAAATGTGTAACATGTGCACTTAGTTGATATTTCTCATAAAAATATTCAAGCCCATTACTTAATACAAATTATAAAAATATGCCAAGGTAATACTCTAATGTTTTAAAAACATAGTGTATGATTTTAAATATTTTGTTACTTCAAGTAAAATATGGTAAGATCTTTACATTAAAGAACACCTAAAAAATCTTTATTTAAAAATACTAAGTTTCTTTATCTCACTTAACTTTATTTTTGAAAAACCTGTAAAATCGATTAAGTTATAAAATTATGGAAACTAACTTTTTTAGCTAAGTTCATTTTATAAAAAATTAGTACTTTGGGAATTCTCATGTAACACAATTTACCTATCACACTTAAGTTTATGATTTTAATCAAAACATTTTAATTCTATGTAGTAGATTAATGTTTCCATAGTACATGCTTCAATAAATTTTGTTAAATTTCTAACTTTCTACCTTGTAGTGTATAAAAGATAAGTATAAAACGAGAACCTTAAATCGTGACCAAGTATGCTAACTTTATCACTTTTTATTTAATAGATTTTTATTTTGCAAGTAATCAACACGCACGTACACATAAAGAAAACACAGAATTTTTGCGTGTTTAAACTTATTTATTTACAAAAATATATTTTAATTTACACAAACTATTTACACAATTAAGAAAATAATAATAACTTTTCAATGAGTATTCTATAACTAAGCATGCACAAGCGAGTAAAATCTTACTGTTGTAGAAGCAAGCATACCTTTTCTACATAATCACAATGGTTTTAATATATTTTTTACAATCGCAATACTAGTTATACACCAATAACATCACATAATTACACATGTTTTGTCATCCTTGGAATTCGCAAAATCTGAAAACGGTTGAAAAAATGAATTAAATAGCTCATTTTGAAGATACTTCATATAGTCTTCAATGAAAATGTTTGAAAAAAATTCTCCGTCATAATGACAAGTGCATTTTTTCTCGCATATCTCTCTTGCAATATACGGCATGTCAACCGTAAACCATGCTTTACTACTTATAAGACCCTCTCGCTCATCAATATGTGATCTATTCGAACAGGCATGTATCCTATGCGAAGAATGATCTTGAACCCGGCCTATGTTTTTAAAAATTTCCTGATGTACTATATCCATTAATTGTTGTTTAGCTTCATCGTAATTACAATGGGGTTCGCGGTTACATTTTTGCGGCTTTAATTTTAAAATTAAATGAGGCAGGGTCGTCGTATATAGCGTTTTTAAAATGCATTCCAATATTTCATTTCTCATTTCGCAAAGTTTTTTTACTTGATCATTTAAAAGTGTTAAGGAAATTGGATTTAACGTGAATGAATCTGCGGTTTTGTAAATTTGTTGTAAGATGCATTTTCCATCATCATTAAATACAGATAATTGATTATTACAAATAAAAGAGCTATTGCTATGACCTATATTAAAATCTAATAGTTTTACAATAAATTCGATCCATGTGGAAGGGTTCATCACGACTCCCTGACCGGTTGGTATATAGTCTAATTGGGCATTCTGTATAAATTGTCTAATATAAATCTTCAAGTCAGTTCTTTCATCGTGAAGTGAAACGTAGATAAGTCTTTCCAAGTGCCATGTACTATTTACAGAAGCATATAAGCTATGGTAAAGATCGCCCGTCCAATCGTCCAACTTTGCCCTTTTCGGGGAAGGCTCATAAATGTACATTTTGGCAAATGTTAGGTTAATGTGCGGGTCTGTCACATAAGGTTCAGAAGGAATACCATGCGTTAAAAGTTTGTTGGTTGGGGGATATATCTTACACATTGAACCATGTTCTAATTTAATGGTAGTGGTTTCACAGTTCGCTGGTTTAAAATCCAAAGTTCGTTTAGATCCAAAACTTAGAATGCATACACCTGATGATAGGTCCAGATTAAAATCTTCGTAGTTACCATCTTCAATTTTAGGTTGTTCTTCAGAGCCAAAGTTCACTTGCATCATATTAAATTCATAATTTGTCACTTTCTGTAGATCTTCACGTATTTTTTGCAAAATGGGTATCCAAGAGTAAACAGAGACTGTTGCTCCAGGTAAACTGTAATTGATTCCTTCATCAGCAAAAGTAATTACTTTACGGGTCGAGGAAATTTTCTTTTCACTACTTTGCAGAGGCTTTACATCTAAAGGCAATTGTATTATTTCTTGCAGCAACACATCAGCATCACTTTGAGTATAAAACTCGGGATCATGTAGTATTCGATGATCAAGCAAAGACATTTTTGAAACTCGGCGAAAAATCAATTAAAACACACGTCTTAAGTATAGACGCACACAGTGCAAAGGGAGTCTCGCAACACACACCTGGCCACTTTATCTAACTAAAATGTCTTTACTGGTTCTTTAAAAAAATCACGTGATTACCCAAGCGCCCTCTACCTTCCTCAACCCTGTAGATATTGCATCATCTAACTTGTCTTAGCCTGTTACAGAGAGTTGCCACTCAATGTACATCCTGCCAACGAACCTAGCGGATATTAAATCAACACAGATTTGCACACGTCACTATCACGTGTCTTCTGCGCATGTCACTTCCTTATCTCTTATCTGATCTGTGATACCTGATAAGAGAAAATCAGTTGCCGTTAAATTTGTAGAGTTTGTAGGTTGGGCGTAGGTAAGTTCTCCTGCATCCTGCAACGGATACCTAAGAATTCTTTAGCCGAGCAAACAGATGTTTTGTCCGCATGCAACAAGAGTGTTGTCCGGTATTTTTCAGGTATTATAATTGCTTATATTTTTTCCGATATATGTTGTGATTAGCTATCTTTTAGAGTAATCAGTTTAATTTATTAACAGGTTTTCATTAATAATTTCAGTTTATGACTTTATTAAATAAATATTTTAGTTTATTATTGTAAAAATTGTTTTAGTTTATGATTTTATTAAAAGGATGTCTTTGTAAAATTTAAGTATATAAAAAAATTGAGTGTAAAAATTTTGATATGTTTAATTTATTAACAAGTTTTCATTAATAATTTTAGTTTATGACTTTATTAAATAAAAATTTTAGTTTATTATTGTAAAAATTGTTTTAAACAATAATATTAATACCTATTTTATACGTGAACTCATTCATCTGCAATGCCTATAATTTATTACTGTTATTTATCAAAACTTAACAAAAATAATTTGCTTTAATGCTTTAGTATAATGCTCTTTGCTAATTGTTTCACAGAAATTAATTTAATGATTCATTATTTTCCTAAACTACGTAAAATATATTAATCGTTGTAGCTTAACTTTGATATTTTAATTTAGGATATAATGCCCATGTTTACAAAAAGGATAGATTTTTATTGAAATGGCTTTAATCTAACATGATCTTAATCCATAAGTCCCCATTTTTGAACGCAGAATGAAACACGTGTCCCCACAATTCGGTATTCCCCTAGCACCCTCCCTGGTTTTATCTTATCGGCAAACTGGCCAACTCTTATTGTACCGGCTCTGTAGAGCCTCAAGGCACTCTCTGTTATCAGCAATTTCTGTTATCAGCTGTACTAGAGATATGCACGTGGATTTTACTTCAATCATTGTTTTGTGAATTATGTGAGTTTTTTGTTATTTTCACCTCTCGCGTGTACAAGTACAGGTTAAGTGTAATATTTTCTATTATTTTAGTTACATATAAGTTGATACCGTAATTCTAATTGAAAATAATTATGTGGTAATTATATTTTCCACTTTTGATGTGTTGTACTTTTAAGTGTGATTTTTTTGTTAATGTATGTTTTTCTGTATTTTGGTGTTTTGCAAAATTTTAAGTTGGTAATCCAGTGTAATTAATAGCAATAGGCATTATCGGTAGAAGTACTTTATGCAGTTTGTATACGAAAACTGGGTTTTGAGGGCTTTCTCCTAATAGAAAATAAGGCATGCATGATATCTGTATTTCAGTAAATTCTAACTAAGATTAAATTTTCGCTTGCTAACTAATTTTATCCTACATAAAATAGCATTGTGAATCTGATTTATCAGCAATATCACATGCACGTGGTTGTTTTTGTGCTGTGCGATTTTTGTGCTGTATTATTTGTGAATTATGTGAGTTTTTTGTTATTTTCACCTCTCGCGTGTACAAGTACAGGGTAAGTGTAATATTTTCTATTATTTTAGTTACATATAAGTTGATACCGTAATTCTAATTGAAAATAATTATGTGGTTCTTATAGTTGCACTTTTGATGTGTTGTACTTTTAAGTGTGATTTTTTGTTAATGCATGTTTTTCTGTATTTTGGTGTTTTGCGAAATTTTAAGTGGGTAATCCAGTGTAATTAATATTAATAGCATTATCGATAGAAGTACTTTATGCAGTTTGTATACAAAAACTGGGGTTTGAGGGCTTTTTCCTAATAGAAAATAAGGCATGCATGGTATCTATATTTCAGTAAATTCTAATTAAGATTAAATTTTCACTTGCTAACTAATTTTATCCTACATAAAATAGCATTGTGAATCTGGTAAATTGTTATAAGAAAAAAAATTACTTTTAAAGCGTTTAATATCTTCAAATGTGTTATTTTGTTTTTAGTGTCAAAATAATATACCTATTTCAGCATATGTTGCGAAATTTTAAGTGGGTAATCCAGTGTAATTAATATTAATAGCATTATCGGTAGAAGTACTTTATGCAGTTTGTATACAAAAACTGGGGTTTGAGGGCTTTTTCCTAATAGAAAATAAGGCATGCATGGTATCTATATTTCAGTAAATTCTAATTAAGATTAAATTTTCACTTGCTAACTAATTTTATCCTACATAAAATAGCATTGTGAATCTGGTAAATTGTTATAAGAAAAAAAATTACTTTTAAAGCGTTTAATATCTTCAAATGTGTTATTTTGTTTTTAGTGTCAAAATAATATACCTATTTCAGCATATGATGGTATTAAGAATGAATGAAAATGTGCTAGTTGGACCGGGGATTAGAGTTAATGTATTTTAAATCATTATTCGATTTTCCGGTCTTGCTAGCCGTATAGATGTTGGTACTTTGTCCAGAGACTAGAAGATGTGGCTTACGTAAGTAAAACCTTGTATTTTTTAGTTTAAGTAATGATTTGTGATTTAAACTATCTAAGTATTGAAAGATATTTATGTACATGCAGTATACAACTGTGCTAAAACGGATCTTCAATTTTTATTTCCAATAGTTCAACTTTCTAACAATAGTACTATCTAGTCTAAAAGTTTGTGCTAGTTATGCTCACCTTTCTATAAAATAGGTTAAGTGCATCCATAAAAGACCTCTAAAAAGGTTGATTCATGTATAAAATTATGCTTTCATAGTCAAACTGAAATGAGTGTCGCACATAAACAATCGAACTCGTATCGTATTGAAATTCTATAAATCAAGTTACTCTACTTGTGATATACAATTCGTATCGTATTCAAACTCTATAAATCATGGTACTCTACTTGTGATATACAGTAAAAATATTTTGTAGGATTACTAAAAGTGCAATTTTTCCCTCTAATTGATCTATAGAAAATATAAACTAGTATAATCGTTGCCTAAGATTTATCAAAAATGTGTGGGTAAGAAAAAATGTTTAGATTAATACTTTGTTTGTTTGTGTTTTAAGGCAAACCTGCATCCGGGGTATCTGCCTAGGATGAGGGGTGCCTTGGCAGGAGGACTTTCTAAGGGGATCTAACGCGTATTCATACATTTCGTATACAAAAACTTGAGTTTTGGGGGATATATGGCTAAAGTGATTTTCTCGCAATAGAATATAAGACTATATCTTATTATGTTTTACTAATGTATGTATGTATACTTTGTAAAAACTATAGGTACTAAAATCTTTCTATGGTATAATTTTCTCACTTGCCTAGCCGTAGATTAAATTTGTAGAAAATGTATGGCTATCCTACTTTAATGTTAAACGGCTACTTAACAAAAATACGGTATACAAAAATTAAAACACTTGATTAAATTTTTTTTTCTTGATAAATTAAAAACACTTGATTAACATTTTTCCCTGATAAATTAAAAACATTTGATTAAAAAATATTTGTTGTAAAATTATATAACTTAAAATTAAAACTTGGTAAAAAAATATTTGTTGTAAAATTATTTAACTTAAAATTAATACTTGGTTAAAAAATAAATTAACTCTTGATTAAAAAAATATTTGTTGTAAAATTATATAACTTAAAATTAAAACTGTTGGTTAAAAAATAATAATAAAAATAAATTACTCTTGGTTAAAAAAATATTTGTTGTAAAATTACTTATTTAACTTAAAATTAAAGTTCGTAGGCCTCCTGGGGATGTTGTTCATTTCTTTGCTCCACATAGTTAATTATTATTTAAAGAAACAAAAACAACAACGCATCCTCTGTGCTACGCCCTGTCTCCATTCATGCGAGGCTAGCGTGATGGGGAAAGGCACAGTAAGAATTTTTATTTGAAATGAGGCGGTAGACGAATTCTACCGGGCGGCTGGTGGGTCCTCATTTTATAATAAAATTTTTTATTTCAGGTGTAATTCATATAGCTTATTTAAAATTATGTCAAAGTCTCTTATTTTGATACTAAATGTTAAAGTCCCTTATTTTTCATGAGAGAATGCATCGCAATCTGTAAATTTTTCCAAGTCCCCTTATTTGTAAAATATGTCACAATCTGAAAAAAATTACAAGTATCCTTATTTGAAAAATTGTTAAAGTCTGAAAATTTTTCCAAGTCCCCTTATTTCAAAAATATCTTAAAGTCTGAAAAAAATTATCAACCCTTCGAACATCCTCTCCCCACATCCGGTCCGACCACGCCCCCCTCTCTCTCTCAGCCCAGGGAACGCAGTTATACAGTTGCCCACGGCTGCCCACAATTAACATGGGCTGCCCCTGAGCAGAACTCTTATTTATCTACTACTCAGCTCAATAGGCAGCTTGAATTGTGGTTTAATCTACCGAAAATATATGAGCCTTGTTTTTTTCGCGAGAGGGATAAATTGGGCTGATGTATGTATTTTAAAATGCTTGAAATGTTTGTTTTCTAAGTTTTTTGGTTAAGTAAAATACGCTCCAAGATTTTCCCTTTTATATTTATGCAGTCAACTTATTATTATATTTTAATTAGGTGACATACCAAGGCTAAAAATGAACAAAGGAAGCGTATTTTGAGAAACTGAAAACGGCTAAATTCTAGTGTGTTTGAAAAACGTTTGTATAAACAAAAGTATTAAGCATTAATTTGCGTAAATTACAACGTCCAAGTGTCTGGGCTTAGTCTTCAAAATACATTTTTAAAACTGCATTAACTTTTTTAGAAACTTTAACAAAATTTATAATATAAACAGATATGCATTTAAAGACTATTATTTTTTAAGTAACAGTAATCATTGTAACCATTAAAAATAAAGAGAAAGCATGCAAATTTTGTAAACCGCTTTGTTAAGTAGACTAATTTATAAGTGCACTTAAAAAGGAAAACAGTATTATGTTCTTTAGGGCTTGTAAAACCACTGTATCTTGCAAAGTAGAAATGCATGCGTTGAGGTAATAACTCAAAGCAAGCATTTCTACTTAGTGCATGGATTCAACGCTATTGCAGTGTAGCTTCTATAACTTACAGAAATTGCACCGCAATATGTCTGTCTGTATATGTGAATACGGACATGTGTATATACACAATGATTAGCTTATCAAAATGATATTGAAATAAATTGTAAGGCGAAATGCACATTTTTCGATGACAGATGTTAATTTTTTTTTTTCTATCATTGAAATTGTCGGGACAGTGGCCTGCGCGAGGCTTGATTATACAAAGAGGGCTGCTGTTGCTGGTCATTTCATTATGGGGGCACCTATTCGGCAGGCAAACGCTACTTCCTAATTTTGAAAAAGCTCCAGATGCGAGACCTAGCACCTTAAATCGGCATGCCCGGAGGTATCATTTGAACAAGATCGGGGATAGATGTGAAAGGATAATAATGTGATACTGACTTACACTGATAGTGTCAATCGTAAAAAAAAGGGGAAAAATAATAATAAAAGTAATAACTGGAGCACTAGTTTGAATTTCAACAAACATAATGAATATCTAATCATGAAATATTTTTCTATAAAGTGTATTCAGAAATATTAATCTTAGTTCGTTTTTTTAGCATAATTTAAGAAATATCATCTCGTTCTAAATCATAGATACAGTCTTTTCGCATGCAAATACATTGTCTCTTTGTACCGTAGCTATAGGCGCGAGATAGAAAATAGGCCTTGTCTCGTCTCGCAAAACTGCCGCAAAGCTTTCTCTCGTCTCGCAAAATCCCTATATACTAATGACAGATACGCCTACCTCTTCTCGCATAAAATCCGTAAATTTCCCTCTCTTATCGTCTGCCAATCATCCCTATTATACACTTACTTATTTTTTAGCTACACAATTGTCTTCACCAGTGCTGGATCATTGTTGTTACCTTTAAATAGTTTTTTTTCCCCTATAAAGAGGTTTAGACGTAATTTATTTTATAAAAATCGTCATAGCTTTTAACGCTATAAAAACAACATGAAATTCGTCTTAATTTATTATCACAGCTGTTAAATTCACAAACAGTCAAAAGTCTATGAATAAGATGCTCCAGTCGGAAAAAATGCGTAATTAACAAAAAGAAAAATGAATAAATGAGAGAAACTGAACTTTTTAAAAATCCTATCGGAATATTCTAAAACACACAAACTAATCTTAATAAAGGTTTTCAAATACACTGCCAGCTTTTTCAACCGTCCTGAAAAATAGTGTGTGTTTTTCTTCTTTTTTTCTCGTCACTTTCCTTTCTTCTCATATCTTTTTCTGACTGTCGTTTTTCGTGCCAGAGCGAGGCTAATGAGCTCTGATGCACTGCGGTCGAGATTTACGGGATTCGGTTGAGTTTGTCACACTGCAATTTAAGGCAATTAAAGGTGTATTCTGTAAAAACATCAAGGCTTGTTACTTTCTTCTTAAATTATGGCAGCTGCTTTCTATTTCTGGAGCAATTACACTGTCCCTTTTCCGTTACGTTTTGTGTCTTTACTTAAGAAATATGTTTTCTACTGTATAATAGTATAATTTTCTATAAAAAAATAATTAAAAAAAAAAAAATCCGATTTTTAAAAGTTAGAAACCGCATTTTTAAGTAACAAATACATAAGCAGTTCCGAGTGAAGTGCAATTCATAGGAATAATTCTTTTTATAAATGAAAACCTTCCAATCTAATTCAAAGTAATTACAAAACATTATTATTTGTTATATTTCTATGTTTGCAAAGTTAAATTAAAAATTACTATTCAAAAGTCTGCAATAAAAGGTTATATTTTAATAAAAACATTAAAATCAATAGAAAGCACTTTTTTCTAAATTTAAAAAAAAAGTATAAAATTTTCACAGTTAAAGAGTTTTATATAAAATATTATACACATATTTAAATAATGATCTATAGTATTCCTGAAAAGATCTTTTGAAATGAAGTTGTTACGAAATTTATGCAAAAGTATACGCTAAGTACTATCTTTAACATTCATAAATACTTTTAAGGCAAACTCGAGATTTATATGCTACCATAAAAAATTGTAATTTTTGTACAAATGTTGGCTAAAAAAATAAATATATGAACATGTAAAATAAATAAATAACGTTCTAAGCATTAATTTTGTTAAAAATGTAAAAACAAGAAAATGCTCCGAAAGGGATTTTTTAGATACAAACTAGTATACAAATACATAATTCTTACTTACTGAACAGCTGGAAAATGACACATTAAATGAGATACGGATACCCGCACTTGACATGGTTGATTCTTTCAAACGATGAGACTTGGTCATCAGTATATAATGCATAACTTAATATTTTGAATATGAATAGCATTATCTACGTAATAAAGCTAAAACTCAAAATATTATAATGGTAACTAAATATTTTCAAATCTATTTCTACAATGGAAGAATTTAGTAGAAGAGCGTAAATGCATACTAAAAACAATAACAAGTTTTAATATGAAACGAAAAGTTTTTTTTTTTTTTTTTTCGCGATTTAGGAGCTAAAAGTTCATATCAATATCCCATTTGTGTTTATCCTAAGGAGCATAATCAAAAATACAGAAGTTTTACGGTTTTGTCACAAACTGAAAATTTGCACCGAAGATCAAGATCATGCAGACTGCAGAGGCCCAGTTTATGGCCGCATCAATATTCATGAGAATTATACCGAGATAAGTTTTTTTTTTTCATGCGAATATAAATTCATCCCGTTGATTTGTTATGCGCTTCAATAAGTTTAGCTTGATATTTCGACAATGATCTGGGGGATATTTAACTATGCATTAAATATCACAAAAGCAGATGTGAATTATGCAAGGAAAAAGACAGAAACATAGCAGGTGTTTTCTTCCTGCTTGAGCATGAAGAAAATGCTTTTTTTTTTGGGGGGGGGATAATCGTGAGCCATTTACGATGGAAAAAATAAAACCCCATTTTATGATAATTGATCACCAATGTTACTCTTATGCAGAATCATACTAACTGAAGGTCACGATGCCCGCAAGAATTACAATAAATTATTCGCTAAATGATAATTATGACGAGGGCTTTGCATATAAGGCAATGTAAGTTATAAAAATTATTTTTAAAAACTTTCGCGAAAGCGCGGGAGATAATTTTCGTGACTTGATTGAATATTATTCTTTTTAATTATTGTTTAAGCAGTTTTGAAATTAAAAGTTTAAATTAATTTAATACTCGGAGAAGCGAAGGGTATCATCACCCTATGTTAGTGTTAAATAGGGGGAACTCACCATGGGAATCTCGCTAAATCACTTGACAGTTTTCTGTGTATGTAAATTTGAGCTCATGAAGGAAAACTCGTAAATTTCTCGACAAGAGGTAGAATTTGAAGAAAAAAATCATTCGCCGGACTTGATCGTATTCGAAAATTTTCAATGAAGCCTAGGCTTCCAAACTTTCAAATAATAAGGCTACGTATTTGAACATAGTTTATTTATCGTAGGAGAAATGCAAATTTTTCAGCTGATTTTTTTCATCGTATCCATATAGCAAATACTAACACGATCTTTTATCAGCTACGTTGCTTAGCCACCATGAGTGGAAATCGAAAAATTGCGCTTGAGTAATATTTATTATTGCGTTTTACGGTAATTTCTACGCGCGTCTGTGATTTTGCGGCTGTTTTAATGTGTAGCGCCTCTCTTCCTTAGAGATTGTCTTCCCGTCAACTTACCATATTAGTATAATTACCAACGCAATATTACCTGAAATTCAACTACATGAGCGCAATGCAACTGCAATTGAGCCATATCAAGAACGAAGGTTGGCTGTAAAACACTTTTCGTTCACTTGCACTCAATGAACGAAAAATAAACAGAGCCTTAGTGAGTGGAATATCAAGATCATTCAGTGCACTAGGTCATGATGTTACAGCAAAAATTATTAAAGTAATACATAGCAGTAACAACGTTCAGTCGTTGAGACATTCATGCGTTTATAGCTCTTCCTGTACCAGTTGGAAATTAAGTTTTTGCTGGATATTTTAAGCGAAATCGGCACTAAAATACACTGAGTATTTATTTTGGCTACCAAATAAACAATGGCAATAATTTTTAAAAATTTATTTCAAAAAAGTCAAACAATGGTTGAATATTTCATACCCAACTCCAGAATAGTGACTAACTACCATAAAAGTAAACGAAAGATAGCTGGGGAAAATAAAGCCTACGTATGGAATGAACGCGCCAAGACAAACAACACTTATTAATAATGCGTTTGCTAAATTTGATCGTTAGAGATAACATTTAATTTCTACAAATTCTACGTTCATTTTTAAGTTGCAGAAATTTCTCGGTCATTGATAGCGGAAATCATAGGTGTGGTAATATAAGCTATTATGTTTTGTTTGAAGACATAAAAAAAAATAACTATGAAAGTTTTTTTCAAAATCGCAGGATAAGTGCTGAAAGTTAAAAAAAAAAAAAAAACTTTATATATCCTTTTATCATGATTGAAACCTCCAAAAGTTTTAACGTGCTTAAAGGACTTTAATATTTTGTAACAACTGAAAAAATAAATTACTAAACGCATAAGGTATTAAGCCATTTTTATATTTTATAAGAAGGAAAAGATTAACTGTCATATCAAGGCTGTTCATAAAACTTTTTCACCCATTTAGAAGAGAGCGCACGAAAGTTTCTTTTTCGAAGTTTTTATATCTGAGAGAGTTTCTCATAATCATGTCATTAACAAATACAAATGGCTGTGAGAAAATATTTATTGGCACAAGGCCATAAGTTGCAGAATCTGAAATATTATTTATCAACCGTCTGTAATAAATGGAAAATACTGTTTTAAATTTCTTTTCTAAGTACTATCCTCTTATTTTATACTGATGTTTATAATTCTTAATAGGATGTGAAAAGAATTTACAGTTTTAAAAATGTTTAATAAAGAATAAAAAAAAGAAATGATTTTTTTTTCCGAAAGAAAAATTTAAGTAAAGATAGATATTATTTAGCCATTTTACTTCTTTAAAATTTTTATAATCAAGTCGAAAATGATTTTTTATATTACAAAATGTGTTTGTATTAATTAATAATTAAGCTCTGACTTTAAATAGAAGATGAATATATAGATGATAAATGAAAATATACTATTTAAAAACCGTCTGTAATAAATGGGAAAAATTGTTTGAAATTTCTTTCCTAAGTTGTATTCTCGTATTTTATACTGATGCTTTAAACTCTTAATATGATATGAAAAAAAATATTACAGTTTTAAAAATGTTTAATAACGAATAAAAAATAGAAATATTTTTGCAAAAGAAAATATTAAACAAAGATAATTGTAATTTACTCTTCTTTAAAATTTTTTAATCATGCCGAAAATATTTTTTATATTACAAAATGCATTATTGATTAATAATTAAGATGTAGATTTTAATAGAATATGATTATTTAGATGAAAACGTGAGAATATATCTATATTTCATATATAAACTTGGCAATTACATTTTTTCTAATTACTTTCATGTTAATATTTTATGAATTGTTTTTTAAGTACTAAAATGCATTTTAATTTATTATTGTCTAAACAATAGTTCATACGTTTTAAATTTTATTGATTTTATCACATTTTGCATAATTCACGACAAATCAATTAATGTAAGCGTAAAAGAAAATCAATAAGTATATTAGTTTCAAGCTAGCTTTGTGAACATATGCGCAGGCCAGTACATCTATTCAGTTGCTAAAATTTAAACTGCAATAATCGGGAATAATCAGCGATTTATTTCCATCTTAACACAGTTAATTAGAAAGAGAAGAAATTCATTTAATCCTGAAGAAAAATTTTCAATGAAATTTAAAAAGCTTGTAGTTTTACTAAAATTCATTTGAACTCAAATTCTTTACCAGGCGAAATTATTGTATAAATAAATAACTAAAACAGCAAAACGCAAGCAAGCTATTCCACATTCAAAATTGTTTCACAATCTGTTTACCAATTATATTATCACCGATTTATCGTTCTTCCTTCGTATACTTGTCAGTTAATAACAACAATGAATGCCAGCGGTGAAAGTATCCAAATCAGCATCTTCATATCTAGGGTATCCTTTTATGAACGCCTAATGACAAAATAATGCGAGAAAATAACTCAGAGCTGAATTATTCGTAAAAGACAATTACAGTATGATAATTTCTTCAGTGTTTACTGCATTAATGCAAATATCACAATAAATAAAAAAGGTGCGAAGCTTACCTAAGAAGTAAGAGTTCAAATTACAATTATTTAAATTTTTGGTCCAAAAGTTTGCATTGTATGATAATAACATGCCATAAAACGAAAATAAAACTTATTTATTTTTTCTCTCTTGCGAATAGGAAAATAGCTTCGTAGCATTGTGTATAGTATCTGTTGTTTCACTGAGAAATTAAGCTTAATTTCTTGTGTGTGTTGTCCCAAATAAAATAAACAGAACACTATCCCCTCCCCAAAACTAGAAATTACCGCCATCAATTCAACGTATTCTGATCACGCACTTTTAGTTTCCCTTAATTCGTGTAAAAAATAGTGCCAGAGAAACGGGCACTACAAGGCCCGAAATCATCAACTGGGGCTAAAACAGGAATTTATACCTTCTTTTTATGGTCCGAAAGTTCGTCTGTTGGACGACAACGCTGCCAGATTAAGCAAACGGAACATAAAGGGACAAAATCACGTAACCCATTTCTGGTATCGTCTGCAACTTCCGACGTAAATACGTAATGAGTCACGCAGCTTTAAATAACCCGTTCGCGGTCGCCAGCAAAGCCGGGCTTTATCAAAAAGCATAAGGCGAATTCTGCCGGAAATTAAGGCTTAGAGCTAAGGCTTTACTTTTTTCCGCCCCCCTCCTCCGCCCTTGCTGACCTTTATGGACTTTGTGTTCAAAATGATGTGTTTAGGCAATTTTAACAAGTCTCCGAGAAAATTTTTCCCGAAATGAATATTGTATAAGCTTAAGTTATGAGCGGAGATAAAAATGTACATCTGAATTATGAATATTAGGTTTCATAAAAATGGCAGTTAAGGAGCTTACAAAAATTTTACATTTTTACGAAGTTGTTAACAGTATTTATGAAAAACGAGAACTTCGCACATGGCATGGAACACGGAGCAGCGAAATAAAGGAGAAACTTTAAGATAAGAGAATTTATGTTTATAACTTTATAGTATTACGTTAATCGTCATTTTTCTGCGAAAGATAAAATTTAAAAGTGTTAATTCGCAGTTTTCTCATTTTTATACAGCACATATTTTACAACTTTGCATTGGAGTTACTGTTATTATTATTATTATTTTCTTTTTCAGAAAGGGAAGATTTTAAAGAACATAATAATTCTTTCAGAAGATAAGTTTATTTTATTTCACAATTCATTTTCAACAGCTTTAATTTTGTAGTGAAGATATTCCGTTAATATCTTACAAAAAACACTCAAATAAGGAAAATTGCTGATTTAATTATAAAACTTAAAAACTGCAGATAAACAAGTATCTGAATAATAAATGAATACAGAAATTTATAAGTGGTTTCTCCAAATTATTGTTATTTATTTTTCAACAATAGTAAAATTTACAGAAGTACAAAGTATTAATTTTTTTTCTTTTATTGCTGATATATTAACCTAACTATAAAAACAAACTTTTTAAATACCTGATTAAATTAATTATTACTTTTTAATGAGCTCAAATTAAGAGAGAATTAAAGTTTGGTAAAAACACCACAAATGATACTTTGGCATAAAGGAGAGAAAAACTGGTAAACCAACACAAAGGTAATTGGCCTACATGTTTAGCTTCGACAAGCGCAACAAATGAATTTAATTTTTTTTTTTTTAAATGAAATTTGGCGATTTTTCTTACATTTATTTGATACGCTTTTATCTTTTCAGGCACCAAGATGAAAAAAGTAGATGAAGACTAGGACAGACACTGTTGACCGAAACGTAGATAGAAATCCTCAATTCAGTCTACTGAAGAGTAGTAGGCTGATGCTAAGTGAAAACGAGAAATGATCATTGAAAAAGTAATTGATGAACGAAGTTTCTAAATCCAATCAACATTTGTATCCTTTCCCTTCAAAATTCAGCAGTGGACCATGTGTGTAGTAGGGCTTTATTTAACGTATTTCAGGAGCAGACATTGCACATTATATATCCTCTGAGCTCACAAACGATTTTTTATAAACTTTCTGGTAATTAGATTCGAAAGTGAGTGCGTATTTCAAAAAATTACTTAGACAATGATTATTTATTAATACTTTATAAATTGCTCATTACAGAACACAAGACTTAATTGGACACAGGTATCATACACGTAGTTATGAGAGTGGGTACTCTATCTGAGTTGAACAAATCCACAGAAATTAGGCGGAGCCAGTAACTGGACATATAACATTGATCAATGAATTTACAAAAATCTATAGGAATAACTATTCTTAAAAGGACTGTTTAAAGAGGGAATACTGGTCACTGGTGTTCGAAAGAGGGGGGGGGGAGGGGTGTTAGGAGTTCAACGACACCTTCCCCCCCCCCCTCTTGTAAAATACAGTCCATATTTTTATTTTTCTTTTTCTTAACATAAAGATTCCGCCTTTTAACGTTCGTAACATCCCCTCCCTTAAATTAAGCCTGCATACGCTACTGGCGTACATTTACAATAAAATAAAACCACCATACATTAAACAGTCAGTTCGATCGACTATGGCTGTTGTGAATTTAAATCATAAAAGAAAATGTGATTTTTCAGATTTTAAGGTGGACAAAACCACAGAACTATTGGTAAAATCATACTTTGGACAGCCATTCCGATAGACTATAAATTTAAAAAAATTAAATCACTAAACAAAACGATTTCTCAGATTTTAAGGTGGACAAAACCACAAAATAGTTAGCAAAACCGTTGGGTAAAAATATTAATTCCGTTAATCAGGAAGGGTTAAAAAAATGACGCTCCCTGTTTATATACTACAGACATATGAAATCAACTTTTGCAACACTTAGGGTATTCTCAAGAAAGAAACGTATGCAATAAAAAGGATTGATATTGAGATTGAAACAATGTAACTAAAAATATTTTAATTCATTTTCATTTATAGTGCGCTGATTGTTAAAATGCTGATGCATAGTTTCAAAAACATGCGCTGAAATTTAAGTTATATTAATCCTATTGAATACAGAACAAAAATTCCAGTATTAAAAGCCCCAAAAGTCTTCAAAACCGAACAATTTGAATAGGAAGCACTCATTTATCTTACCATTCGAATAAAGGAATTTTTGCTGAAGTCAAGTCAAACAGTTTCACACATCACGTCTTCAGTAAATAAATCTCAAACACTCAAATGAATTCGAAATCAAATGAAATGCAGCAAAACGGTTCATTTTGTTAGAAATTAAATAATCTGAATAAATTAGTTTAATGTTCAAAATGAGCTGTGTTTCAGAGAGAACCGCATAAAAAATCTGAGCGCTAATTGAATTAAATCTTAGCAGATTTAACACAAATAATTAAAATTTTATGGATAGTTCTATTTAGAAAAATTCATGCAGACACAAAAGCAAAGAATAAATATGCAAGGATAATTCGAAAGTAAACGGAAACTCTCATTAATTACTTTCATTAACTGTTTGTTATGTTTGAAGTATGTTTACAAAATGCTTTCAAGAAATTCCCTTTAAATAAAACTTTACGCAATCAACGGAATAAAATAAACTTTTTTAAAGTGTGGAAAATTTTCATTTAAATTTAAATAACCATGCTGCTACAAAGTGAAAATGCGTCGATACATCTGTAAGTTTTTTGGTCTGACAGATCAAGGTAAAATGGCTACGCTATATAAATCAAAAATATATTTTGCAATACAAAGGAAGTGTCGTCTAAACATATAAATAAAATGTTCCTGAAAAAATAAAACAAAGTAAATATTCCAATTAAAAATGTGTGTTTCATTAATTAAAATTTTGATTATATTATTTCATGCATTGAAAAGGCAGCAGTTGTCGACAAAAACATTCGTGACCATTCATATAATGATCATCATCGATCGCGGATATGCTAATTCAATGGCAGCATTCAAAAATTTATGTAATGCAGTGAAAATATGGATCTAACTTAACGCAGTGTGCTACAAAAGGCCAAGCCTGGTTTCGATGCATTGTTGTATACAAGTGTCCAATAATAAACGGAAGCCATTTATTTGATGATCAACTGCCATATAAAGTTTTTCTGTAACAGGTGAGCCATAGGCAGTGTCTAAAAAGTGTGCTTTATGCTTTTTTTGAAAATATTTGCTTTTGCTCGAAAGGGCGTGTCATGTTACATATCTAGTATGCTGAAGCAAATTATATTGGCATTAGCAGGTTGACTGTATAACATAACTTTTCTTGAAACACTAGTATGAAAATTAAAGTTTAAACTCATATCAGGAAAAACTAGGGAGGAAAAATCTACAGAAATCGTTGATCAAAAACACTGAATCATAATTACAGAATCAACTTTTAAATTTATAAAAAATAGAATCTTTACAAATATAAGTAAATAAACCTAGATCGGAAAAATGAGATAGAAATCATTTTGGATAGATCATGTGACTTTTGATATAAATGAAAAAAAAAAAAAAAAAAAAAAAAAAAAAAGAAGAAGAAGAAGAAGAAGAAGAAGAAAGAAATTGTGAGTTTCTTCATGAATGATTTAATGGTTTATAAATAAGAATTTATTTTATAATTCCTACACCGCAAAATAAATGTTGTACTGAAAATATTTTTAATCTGCAACTACCAGTCACAGATACTTCTACTATGTTAAAATGATTTCACACAATACTATCCGAAAATACACCGAATTTCAAGTAATTATTTTGCACCAAATAAAATATATGTGCTATTAAAGTTTGGTATTTTATTGAAAAAATTCTAATGTAACAGTAATATTGAATAAATTAAAAAAAACCTAACATTTCAACTTTAAAGCAGAAATTTGCTGATACGTCTAAATTCAGTCACCGCTTTTTAGCAAAATAATTTTCGTATAATAAAATATTTTGCTACCAAAAATTATTTCGTTAACAGAATTAATGATGGTTAAAATATCAATAGAAATGTTTTTGTCGAATTCAAGAAAACATACTTTAAATTTATAAATTATGTCATATTTATATTTATTTAAAAATATTTATTAATTATCTTATATTTCAAATTTATAAATTTTTAAAATATATAAATTTATAGCAAATTTAACTATATAATAAAAAATATTATTTTATTATACAGTTAAATTTTAGTTAATTATTATATAAGTAATTTTAACTATTTATTATCATAATATTATATAGTTAAAATTGTTAGCGCGCAACATGAAGAAAACTCAAAAGAAATATAATAAACTAATAACATGCTAATCGATTACCGAATGTAAGATGCATTTCATGAAAAATCTGAATATAATTAAATTGATTTGAACTAAAAAATAAGTAAATGAAAATCAACATCATTAATATTCTTCAGTAATTTTTATGAGGTGCTTCCAAAATGAAATTGATTTCCTCATAATTTATATTAAGTGACTCGTTATTAAATATTGGGCTGTAAAGAGCTGCATACTTCAGCCAAATGAGGAAAAAAGGTACAAGAACGAAAAGAAAAAAAAAAGTACGCATATGATGTGATAGCAAAACACTAGCACGGCTTTGATGGAATTTAATATAATCAGATTGCGTGCTTATATTTATTTTTATCGAATTAAAATTTTTTAAGAAGAAAGTTATTTCCATAAAACTAAGAAACGGATATCTTTCTGTTAAACCCAAAAACTTGTTTTGTTACGTAAAATTATTTCCTTTCTAGAAAGATAAATATAAATATCTATGCATAGATATAAATATCTATGAATAAATAATGCAAACAAACAATTTTAAGAGCTAATTTTGCCATTTAATTTATTTGAATTCGAATATTTCTCTATTCTTATTGTGTGAAACCGAACAAAAAGTTTCACGAATAATTATTTGCAGTGCGGAGAATATTATAATGAAATGAAAATTTTGTTCTACCGCAATATTTCTTTATTAACTCGAGGGGGAAAAAGTGTGGTAATATTTTAGTGGCTCATACTAGTTTCAAAGAAGAAATTAAAGCATTGAGTATGTAGTGTGTTATACGCGATTTAGCTTGATAATTATATTTTTCTATCATGTTTTAGATTACACTAAGAATTCGCTTTTACCAATAAGTTTTTGCTGAAACTGATCTTTTAAACTCTTTTCGTAAATTGTTGTTCTTCATGACGTTTTCTGTCTGATATTTACTTATATTTGAAGCGCACTACATTCTTTTAAATTATATTATTCGTATTAGTATTATTATTTTGTAGAAATGTTTTTTAGTGTTTTTAAGTAAAGTGTTTAAATAAGTTTGAAACAGAGAAAAAATGTCATTGGCAAGTAAAATTTTCTAAGCGAAAACTGTTTGCAAGTATAAATTCAAGATGATCTTTGAATGAATGAAAATCTTTGAAATTTTTTTTCTTCTTTATGATTTGAGTCACTATTCTGCATCGAAACAAGACTGAATTTTAGAAACACATGCTTTGGTGTGGTTTACGATTTACACCGTCAGATGGCGCAGCCTGGCCTTTTACTGAACGTACTGCATAAACAATATTACATAAATTGTAGACATAGTAAACGGAAAGTTATTAGCAATGTGTTAAAAAATGCAACGAAAATCTTTTTTAAAGGACTTGACAAAATGAGTAAAAGGAAGTACTTTCAAGAAGAAAACGTAACAGACTCTTGGCAATTTTTATTGCATTTTAAATATCTCCATTGTAACGAAAATAACACAATCAATATAAGTATATTTAAAGAATCAGCGGGATGAAATGTTTGTATTTATGTATCAGTTTATAAGACATCTTTGATTTGCATTGATGGATTTCATTCTGATATGAAGATAACATAACTTATCTTGATCTCTATACCACAATACCTACTATAAAAGACAATGTTTTCGTTTAAAATAAACTCAGTATCGAGTTCTATTCGTCATGTAATGCGAAAAGTAAAATTTTATTTTCACTTGTGTAGATTGGAAGAAAAGTTAAATTTATCTAAATTAAAATGCAATATAAGCACACGTAAACAGTTAACCATGTAACTACGTGAATTTTGGCTGTGAGGGTCTCTAGGTCTGTAGCACGCGATGAACGTTTCTATCGTCCACCATCTTGCAGGTAGTTCAGTCGAGCGATGGCAACGGCTGTTCTTTTTTCAGCATTGGGAAAAGGTTGCGCCGCAAAGGCTTAAGAATAAGCTTTTTCAGCAAAATTTCTCGTTCCTTTTTAAGAAATGCACACTTGTAGGATAAGTATTTAGGACCTGTACAGGGACTGTACCTTTCTACAAAAATTTGTCTACTCTGTTTTGATTAATTTAAAATTGTATGTCTGACCACATCCATTCTTCTTAAAAAGTCTCATGTGAACACGTACTAAACTCGGGATTTTCAGGACACAGTTGTTAGGGTTTTGAATGATCCGGGATTTTTAACATACTAAAAAGTGCCTTGAGAAAGAAGATTATAAGCAAAAAAATGTTATAAAAAGTAATTGTTGCTGTTTTAAAAGTATATATAATATCTTATCTGAAAAAAAAAACAGCAAAAATATCCATTGATATATTAACCTCACAACATATCCAATCCAACAGCATTTTCACATGAAAGTAATAGAATGAAGAAAAAACTATAACCTAAAACAAAGCATTTGTCTTTTCGATCAAAACATTAAATTTTCGTGGAAAAATATATACACTTAAGTATTTGAAATAGATAGAAATATATTCCATTTGAAAAACTTGATTTCTCATGTTACATATTACCTTCGAACACATAAAGCACGATATGTAAGATAAGAGCTGAAGTTTTGGATGTCAAAGAAATGTAATACGAGAATGCTCGATAGATAAAATAGCAAGTCAAATGCATTTCAGAAGGATCAAATATTTCTTTTTCGTATGCAAAAAATATATGCATGTTTATTCATAATAATGCAAGAAATATTTTCTTTGGAAATATTTACAATTATACTGCATTACAAATTTTTGAAGCATGCTTTAAAAATACGCATTATGAATGATACATTTGTATGTATGCAAAAGCGCGTATTTAAGATAGACATCAACCGCAAAAGTCATAATACATATACGGTAATTTTTGATAATCTGGCGGTTGGTTAGTCCGGCACGTTCCATAATCCGATACTCTTGGGAAACGCATGCCATATTGTCTTCCGAACCGCCGACCACCGTGTATGTAAACAAGCATGCCTGCCCCTGTACTAAATTTTCCCTTTTGTCATTGTTTTATAGTTAAATGTATTTTGCAGTGTATGTATCTAATGTACTGCAATGTGACCAAACGAAAGCACACGACTTTGTCTCAAAAACAAATGAGCTTGATAATCTAGATTTTTTTCGATATTCCGGAAGCTGTCTGGTTCTATATATATCGGATTATCGAGACTGTGTATAAATGCAAGAAAGTGTATAAATGCAAGACAGATAAACTCAGAATTGTAAGGAAAATTTTGTCATATTTTCAGACGGTTATCCCCTTGAGGCACAACCCTTTCCAAATGCTGAAAAAAAGGGCAGCCGTTGCCATCGCTCGACTTAACTACCAGCAAGATGACGGACGATCGAAACGTTCATCGCGTGCTACAGATTTAGAGACCCTTTTTTCAGCCAGCTGTCGTCAAAAAAGGGTCTCTAGCTCTGTGGCACGCGATGAACGTTTCGATCGTCTGCCATCTTGCTGGTAGTTAAGTCAAGCGATGGCAACGGCTGCCCTTTTTTTCAGCACTGGGCAATTTATCCAGCTGCTCTCGCATTCTTCCATTTTTCAGCAGATGTCAGTGCTTTTAAAAACGACGGGACGACGTGCTTTTTCGACGGGAAAGGACGTGCTGAAAAATAAAGAATTCTCGTGAAATCTATGCCACCCGCAACTATTTTTATAGAAATCAAATCTATTCTTCGTGACTGGCAACAGTCAAAATGTCAGAGTTTGGTGTAACCAGAGCGGGAACACTGCGCGTTAAAGGGTTAAATCTGTTTTATTAAGGGGTTTTTCATTCGAAGTTCTTCTGTACGTGAGTGAGGAGTATTATTTCAATCAATTTTTTTTAATCACGTAAAGACCTAAAACCCAATAACAATAGCTGTAGAACAACACTAGTACTTACAGTTTAAAAATGATAGCTTTAAGGATACAACATACATTTTTTTCACGCCCAATAATCTTACAAAAACATTTTAAAAGCGAAAATACTCAGAACTCCGGCACATTCCATTATTTCCATGCAACTAACAAAAAAAGATAAAGAACAACTACTAGAAAAATAAAGGTCTGTTATTACAAAAGCAAGCAGTTCCCGACAAAGAAAAAACGGCTGGGAAAAAAGAAAATTTAAGAAAAAAAAATGCATATCTCTGGAAACACTTTCTAGAGTCTGATGAAAAGGAAAAACTTGTTCCCTAGCACCTCGTTTTTTCCCAGTGCATAAATATACGGAATTGGAGGAGAGGTGTGTCTGGAGGAATAGAAAAATAAACAAGTGTTCCAGACTTAAATATGACAAGAACAAGATGGATCCCAAATGTCTTACATTTTACTTACAGAAGAAAACGTAAAATGGTCCGCTGCTACAAAATTACGGGCGAAACGGGATCTGATTAAAAAAAATTGCACAAGACATGCTTGTAGATAAAAAGATATATACACAATATATGTAAATTTTAAATTATCCCGATGGAAACTATTTCTAATTACAGTGCATTGGATAGACAGTGCTTATTCATTTCAATTAACACAGGCAAGCTGATACTAAGCATTGTGAAATACGCACCAAGAAAGAGATAGAGCTAAAAAAAAATCTCAAAACAGAAAAAAAATAAGACTTTGAAATGATGCTTTTCCTGCTTAGATATTTTTTCTTCGTTATTTCAGAAAAAAAAGAAGGGGGAGGGGTGGCGATTCTTTTCTCGTGTTTGCTTTAGACGAGCAATATTCCGAGTAATGTTCTTTTGGGAATATTTTAAAAGAATTGATAGAAAGTGGATGCACGTTTTTTTAAATTTAATTTCTGATTAAAAAAGATTTTCTTTCTTATAAAAACGCGTGTTCAATTATTTAGAAACCAATAAAACCTAAACATGAGTCACTAAGTAATGAATGGTAAATTCCAATCAGAAAAGTAGTTAATGCATAGTGAGAGATTTCAAGTAACAAGAATCAGATCATTGAATGTTTTGGTGATTTTTAAACAAAGTTAAAATTTGCAAAAGAGCTGAATTCCTGGAAATGTATGAAAGACGATCCCAGACAGGCACTTACTGCTTTTATGCGAGACGTCCATTACCGTCACTATTTAACGAGATTCAATGTTTTTTCAGTTGACTCAGAAACCCTAAAAAGTGTTCGTATGTCGATTTTCCTATCCATGTTTTCAAGTTACGCATTTTATTTTTCTTTAATATCTCAACAGAAATAATTTATACACTTTATATTTTATTTTCTATAGAATAATTTAGCGAGAAATCTTTATTGCATGTGTCATTAGTAGGCGATAGTTGTTTTACACTCGAAAAGTTTTTGTGAAGCTATTAATTTACTCTCACCTATTGATGTTCTTAAGACTCTTCTATGACTTAAGACTCTTCTATGACAATTACTAACGGAACAACAACAACAACAACAATAATAATAATAATATATGTAATGCAATTTCTAAAAAATATATTTATCAAACTCGCCATTATGATTTAAATCTTTTATCACCGTAAAATCATAAATAAATATTAGTTACAATTTTCAACGAGCGGGATTCTTAGTTCGTAAACGTGAATAACAGCATAGTGCTCATTACAAAGCTGATTTTATTTCATACAACAAGAATTCCGCAGTATAATTAACTTTATAAGATTTTGCTTAAGTGGTCCTTTTGAACAAAGATTGATTTATTAAAATAAATCACTCAACAAAGCGCGGCAACAGAATTCTGTCTTGGCAAGGAATGCCTATGTCAAAAGATTTCGACACAGATTTAATTTCAAAAATGAACTGTAATACGAGTTGTCAACACATGACAAAATGCACAAGTTCATTACTCAAAAGGCTAAATGTCGAGTGACGCAACTGATAAGATTGGGAGATTGCAAATTGTTTTAAAATAACCACTGCTTTCACGAAATCTCGACTCGAACGGGAAAGCACAAATTCGTCCTTAAAAAGCAATGCTACAAATATAAATAACCTATGAATCAATAAGTATTACAGTGATTAAAAATATTAAATCTTCGCAATTTGTTTTTATTCTGACACCTAACGTCAGTACAATTCCATAAAAATATAAAGCTATGTCAATTTCCAGTTAAAAATACAATATTTCACGCTAATACTCCAAAGAGGATTTATTCTTGAGTAATTATAGAACACGAAAAAGATTTTTTTACTCACTTCGTATTTAAAAAAAATGTATTAAGAAGATTAACTTTTTCGAGAAAAATTTCAAGTTATATAAAATTAATATTAAAAAAAATTAAATCTTATTTAATCTCCAAAAAAAATACACTTAATATAATTACTACTTCGAAAGCAGATCACGGATTGGAGAAAAATATTTTCTTTTCAATTTTAATGGCACGTAGAATTTTACTGATGATATATAGATACTTTTTTTTTTGTTGCCGAAAAGAGCCACTAAAAATGAAAACACCTTAAAATTTACACACTGTTGTGAAATGCAAACAATAAAACTTACAAAGGAATTTATTTATTATAAAGAAGCGTGGAATTTTTCGTATTGCTCAAGTAGTAAAATATTGTATATTTAATAATGAAAACGTGGACGACAGACATTCTCAATTCAGTTCCTGCTTCCTGAATGTCAAGGAAATTTAATATTATAAAAAGCATATTTATGGATTCATGTAAAATTCGAACATTTCGTTCCAATTTGACGAATAATAAAAATAATTTTACATTAAATAGTATAAGAAGCAGAATCTAGGAAACGCAAGTAAATTTTTAAATTATTCAATTTGCGTACAACATTTATTTTATTAGAGAAAGCCCTGTCTGGAACTTTCTTTAATTAAAGAATCTTCCAGTAAGGAACAATAAAATGTGTTACAATAATACAGATTTAACTTAGAACAGATTTTGAGTTCAGACAATTGACATTGAGATTAGCGAAATTTAACGTATTAAAAAGTTTAGGAAAAAAAAAACCGATTTACTTATAAACTATACTTCAATTTTATGCATGAATACACTACTAATAAACGAACATGTCCTTTCAATGTACAATATCGGCATGCATTGTTTATATGTTCATAGATTATCGCTTTGATAAACTTGATATTTACTATTTCACGTTACTTAAACAGTTGTTGACGAGACAGTAGATAATACTATGGGTAATAGGATATTTAATCAAAAATAAAGTTTTATTATAAACGTGTTTTTGTTTGCAGTATGAGTGTGTCTGTCATTAGACATGTCTTATCTTAAAGTGGACCATAATCATCACATTCGGAACTGCGATAAAGTGAAAACTTAACAGATACTGAGAAAACTAAAAGGCTGAAGTCAAAAACCTCGTATTACCAAAACCATGCAAACAATCATCAATGTGTAAAATCGCGCAAATTAGTGTTTTCTTCCCAAACTGCTGCAATAAGTGGAAAAGTATTTTATTTATTAAATAGTATATTAAGAGTATTTTATTTATTAAAAAGTATATTAAAAATATTTATTAATAAAAGTATTTCATTTATTTAAAAAAGTAGTTTAAGGATTTTTCGTTTAGTTGTGCATTAACTCACATGAATGTAATGGTCAGCTGTAGCGCTTGGTGACAGCATTATCTGACCAAAAGCGAGGGTCACACAGGCAATCTCTGATCAATGGCATTTGATAGTGCACAACACATTTCAAATATTATCTCTTGAGGTATAAATGGTGATTAGTGTGTCCCTTTTTTCTGCAGAATCGACTGCTCCTAAGTTCAAACAGAGGTTCTCTGGTCTTTTTTATTTTTTTTATTTTCACCAAATTGGATTTTGCCGGACGTCATTAAGGAATACGATTACCAATATTTTCGCAAAATTATACCTACTTTCGCCAAACTATTTTCATTTTTGCAATTTGAGATGTTGCCTATCGACAGCGCGACTACTCTTTTAAAGGATCCATGACTCAAGCAACCTATGAAGTTCTCGGAACGTTTATTAACGTACAAAGACCGTTGAGTGGACTAATAAGTAAATCAATAATTCCATAATAATATATAATTGTTAAATTATTAAGTATACCATAAAAATAGGTCCGCCTTGGTGAAGTTAGAAATATAGACCAGTAAATTCAAAACAGCGTTTTAAAATAGAGTCAAGTTCTACGAATACAAGAAGCTATCTTTTTTTTTTTTAAATATGCAAGTAGAATTCCTATAATTAAACTGCTAAGTGCGACAACTTCAGCCGGAATACATTTGATGAAATATATTCGGTAATTCTATTTAAAAAGATTAGTTGTTTAAGGTATCTTACATAGAAGAAATACGGCATTTTTCGAATTATCGTAACTATATCAAGTATATGAAATGAGAAATTTAAAATGAAAACCTCTATAGTCTAACCGAAATATATCTGAGAATATTTAATAAAGAAATATATAACGTAATTTAATTTTCAAAGCTGTTCCTTAACTGTTCCAGGCAGATAATCCAGTTAAATAAACTCACTTTTGTCAAAATTTTAAATACGTCTTATTCTGTTGCACTCCTGGAAATAATTCCAACAATGTTGCCTTAAAGATAAGTTTACACAGTTACACAACTGCATAACAAAATTCATGCTAAGTTAGATGACGGGAGGAAAGATTGTAAAGTTAAATTTAATTAGAAAGTTGGTAGGTGACTTTTTTAATAATACGCGGCTGCGTTGCGAGAATGTACTTAGTTAAAATTCTGTAAGTCGAAAATATTACTTTATCAAATAATAATAATGTAATAAATGTATATATATGAACGGAAACTAAAATTTAAAATTGTTAAGAAATGTAAAGATAAAATTGAAGGTTATCATTTAAATCTTAAAAGTAAAACGAGAACGTAGAATATTAGGTCAAATGTGATATTTTTTACACTTTTTATAATGTAAATTTAAATTTTTGTTGTGTTACGGCAAACCTACACGAGTGGCATTTGCCAAGGGGAATGCCTTGGGCGATGCATTTTTTAAGGGGTTATAACGCGTATTCACGTTACATTTGGAGAAACCAAGCAAAACTCCAGACAGTTAGCTCGACAGCCGAGCGACAGGCCCGAACCCAAGACCTTTGCATTTCAAACATCTATCATGTTTGTACAAGCGTAATATCCACTCGGCCTTAAATATTGAAATGGAATTACGATCGAAATTCATTCTGCTTGCTAAGTATGTCACACTAAGCGAAAATGATATAATTTTTTGCACATTTCGTTGGAATCTGCCAAAATTTTAACAATAAATTAAATTTTTTTAAAGCAATGAAATACGTAAATGATATTATTCAAAATTCATAAACGAATATAAACACTGAACATGCAGGTTACGATCAAAGTAGTTGATTTGTTTTTATAATTTATATATAATAGAGTGCGTTTGGAGAACCTATTTTTTTTTCAAGTTTTTGAATTTAGAAATCATTTGATAAAACAGTTTACAATAGATCAGAGTTACAACGATATCATATCTCAAACATTAGAAAAATATGCATACAATAAATATATAAATATGTTATTGTGTTTATGCAATTTTTAACGAAGAAAAACACGCATACTCGAGCTAAAATAGAAAGGACGTTTTCTCATGTGTGGCAAATTGAAAATTTGATGTGTAACGCACGTAAATAAAATAGCATTCTTATGTAATGGTTGTCATTTCACGTACTTGGAAATGAAATTTCATACCAACTGCATTTTTGATAAAATCCAGATGCGAGAGTCAAAAAGTATACCCCGAAGAAATAATATAAAAATTCGATATGCAAAACAAGCAATAAAATGCTCGATATTTTGTTAAAAAATTCTAAATGAAATGGAAATTTCTGCTCTCGAAATTCAACGCTGTGAGCGCCTTAGGAAAGTAAAATGAAGATTCGTTAAATGGATTTTCATTGTTCTTTCCCTTATGAAACTATTGTGTGTATAAATGGACTCAATATTTTATACTTTAAAATCAGCGTATAATGTCATGGTAGAACACCTAAACAGTTGTAAAACTATACAAGACAATTAAAGAAATGTTGTAAAAGTTGATTCTTCAACATCTTCAGACCCGACATCTCAAATTAAAGAGCAAGTTCGTAATTGTTTTTAAAAAACCTGTTACACTTAAAAGCGATAAGTGGAAAGCGCATTTTCAAATAACTTTTCGAATTAATTCTCAGTCACTAATTCCTAGTTCCTCCTAATTTTTAATTTCTTAGTTAATTCTGCTTCGCCTAATTCTCTGTTTCCTTTGTAAAAATTTCTTTTCACCCATAAACGAAGACAGTCAAGACACTTTATAAGGTAAATAATGTCTTGCAAGTTCTTTTAGCTATATGACTTTCGAAAAAATAAAATCTGTGGGCCAGTGTGTAGGATTTACAGACTCCCATGCATTAAAATCATCTATGCAAAATCAAAGCATAAACGCATACAACGCCCGTCATTTCAGAACTGCAAAATATCTTTTAAGTATCGTTTTAACCCTTTCAGGCGCAACCCTTTCCCAATGCTGAACAAAGGGCAGCCGTTGACATCGCTCGACTTAACTACCAGCAAGATGGCGGACGATCGAAACGTTCATCGCGTGCGACAGATCTAGAGACCCTTTTTTGACGCAGCTGGTTGTGCTGCACAACCAGACGACAGCTTTAACGACAGCTGGCTGTGCTCGCGCATAGCCAGCTGTCGTCAAAAAAAGGGTCTCTAGATCTGTGGCACGCGATGAACGTTTCGATTGTCCGCCATCTTGCTGGTAGTTAAGTAGAGCGATGGCAACGGCTGCCCTTTTTTCAGCATTGGGCAATCTGTCCAGCTGTCCCCGCGTTCTGCCATTTTTCAGCAGATGTCAGTGCTGTTAAAAATAATCGTGACCATTTTTTTACGGGAAATGAACGTTCTAAAAGGTAAAGGATTCTCGTGGAGCTATGTCACCCGCAACTATTTTTATAGAAATCAAATCTATTCTTCTTGACTGGCAACAGTCAAAACGTCAGAGTTTGGTGTCCTCACGGCGAGGACACTGCGCGTTAAAGGGTTAACAGTGTTAACAAAAAGGTCTGCGCATATGGTACTCTGGGACTAAGAGGATAAAATTAATAAGTTAAAAGGATCTGCATTCGCCATGCATTTACGACAGTATGAAATACGAAAACATTTTAAAAGCCTGATCTAAATAAATAAAGACATATTTTAGAAACTTAAATGATGTCGTGTTAATAAAGTAGAGCTCATATAAAGTTCTAAATTAACATGTCAAACAATGTTAAAAGTACACAAGACAAATTAAACAAGTATCAAACAAATTAAAATTCATAATACTGTCTGAATCTCAGAGCTTTAAATTTTTTATACAACTGTTTCAAAAGTTAGTTGTATAAAACTAATAAGTTAAGGCATTTGAGATATTCTTTCATTTATGTGAATATGGACTGCGTAAATGTTATTAAAGATTTGTTACTGTCAGAAAAGTTAAACATTTTTGTAAAACCTTGATTGAAAGTTATATCGTACTCGATCAGTTTAAATACAGCACACAGGTTTAGCAAAGATAACACCTTAAACAATTGCAAAACTGCACAAAGCGAATTACCGAAGTATGATAAAAGTTAAAATTCATAATACTGTCATTGAGAACATCAGAGCCATTTTCATTTTTCATTCGTTTACGATAACATCCTATTCCATAAGGTCTCCGAAAGCATCATTCGGAAGAAATAACGAAACAAAACCCGAGAGACAAAATAAATAACTTTGAGTTGAGTTGCCAGTCTAATTCAAAGCAGGAAGCACATTTACATTGGTGCCTCATAACATGCAACTTGATATATAAGGTCAAAAAATAAAAAGCACTCAGATGATGAATGAAATACGTTCCAAATGGAATATCAGACTGAATCCCTCCTCAGCGAATGTGTGCGGCGTGTTTTCTCCAGCCGCCGAGGAATAAACTGTATTTTGAAATAGCAGTGACGCTTTGTCAAAAGTTTCCCGTCTGGGAGAATGCAAAAAGGGGATATATTTCCGAATAGGGCTGCTCATGTATTTTAATGAAACAAAGCTCAACACATTACGGGAAATTTTTCACAAAATAAATCGTCTTTAAAATACGTAAAATGTTATTTTTTGGTTTTTTTTTTCCGAAAGTAGGATTTTTACAACTCAAACAATCCCAATCATAAAATGCAACAATAAATAAAGTTTAAAAAAAGAGGCGGGCACTTGCCGATTAGGAATTGTCCACTACAACTGCCTGAAAGTATTGTGGCCGGTTCATTATGGGGGCAATTAGCGGGCGACCAACATAGCCCCTTATGAAGGGAAGGGCAAGTTAACATCTATGATCACGCTGGGGTTAGAACTCGGACCCAAGGATTGATAGAATGGTTCTTCCGATACTATACCATCTGGGCAGTGCTAAGTAGAATTTAAGTGAAATAAAGTGACACAAATTTTACTGCTTACAGAATTTCTGAATTTCCAAAGCATTCTCGATGGAAAAATGATATGATTTTTTGTAGAGTGTATTGTATATTAAGACTAAGATACTCGACGGCTATCTGCCTAAGGAGAGGTGTCTTGGGCGAGGGACTTCTTAAAGGATTCAAACGCGTATTTCTATAACATCTGAGGAAAACGCCCGAACTCCAGACTATTAGATTGATGGCCGCGCGATCGGACCGCGCCCGGAACCTTCACACTTCAGAAATCTACCATGTTCAGTGTTTTTATAACACGGATATGGTGGAGCCCAATTTTCCGAAGAAAAAGTATTTTACGTTGCTATTGTTATATTTGGAAACATTTATTTTCGGATTTGTTTGCTTTGTCCCAATAGACCGCTTTTGAATCATGATCGAATTAAGTGGACAACACAATGACAGTTTCTACTGGAACAGTGACAGGAAATTTTAAAAACCATGCGATGAGTGGAAATCGAACCCACGAGAGTACGCTTAAACGACTGGCGTAGAGAAGGACAGACCCTTAATCTCTAAGTGAACGGCTCCCCGCATTTTACGTCAAAGAGTACTCTAGTAGTTTACTTGTATAAAAGTGATGTAGCTTTTGCAAGTACAAATGTTTAAAAGTTATTTTCTTGCCCTATTAAGCACAACTAGTTCAAAAGACATTCAAAAGATGTTTAAAAGACGCCTTTTGAACTAGTTGTTTCACTAGTATTGTTGTAATAAATTCATCCAAATTAAGATATTTGAATGAAAATTTTCTGACAAATACAAGTCTGTAATATTTTTATCTCATTAAAAATGCAGCATAATTTAATTACGCAACATTTGTAGGCTATTAATTTAACTTATTTTATGAATTAGACTATGCATTATAAGTACATTTTGATATGAAAAACTTGAATTTCGTGAACGTAAAAAATTGAATTCAGTAGGCAACGCTACATAATGCAGCAACAGTGGCGTAGACAAGGGGAGGGCGGAAAGGGGTCACAACCCCCCATGAGGAATTTTTTGCTATACAAAATATTTATTCTTCACTCTGCTATCACACACGCGCATACATATATATGTGAGTTGCAGTAATCGTAGCCCCCCATCCTTCTCCTCATAAACAATTTCTGGCTACGCCAATGAGCAGCAGAAATAAAATTTGATTGTACTTCTAATCTACTAATAAGTCATTTCGTATTTACACATCATTAATAAGATACAATTTGTTCAAATAATTTAAATCTTAATATTGACTTTCAAGCAGCAAATACTAAACAAGATTTGAATAAATTATCTTTAGATTCTACTTGGAATAGTTTTAATATTTCTACAAGCTCAAGTTTTAAATATCAACAAATTGCTACAAATAAAAGCTCGAAATGGGTTTTTTTTAATGCAAAGTAATACAAATTCTATTGAGTAATAGAAATATCCATGAAATTAAATTTCCACAAATGCACTCAATGGCAACTGAATTGCTCTCATAAAAAATGTACAATTTTGCATATGAAGAGCTTTAAATTATCAAATTAATAGAATATTCATAAGCGAGTTGTTTTTATTCCTTTTTATTCATGAACGAGGCAAATGAATTCAAAAGTTGCTGAAAAAGCGTAATCAGAATAAATTTATTTTATTGTTGAGCATTGTTTAACGGAAAAAAAAAATGCTTTGAACATGCGATCCATCTAATTCTCAAAGGAAATTTTAAGGGTTTAAACGATAATTTTAACAGATTAAAAAAATCGTGTATTGTATTAAAGATTTAGGAAATTCCGTTAGATTAAATAATTACTCTGTTTCATTGCATTCTGATACACTTTAAAAAGTCAGAAAAAATTGAAAAGGAGGTGGATGAACAACCACTGTGGAGTTTGGTGAAATAAATGGCAAAATGTATGCATGTCGTTTACTGTATTCTCGATTTATAAAAGGAAATCAATGTAAATATGATTAATTTGCAGACTTTTCGAAAGCACAGATATATATTAAATGTAATTAATTTATATAACGTAATAACGGTTTTGCTGCCATGTACGCTAACATACAAAACTAAAAATTTACGACCTCTGCAATTTAAGTACGATGCAAGAAATAACAACGATGATATTAATAAATAATTTAAAAGGAATTAAGTAAATATTTTTTGCGATTTAATGATTTTAATAATAATAATAAATAATAAAACTATGTAAACGACACTATAACTAAACTGAAAATTGACACATTAAAATGATACGGACCAGTAAAACTGTATTTTAACATTTAAACTAAAGGTCTCAAGAATTACACCATCTAACTTCTACTAAAATCTAAGTCCAAACCATATAGCGTGGACAGCAATGTGAGGTTTCAACCAAAAATATCAGATGGTTGAGCAAATTTTCGGTAGTGTGTCATCAAACTATTACGTCTGACTTTTTGTTCGGGATAAATAAAGATACTATAAAGGGGATACAAGTTGGCGATGGTAACACAGAACTGCAAGTCCACCCTCGAAGTACCTAGTTTCAGCCAAATTAATTGAATGTCTCAAGCACAGAAATTCCTGAAAGAACCCGATGTTCGAAAGGGTTTAGTGTACTTCTAGTCCACTCTGGAGGTCATCAATAAAATTGTGACCTGATGAAGGGCGGTGTAGAGGTCAAGAGGGTCGGTACACTTCTCTAAACATTACGATTGTGAGCGGATATAAAGTGTTTCCGCAAAGAAAATGCTATTTGCACCAAAATAAACATTTAAATTGTGCAACAAGTTTAGATGCTCCTTTAGTGCTTTCAATAATATTCAAATATACAGAAAGGCCAATTTTGTCTGGGTGGAAGACAATTCATTTCACATAAGTGAAGATTCGAGAATGGAAGGAAGAAAATGTTTTCATTTGTGCAAAAATTGGTAATTTCAGATATCCTGTCGCAAGGACGTAGCCAAGTAAGTTTTTTTGGTCAGGAGGAGGGGATATGAAATAAATTATCTATAGATAAACGGAATTCATGCACGGCATAAAGCTTACGCTAAATAATCTGTACTTTTTTTTTGGGGGGGGGGGGTACCTATATCCCGATATCGCCTCACAATACTGAATTGAATTTAAGAGTTTATTAGACACGATAAAGAGGCTATGCTAACATGATTGAAATATAAACATATATATTTCTTTGACACATATAAAACGGATGCTAGGAAAAGTACGAAAATAAGAAACTTTAAATAAAACTTACGGCACAGTAAATTTCGCCAAAGAGAAAGCATTTAATACCTAAAAAACCTCATAAAAGTTTATCTTTTTAGGCTGCATATATTACGAAGTTTTAAAAGAGAAACATAAAATATTATTTATCAATAAAAAATACTTTTATACAGCCTGGTGTAGTAGTTTCATTGTCAATTTATTTATTTATTTATTTACCAATATCCCTTTAAATTTGATGAATGCTAAAAGCACCATTTAAAATACACATTATAAAAATTTATTATTCCTACGTTATTAAAATTTCATAAATGTATAATTGTAAATTGTAAAGACACTCACGAAAAATTAGAAAAATAAAACTAAACTCAATAATCATTAAGAAATTTGTCCAGAAATTAAAACAAAAAATAAAAATGCTACGTATTAAGAAGGGTTGAAGAAGAAATCCCAGCAGAAAATACGATAGTTACAAGATGTAAACATTGTAGTAAAATGTAGCACGTGCGATTACACATGCAATTATCTTCCTACGCGAAAAGATATAGACTATACCAGCAATTAAAAATGAATTAATCAATATTGCCTTCCGCTGTATTGATGACAGCGTGCAGGGTTATGGAGAATAAAAAGTAAAGTAACAATAAAACATATTACAAACTGCATTTGTTTCCTAGGCCACGAAAATTATGCATTACATATACAGCCATATTCGTCGTCAGATTGGTAATTGCGAAATTGTTTGCTCCGAATGTGGGCATCCATTCAAAACATAATGAATAAGTAATTATTCTCTAGCTTTGATTTTAGATAAGTTGATGTTCTTTTGTTTATATAAGCAAACGGATCAATTCAAATAAAAGATGTTTGAGAATAGAATGTTCATAAAAAACTTAATATGCCATTGCAGATTATTTCCCTATCCGCCTATTATAACTGTATTTTCAGTAGATTTATACGACCAAAAACATAAACACAGACAAAAGGAACGCGAAAGATGTACCTGATTTATAGATATGCAAGTCTAAAAAAGTTTCAACATATAAATATTTTTTTCTATGATTCATTGACGTGTAACAAATGAAATGTTAAATTAAGTATGAAAATATTATGTTGCTTCAATGAAAAGCAAAAATAAAGTGTCATACGATAAGAATATTTATTTGAAACGGAAAAGAAATGTTCAAAGAAAAGAAATATATAAAGTAGTATCAATCAAAATTCAAAATAATTCGGCAAATAATCCCACCTTCAACTCAAGAAAAGTTAATTTGAAGAAACATTTAAAAAATCCTTACCATAAGGCTCAAATTATCAGAAAGACAATGAAATACTTTTCCTGTTTGTTTAATGAAGAAAGAAAAGAAAGAAAAAAGATATTTTCTGCGGAATTCATGAAATACATATGTAAATGTTAATGTAATAAAGAAACAAGATTCTTGTCTTTCGAAAAAAACCCCAACGATCTAAGAATTCCCTTGAAAATAAATTGTGAAATGAAACAAAATAGAATAAAGTTTTTGAACAGTGTTAGCACAAACACATATTTTAAAATATAAAAATCTTTCGAGAAAATTACTCAGATATGACAATAACTGTGTTGAATGCGTTTTTGAACGATAATAATAATTTAAAAAAAAAAGAATGGCGAAAGATTATTAAATTAAAGGAGCAATAATTTTTCACACATCAATTTATGTGCTTTCCAATTGTTGAATAAACATAGTTTATGCTTAACTTCTTCACAGAATATTTGCTAGTTTTGCTATTAAATGGAAACTCTTACAGTTGTGTTTCATAAGAAAAATGCTGCAAATTTAATTTATCTAACAAGCGATTTTTTGTCTCAGTATTGTGTAGATGGTTTTGCGAATTTTGCTTCAGAACGTGCATCTGCAGAATACAGAAAAATAATTTGAAATGAAGTAACGGTAAAACATTACATGCCTAATATTACATAGAATGCATTTAGCCAGAAACTAACTGTCAAAAAAGAAAAATTCTAGTTAGATGACGATAATTGTTTTTCTTGTTGCCTTGATCCATCTTGCCTTCCTGATTAAATAAAGAATATTTAAGAGCTCCTCATATCTAAGAAGAGATCATATTATTTTTCCTATAATTTTTTAAGGAGTAATAAATTTATAAAATATAGAAGTTAGAAGAATCCAGGAAAAGGTTACTTTTTCAAAAATAACGGTTACGTTTACAAAAATAGGGAAAAGATTAATTTTACAAAAACGCGGGGAAAAGTGAATCGCATAATTTTTTAGTCTCTGAGTTTTTAATGTCGTAGACTGTTATTTTACTACATTATAATTAACTATATTTATTTTAATATAATCATTCCTCGATATTTATTTCTTAAACTTCTTTATGGAGCAAATAAAAACATCGCGAAATATAAAAGGACACCGAAGTTTGAATAAGTTTAACACAATAATAATAATAATAATAATAACAAAGTAATTAAAAAACTATATAGAAGTATAGAAGCTAAAATTATTGTTTAACACCAGTACAGTAAAGTAAAGTAAGTTAATTTGTTACTTGTACTTTATTGTTTAACACCAGTATTTTGAGTGTTTTTTCCAATAATAATAACAGTAACTTCCATACAGCACACTTATTTTAAAACATACTAAGCTTCAAAGCACTTTATTCGTTAAGGATTACTCACGGTTCTTTCAGTTTTTATAAGAAACAGACATTGTTCTTTTGCACAAAATTAGTTTGGTGGATACAAAAGGAATAGCAATATTGTTCATATATTCCACGATCACAGTACAGAGTTTAAACGGAACCCCTCTAAAATTCTTACTCTTAAAGTTCTATTTTTAAAACACTATATCCCTCTTTAAAAGAACTCCAACGGGTATCTAATATATATTTAAAAATTGAGGAACCCAAAAAAGAAATATTTTTAATGGCTAAAGGTTATAAATTAATTTTTTTTAATAAATAAATTTAACAATTTGAGGCATTGTGACATATGGCTGCAAAGCTGTTTACGAAACACTAAACGTTTTGCATGCATTAATTTTAATAATCGCGGAAATATAACATTTAAAATTTGGAGTTATGAGTTGAAAAAAAATGAAAGATTCACTGTAGAATTAAATATCTACCATATTATATTTACGAAATATAATAAAAGAAATGCAGAGTTGTTCGAAAAATATGCAACTTGACGTACTAAAATGTATAACTGAATAATTTGAAATGAAAAAGATTTAGATATCTTAAGCACTGAGTGGACACAGGATGTGTCTTATACAATAATATTATTGTAAGAAAATAATGCGATCTTGGATAACAAACAGCAATGATACACAAAATTTGCCCCACTTTTGATATTTTGCGTGCGGAAGTTTTTGTTTAGAGATAAAATTCAGAACAATGCAGGAGTAAATGTTTACTTAGCAAAGGCTTGTTTAAAAGGAAATGATAATTTTGAAATGAAAACTGAAAAGCGGTTTACTGTTGGTGCTTCATTAGGGTGTCAATGTTTACATCGAATTTTTGTACATATTTTGAAACAAAAGGGAGAAATTCCAGGAAAATCATAGGCATTTTGTAAATTGAATGGGTATATGGCGACAAATACAATATAGGGATTATTCAGATATTATTGAATTTCAGATATTATTCAAAATTGATGCTTACAGCCGGGAAAATGTTGATTGCTGATGATTGCAACAGTGATACAAGATCATGAAAAATGTTGATATGTCGGAAAGAACAAATGGAAATTTTACAAACATCAGAATCTGGATAACTATAAAAACACACTTTAGACAACGTTAAGTTAATATCCTTATGATCAAAATCAGCTCAGCAGGTGGTGTAGTAGTTAGAGAACCATTCTGTCACACCTTGGGTCCGGGTAATATATACCCGGCTTGGGCTTGGGTATTTACTTGTCCGTCTCTTCATAGGGGGAATGATGGCCGCCCTCTGGGTGCTCTCAACATAAAATGGCCCGTTATTTCGCACCATAGTAGTGGCAAAATGCTTCATGAGCAAAAATGCCCGCCCGTTGTAGAAAAAAAGAACAGATTAACATCAAACTGGACACCAAAAGCATAACTAGAAAGAATTTCGATGGAAAATGAAAGAGAAAACCTGGTAGTAGCAAATTTGAAAAGAAAAAGAACCTTAAAGAGAAACTTTTAATAAGTAACCCAGTTTGTTGACGGCAGGTTAAAGCGTGAAAACTATTACGAGATAGAACTAGTTGGAACACTATTGTAAAATATCGTGCAAAGTTTGGATACGAAAAAAATCTGTTTCCACAAAATAAATTACTAGAATGAAGAAATAGAAATTTTAAAGATCCTTTCTAAGTTTTCGAATCCATATAGTAAATATAAAAAAGTTTCGTCAATTAAATGACAGTTTTTCAGTAAAGGTAAAAACGCCCCTTTTAAGGAGGCATAAAAAATTTCTTTAGAAATCTTTATTTAAAATATTGACAGATCACGACGTTGGTTGATGGTAGAAGCTTGCCATATTGCACAACTGATGGATAGAAAAGATACCCATATAACTTATAAAATTCAGTTATGAAAAATGAACTAAAATATTTGCAGAGGAAAACTCGTGCATTGCATAAAACTATGAAAATGATACTTAAAAATTATATCCAGTGGACAACATCTCTTCCTGGTTACCACCAAAAATGATCTGATTCTAAGGAAAAATGAAGCGAAAACCTAAGGGAAAATTTTTTCCCCGTAAGACAGATAAAGTAAAAAAAAATCAAAAAATCTGAGGATTTGAAGATAAATGGTCGATGTTAATTGAAATAAGACTAATATCTAAATCCCAGTGACTTTTGGTACAATTAAATCCCGCAGAAAGACACAATAGCAAAGTACATCAACGGGAAAATCAGCAGTAGTAAATGTCGCAAAACATTATTAAAAAATAAATAAATAAATAAATAAAAATAACTCTCTCGTTTCAATTTATGTAGGTTCCACATTTCTGGTTTAAAACATTGTCCATTTAAGGGTGAAACTTCAAAAAACTTCAATTCCCTATGGAAATAAAAATCTCTCTCTTCTTTTGGAGAAATTTTATGATAAATTTATGCAAAATATTTTAAATGGTAAATTTCTTTTCAATACATTTCCCTCCCCAAATGTTTCATCTCTCTCTCTCTCTCTCTCGCTTTTTTTTTTTTTTTTTTTTTTTTCTGTTTGTTCTAGGTTTTCCACTTTGTAAAAAAATCGCAAATATTTTACAAAGACTTTTGCCGTATAGTATTTGGACAAGCTTTTATTTTTAAATTATTTTTTCCGTTAACGCGAAAATAATCCATCGAGATGCATCCTGCAAGAGATAAGTCCGACGCCGTGCAGTGACGAAAACAAAAACTGAAACTCACCACAACTCGAATATATCCGAGACGCGGCGGTTCTTTTAGAAGAGCCGGCACAGAGAGCAAGAAAGCACCGATTCCGATAATCCACAGAGTCTCTCGGCGAGAAAGTCGCGTGGCACCTTCTTTACGGAGAGGCAGCGTAGCAACTGAGTACTTTCTCCGGCACAAACTGGATTTTCAGCCGTCGGAGAGGAGACTCTTCCGAACACTCAACGCATGCGCTCCGGTGAGGTTGATTCCACTGATTCCCGCGGGGGAGTTCTGGTTTTGGTTTGGTTTGCCACAGGAGGGACTGTTTTGGAGAGATTTTTTTTTACTCTAACAACGTTTCTCGTGTACGATGGAGTAGAGAATGATTTGGGATTTTAACGAATAAGTCTTTATCGGATTGTTTCCTCTCGTTCTTTTATTACTTAGTTTAATTTAGTAGACGAATGGAAGGTTTTAAACAATACCGAAAGTGAAATATGTATCGCAAGTGATAAAAGTTCCTCTTTAAATTATATAAAAGTATTTTATTGCGCTATATCTTTCACGGATGTAAAAAATCAAATAATAAAACATAAATGAGAATTTTATGTGATATAACAAGCAAAGCAATATATTTTAGGAATTTTTGGTAAAATGTTTAAGTTTTACAAGAAAATTTTATGTTTAACACTGTTAATTTTAAGTAAAAGTTTTATTAAAAATAGGGATGGACGCGAGACGCGAGAATTTGCATTGTGTCGCGAGACGAGACAGGCATTTTTTTTGCGAGACGAGACAGGCATTTTTTTTGCGAGACGAGAAAGAAAATATTTTGCGGGACGAGACGCGAGATGAGACAGAGTCTTGTCTCGCGCGAGATTTCTCGCGAGAATTCTCGCATTTTTTTCCGTCTCGCATAAATACGATCTGAAAAGCGACAATTTGCCTGAAGCCTCTACCGTTTAACTTGCGTCTCCTTCGTTTTCGGTCCTGGTATACTATCAGCACTCTATAATACGCACAAACACGTAACAATTAAAATTAGAACAGACGAGAGATATACAAAACACACAAAGGAGAGGATAAAGAAAGAGGCGGAAAAAAAAATAAAACAGAGAAGAGTTGAAAGAAAAATAATAAGTAAATAGGAAAGGCGGTAAGGTATGTTCAAATCTGACCACTTTTAGACGGGGCCCGGGGCATTAAGTTTGGGGCCCCCCTTACTATCCCCTTTTTTACGCATTAAGCCCCTTTACTGAGCCCCCCTTTTTAAAGCATTTTAACCCAGTTTTGACAGCTGTTGTACTCGAAAATTGCATTTCAGTTAACTGTAGTTTTTGTATTTTAATCAAATCGTATTTATCACCCCCCAAAAAATATCTCTAACTTGATCTAGTGATAGACAATTAGGTAATACCTATATTATAGAGGAAATTCAGTTTTTCCCCCACAATTACTATTTCAGTACATATGAATTTATAATTTAGATAATCGGGATATATATGGGCCACCTTTTTCTTCAGGGGCACCGGACTACCGCCCCCCCCCCTTGCCCCTGTGGTAATCGGGTTTCGGGTATGTCAGAGAGAGATTAGAAGTAGAGCAACTTGCATTCGCATTGATGCTTAGTCTGAGTAGGTTGAAATATGGTTGAATATCCTTGGTTGAAATATACTTGTACCGATATTATCTCCAAACTTTCCCGCACGTTGCGGCGTGCGTAGGGGGGGGGCGCCCACCCTGGTAACAAATTTCTAGGGGCGGTTAAATCCCTATTGTTGGCCTATTTTAAAGAGATTAAAACGACATTTTTTATTCTTATATATTAATATCGGACGGAAAGAAATGCAAGCAATTTTTTAAAAACTATTTTCGTTTATATTATCATGTTTTCCCTTCCTTCGGCTTGCAAAACTTTTATAAATTTTTTTCCTCCCCATCATTTCATCTTGCAGTTGGGTTCCTATTCTAAAATTATCTTCGCCTGTTAGATGTCTTTTCATTTTTAAAAAAATCCACACTGGATATACATTAGGGGGATTATGGTTTAATTTTTCTGTAAACAGGGCGACCATAACGACTGTAGTACTATCGCTAAAAATTATTGGGGAAAAGTACAAACGGATAGTCGTCAACAAATTAACTGTTCAGTAATTTAAAATATAAACAAAAAATAAGACGTCTATTAACCAACTGAGATACTATAATGAAATCTAAAAATGCACACACGGTAATGTTATTGGAAATATTAGGCAAATAATTATAATTATCGTTAATATAATCTTGTTTTCATTAATATAAAAATTACACATATTTTAGAGACTTGAAATTGACGTTAAAGTAAATAGTAGAGATTTAATAAAGACTAAAAGTGTTCTGTTTATAATTTTTCAAGGGTTATCTTACAACCAACTGAACGATAAGTAATTGTAATTTGTGTTAATATCTCCTGCAGTAATTTCAACAGAGGAGATTACTTGAACTTAAAAAAAAATCTGTTTTGTCTCATGCAGATATGATTTTAGTAAAATATTCGCTACCTCTCGTATGAAGAGCGGGTGCGCAGCTATTTTAAAACAAACGTTTGTCCATTTCATGTAGTGTCTGAGGTATTTAATGCTACAACTTGAACAGTATGATGTAGAAATGACACATTTTGAAAGTCGGGAGTTCTCTGCAAACCGCTAAGCTTTCCACTTTTCTGATCGCGAATGACACTGACGTAGTTTTTTGAGTCATTCTATTGCAATGATGCCAGGTTAATACTCATGACGCAAACTTTACATCAAGAGTCAAATAATTTTGCTTTTATTTTAGATTCCACATCACTGGAATTAATTCAAATTACTCACGTTAGGAAAATTTTCGTTTACTACTGTGCGAAGAACGGGCACGCAGCTAGTAAATAAAAATAAATACTATATTTTGGGTGTGACATTATATATACAGATTAAATCTCAAATTCTTTGACTTCAAATGCCGATATATGCTGATATAGTTATTAATATATCTACTAATGTGGCTATGTGTAAGTAATTGTTATTATTAATATTAATTTTCAATAAAATCCCAATAATAAGTTAGTATAAAATGGTAACGAAATCGCAGTCCTTAATTTTGCGAGACTCGCGAGACGTCTCGCGTCTCGCGCGAGACGAGACAGCAATTTCTTTGCGAGACGCAAGACGAGACGAGACGCGAGACGAGACAGAGGTTTACCACTGCGAGAGAAGACGAGACAGCCCCTTTCTCGCCTCGCACGTCTCGCGTCCATCCCTAATTAAAAAGAATATAATAAATTTAGAAGGATTTAATGGTATATCATTTACACCCGTTTTGCATATTTGTTGAATCCTTTAAAAAAATATTTTAACAATTAAAAAAATATTTTTCAGGTATTGTAGAGTTTTCTGACAACATTTTTTTCGGTCTACTTGGTTACTGAAATACTAAAGTAAAATAAATAAATAAAACAACAACAACAACAATAATAATAATAAAATATTGTTAAGATTGTCAAAATAATGAACATATTTGTTTAAAATGTATTTTTCTTAGTGCAAATGTAAAAACTACTTACATTTTTATTGTTTCGTAAAATTAAACGACTGGTGTTAATTTTGATATTTCAGAATTCAGCAATCATGTTATATTTAATCGAATAAAGGTGATTTTCTTTCCCCTGCACATAATTTCTTTTTTTCTCAGAATCATCATTACTGACTACCGTAAGGGCACAGGGTATTCCAAATATGCAAATACTGTTTCTTCCCTGTAAAAAATATGCACGATAGAAGATACTGTCTCATCATCATTTTCACAAAAACTGTTTTGAGTTTTGAGGTTAACTCAAAAAGTACAAGTTAAGTGTATCTTAAAGATATTCACACGTAGCGTTTTATTTCTTTTATAAGCTATTAATTTTGCATAAATGTTCTGAAAACTATTACAGTGTAAGCCTAATATCTTATTTTAGTTCTATGAATACCGAAATAAGTTTTCGAAAAACAAACAACTCGAAATTAGTAAGAGAAGTTTTATTATTGTAAGTACATGATTTGCTTTTTATAGATGACGATATTTTATATGTGTGTTAAACCAATACAGAGCATTTTATTTACTCTTTAATGCCATTTTGAGAGAGTGTATTTACTAAAATAAAATATTTTATCTTAATACCATGAAATTTTTACAAATACTCTTTGATGAAATAATATTTTAGGTGTACAAGTATTTTTATAACTAAATAAATGAGTGAAAACCAAACATATCCGAAGAATTCGATTTTACACTGTAAAAAAAAAGGGAAAAAAAAAGGAAAAAACTATTTTTGACTTGATTAATTTTTCAAAAAAGAGGCAACTTAAAAAAAAAAAAAGAAAAAAAAAAGAAACAGTAATTCCGTGTATTTAACAGTAAGTTTAAGAGTAAATTGATATGAAACCCATACTTTGTTTACCTATATTTTACGTAAAGCATAAGTAAAAGTAAAAGCATGTTGCGTTTTTAAAACTCTTAAATATACTATGCATAAAATCAAATATGGATATCTATTTATCTATCTATCTATCTCTCTATATATAATTTCCCCTCAAGCTTTATATCACTTATATAGCCTTATTAAGAATATTAACTAGCTGTTCTATTTTGAAATTTTTAAATAAATGTATATTAATTCGTTTTTGTTTGTTTGTTTGTTTTTCCTATTTTCAAAATTTTTGGTGTGGGCAATTTTTTTGTCTCGTAAAGAAACGGTTTCATAGCATTCTGAGTTTAATAATAATAGTAATAATAATAATAATAATAAAGCCTTGTATTATCTGGGATATTTGAAATCTTTTTAAGATAACGCGTACGTACAAATAAATAAATAAATATATATATATATATATATATATATATATATATATATATATATATATATATATATATATATATATATATATATAGCACTGTGTACATGATACTTGCAGCAAAAATATTTCGGATGTTTTGTAATATAATTTGTGCGGCATTTCATACAGATGCATGATGTGATATTTTTATGATTATCTAAGACGTGTATGTGATACGCGTTAAGTTTGTTTTTCCTGGAGCATCGAAATTTCTAATTCAGCTTCTGAAGTACATTTTAAACTCCTTACAAATCAAAGAAACTATATGACTAGAAATTTTTTTCTCATTTTCAATCTTTCCTTTTTTTAAACAAACAATCCTTTGACATAACGTTAAGCGTTTATTGCATTCTATAAAAACAAATTTTCTAAAAAAATAATAAATAAATCTAAATTATCCCCTTTTCCGGATCAAATATGCATTTCTTTAATGGCAATTATAATTTGATCACGATTTTTTTTCAACCAAATGATAAAAATGATTTTACAAAAATAAGGTTTTTGTCAGACAGAGAGTTTAAAAATAACATCCTTTTGGGAAAAAATATCAGTTATCTACTTAATCATAATGAATGTATTTCTTTAATAAAGTAAGATTTAAATGCAGTATCAAATATTAAAAAAACACATTTGTTAGAATAAAAAAACTTTATTCAGTATTACAGTTCAATTGTAATAAATTACATTTCCAAGAAATATTTTTTACGATTTGTTAAAAGTATAAGTCTTAAATTTTTTAAAACTATGCTAAGTTTGTTAAAGCATTGCTTTATGGTACATGCATTATTACGTATACATAAATGTGCAAAAATAACTGTGGAGGTATCAAAAAATAATTTCTAAGGTTATAGTTTTACATTAGAAGGAAGTTAAAAGGAAAGATGATAAAAGTCGCGTTGTAAAAATTATGATTCTATAAATATATAGCTTGATATATCAAAGCTACATATTTTTATTTTGAAATAATATTTCATTAGTTAAAGATTTTAAATGTTTCCGAAAAAAAATTCAAGATATTAAAAATGTAGTTATTCTATAAATATTTTCTTAAAAACTGAAACATTGTAAATGCTGTACAATATTTGTATAGAACATGAATTTATTGAAACATGAATTTATTTCAGTGTATGGGTCAAAAGTAGTAGTTTTAGCAGTAATAAAATACTTATCATATTATTACTGCTATTGCTATTACTACTGCCACTACTACTATTGCTACTACTACTGCTATTACTACTACTAATGTCATTGTTGTTGTTAGCGATAATAATGCTATCAGGCTTATAATGCCACTACCACAGTGAAAATATTAACGTAATTTTTACGACAAAAAGCAAGCATACTTTATGCCTTCTCTAATTTTTAAGTACATTTTTAGTATTTAATGTGTTAAACGGATTTGGGGAGTTACAGGAGGCGCGCTTTATGATCACGCAATAATAAAAATAAATGAGAAAACTGAATTGAATTTGATGAAATTTCTCATAAATAAATTTGCAGAATTTATTAAAATAATAACTACAATCGTTATAAGGTTACATGTTTTTACAAATATTTAGTAATAAATTACTGTAAATACAAAAAAAAAAGAGTACTGAGCTTATTAAGATTACAACTTCATTGACAAAAGAACAGTACAATATTTTTGAAAACTGTTCAGAAAATAAACGGAATATAGAAATTAATATGTAAATCGGAATATTTTTCAGGTGTTTACTAAAAAAATTGCAAAAATGAAACAAACTATGCTCAATAATAAATAAGCAATTACTATCTAATAATTACAAAGAAACAAAAGTAGTCGAAAATCCTTAATCTTACTTCTCTTACTTCACCGTGAACATTCTTTTTACATTCCTTTGATGAAAACTTTTTTAAAACAAAATATCGCATTTCGAAACATTTAAATTTATTAAAAGTTTGGTTTAAATTTTCTTACACATTCCGTTTCGCACAAAATTCTCTAAAAGAGGTATTTATTTGGTTTAAATTAAAATATACTTGTCCTAGTTTGGACGATATCCACATTTATTTATACAAATAATTAAAGTAGTGCAAGTAATTAAATTTTTTAAGAATATTTATAAATACATACAACAGAAAATACAATAAAACCCATGAAAAAATTGAATAATCCCCAAATCAACGACGAATATATCGTCTTTCTTGATATGGAAATATAAATCACTAATTGTGTGCTCCATGAGATAATTAGACGACAATTGGATATATAGAGTTTTATATCCGGAATAATAATACTATTTTATATGTAGTATTATCTATCTGTTTTAATATTCCGTACACATTCTATTCTTTTTGGCTAAGTTTTAGGGGGCAGGGCAGTACCCAGGAAAAATTTTCGGTGGTGTGTGGGGGGGGGGAACAAGAGGTGAAAAAGTCTACATTTTTCACAAAATGGCTTCATTATTATTGTTTTGTTAACAAAATTTTAAATTTCGGGGGGGGGGGGACCGGACCCCCTGCTTCCCCCTGGGTACGGCCTTGTTAGGGGGTCTTGCAAAGCTGATATGCTATTGTACTTTACTGCTGCATTTATTGTATTTTATTACAGTACTAGAAGATAAAGCTCGCTTTGGAGACAGTTACAACGGGCGCTAGAAAAACCATTCGACGAAAATATGTCTACACTCAATATATTTAATCTTCGTCTATTTAAAATAAATAACTTCAATTTTTATTACATATCGAAATCGAATTTCATGCTCGTCGGAAAACGTGCGGAAACTTTTCTCATTCGAACGATGCAATTCTTATATCAATGCTTCCTGCTGGCGATATCATTTCATTTGTGGAAAATAAACTATGTAATTTGGAAAAACTGTTTTAAACGAATTGGAATCGCAACTTTCCTTTGAAACCTTATGACTGTGACTTCAATATGACGTCATGTCAATTGCTGCAGCTAATTTTGTCACGCATATGATTAACTTTTTATATTCTCGGGAAGAAAATAGAGGTGAAAATAGCGAAAAGTCACTTAAAAATTAGGGAATGGTTGGATTTAGAATTTTAAAGAAGCGCAGATTGTTTTCTATATTTTTATGAATAATTATGAAAATTTTTAAGCGGATCGTACAAATGGTGCAGATGTTATTACGCTTTTTGAGCTTAACTTTTTAATCATTTTGGAGTAATGCTGGCAAAAGTTTTATCTTGGAGTGGCGACGTGGAATTGTTACAGTATCAGTGAGTCAGAGATCAGAATAACTATATAGTAGAATACTACTGCCACCAATGGAATATATTGTTGGCATTTTAGGGGCTTTTTTGTTGGAAATTTTTCTTTTAAAATTTCACTAACAAATATTACTTTAGATATTTAAATGCTTGGTTAATTTATAGTTTAAATCTTCGTTTAATCGACAAAGTTTTAATATTTACACGCAAAATATACAAACCTATCAAAATATAATATTTATGCAAATACTTGATATCGATTATCATTTGAAAGCAAATAAATCTGACACTTGTCTACACCTACACTTCATTTGAAATTAGATACTATATTCGATCTTCAGAAAATTATGACACGTTTAGGAAAACTGAAACAAATTATTATTAAGATTTCAAAATCAGTTTACGGAATTCATGGTTTGATGCATTTTAAAACGAGATAATACACCTAGAACATATATAAGTTTAAAAATCGAAAAGCTGTTAAATATTTTATGCAAATGAGAAAGGGTGGTTCATTAAATCCGGGCCTGAAATTTTCCAAGATTTAACGCTTATCAGAATATCGCGCAAATTAATTTGGGAAGTGAAATACATAATTTCATTTCAGGAAAGGAAAACCATTACCATAAGCATAATAGTCAGATTGTGAAGACGATTGCAGCAGAGTTTATAAATGGCATAAAAATTCTGTCATTACTTCTCATTAAAATGCCAAATATGATTTTCACACTTGGCTGACGATGAAGGACTTTCTTATTCTTTTCATGTTGTGGAAGCATTTAAAACGTTCGTGCAATAAAAATTTCGCTTAAATTAAATACTGCTATACGCAATAAAGCCAAATTATGTCTTCAGGAAATTATGCAATTGTAAGAATGGAGAGTTAGTATCTTTTGCTGTGTCTGAAATGTAATCTAAAGGTTGATTATATTTTATGTCGTTTCCTTAAATTCTCGAACTTTTAAAATAAAAGTTTTTGACCAAAAATCAATATCGATATACTTCGAGTAATCGTTTTAAGCAATTTTAAAGTTTTGTCAGAAAGATTGTCAATTCAGGAGTTATGGATGTTTATGTAGTTTTAACAAAAACTAAAAATACGCATCTGTTTTAGAAGGAAAAATATTTCAAAGGTAATACCAGGACAAAATTCCGAGATAATTAAGTATTTGATGTTAATGACTAAATATATATTTATGAATGTTCGCTGTTAAAACATTTTGCTTAAAATTGAGAACTTAAGTGTACTTGTACTTTTAAGTACATTTGCGCCATAAACCAGCACATGACGAGCTTAAATATAAGTTACAAATGAGTACACGTGCAGCTTAAATTCAAAAGTAAAGTACTCAGAGCAACTACAAGATAACAGATTACTCAGAAATGAGTACACGAGCTGCTTAAATTCAAAAGTTAAGTACTCGGAGCTACTACAAGATAACAGCAGTGGCGGATTATTGCAAGTTTGTCGGGGGGGGGTTGGTTTGTTGGTGGGAGTGGTTAGTTAAGATGATTGACGTATACATCCATTTTATGGAAGTAAAATAGGATCTTTTACATTAATTTCTTTTTTCTCGGGGGGCGGCGGTCGCCCCCCCTTTAATCCGCCCTTGGATAACAGATTACTCAGAAATGAGTACATATTACTTATTTCTAAGCATCCTTTTTTTACAGTGTTTAACAGTATTTCAAGAAAAAGTTCTATCGATCTGGTAAATTTATTGACCTTTTGTACAGAAAAATAAAATGTTAATATCATTCCTAAATCATGGTATATTCTAAATTATGGTTATACCTTAATATTTATGGTGAATGTAAGATTGAGGCAGGATTGCTGGATAAATTATTTTAAATGAAATGCGAGTTCTATAAAATGACATGCTCAATATATGTACGGAACATATTCTCTATGAGTAAAGGAAAAATGCTATCAGTGCATGCATAAAATACATTGCTATACGTCTATATTAATTCTAATTCATACTCATATTATGACATTTCTCAAATGCAAAGATAAAATCTAAAAAAGCGATTCCTATAACGTCCAAATTAGCTCGTCGGAGAAAAAGAAATGAGGGAGTCAAGTGCAGTTCTGGAAAAATCCAGTCTAAAGCTCTTTATAGCATTAGGATGTTGTAAAGTTTATTTAACAGTGAAATGATAACTGCGCCTATCACAGAAAGGACAAAAATATCCCAAAAGAAGAAAAAAAAGATCAGTTATTTAATGTAAGATAAGCCACGTTTGTAAAAAATAGCTTAGTACGATTTGATTTGATTTCTACGACAGGAAATTGGCTTTACAGATATTATTATAGATAAAACTGCAAACTTGAAAGTATTTATCTAAATTTTTAGAAGTCTAAAAATATTTTCAAACGGACACACTCTGTATGCATTATCAGAACATCGAGTTCCATCGTTAGGTCAGGCCGTTGTACGTTTCGAATTATATAGAAAATAAAATTCAGCCACATTATACAATAGATTAAAATGTTTTTGTCGCTTTCTCGTAAACTATGAAGTTTTTAATATTTTCCACTTTCCTTCTTTTCTTCGCTTTGAAAATTCATGACATATTTCAACTTGCAATTTTCGTTCTTAATAGACTATAATTCAGCATGCTTTCTCTCTCTATCTATCTATCTACGTAAAATACTACCCGTACTCCTCTCAACATGAGACTGCTGTAATTCATTAAAGGTAGATTTCTATGTACCTGTTTCGACCGAATGTGAGTTGACATACTGTTGCAAAGCGTGACTGAAATTAGATTTCTCCTGTCTGGAACACTACTGCTCACTCTGATGCATTGCGGGGCGAATGATCATCCCGCTGGGGATTCGAAAACGAAATCATCCGCCGTGAAATTAACACTTAAATTTCGAATTATTGTAGTCGTGAAGCGAAAGAACAGAAGAATATTCTAAATATATCAGAAGCCATTATTAGTTATTTTATGAAATAACACATGCTATATATCAACTAAATCTAACAACATAAGCTATTCAGTTGTACCATTTGTGTTTTATCAGTATATATAAGGTAAATAGATAAAGAAAAAAAATGCATTTTGTTTAATGCATATTTGAGTTCAATATTTCTTAAAAGACAAAAACTGAATGATTGAATTTTTAGTGATAGAATGGACAATTTTATTTCTTTTTTTATTTTTACAAATAAGCTATCAACGATTTATCAGGAAAATACTAACTAAAATGACAACGATAACGGACAAAAAACCGACAACAAATCCTGAAGCTATATAAAAAAAAAAAAAAAAAATTGACCAATTTAATAGAAATCTCAGTCCACTTGAAAAAGAGAAAAAAATAGATCCTGCATTCACATACGATTTAGAAAAGGCTTAAGCCACGATGGTAGATAAGCCGGTTGGTTACAGGATAAAAATGAAGAATAAATCCTCTATATTATTGATAAGTGAAGACATGAATCAATATGACTAATCCATGCTATTTTGGATCATGAAATCGGTTTTAAATCAATCAGAAGTGAAACTAAAATACAGTTGCACAAGACCTTAGATAGTTAGCCTTAGTTTTACATGAATTTGAGTGCTAGAAAATGAGTAAAGCAGATGATGATAGATTAAAGACATTTAACGAAAAAATTCAAGAAGACTTTTCGGAGCTGTAAGTGAAAACAGAGCTTGCAGAATACGATATAATTCTGGATTACAGAAAAATATTTTGAGAACCAAATGTTTTAAAAATAATTAAGGTCTCTTAGCTAAGACGACTAGGCCGTATTAAACCGGTAAGAAATTGACTTTTCAAAAGCCAGAAGGTAAGAGTGAGGAAAACCAGGATGGCTGGACAATGTTGAAAAGTGGTTAACGACAGCTGGACGACTGTGACATGAAATAGATCAAGATGGTGGAAACAGACAGAATGCCTTAGTCGTAAACCCTTTGCAAAGCGTAAGAACAAGAATCCTCTTCAGAGTCCTCTAAATATTCCTATTAAGCCCGTTTAGTTAAACCTCACTAGTGGTTTAATGACTATTGAACACTTCATTTTAGCATCTGCTATAAAGCTGAAGGATGCTTGTTGATTCCAAGATAGTCTATGAAACTATCTTGGTGATTTGCTTCGGACATACCATGGATACAGGAAATTTTTCTTAAAAAAACGCCACCCCCAAGTTATCTCTTCTTTAGATTTATTTGCCTCAAGTAGAAATTTAGTATTTAAAAACAACAGCAATTCCAAGAAAATTTTGTTTTAAATACTGACGATAGAGAACTTAAAATATCCCATTCTAATACCAGTTTTAGGATGCTGATTGCGTGGGATTCTGATATATATATACGTATATATGGGGATGGCACAACCTTTACCTATGGTAAACACTTGTTTTCGAGGCGGGTTTGTACGAGGCAATAATTACACAATTATACACAGCAATCCCGACGTCAGTTTCTGCATCCAGTCAGCTATCAGGAAATGTTTTTGGGCTTTTCATCCCTGATCCATCAAGAGATATCAAATTCAAAACTTTAAAATGGACATTTGGCTTCGTTTTAAGTTTTCGTCTCCCAAGTTGATCATTTGATGCTTTAACGAGGTAATTGCATCGTGACCACATGTTTATGGATATCAAATGAAGATAGAGTAAGGATCAAGAGCCATTACAAAATTCATCAACAACTTAAGGACTTGCTCTTTGAAATTGCGCTTTTGCTAAGTTACTTGTGATTGAAGAGGACAATAAATCATGAAATATTCTTTTTTAAGAAAACTGTAAAGGTGTACCCCTGGCAGTAATTTGACTTTATAAATACATTTCAACGTAAACGAATTCTCTGTCTCGATGTTATTGGAGAGGTCGCTCCCAACACCTTTCTAGAAATAGTAATTTGTTATGTTCTTTATAAAAGAAGGATTTTTCTGGAGTGAGCCAAAGTTTCCTGTGGTTAAACCCACCGTAGCCCCGACCCAGTTAAGTCAATATACTGAACAAACCGTCAAAGGAAAGCACTGATTTAAGATAATTCGGAATTTTAAACTTAAAACAATTTGATTTGAAGCTCAGTTTTAATTGTTATCAGTAAGAATTTTTGATAACTTACTTGTTAATCATTTGACAAGATATACCGTAAATGTTTTACTAAAGTGTAACAGCAGAGGTATTGTTTCCAGCAAAGTAGAACAGGAACCCTAATTTATCCTATTGTAAATTTCGACATTAATAATTTAATTTATTGTACAATTAAGTAAATAATTGCTTATCACTTCAATTACAGCCAATGTTCTAAAATTAATATGGAAAAGAGTGTAAAGACTTAGAAAAGTTCAAATTTATGTTAAATTTCACCGAAGAAAAAAGTACTGTATCTGAGCTCACATGAGCTTATTTTAAATAAGCAATTTACGCTTTATTTATAGCTTTCACTATATTTTTTGAAGACATAATTTTATGAATATTGCTTAAAAATATACTTAGCAATAAAGGCTTATGTACAAAGCATACTATCTTTCATATTACAAGCAATAACTCCACAAACAATAACTTGACTTCTGTCATTATCATTTTCCCGTCATTCGAGAATCATTTTCCCGTACATTCCACCCCCTTAACGCCAGAAAAGAATTCGAAATAGTTCCGCAGGGAAAACCATTCCACGAGTGTTCGAAACTTGCAGACGATTTTCGCCATTTTCCCACACCGAGCTGGCAGCATTCACTACGCACAGCGTTCGAAACCGAATCTACTTTTCCCTTCCTGCAGCTTCGAGACGATATTTGGTAAGAGGGAAAGAGGGAGAGAAAAGAGTGTGGGTGGTATTCCGCCCCTGAAGAGATGAAACCCCCCTGAGAACTACATTCTATGAATTCTGAAGTTCGAGAATGAAGTTAATAAATTCTGGAATGGCAGCGATAATTCTTACGGAGGGAGGTAAAATTAGAGTGTAGGTTGTTCGATGAGTTTTTATCAGTTTTCGTAATTAAATTTTCGTTTTCCGCGTGAGCATTGAGGGAAACATGGAATAAAACTAGTTCTAAATAAGCAAGACTCCAGAAAGAACATATTTTGCGTTGATTTGAATAATAAGAATTGGGAAATCTTTATGTATGCTATTTGGTCCAATTAATTATTCTGTGTGGATCGAATTAAAATAATGTGTAAGATGGTGATTATTGCATTGTAATTGTCACTTGAAATGCTGAAATGCCTCGTAAATAAGTTTTTCTTGTTAGATCTAGAGTACATGCAAAAAAGTTATGTGGATTAATAAATCATAAAGACCATTGGATACTTACATTTCTGAATTTTTAATACTTGAACGAGGGCAAAGTGGATTAAAAGGATCCTATCGGGTAAACATCCACACATGTTGTCGTCCATACAGGTGGCGCTATCTACTGAGAAACATATAAACTAGTTTTGCCAAATGAAGAAGAAGCAATGGAGGTATTCAAGTGATCAACGCGTTTAAATTGATTTTTTTTTTTTTCGAAAAATTGGGTATTATAGCATTTGTTATCAGGTAAGCACTGACTTTCCTATTCATTTAAATGTACACTATTTCATGTACAGAAATATGACTTGATTTACTGAATGGAGTAAGTTTTTAGGTGGGAATTGCTAAGTTTGTTATGTTTTTCAGCGTCATCCAGTAATATGACTTAAAATGGGCAACCATATTGCTGGATAATATGATCCATCGACTGAAAAAATTCCAACACCAGGTCCTAGAAAACATGGCAGCCCTTCAACCGCTATCAAAATGCATGACTCCCTCAAATCTTTCTCTTTTAGCCCACGTGATATTCAACAGTTAGCGAAGGAAACGGAATCACGCATTTCGAGATAAACATAATCGATGGGAAGTACCATTTTAACAAAGAGTCTTTATAAGAACCGCAACTGATCTTGAAAAAGAAAAACAAAGAACAGAAAGAAATGATAAAACAGGCTACAGTTAAGAAAATCCAACTAAAAAATGCTATTTCCGGAAATGCAATAGCCAGAACACGCAAAGAAAAGAGCATGGAGTCAAAACCAAAGACGTACCTCCATTAAATAAGTAAATGGTGTCTTAAAACCAAAATTTCGAATACAGTGCACAAATATTTCGAGTTTTCGAAAGGGACAGAAAAAACATTATTTAATTTATTTCTGCGTTTATTGTAGGATATGATTTCTTAATTATACTTTTCAAATATTACATTTTATTTTTTGTGGTACTTTCATATTATAAAATTGTCTTAGAAATTATGCATACTATTTGATTGTGAAACTTCTTTATTTCATTATGTGCAATCACAATTATTTTTATATCTTTTATTTTGCCGATGGATAACAATTTACAATTATTTTCAAATGAAGGATGATTTTGACCATTGATGTAAGTAAAATGATCCTTAGGACACTTTTTCAAAATTCTTGTTTTTTTAATTACTCAGTGAGGGTTTAAAATGTTATTAAAATATGTTTATAATGTGAAATATAGTGTAAAATATACCAGAAAAGTGTCAAACGTTTATTTAAATATTTATGCTGTTTTACTCAACAGTACATTTTAGGCCACCTTCACCTACATCTGAGGGCTTTATTTTTTTCCACCGGAAAAGTAATGTTAAAGTGCATTTTATACTAACTTTTATGCAATTGCATTTATACAGTTTCTCATTTTACATTACTTTCTGTTTGGCTATCAAAATGAACATTGAATGCTATCTATTTTCTGTTTCTTTCTGTTTCTTTTTCTTTTTCTTTCTTTTATTTTTCTTTGAAATTCTATTTCCAATTAATGCATATTTTTATCGTATATATGCATAACTTCATGAAAACTAACTATTTAAAATTATTGTATTCATTACTATATATTTTTAATTATTTGGTTTTATTATAATGAATTCAAATTAGAAATAGAATTTTATGATTATGGAATGCCTATTGAAAATACATTATTTTTTTCCCCTTATACCTTATATTAATTGGCTATTAAAATTGAATAGTACTCACCTTCTTGCTTTCTTTCAAATTTTATTTACAATTACTACAGGCTTATTTTCGTCGTCTTTAAATAAATATATATATGTACTACTTCATCCAAATTATTTTTGTATTTTTAATTATTTTTTTATTATATGGATTATATATCCAACATTTACTGTCGATACTTATGTTATTTTGATATGCATAATATACAAAACAAAAGAAAAATGCAAAGTGAAACTTCTAACTCCCTTTGGTTCCCAGAGCAGTTGCTTCCGGCTGGAGTTCTGCTAAAAAATGGTTTGCTTCAGGAGCAATAGAAATCTTAACCCTTTAACGCGCAGTGTTGCCGCTCTGGGAACACCATACTCTGGCGTTTTGACTGTTGCCAATCACGAAGAATAGATTTGATTTCTATAAAAATAGTTGCGGGTGACATAGCTCCACGAGAATCCTTTACTTTTTAGCACCTCATTTCCAGTAAAATATTGTCACGATTATTTTTAAGAGCACTGGCATCTGCTGAAAAATGGAAGAATGAGAGAACAGCTGGATAGATTGCCCAATGCTTAAAAAAGGGCAGCCGTTGCCATCGCTCGACTTAACTACCAGCAAGATAGTGGAAGATCGAAAGATTCATCGCGTGCCACCAGGGGCGTAGTCAGAAATTTTTTATGGGGGGGGGGTTACGACTACTACAACTCATATATATGTATTCGTGTGTGTGATAATGTAGTGAAGAATATACATTTTGTATGGCAAACATTTCTCATGGGGGGGGTTATGACTCCCCTAACCCCCCCCCTTGGCTACGCCTCTGCGTGCCGCAGATCTATAGACCCTTTTTTGACGCAGCTGGCTGTGCTGTCTCTTTTGTCATTGTTTATAGTTTAACTAATGTATTTTGCAGTGTATGTATCTAATGCACTGCAATGTGACCAAACGAAAGCACACGACTTTGTCTCAAAAAGAAATGAGCTCGATAATCCAGATTATTTTCGATATTCTGGAAGCTGTCTGGTTCTATATATATCACTTTTTCGAGACTGTACAGTGTATAAATGCAATACAGATAAACTCAGAATTGTAAGGAAAATTTTGTCGTATTTTCAGACAGTTAACCCCTTGAGGCGCAACCCTTTCCCAATGCAGAAAAAAGGGCAGCCGTTTCTATCGCTCGACTTAACTACCAGCAAGATGGGGGACGATCGAAACGTTCATCGCGAGCCACAGATCTAGAGACCCTTTTTTGACTCAGCTGGCTGTGAAGACGGTAGTTAAGTCGAGCGATGGTAACGGCTGCCCTTTTTTCAACATTGGGAAATGGTTGCGCCTCAAAGGGTTAAAAGGATAAAGAAAGAATTAAAATATTTTTCCGATCCTTAAGGCATGTATCTGCAAGTAAGAAAATGAAACTAAGTAGTCCCAAGTTATCCTATGAGAGATATTTTTTCCTTGATAGCACGTACGATTATTGATACTTTAGCTGAGTTCTTTAACATCGTTTAGTTACTGACACAACGCATCATGCGCCTTTCATAAAATTTTGATATTTTTTTGCCTACATTTTAAATATTAATTTGAAGTTTGAGAAAGTTGTTTCAGTGACACCCATTGAATATTTAAAAATACGTACAGAAAAATAACGAACTATACGAAAAAGCACATGATCCCTCGCGCCTATATATAGAAGGTAGAGAAAAGATGACGCAAGACACCAATAATTGTGGGTCCCACGAGTGAAATATATTTTTTTTCGTAGGAAACATAGGAATTTTGCAACTTCATTTCGGCAGGTAGATATCACCTTAGTAAAGAACCTCCATTGCTTTAAATTATCTATTATTCATCGTACATCATTATTTTATTTTAAAATGATTTCTTGGATTTTATATGCGACAAAATACCATGCCAATAACTTTGATTTTATATGCAACATTTCTTGGACTTTATATGCGATAAAAATAAGATTATTGACCACGGGTTCTTAAACTTATTTAGACTGGGGAACCTCTCTTAACTAATATTTTGCTTGCGAAACACTTATCAACCCTAGGCTTTACAGGTTATTCTTGAAATCTAGTTACAATAACTTCGCAAGTAAAATGTTATGACAAAAAGTGGTAAAAATGTTAAGTGCAGTGTTGCCACATTATAAGGGGAAGTAAATAAATATGGAAAAATAAATACAATCTGTCAAAAAATTAAATAATAATGTAAATATTAAATACTTTTTTAGTAATATGATATAAAAAACATAAAAAATATATAAAGAATCTCAGGGCACAGTAATTTTTAAGAATAATTTTTACTGTTTTACGTTTCTTGACTTTTCCTTGTCTTCTTGAACTATCTGCGACATTTTTTTCATTATTTCGCGGGCCCCCTAGAATGACAGTTTAATAAACTATGCTATATAGACGATTAAGATCCCTTTGTACTATTTTAAGAAAAATTCGGTATCACCATTTAAACAAGAGAGCTTTGTTTTGAAAAATTTTGCTAAAATCAGTATTGAGTTAATAAAACTCATTATTGTCTGTCGGATCTAACTAATCTTCTGGATCAGACTGAAAATTTAATAAGAGACTTTTCAAGCTTCATCTGGCATATTCGAAGTTCATACCATGACCATATATTTTACAAACTTAAATAATGATTTTCTACGGTGGGTGTTTTTCTAATGAGATAAGGGGGTGGGAGACAATCAATTTTAATTTCACTTCTACCAAGATTAACTCTCCCTGATTACAGATGAGGTGAGGCAATTACGGCCACTTTTTGCAAATTTCAAACTTTTGAATTTTAATTTTTAAAAACTTTTAAAAGTAATGTTATTTAAAACTCTTTTAATTACAGAATATCCCTGTAAAAATTTTGCTTCAGTAGGATTATTTACATAAAATGTAAGAAGGTGGTTGTAGTTACCCAAACAAAACCACAAACTCAAAAAAAAAGGGATAATTTCGACCACCATTCAGGTTATTAAAGCGTCTTGATTTCTTTTGATACTTACGCTGAATTTTGCTGGAGCAATTGAGGCTACTAGTCTATTTTTTACTAAGGTCTAGTTTTTGCGTCTCTTATTTGCTAGTCTTATTTTTAAGGTAATTTTAATATAAAATTACCTTCGTGCGGAAATACGTAATTGATTCAAATTGAATAATAATCTTATAATTTATATTTGTTTAATCAAAATAGCATCTTGCTGCCAATATATGTAAAGTCACTTTTTATAAAATGAAAGACATTTCTTGTAAAAATGCTGTAAGACTTGAAAGAAGTATTAAGTAATGAAGTTTAATAACAAAATATGACGTTTTAATAACAAAATAAAATCGAAATAAAATAATAAATATAAGTCAGCATAAATGTTACTCTTCTTGGTATGTCGTCTGTTTTTTGATTTTTTGAATATTTGATTATGAAAAAGTAACTATTTGTTTGAAAGAAATATCCATGGTCTAAATTAATTTCTTGTATTTATGCGTCTCATTCATTTTTATTACCAACTCTTTTCTGGTATGATTTTAATGTTTTAGAATGTACTTCTTGCTTTCTTCACAGGGTAACAGTAAATTTTCAGAATTTGAAATTTTTAAAATTAATGAGTAGTAAAATTTTTATTTTATAATGTATAGGTTAAATATGAAAATTTATTATTTTTTAATGTTTTTTAAATTAAATAAGACAAGCATGTGCTTTTTAAAGTCTTTTTCTACTGTGTTTCCCCACTTTTGAAATAACTGTGGGGTGATTATGACCATGGAATTAAAAAGATTTAACTACGTTTGAAAAAAGTCATGTCAGAATTGCACTACAAATATGCTTTTTAATATGAATTAGCTTACTTTAAAAATTTTTCCTTTTGCGCTAACTGACTTTGAACACTGTGCCGTCAAATCCTTTTAATGAAAATTTTTGACATAGTGTTTTAGAGTTGTTACTACTTTAAAAAATAAAAATAAATCAGAATAAATGTTACTCTTCTTGGTATGTTGTCTGTTTTGGATTATTTGATTATGAATTCATAGTATTAATAATGCATTGTGTACATATTACTAAAAATAAGCATACATATTACTAAAAATAGAAAATAAGTTTTATTCTAAATATTTTTTCGAAAGTTTATCATTTTAAAAATTCCGCTACTCGTAATTACCTCACCTGACCCTATGTATACTATCAGCGTTTCCCTGGGTGCGTTTTGAGTTAAAGCATAAGATGTCGAAAGAAATCGTCAGCTGATATCAAGCACTGTTGCACTGATCTGATTTGTTTTTCCTAAATACATTTATTTTTAATATATACCCGTTTTTTCATTTCTACCCCAATATAATTTTGCTGTATCAGGTTATGTCTAGTTAATCATTTTGAATTAATTTCTCATTAATTATTGAATGCAGAATAGTTTTATATTTATATTTTATTTACCAGCGACTCTGCCAGCTTGTTGCAGTGGAATGTGCCATAAATTTCGAAATATGTGAAAATCACGGAAATATGTGAAAATTATGAAACAAAATTTAATTTATTTTTAAATTTATTTTAAGCATCCATTATTAGTAAAAATGCTAATGAAAAGAGCTAAGAAATAAATAAATGATACGAATTATTTATCTCGCTGATCATCCGTACAAAATATACCAAGCAAATACAAGCAAAATATATATTTCACTTATCTTTTTACTTATTTAATTAGATGCTGAATATCCCGCCACTTAATTTCTAGCTCTTCTAACAAATTAATTTTGGTTTTAATTTGTTAACAAGTTTTGCATTTATTTCTCCGTAACGCCATGCATACAAAAGCTGCCATATATGTTGATCACGTAAGATTTTCAGCTTCTTTCAAAGTCTTGCACGCTACTTAATCTTTACCTTAGTGAGATTCGAGAAAGTACAAATACATTTAATAGAAGGAGAATCTACATTTTGCTGTTTTGTGGGTTATTAATGAAGTTGATAAACATAATTCGATAAAAAGGTAGGAAAATGACAATTTTGTTGAGCTTGATTTATTTTTTCCTTTTATTTTTAAAACGCTTTGAGAGATAAATTAAGTATTGTTTGAAATTTTACCTTTATGATTTTGCGAATTATGACTATGCATACTTTTAATGTTAGGAGAAAAAATACGTAATTCTCATTTATCATTAAGTAAATTAATATATTTTTCTCAAAAAGTTCATTGCGAAAGAAACTTCAGAGGAAAGTCACTTAAAAATTTTTTGGTATATTTAATGTATACATCTGATTTGTCTGCCAATAGTGAAAAATCCGCTTATCAGAAGACATCTCCAGAAATTATGTTTGAATACAAGAGGTTACAGATTAAAAAAAAAAATGTCTGCGACCGGCTAAAACCCACCATTTCTTGAATACGAAATCAGCTTTTATTTTAAGGAGAAAAATATCATTCACGAGATCAAATTAAGAATACTGTCCGGCGTATTAGCATGTAACCATGCAAGCTCAGAAAGTTTACACAAAGTGAAATCTAAGAGGACATTCAGTAAATGCCCGATACTTGCACCAAGGAGAAAAATCATAGATAAGAACCTAAATTCCACATCTGAAAAGAATTTTCAATAGTATAAGAAAAAAAAAATTAATAATATTTTAAGAATCATAAAGAAATTTTCTGCACAAGTTAATTTATATCCTTCTTAATCTACTGTAAAATATTTCTTCATATTCATTTATCGATTGCAAGATAACGCTTTCTTCTTCTTTTTTTAAATATATTATTTGAAAGCATAGTTAGATTTGAGGATATTTCTATTGATAGAACATCTTGAGCTAGCTTCTCCTGATAGTTGGAAGTGCTTCTAATTTGTTCATTTGGGATTCAATTAAAATGACGATGATAGTAATACATAACATGTTTTTATCCCCTGAATTTTCGTTTGTCTTTTTTGAAATTAGTAAATGCCATTCTCGCCAAGTTCTTCCATTTTTAATGTAAGAACTGCAGCAATTTTCTTGAGAATGTAATTTGAATAGTTTCTAAGCTTAATAGGATATTCCGTAAGACAAAGGTACAGTACTTGAATACTGATTGACTTCCCTTATATCCGATACATAAGTGATTTCATACAGTCATTTAGAAATACGTAAATTTTCTTGCTTGATTTTATAACAGTTTATGTTTTTATGTAAAACATAGATGAAAAAGTAGTTTATGTGAATATTTATTTGTTTTTCCTCTCTGACTTTGACTATTTTTATAACCAGTAAATCATGTTCATTCTCTTAACGGACATACAAGTCATTTTAATCAAATTCATATGAAAGTAATAGTTCAGATTTTTACCGAAATCTGCTGCAACCGAGAAAGTTTCTGTGATAATAACTCAGCATCACCGCACAAGGGAAGAAGTCTCTGCATTCTTAATTATCCATTATACCAACCTTAAGAAACTCTGAAAAGAACATTAACCAGGCGTTAACCCCTCGCACTATTTAAGGAAACAAAAAAGAAAGCTACCCACCAAATTAAGCACGTGGTAATTAATATGTTTTAATTAAAGAAAACGCGACGGGGAAATTGTGCATTTCATTAAATTTCGTATTAACACAGAATATGCTTACTTTATTTATCCCCCTACATAAAAAACAATAATGAACATTGCATTTGAGTTAGATTTCAGACTGCAACCTTTTCTTATTAAATGCAATCGGTAATTTAATACCACTGCATACCAAGGATGTTCTAAATCATTACCTCCCCTGAGATATTAGGAAGCCTGTCCCCTTTTCGTATGCTGGAGCAATCGGGGATCAGACGGATTAATTGTAAAGTGCTCGGCTTAGTGGAATCATCGCATGCAAAATCAGTTAGTGGCTGAAGCTGGAAATTTGTGATTTCAAGTGGCTCCTATGTCACTTGGCTTTTTTTTTTCTTTATAAAGTTGTATCTCAGATAATTAAAAAATTACTGTTTATGCGCATTGAACAAACCCCATCTGTATATTTAAAGTGTCTTTTCTTTGAGGCAGATCGCACATTGGTGTTCAAAATGAAAAGAAATTACAGATTAGGTCAATTTTATCCGGAATTATTCGAGCTAATTTAATGAAATTTGTTTTAAATATAGATTGGTGCAAATAAAAAAGTAATTATTAAACGATTTCACATATTTATGTAGAAAATTAGTGAAAATGCCTTTAAAAACAAGGAGCATTGTGAACCACCTTGCTCTGCAAGAAAATTGAGGCTGTTTCAAATAGGCGCCCTTAATTGGAAGATATAGAGGATACTAGTAGCAATTTTGCTCGGGCTACCACCGGGCCACGCAGCCAGCCGATGACGGCCCGAGCAAAATTGCTAGTAGGGGACTGACTAATGGCGCATCGGTGAACGGTGGGACTGGTATCCCACTAGAGAGCACTTCTTTACACACATCTACCAGTGGTACTAATTTTCTTGCCATGACTGTTACACAGTGGGTCTCGTTTTCATTAGACTGCCTTTTGTATTATCAAACAAATGTCATTTTTTTTTTCGGCACTGTACACTACACCAACATAGTTTTTAGTATATTTTTGTATGAAAATGGAGCAACTGTAATTTTTTTTTTCGTGATTTTGTAATAATTGACAGAAAAAAGGAATTAAGCATAGCATAAAAGCACGTTGAAAATGATATTTTTAATGAAGGAGTTCATCGCATAACGTTCATCTGTTTAAGAAACAAGCATTGAAAGCTCTTGCTTATCATTCGTTTTAATTTATTCTGAAAATAATTGCAAGTAAATATTTCTAACTGTGACTGTTGGAATGTTTTGCCATTTAGAAAACATTCTTGAAAAAGCTAATATAAGCATTTCTTTCAGTTTATAATTTTATATAACAATTTAAGACAATTAAAGGGAGAAAAGTAGTTTGCAACATTTTAAAAATTACAAACTAATAAAACCATTTTTATTGAAAACACTTTTGTTAACACTTTTGTTAAACATGTATCTTTTAAAAGATGGAATTATTAGTCAGCCTGAAAAGTTGAATGTATACATAATTTCTTGTATTTTGCAATTTAAAGGCATGAAATAAGTATAAAAGATCCGGAACTCTTTGCACTGAGTAACAGACACAAAAGGTGTTTTCAAAAGCAGTAAAGGGTTTCGAGTTGAAACGCAAACACTAAATATTTTTGGGGATTCGTGTCTCATTTAACTTTTTCCATATGATAGTGGTAAGATTCAGAACTTCATATGTGTCGAGAGTATTGAATAATTTCATCATTTCTTTATCAGTAAATTTACCAATTAACCTAAATGCTTTAAAGTTTAATGATAATGTAATAAACTTCTGTAAGTACGTTAGAACAACCGTGGACCTAAATGACTGAAATCGTAGATATTAGCCAAACAAAGAATAGTCTTTTAACGCTATATTTTGAACGTAGATTTAGAAACAGAACATTACATTTTGATGATTGTGAATGGAAAGAACAACATAAAAAGAGGATAGAAGTTTGATAGCGATTAATCATGCGGCTAAAGTAAAATATACGATTGTTAAGAAATTTTCATTAAAAACGTGCTGGGAAACAGCAATCAGAATCAACAATAAAAGCCCAAAATTAATCTCGTGATCAAAAGCGTGTGACCTCTCTAATGTGCCATCTGCTGTGACATCTTGAATCGCGTAACTAATAATCATCTACTTATCCTCTAACTAATCAAATTTACCGTGACACATTAATTTCCAGATACATATCTTCGAGACTTTAGGAGAAGTCCCCTTCTCTTTTCTCGTTTGGAATGAAACACAATTGAAAGAAGAAACCAATCTCTTGCGACCCTCTACATCTTACTGCGGTTCTAATTTATAATGAGCCTTGACAAGACGCCACAATTAATTGCTCCGTGCGATTCCAGTCCCCCCTGGAGCAGCAAATAAGGGGGAAGTTATGATTTTGAATTTCCTTTACGCCATCCGAGGTTACCAGATTGATCACTCTTGTAAGCTGAGATTTTAGCTGGAATTCTATAAGACATACTTTATCGATATCATGGATTTTCAATGAAAAGGGAAGGGGTTCTCGAAACACAGATCACAGAAATGTAATAATACGGAAGCAGTTTGCTTTCGAGCACATGTCTTAGTTGTTGAGTTGAATGTTGGAGTACTCGGAACGTGGTGTTTAACATTTAGAAACCTCTCAAAGAAAATCAGAAATGAATGTATCATCATTATCAAATATTTCATCATTAGAAACTTCTAGAATAATAGCAAGCAAAATTTAGTTGTAATTTTCTCCGAATCATCTATCTTACGATTAATTTTGCGACAAGTTGAAAATCAATGAAAAAGTTTTGCTTTAAGTTATTGAAACGATAGTTAGTTAAATATAACATAAAAAACAATCATAGAATATTTTTTACAAAAAAAAAACTATTGTGAAACGTAGATAATTTTTAAATATCAGTATAATCAATCCATCTCATTAAGTAAACTAAATAGATACAATGTTGTTTATGTATAATGTTGCTTATGTATAAATTTCTTTTACTTATTTAAAAAAATGTTGAATTGTAATGATTTAAGATTGTCTTTAAGACAAACAAGTATATATTTTACCTAAAATTAACTGGTTTTATTTTAATATACTACATGTCTAGGAAAATTAATAAAACAAGAGAAAATTGATCATTTTGAAAGAAAAAAAAGTGACAAATTCTATGTAAATTTGCCTCATTTAAAATGTTTCTGATTTCATAGTCCTGAAAATTGCTTAGCGAATATTTCGCACAATTGAGGGGGTCACAACCATATTGAACTAAGTCCATCTGAGCTAAATTGAAGAAATGAAGGTTTAAATTGCACATTATAATATAATGGCATTATACTTCGAGTTAATAAATGCTCTCCCTTTGAAAGAAAACGTATTCACCATGGCAATGAATAAAACATGTTTTTAGGTTAATCCAACATGAGCTATCTCCATTTTTTAATAAAATACGGACTTGATCCACTATAGTTGTGTGAACCCCTCAACCGAAAAATTGTGGATTTTAGTTTTGATCAGTGATTGAAAAACAAAAAACAAAAACACAGAAATTTGAGGAGAGGCCATACTCCTCTGTACCATTTATAGAATGCCTCATCCTGTTTTTGCATTAAAAATATGCTTGAGATATATAATATATAAGCAATTACATGGTCCAGCAACTTTACCGTTTTCTTTATTGTACTAGCAAACCTTTACTGTAACACGCAAATAGTGTTTCCGGCATTTTATATGCCAAACTTATTTACATTTCGTGCAGTAGAAAGTATTTTATATGGTGGATGTCACATCCTGTGCAAAGAATTGTCATAACGTTTAGGCAGTTAGTTATTTATTTTTGTCGGTGGGTACTATGATTCTTTTAATCTCAATTTTTATTCAGGCCTGATTAGTTCGATTATGTACAACATCACGATATCACAATAAACTAAAAAGTACATATTCAGTTTTACAGCTTTTATTTCACAAAAGATTATACCACGATTTTTTAAAATTAATTTCTTTTGTTCTCTGATGGTCCATTCTTATTGAGAACTTTATTAGTTACTGAACTAACTGAAAGAAGTACTGCAAATATGTCTTTGACTTTAGCAACATTTAAATTTAAATCTAAACGTCAGCATGAAATGTTTTTAGCATCACACTGTCTAAAACTCTAGTAAACTGACATTTAATTTTGAGATCTGATTAAAACAATTAAACTTGAAAAGAAAAGTAAAATTCAGAGGGATCAAATCACTGCTGTTACATAATTTGGAACTGGTACTTTACAGAGAAAGACCAGTGTTTAATCATAAATATTAACTTTTAAATATGCTTTATCGTACATTTTTACCCTTAATAGACTATCGAGCGTTTATTGGTATGTATCCTTTTCAAGATTTTCGACCTCAAAAATCGACAAAAATCGACCTCAAAAAGAAGTAGTTGACAAAAAAAAAAGGTGTTTTAGCTCTTGAGTGCTGTTAATTTCAAACAAAATTTTTGTCTACCTGGTGAAAGGGCGAATGACTTTTTAAGGGTTGCCAGATTAAACGTGAAAAGTCGCGAAGGTTTGCCACTTTTTGGTGATTTATCGCCAAATTTTGGCATTAGAAAAAAGTTCCCGAAATTGGAGCCAGCTTAGCTATATCTTCCATGTTTGTCGAGAAATTGCCTAACCCTACTGTTTATTTACACTCATGTCCATAAATTAAGGATAATGAAGTTCAGGCAAAGAAAGAGAAAGAAGCAAAACAAATTTGACTTATTTGTAAAGTCTATTTATTAAACAAAAAGTAAAAAGCAAAAAAGATGCTATATGTTTGATATAATTAATAAAAATTGCAAGTTTTACTCCCTTGACCAAATTTCAAAAAACATTTACAAAAAACAGTATAACATGGTTAGTAGGATGGTTAATACGGAGTATGTCTCCCGGACGATGCAATACAGGCCTGACAACGCCTAGGCATGCTGAGTATCAAATGATCAATCTGATCTTGGGGAATATTACACCACTCTCAAGCAATGCACTCCGAAGTTCCGGTAGACAGGTGGGAGGGGGTTGACGGGCTGCAATTCGTCGGCCAAGCATATCCCACACATGCTCTATTGGATTCAAGTCCGGTGAGTATGCTGGCCAATGCATACGGGTGATATCCTCCGATTGAAGGCATTCGCCTACAATGTTTGCACGGTGAGGACGGGCGTTGTCATCCATAAACACAAATTCAGCACCCATGGCGCCCCGAAACAAACGTACATGTTGTTCCAGAATGACATCCCGATAGATGTGGCCTGTCATCGTTACACTCTGAACATGCAGGTCAGTTCTGGAACCAAGAATAATTCCTCCCCAAACGAGCCATCCTGCACCACCGTAACAGTGTCTTTCAATGGTGTTCTCTTGGTGGTAACGGGTACCTGGCGCTCTCCAGATGAATGTCCGGCGAGAATCAGACTCCAAACTAAACCTGGACTCATCGGAAAACATCACACAAGACCACTGTTGCGGTGTCCACAATGCATGCTCTCTACTCCAGGTTAATCGCAGGCGACAGTGAGTTGCGGTAAGTGGAACACATCTGACAGGCCTACGAGCATATAGACCAATGTGCCCTAAGCGTCTGTACACGGTCTGCCTTGAAACTGTTGTACCGGTAGCTGAAGAGAGCTGACGAGACAGGTCTGATGCTGTACTCCGTCTGTTTCTTTTGGCAGTAACTGCCAAATAGCGGTCCTCATTCGGCGTTGTAACTCGGGGGCGACCTGTGCTGTAACGTCTACTCACATTACCATCATCTTGGAATCGTTGCCAAAGCCTGGAGATGACACTCTGGGCGATTCCAAGTTTCTCGGATACTTCCAGCTGGGTACGTCCACATTCCAGTCGTCCGATAATTCTGCCACGTAAAACATCACCCAAATGCCTCCTTTGTGCCATAACTATGCGGTTTTTGCACTGAAAGGCTTTCACAGCGCTTGTGAACAATTTTACTTCTTTGCCACCATTCCTTATATACCCCTCTCTTACAGTCTCGTCATTGTGACGTACCATCCACGCCATCTGGTGGTTTCCTGTAATTTGCATATTCTTCTTCAAGATGTGTGTGATCATTCCACAGGTGAAATTTTTATTTTAGAGATCAATTTCTGTGTGATTCTGAATTATCCTTAATTTATGGACATGAGTGTAATTGGAATAATGGTGTCTATATTTAAAAAAATAAGGTGAAGTATACTTAGAATATGCCTCGTGAGAATTAAAACAGTATTAGTAGGTGATTTTAATATAGTTTCGATTTTAAAGAAGTATTTTATGGAACAAAAAAGACAAATACGACACACTCCCGGATTATGATGTACATTCCAAACAGTATTTAGAAAGATCATGTATAGATAGAAAATGCCTAACGAATACTGTAAAACAGTTTTTAAGGCGATTAAATCTAAAAATATGTTTAATATTTATTTACTTATTTTCGATTTGTATTTTTTGGTTTAACAATATCCATACCGTGCGAAGAACGGGTACTTCAGGTAGTGTGTTAATAGGCTATAAAAATTAAACATCTGGATACAGTTAACAGTTGCCTAACTACTAACCAAAGCCCATCTATGTTTTGGAAATGAAACTGAATCTGTTCTATTAGCTATCATTTTATCAATTTAAACTAGAGAATGTCACTAAATTCCCCTAGAGCGTATATAATCGTCAAAATAGACGTAGAAATTATCAGTAAAATATCTTTATGGCATCTGGATGGCTAGGACATTGCAGTCTGGACGTTCTGTTCGTTTCCCAGTGTCTCCTTAGTGTTTTCAATAAAAAAACGAATTCAGTAAACCTGTGTGACAAAATGGACATGCTTTATCGCCTGGAAGTGTTTGCATTTGTGTGAAAAAATTCCTTCCTCATTGCGTATAACTCTCAAAAGGCTTTAATTTTGAGTTGCCCCTAGTCACCCATTAATTCGACATCATTTTTATGTTACTTTTTGAAAATCCAGCTCAAATGAAACGAATATTTAAGCAAAAGTACACTAAGCTAGAAGTGATTTGCTGTTTCGACTTTAGTATTTTGGTAACAGAAACAGGCAGGGGATGACTCAGTGTGTTCTTAAATGTACGAAACTCTAGATCTTACGAAATTTATTGAATTTTGGTTGGTCTGATTTCCTAAAAGGCTAGTGACGTATTTCGAAAGCTGAAGGAAATTGATGTATAATAATAATTTGTATCAGATGTTGATACAGCTCAATCAACCTCATTTCAATTTTTCTCTAATTGTGACTGTACCAATTCTGTAACATGCAGCTATCATAGTTTCATACATGGTAGCGGTTTGCAACTGCAAAGACCATTGCACACCCTTCATTATATCCACGTGCTCTGTTTAACGTGCCGTTGGTATACTTTAGAGTCTGATTTTTTTTTTTTTTTTTTTTTTTGGCCAATGCCAGAACAAAATTATAGCTGTCGTGCAATGTGTGCTTGACAATGAAACACGCATTTTATATAGACCGGACAGTTGATATTGTTCTATATTGCCAAGTAAAATCATTTGCATACGTGTGCCGTTCCATCTGATCTTTCTCCTGACAACATTTCCATGATTTCAGGGTTTTGATGTGATTCTAGTCCCCCCTTGTTTGATTAGCCATGGTCACGATATTTTTACATGCTAAAGCTTCCATGCACTCTTGAATTTTCACACGTGCAGCTGTTAGTTTCGCGTGATTACACGAGACTTACTACGAACTTCTAGCCAAACAAACAATGAGATCAGTGCTTAATACTTGCAATAATGTATTATTATAGTGTTTTTATTTGTTATATTAATAATTTGAATCCACTCTTATACATTAAAGATATCAAAAAAGAATCTCTTGCCTCTTTTATATTTTAAACGCATATCCTTTAGGAAAAAAATTGGAGTACGTTTTACTTTAGAAATTCTTTTTAAGTATTTTGTGATTACCGATCAAATGCAGTTTCTGACCTTTTTTTAAAAAATGATTTATTTTTGTTCATTGTAAAGTGCAATTTAAATACTGGAGCTTTGTAATTTTCTATACTCGAGTTCAGTATGTAAAAGGAATATACAATATCAAGGCAATTATACAAAGAAAAAAAAATTACATTATCTGAAATGTACGTGCTTTGCGCCGATGTACTTTTTTACGAAAATTGTTAAATTTTCCACAATCAAACAGACGAGCCTACCAGGAATGTTGCAACCTCAGAGTAGTATTTTTCAAGATAAATTTTTCTTTAATTTTGATAAGTATAGGTGTATAAGTGCTTAGTTCTCTGACTTAAATTATTACGATTATACAATTAATAAATAACAGGCCATTATTTTTTATATTTATACTGATCAGATTTTAACTGAGATGCTCATGAAAGTCGACATTGACAATCTATGTAGCTTTTAGCCACAATAAGTAAGTAAGCTATTTTTACCTCATATACCTCATCCGTTTTTTACATATTCTAGGATGTATATAAATTGTAAATACAAGTTGTTTGTACTGCAAAACTCCCGAAGTGGTGATAAAAGTAGGAGAAATCTAAAAACAGATAAAGTTCTGTTCACATAGAATAATGAAGAAAGAAGAAAAGTTAAGCAAAGTCCAAAGAAGTTGAAAAGCAGTGGCCTAATTGTAGATTATGTTGGGCTTTCCACCAGAGATACCACAGATGGGCGTTGCAGTATTATATCTTTGTCACCTTATATACCATCCCGTAAGACCTCTTAATAGCACCGGGGGAGTTTTTGATACTTAGAGCCCCCATTTCCTCTTATTGGGGTGCGATTATTGTGGCAACGCTATCTTCGTCGAAGGGAGCTAGCAATCATAAATTTCCCCCTCGCTTTCGAATGCATTATTTTTATTTGTCGCAGAGAGGAAGTTTTCAGATGCATTTAGATATCTCTCACTAAAAGCTTTTCCTTTATATATCCCACTTTAATAAAGGTCCTTATTTAATAAGTTCGTGCTTAGATGTCATATATGCAACCGCAGAAATATTCAACTTCCATAAGGAAAGTAATCTGGAAAAATGTTGGAGCTGAATATTTAAGATTTAACAATATATTTAATAAGAGCAATTCTTTTTGGTGAAGAGAATTGCTTCAGGCAACGTGCAGAAATTTAATATGCGTGCTTCAATAACTGGTTACATGTTACGATAAACATTTCAAGTTTAACTTGAGCATTACGAAATTTAGTGACAGTTTATGAAATTCTCTATGCGTATTTCTAACTTACGTTCCTATGATTTTGTGCGCTTTCATCAGAAACAATGTCATATTTCACGACAGAAGAATATTTTTTAATTCTCTAACCGTGTTTGTGTTAAAAATGTGCATGTGTAAGATTGAAGGGATACTGAATTATTTTACATGCACTCATATACTAGATTATATTTTAGGGTATAAATACTTTACTTCATTCATTATTAAAAATAAGAAGTATATATAAGCTAGTGTCATTTAGGGCACATTTTTATAAAAAAAATCTTTCGGTAACTTATTTAAATTGGGGTACTTTGAAATAAACGCATTCCGCGCTTTATAACCACAAAAAATCAGTTCATTAAACACTGCGGACACTACTTTAAGGGAAAGTATAAAATGTCACTTTATGCTTTGAGATGTATCATTCTTAAATAAGTAATAGAGGACATTTTGAGATTGTAAATTTTAGGCTTCTTATTTATAATAAAAAAAAAAAAAAAAAAAAAAAACTTGAAATGTTTAGATTTTTCCCGTTTAAACGTGCGTTGTGGCAAAATAATATATAAATAAATAAATAAATAAAAATGCCAAACTAAAAGTTTAAGCCACAAACTTCATTTATTTCGTGAATTATTTTTCTAAATGAATTTAATGCCACATATATACTTATCCTGATATTCAACTGCAGAAATTGTATAATTAATAAAGTATTATAGGTTTTCACTGATATCAACTAATGATCGTTTATCTGGTCATTTTAGTTTAGTCTTTATTAATTTTTTATTCCTCATCTTCGTAAAATTCCCTTTCTATCTTTTACTTGTTTTGTATCAGCAAGCTAGACTAGGCTTTTAATGCAGAAGATGAAAGTTTCAGAAGCAGCCTTTTATGATTTATTTTCTTTCTAAATCATCATAGTTTCAACAAAGAAGAATGTACGTCAGTACAGATGAACTATAATCAGTGTCCTCAAATCCGTAGCATCCTCCAAAAAGGCGTAATCTTTACTGACAACTTACAACCCAAGGGAGCAGGACTTACCTACCACAGTCAAAAACCTACTCAAAATGCAAAGAAACCAAGGAGGCACAAGATACCTAGTCTGTAGTCTGTACGTACACACATTCCTTGTTGTCAGAGAGAGATGTCGAGTGACTGAGGGTCAGAATTAAGCTTCTGGCAAGACTTTCACTCACGATAGTCTCCAGGGTTACTTACAGTCATGCGAGCATATAGGTTAAGATGGATTAACAGGCGTTTATCTTTTTTTTTTTCTTTTTTTGGCAACGCGGAAACTAATGTAGCTACGAAAACAGGGTGTTCCCTCTTCAGGCTCTGCACTCTATCTTAAAAGTGATGAATCGACGTCAGTGGAGGATTCGGGGATTACTATATGTTAAAGGCTTAACCAGTATCATTAGTGGCATTGAATGGAATGCCGCTTTGAAGATACCTGCATGAAAGGTACTCACTAATCATAGTATGATAATGGTTTAGCTGTTATTTTTTAAACACTTTGCAACAAAGTTGAAAAGCAATTTTGATTTTGGTTTGTTTGTCAGTCAGACAGTCTGCGAATTACAGTATAAAAGGATCATTTGCCATGGAATTCATATATATTAATGCTGTGTTCTGTACTATGTGGCCTATTGAATGTTGTAGCCGCATCATACATACATGTAGGATATATTTACAAAAAAATTCCAAACGTCTTTGAATTAGGGTTTATGGTTCAGTCATTGTTTAAAGCGCCTTTCAGAGAGAGACGTTGTTAAAAAAATTTCAAGAGTAGAAAATTAATGTTATCTGTAAAAAATGGCATGGCATTTATAACTCTTTCACATATACGAATATGAGAGTTCTCATAGATTTAAGCATAGCCTCTCAAGGTGGGGGATCATTCAAGTAAGCTTTTAGTCCACTCTAGAAAAATTATATTTTCTGTTGCAAAAATGCTCTAGTTTCTCTACATTTCTCTAGTTTCTCTACATTTACTTCTTGTTAGATCAAGGAAGAAAACTATAGTCAGTTTTCTTCTCTGATAGGTAATGACGTGCTCTAGCTTTGAGTTTTACTGAAATATGGCAACTGTATTGTGGTATTTACGGGATACTTTATTTTCCCTACATAAATTAAAGCTTTATTATTACTTGAAACTTCATTATTATACATATATGGAAAGGAAACTATTTTAGCATCCTTGAACACTTTCAAACTTTTATGAGGATCGGAGGATCTTCAGTTTATAACAGATAAAAAATACACCTTTGTAGTAATTATTTACTTTTTCTATTTTGAGAGTATTGAATAAACATATTCTAATAATCTTTCTTCCCATTTATATTTCAAGAAATCTCAAGTGTGAACTTCCTTTTGTTTTACAAAATACTCAGCAGCAAGCTATTAGTTACACTTTTACTCTGCATAATTGTGTTTCAAGAGTAAATAGAAAAAATACTAATTTGTTTTTCAGATTGTTTTGTTCACAAACTGTTGTAAGATGGAGGTTATTAACGAACTGAAAGATTTAAAATTTTTATTTTATTTTGTTTAACCTCTAAGTATCTTTAAACCGTTTTATTTTAACCTAAGCTAATACGATTATAATTCTGTATCAAGCAGTGCAAAAATTCCAGGTTACAGTTTAATGGTGTTGCGATTTTTTTCGTTATAATATTTTTGTATTGAAAAAATACAAGAAAGTTTTTCTCAAAATAACTTTTAAAAGAATTAATAAATATATAAGAAAACTTTTTAATAGAAATAAAATAATAGAAATAAAAACAGTATAAAAAATCAACCAAACAAGCAAATAAATACACTGATGTTTTAAATAAAAGGTTACAAAGATAAAAAATCAGATTTTTCGTTAAAAATATATGTTAATGTATGGGAATTCAGTTCACTAATACCTATATAAGGCAGGAAATCGTAACAAAAATATTTGCCGAGGGCTGATATGCAAATGAAAGCAATAAATAGCATACGTCAGAACTGTTCATTGCATCGTCTAATAAGAAGTGTGGGCACTTCGTGCAGCTATACAAGCTATCGAGCTCTGTTAAGGTAACTGCTGTTCAACGCTTGTGGCAGCAATTCCCATTCTTCCAAAAGCGCTGATTTTAAAGCCTTAGAGGGGGCTATAGATATACAACGGCTCTAACTAGAACTCTTAACATTCCTCAAATGCTTTGTGGGACTGAGATCTGGAGAGCTCATTGCCCAGGTAATCGTTGACTTTGTAACTTCAATTTTGAACATCAGTGTATTAAAGTTAAAAGCAGACAGCTGCTTAGTTTCGTCAGACTAATGTAAAATCAGAGACGATAATGAGGAAATAACAGAAGGAAGTAAGTTACCTATTGCATTATTTCTTGTCTTTTTATTGCAAATTTTGAGTTTAAACTCCCATTATTCACAGCTTGTAAACAAGAGAAAAAAACCCAAAAGGCATAACGAATGATCTAAAGAATGTTTCAGCAAATGTGTTTCTTTCCTTTCTACTGCACAACTTCATTTTCAGCAAGTGATCTTCAGAATTACACTGAACCATCAAAATGGTTGTATGAGTTCGCAACAAACACTACAGACATAACGCAGGCGGATTCCTATAATAAAAAACATCATTACATCACACTACAACAGTCTATTCGGAAACAACTTTTGACCTCCTTCCTTTGAATTCGATGTTATTTTGCGCATCTCCTAGGCGCGGTTCTACAGATGCAAAAGGAAAGAAAATTGGAAAGCCTATGCTCTATGCTCGATATCATTACCAAAGACGCATAATGCATTCTCTTCAGAAAATTCGCATCTTAGCCACAAAATTAGGTAGCTGTAAGTTAACTGTAGTTATTATTTATTGCGGTTAGAAACGTACAAAAGATGGGTGTTTGTGGCATTTACTACTATATGTCATATCACTCCCCTCTCAGCAGGAAGACCATAATGCCAATGGGGACTGATAATTTGAACGCCAGTCCTCCCATTCCGAGGGTTTTCAATCGCGTTCGATGTTGTTCACAGAAGTATAAGAACTTATAACGTTCCCTTCCCTTCAATTCTCGAAACACTCCTCTATTCTTTTTTTTTATTCTGTTTTGCTTTTTCCCATTAGCAGAGCGAAAGTGAGAAACATAGCTTTATTTCTTTCTTACGCTTTTGTTTGTCTTGTTCATGTTATGAGACCATTAAATTATACACATTCACTTATACACTTCCGTAAGTTTCTTTTTTTTCTATCCCTATAATATGTAGTATGAGCCAAGAGTGTATTGGGCGAGTTGTAAGAAAATCAATTTCGAGTTGCAGAAAGGTTTATTAATTTCAGTTATCAAAGGATTTATTAACTACCACTGTGGGAGAAAGGAAATAAATTCGCAGTTATTTGTGAACATTTTTTGGAAGACTGATAAAATAGGCGTTATAACAATAGCTGAATTAATGAGAGTTAAATTGTATGGAACTTTGTATTTCTGCATGTTACTTGGATGCTTTTTAAATAAAACTTTAAAAAGCCAGATTTTAAAAAAAAAATTAAGTTCTTGAAAAGCTTAATATATTGTGTACGCGATACAATTTTAAAACGCATAAATGTAACTATGTAGTAATATTTTTAAGTTTGTTTAATGATATTTTTTAATGAGCGTTCTCTAAAAATTATTTTTGTGAAATGCACAATTTCATATTTAGCCGATTTTATTTTAATTTTGCTTCTGGTACTGTTTAAGATGTTTGTTGGTAAAATTAGGCAATTGTACGAGAAAAAAGTTATACTATGAAATAACATTTAATGAGTAGCAAACATTCTTAAGATGTTCACTACATTAAGCATGCTAACTTGATTAAATAAAATCAATACCATTTTAATACAGTGTACATTTGCTGTTAGCTGGTAAATGACGTTGCGATAAATAACAGAATAATATTTTTAGGATTATAACTGCGCAATTATATGCAAAACTCCAAGACACGAATTGATTGACAGAAATGTAAAGTAACTGTGCAAGACATTTTTCACTCAAGAAGTTGATAAGTTCGTGCAGACAAATAACCTACTTACCAAAGACCTTTATGAAGGGAATATTGCTCCTTTTTTCTAAACCAGGAAAAATACACGTGACGCAAAGGATTAAAACCCATTTGTCTATTACCAGGTATAGGAAAATTGCCAAGAAGAATTATAGATGACAAAATTACGCATGCTTTAACTGAAATCGTTATTTGAGATGCAAGCAGTATAACTTTTAACAAGGAAATTTCAAAACACTGCACCTTTTGAATAATGAGTATATAATCAGAAAAGTAAAAACAGACAGCACTAATCTTAATAGCAATCAAAAAAACGTTTGATGGCATAAGCTGACTATCCATCATAAGAAACCGTTGGAATTCACCAACGTCGGATTACTTAATAGGTCCAATAGCAAATTTCCTTGACAACAGGCAATTAGATTTAACAGAAACGAGGTCACAGTAACAAAACATAACCACTTATAGAAGGTGCTTACTACTTAGTCCCACTCTTCTGGGGAATAATTTGGGAACGCTTTCTTGATAATATCTAATGGCTAAAATGTAGATTTTTTTCCCCAATGAGAACACAATATCAGTTCAAATATTTAGGGAAATAGCTAAAGTGGAAAAACTGATAGTTTGGGAAAATATCTTACAAGTAGACTAGCTGCAGTACCCGTCATTGACGGGTTAGTATGTAATGCAAATTTCCAAAAACCCTGAATTTTCGTCAGCACAATACAAAGAACGGAATTAGTTTAGTATATTGGGTATAGTACAGACAGCAAAATTAAAACTTCTGTGAATTGTTAAAAGATTACAGGTTATTCGGTAACAAAGTGATGAGTAAAACTGAATTTAGAGAATTTTTTTATTTTAATAATTAAAGTTTTATTCTGGTTGAAAGAGCTTTTCAATCAAGTTGATAAATTCATTGCATTCTCTTAATCCATTTTTATGGACTGCGAGGACAAACACATACGATTTCCACAGAATCCCAAAATCTATGAAATATTTAAAATAGTTTGGAACTAGAGTTCATATTAACTTGCATCTAATATAAATTCCAAGCTTCATTCTATTTCTATTGCAATTTTACAGGAATGGGACAAACATGTACTCACTTTTCACACAATCTCAAAATCTATAGAAAATTTTAAAGTACTTTGACGTCTTAAATGACCACCTGTAAGAAACTAAATTTTACTTAATTAGCTTCAGTAGTTTATGCGCAATCGACAAATATTTTCACATTTTGAATAACTTTTCGAAAAATCTCGAAATCTAATTAAAAAAAAATCGTCACCCATAATTTAGTTGAGTGACCATCTATTATGTCACCAAATTCCATTTCACACACTTTAGTCGTCAATACGTGATGCGCAACAAATATTTGAACCGATTTTTTCAAAATCTCAAAATCTAATTAAACATTTTTAAAAAATTTAAACACCTACAATGAAATTGGTTGACCACCTACATGTCACCTACTTTCATTTAATTTGCTTTAGTAGTGATTACGTGATGCGCGAACAAAGTTTCACGCCGTATGAAAGAATTTTCGCTAGATCTCAAAGTCTAATCAACATTAAAAAAAATTAGATATCTGTAGTTGAGTGACCACCTATCATGTCTGCAAATATGATTTCATTAACTTCAGTCGTTTTTACACGATGCGCGAACATAAATGTACGCAGTCTGAAACGGTTTTCGCTAAGTCTCACAAACGGATCAACATTTTCTTAAAAAATTGACGCTGTGGTTTGAGTTGAGTGACTATCTATCATGTCACCAAATTTCATGTCATTCGTTTCAATCATTTTTACGTGATGTGCGAACAAAAAAGCGTCACGGCATCGTGGACTGAAATATACAATTTTTTAACGTTTGTGCTGGATTCCCAGGTACTAGAAACGGATAGAAATTGCAAAGTTTTTGAATTCCAAGTAATGATGTACAGACAAAAGTCTAATTTTATTTATATAGGTAGGCAAATATCATATTAAGTAGCGACAGGCAATAATATCTAAGTACATCAGTGCAGAAGACAGAAACTTTAAATTAATGATATATTATTCATTGAAATGAACAGGTTATTTCTCTTACAAAACGCACAAAATTTATAATAAATTTATTTTATTTTTTCGCAGGGCAGCCATAGGCGATCATAGTAAAACCTACAAAATTATGCTAATAAGGAAACCATAGTAACAGACAAATTCCATTCTGAACTGTTTTAATACGTGTAAATAAACTATTAAAAAGGATAAAGATCGCACATGCCTCAGGGGATTTGAACTATCATATATCACAACAAGGAAGTAATAGAATTCCAATGTATATTACGACGTATAAACAGATTTTTTTTTTAATTGTACATTGCAAATTTATGACAGCATACATTCTATCCAATCTAGTGGATGGGAATCATTTTGCTTAATTATTTGCTTGAATTTATATCTAAAATTAAGAAGAAAGTGTTCTGAAAAATGTTCATTCATGTGCATGGAATCTTTATCTTTCTTGTTTTTTTATTAAAAAAAATAAAAAAATAAATAAAAATAAGGAAGAAAATCTGAAACACTTTCAGATTTTAAATACGCACCAAAGTTATAAATACGCACCATATTAAAAGCGTATCATAGTTTATGCGTCGTCCCTATTTTTCTTCCTTATTCCATTAAGTTGGAAAGTGTATCATTATTCATGACTGTGCCGTGTTTTGCTTCCTTGTTTCATAAAACCCATCTTTGGAATCAAAATCTATCTTAAAATCGCCTACTAAAACTATTTTACAATCGTTGCAAAGTATATTACAACTATACTTCACCATTTTAAATATTGTTTTGAATGTCCATCATAATCCATGAGTGTACCGTGTTCCTCTTTCTGATTTGACTCTTACTTTAACGCCCCGACTCTCGCCAAGGTGGCGATCATTAAACATATGGAGCTATCACGACGATTTTTTGTATTTATGTGGCAATCGTAATTTAGAATTAATGTGGCTATTTGGAACAGCATGTAAGTAAAGCATTCCATTACATTTTTATTCATTTTGGGATGCCAATTAATGTAGTTTTAATAATTAAGAGTCTTTAAATTCCTTAACTGGTGCGTTTATCGCTAATTTGTTCACTGTAGTTTTCATCTAGTTCTCTTGGGAGCGTTGAAACTTGTACATAAGTCCTAGACACCCATGACTGCAAATCTCGGCAAAGTGCGGGATTTTTTAGGTAAAAATATTTAGGTTGGCGAGAGCGGGGCGTTGAAATAGGAATCAACTCTTGCTTGTACCGTAAAATACATCTTTGGAATCGAAATCTATCTTAAAATCGCCTACTGAAACTGTTTTAAGATCTTCTCCAGACATATTTCAACTATATCCCGCAGACATTTTAAATACTGTTTGGAATGGGCATCGAAATCCATGAGTGTACCGTGTTTTCCTTCCTTGTTACATAAAACACTTCTTCGGAATAAAAATCTATATTGAAATCGCCTACTAAAACTGTTTAACAATTTTCGCCTGGCATAATTAAACTATACTTCACCTTTATAAATAGCATTTGGAAAGTGTATCATAATCTATCAGTGTACTTATTTGTATTCGCTGTTCTGTAAAATACTTCTTCGGAATTAAAGTCTATTTTAAAATCGCCTACTAAAACTATTTTACAATATTCGTCAGGTGTTTTCTAGCTATACGCGAAATATATTTATAAAAAACCCCACACAATCCATAAAAAAAAAAACCACATTTGAAAAGTGACTCGACGCGCTAATTGTAGGAAAGAGTGTCTACACAAAAAACCTGGAAGAAATCAATAGCACTCCGGTGCTAATAATTTACTTGCTTCGATACTGACATCTAAAACATCGGTATCTAAATTACCTTTTTTGTTGGCGACTTAAGGTGTAAATTTACAAAAGAATCATGCAGAAAATTTTACATGAAGTACATGGTTTGGTTTATCAGCTTTCCTTTAAAACGCAAGATTTTTTTTTTTTATGTATACAATATCTTAAAATGGCAAAGCAGTCAAAAATGTGTTTTGGAGTCAGTGCAATATTATCGCAATTATTGCAGAGACGGTACTTCTATTGCCATCTCTTTGGATCTTCATGTCTCGATAGTGGCCTGCTCTGAGGCGAGTAATAGTTTTAGTGAGGTCTCTATTAGCGTTTATTTCACAAATCTGTGAGTCTTTTTTAATGGTGTTTTCTCTGGTACCTTGTAATCGCATTCACATCGTCAAGAGTGACATTGTTGATATGTCCATCATTGAGATTTCTCTCTTCCTTGGCAAGTTGATCTGCCTCCTCATTTCCAGGGATGCCAACGGTTTATAGTAAATGAGTATCAATATAAAAAATATCTTATATATAACAATCATTTAATGACGATAGTAAGGATATGAACTAAAGGAACGCCGTTAGCGGCTGACTTATAACTTCTTTCAAGTGAAATAAATAAAATATAAATCGAATTTGAAACAGATAAAAAGTACAAAAAGTATAAAAATAAATGAAAAGACTAATTCATCGCTCTAATAAATAATTTATAAATCTTTCCAGACAATCTAGAACGTGTAAATGATTCACCGAGAATACAATTTCGGCAGAACGAAGAGAAATATATCAAAGGGCAATTTTAGCTGCATTTTTGGGACTACTTCCCTTTTTTATTCTTCATGAGTCTCTCTATCGAATCAGATTACTTGCTGTTAATAGATTCCCTGTTGATACAACAAAGTGATATGTCTGGAAACGTTGTTTATCTCGACCTTCATTAAGTACTAAATGTCTCCCAAGAACTGGAATCTGCTAATATTTCTATAGGCCCATACGTATCCTTTTATTTGTTGAAACATTTTCAGTATTTCTGTCAGCGTATCTTAATCTAGGTTGGTATGTATGCAGAATTGTAGCCCGGCTAATGTAATTATGATGCATTTTATTTTTTTAAATCGAATAAAAAGACGAAAATAGCTTAAAGCATACGAGAAAATAACAGTTTAAATTATGTTTTAAAAGCACGAATTACAAACACTGGGGACTATTAATTATTTTAATTATTCAATACGGAATGTGTCTAAATTAAGGAACACTACTTGTCTAATTTGTGATGTATGTGTTATGGCGATAGATAATTTATGAATTACATCGCATGGAAAAATTCTTCATTTTATGCGAACAAACTATTAATACATGGTAATTCATTGATATATGAGAATTTGACATTTCAAATTTCTTATGTTTCATTAAAAAGCATAATACACTAAAAAAATAAACATAGACATAAATAGTGAGATAAATGTGCCTGTTTGTGATTTATATTTGTACTGCCTTGTCTTTTTGTAATGAGGCCTTTCATATCAAAAAGAAAAATAAAAGAATATTTTAAGAGCATGGAATATTACCGTTAAACACTTTCGATAAAACAGCCCTTATAGTTCCCCACTTCACCATAACTCAATTCCACTCTATAAATTAATATTCCAGTCTCGAATACAGATAAATGGAATGGGATATAGTAAAAGATTTAACCTTATTGAGTATGTTTGGAAAATAGAATTATCTTACCTAATTTTTTAGAAAATAATAATCATTTTACAAAAATATAATTAAATATGAATGCGTGGGTTCAAATACTTACGTTAGTGGCAAATGTGTAATTATGTGTGCGTCTGTGATGTGACCACATACTTTAACAATCAAATATTGGCATAATTGTATCATTCGTTGCTTTCAAGATTACTGAACTAATTTTTTAAGAGAACATTCATTTTGACATAGTAATCGTTAAGTTACTAATATTTTGTTGCAGGTTTTACAAAAGGAAATAGATGAAACCAACGACGTGTCTGTGCGGGGAAGGTTAAATTACATGTGGGAACAAGGTCGTGAATTTAGAGGCCCTGACAAAGCATATTTAGCTACCTTCCATAATTACGCGCTTACTCTGCAACAGATCTTGAAGGATTTTTACATTCTTGATTTCTTTGGGATTTCTTGAAGGAAGGGATTCACACACGATTTCTTGAAGGAAGGTCTTATAATTAAAATGTTCAATACATTACGTTTCTGCAATGTAAAAGCATAATTTAGCATCAAGAAACGTACATTTTTACAGTACCTGCTGAAATTTCCCCCCTGTTATTTGCAGTTAAACCGTTGCACTCGAGAGGTGCCTCTCATTCACCACTGCACGTGAAACGTTAAGTCCATAAATGCCAACATCTACGGAATATAACTAACTTTTTGCTGATAGTATATTTTTTTTTGAGTATTTTTTCAAAACTGTAACCAACTCACGCATGGAACTCAGAAACTTTGCAGTATTCTAAGTCAAAATTTACTGTTTACAAAAAAGTGGTTGATTATATTCCGTAGATATTGAGTGGGATCAATTAACTTGTCTAAAATTGCAGCTTTGCTTGTGCAAAAGAGGCTTCGGGCGCAAATAAGAGAAGAATTGAAGAAATAATAAAATGGTTGATGTGATTTTATTATTTTGTACCGACGAATTATTTTTATTATTATTATTTTTTTTTCATGTCGAAATTATAATGGTCCCAGGGTTTTATGGAATATTTCAAGATATATGTCAGGATATATGTTGATAAAAAAAGTGTCACAGGAAAGCCGTTATAGAGTTTTGGGCGGCAGTGTCGTGATTAAGAAGAATCGTCAGCGGTGAACGTAAGCATTTATTGATGTGTATAAGTAAATCTTATATTTGCAGAGGCACCCCGAGGCATTCAATCTCCCACGATTGCATTATTATGCGACAGTTGGAAAATTACATATTCCTCGAGGGTATAAGCAATAACCCCTACCGTCTATGTTTCCCAAGGAGGAGGGGGTTGACGAGATAAATTGCCTCGTCTGGCCAAGTCCGTCCCTTCACCCTTCGATCGTGATGGCTGAAATCGTGACTTACCAAGGAGCCCGCTGCAGCAAGTCGAGCTCGTTAATGCGTTAGTTATTCAATAGGTCGTAATTGGGCCAGGTGGGTACGACTGAGCATCAGGAAAAAAAATGCTAAAGTCGTATATAGGAAAGTTGAAGAGTTTAGTTCTTTTGTACATTGATCAATCATTTTTTTTTTCTTACTTCATAGAACATTTATTAATAACGCTATAGGTTTAAGTCTTATTTTTATAGTAATATTTCATGTTTATTAAATTTTATTTGCTATTGTAATATTGTTCTTTATCAACTAATTAGCGCAGTAAGCAGATGCTTAGAACTTGTAGAAGAATAGTGATTGCATCTCACATTCTTAAAACACAAATGAATTGAAGCTTCTTCTCTAATTTTTAACATTAAAGAATAAGCGTACAATTAAAATTTCATTACAATTTTAAGTGTATTTCTAATCTATAGATCAAGTGATTTTGATTATATTGTGATAAATACTTTCTGAGAATGATGAAGTAGAATTAATTCTTTTTTCAGTGGTACAAAGTATTATATTGACGATTGGCATTTTCGTATCAAAATTTTACTGTACTCACTCTTTTTAATTCACATATTAATCTTTTTATTATAAACTTTAGGATTTGTTTTAAATATGTGACAGTGTAAAATAATAACACGATAATATTATTAATTTTTCTAGTGATTTCGTTTATGATAGAGGGTTTAGTGTATAAATGTATTATGAATTAATAAAGTTCTCGATATATCAATAAAAAAACTATTTTTTATAAATTTTGTCAAATGAGGAATAAAAAATGAAAGATCAAATTAATCAGGCAATTTGTCAGGCCTGTATAAGTTCAAAATTAAATTATCAGAGGTTTCCTGTTATTATTTGCATAATGTATTTTCGGTTATTGTCAATTACCAGCACAGTTTAGTCTTCTTCATACCCACTAAAATGTTTCCTGATATGTTTATTGAAACAAAATATATTCCTATAATAAACTAAAAGAAAATATTCTAAATTTAAGCCCTTAAGGCAGATATGCAATTAAAATTAAATTCCAAGACACACATATTTAATCTATATTCTTTTTATGTACGATTTAACTATTACATTTCGGAACAAACGTGTTTAATTTTCAAAATAAAGAAGAATTAGGCAGAGATACAACTTTATTGTTTTTTCAGGATTTATTTTTACTTGAACCGAAAAAAACTTCTTTTGATTAAATTTTGAAGCTTCATTCTTTTCCTTTACGTAAGATTATTACACCAGCAGATAAGTCAAGCGTTTGCCAAATTATTTGAAGACGGTACTGTTTGTTAAAAGAGAAATCAATGATAAATTTTATTTAAATAGTTAGGGAAAACTAATCTTAACTTCAATTTAAAGAAGGCTTTAAATATTTGCACCCATTAAAAATAGTAACAAATGTTATTTGATCTGTTCTGAACTTAAACAAATAATAAAACCTTTCTAAATGAAGAAAGTAAGCAGGTTGCAGACTCAACATGTTTTTGTGCTATTAAAGTAAAATGAGGATATAGAACATATTTATAATTGCTGAGAATTTTAAACAATAACAATGAACTGAAGAATAACAGTTTCTGCTGGCTGTAGCAGGCATCAATAGTGAGAATTGGATTTTTGTATCAGAAATTAATTACCAAGAGAAAATCAATATATGATGAAAAAGAACTAGTTAAAATATAACACTTTAAAAAAAGAAAAACCTTTTTTAAGAAAGTTCACTCTGTTGCACTCTGACGAAACTACGAAAGCAAGCGGCCAAGCTTGCTCCCATAACAAGTGATTCTTTTCTATGAAAATGCTCTATGAAAAGTGTTGGAAAACCCTCTGTACAGTCCGGATTTGTCACCCACGACTTCCACATCTCCAATCCGTTTGAGAGAGCATTACTGGAGAAAGGTTTCCATCTGGACGATGAAGTGAAGGAAGCGGTGCAGGACTTCTTTAAGAATCAACCGTGATATTTATGCAGAAAAGGCATATATTTGTTGCCGAAACGAGGGAACCTAACTTACAACACCTATGAAGATTTCATTCCAATAAACGTATTTTTTAAATTCAACTCGTCAACTTTTCATTTGGGCAATCCATATACCTTAGTAATAGCTCACACGTTATTGTAGAATACAGAGTATTAAAATTTGAGTTAGGGCAACAAAATCTAAAACAATAATAGTTTATATTAAATATAGCAAATAAATAATAATTATATTAAAATTTAAAAGTTCATAAAAATATTACGTTGGTAGCCCATCACATTGTAAAAATTAATATATAGAGAGAAAACGATTAAATATAAATATTGATACAAATATCTTTCGTATGTAGCAATTAGAACCTAAAATATCATATGGCTTGTACTCAAAAATTTTTCTTACGTTGTTCTCAAATATCCTTAATGAGAAAATTCTGACATATAAAAATGCTTTTCAATCATTTACAAGCTCAGTTTTGCTTCAATTACATTATAATTTTATAATTTTTAACAACAAAAAATAATTTTTAAAAAATGCTGAAAACCGTTTCTGGTAAATTCACGACATAAGCATCAAAAATTTTTTAGCAGATTGATTACATCTATTATGCATATCTAATTGTAAACAATTGGATATGTATAGTGAGGTCAAGATTTATAGTGAGGGGTAATAACTTCCTGCATTTTCTTTTCATTAATTCAGAGGCTTTACTTTGCTCACCTGTATGGTTATAACAAAGCCAAAGTAGATAGCGAATAGAACTCAAATAAAATTCGATGATGTTGGCTGGGCCAAGTAAAAATATCATTTGTAAAATGACGTACATTTTTAATTATTTCTCAAAAAGTTTGAAATTAATTCAGAATTTGAAGCTATATATTTACGGTATCTTACGCTTTCTTTTAAACTGTTAGTTATTTTCTAATTTGAATTTTCTCACAGCCAGTATTATTCCTCAAAGCAACATAAATGTGCGTCTGAGCATGTCCAGTTTTCATCAGTAATAAGATAAATATATTTTAGCATATAAATAAAAAATTGAGTTAGTTTTAGTCTCTAACGTAATTTGCCTTTAAAACTGTTCATGGACTCAGCCACGCTACTTATTTTAAAGAATTGTTACAAGTATACAACACAAATTCTCCTATTATGTGTTCAGAGTTGCTTCCCGACGCAAGTTTTTGAATGTGTAGCCGGCTTTCAGAGGCCTGTGCCTGAAAGCAAGCTGAAAACTGAAGGGATATCAATGACATTACATATTTGAAATAAGGGGAGCAAACAGATTAAATGTCAATTAAAGCCATCTTCTCCCCTGCCAACATATTATTACAATTAAAAAATTTGTAAGTGATATGAGATACGTCTTTGTGTTTTAAATTCAATGTCTTACTTCACTTGAATTTTGTTTCATAAAATTAATAAGCATTTTCCTGCAAAGGAAAAAAATATGCTTTGTTGAATCAATTTTTTTAACCAGAAAAATTTCGGTTGACATAGTGCAGGAGAAATTCTTATTCAATCAGCAATTTTTTTTCAAAATATTTGGTTTAGTCAGAAAAACATTTTATTAATTTAAATTTACTTTTGGTTAAAGTTAACATTTTTTTTTGTCGTATATTCAACTAAATTATTTGCTTACATGACTTATTTAAAATGAACTTAATTAATTGGTTGAATTAAAAAAATCTTTGTTAACTGGTGTTTCGGCAGTTAATGTAATGAAAATATTTAGTGGATTTTACTATGTTACTTTGTTAAAGCAAACAAACGGCTGGCTGAAATTTTAGAGGTAAATCTAATTCGTTAATCTATTCTTTAAAATTTTGAATTTTATTTAAGCATTTTTTTATATATCTACAAATTTAAGTTGAAAAAATGCTTGATAGTTTGTTTATCACCAACACAAAAGTGATTCTGATTGCTTTACAAAGGTCATCTTAAAAACAAACAAAAATACTGACATTGAGCCACTTTAAACTAAATCTATAGATACGTATGAAAGCACAAAAATAAATATTTTAATGAATAGATAAACAAATTAAACTTACCTCTGAAACCCTCGTTGCATTAGTAAATACTTACAACTCCACCAATAATAATAGTTGAAAACCGATATACTACTACTGTACAGTAGTATATACTACTGCAGAGTAGTACATCAAGCGAGTACTGCTCTGCTTGCTGTCTGGTCAAAATTTTCATCTCCTTGTAATGTCCATGTACGCAAATGTAGTTCGATTGTTGAACAATTTTACCTTATATGATTGGTTCTAGATCTAACAGAAATGTTGTTGATTCAAAAAGGCATTTTGGTTAATCAATTTTGTTGAATCAAGCAAACTTTTTTAAAATCAACAAAAGGAAACTACCTACCAGCTTAATCAAATAAATTTTGTTCAAGAAAATTCAACACAACATTTTTCAGCAACACATCCAAACTTTATATTTTGGATAGTTGTAACATCTAGTTGTGCACCTCCCTTTTTGGTTCCATTCGACTGGATAGTTTATGTACAGGACCGCCCAAAAGATTAGAAATACATTACGCCCTATGGGCCGAAATTCATTAAACTCGCATATCTCAAAAACTATTATACGTAGAATGTTGAAACTTTATATTTAGGATTGTTGTAACATCTAGTTGTCCACCTCCTCTTTCGGTTACATTCGACTGGATAGTTTATCTACGGGACCGCCCAAAAAATTCGAAATACATTGCGCTCAATGGGCCGAAATTTATTAAACTCGCATATCTCAAAACCTATTAGGCGTAGAATGTTGAAATTAGATTGTTGAAATTGTTATTTAGGATTGTTGTAACATCTAGTTGTGCGTTGTGCACCTCCCTTTCGGTTCCATTCGACTGGATAGTTTATCTACAGGACCGCCCAAAAGATTCGAAATACATTACGCTCTATGGGCCGAAATTTATCAAAGCGTTTTTTAGAGGTATTGGGCTATTTCAAACGACTCAGAAGTGGTATATGCTGTTAAGAGTTACAAAATGAATTTCTCCATTAAAAGAAGTGTCTTTATCATTTATAGTTCTGCTACAGGAACACTCAAAAGATTTCCAATACATTACGGTCAATGGCAATTTTAGGGGCATTTATCCATTTCAAGCACAATACCATCCTACCATATAAGTTAGGTAATGGTCCGACCACGCGGTCACGTGCCCCCCTCAAGAACTACGACAAAAGTCGCCAAGCTTGGCAAACTTTTGTTGTACGTGTGTGTGTATTTAACTCTCAAATCTCAAAAAAATTTAGTCGTTGAATGTTAAAATTTTATACGTAAGATTGTTGTAACATGTAGTTGTGCATTTGGATTTTTGGTTCCAATCTACTGGAGAGTTTATTTACAGGACCACCGAAAAAAATTCAATATTTTAATGCCTATGGACATCTTCAATATAATTTAACTGTAGACAGTCATTGTTTGGTCCATGCTGAAAATCTCGCCGTCTGTCTTCGACCTTGGCGAGTTTTCCCAAAATATTGCCAAATTTGGCGATAGTCAGTCATTGGGTCCATGCCCAAAATATCGCCATTTGTCATTGTTCTGGGCGAGTTTTGGCGATATATCGTCAAATTTGGAGATAGTCTGACGGTGGCGGTGGTTTCAGTCAGGTTGACAGACGCGCGAGAAGACCCGCTTCCCGCTTCGCCTGCTTTTTATTTCCAAGGACATAACCACTGTGCCATGTTGAAGCATACTTCATACTTGGAACCGACATATAATATCTTGGTGGTTTCGTGTAAGTGAGAGAGAGTAAAAGCACACTCAAGTGCGTAAATAAAATCTGGAAGAATTTCAGATTTTTTTTAGACCATTTTTTACATTTTTACTCTATTTTCTTTGAATTTATAAATGTAAGAGCAGGTCGAGAAAAGAACAGATAAACACAGAGTGTGTTTGATTTATTATATTGTTATTTATATTTTCATTTCTAAGCCTACACATATCATAAAATTTATTGGATATAAATTTTTAGATGCGCAACTTATGTTGTTTACTATAGGGTATAGAATGGAACTTATTTTGTTTACTCTAGCAATGCTAATGCCATGCACATTAACTTTTGATTGTTAGTGCATTTTAAAAATATTCAAACAAAGTTGGGGCATGCTAATGATTCCGATTTGTCTCTATGTCTGTTTCTCCATTTGTCTGTGCTGCAGTAATTATAACTGATACGAAATGTATAGATGAATTATTGCTATAGAATATGCATTATACCCTATTGAATTATAAATTTTGTATATACCCAGACAGCACAGCAAACTTGCAGCAAGCTTGATTTATCAAGTCAATAAGCTTTAATTAAGCTTGAAAATTTCAAGCGTGTAAGCTTAATGCAAGCTTGAATCAAGTGTTCTAGTTTACACTTGCCCAGCTTGCATTAAGCTTGACATTTCAAGCTAAAAAATTTCCTAAATACACAGGGCACCGGTCGGCGAACTCGCCCCACATATCTTACTTTGTCACGCATTTTCCCCCTCTACGCTGGTTTTTCAATTTAATTTAATCTGTTTCCATCGAGTGTTCGTGGCTGGAATAGAACTCGGGACCTTTCGGTTGGGAGTCAAGCTCGCTATCCGTTCAGCTACTAAGCTTCACGCAGATATGACTAAAGTTTGAAGTGACTTATCACGCCGTTTTCTCGCCAGATTGATAAGTGGGCGATGTGTTATTTGTTTCTTTTATTTTTCCATGGGATGCATCAAAATTAAAATAATGTTATGTGGGATTTAGAGACTCTACTAATAGGGAAATAAACATAATATAAACTTAAGAGCAGCACACGTTTTAAAACTTTCAGTACCGCAACACTCATGAGCAATACTGCTGGCCAAAATCGAGACAAACGACTGATTTTGAAATCAATTTCGTAGTATCATTGTATTTTATTTTGAAGAATTTCCATATTTGGAAATATAGAATGGGTTTACTTACTTAACACAAATTTTGTGTTAAGTAATCTGAAATCAAAGAAACAGATAGTTAAACGTTACTTCGAAATGCTATATCACAGTTGCTAAAATGTACAAACACTTTAGTCATTTTTGTAAATATTTCTTAAAATAACAAATAAGTGAAAAATCTTGCTATTTTTTAACGCTAAAAATTCTCTTTACAAATGTGGTTAGTTATTTTCTTACATATTGGTATGCTATATCAATATAGAGCATTTCGAAGAATTAAAAATAAGTTTAAATTAATTTATACAAATGTAAATTTGAATTATTTTCATTGTTCATACTTTATAATTAAAAAAATTATTTAACTTCTGAATTTTTTTATCCTTTGTAATTTTATTTTAAAACTACAAAAGTGTAAGATGTAAGATTTTTGGGCCCTAAAATCTGTAGGCCCTGGACAGTTGCCCCGTTTGCCCTGCCGGTAATATGGCACTGGTAATAAAATAAAACACATCTTTTACGAACTTTCAGCAAATATGAGGACTTTAGACAATTAATGTCCATTCTCTTTCACAGATGGCGCCATCACTGCGCACTTTGAAAGCTAAAATCAAGCTAAAGTCAAGCTTGCATTAATACGTCAAATTCAAGGAAATGTCAAGCTTCATTTAAGCTTATGTGCTGTCTGGGTAGCATTAAACGCTTTCTTATAGGGATTCTATAGGGTGTCATTGTTCAAAGTATACTAATTAGATAATGAACTTGTGAAAAATGTTAAGTGATTATATGAACTTCAAATTTTGAACGTGCAGACTCAAAATACTATGTCTGAAAGTATAACCGTTTAACGTATTTTATTAAATAACCGCAGTTCCAAAATAATATTTTAAATCCGTTAAATCACTGTACGTTTATAATTTATAGTGAATGCATTATGGTTACTTATCACGCTTGAAGAAAACAGACATGCAAAGATTCTGCATTATATAAAAATATATTAAAAAAGTCCCAAGCAGTTTTTCTTCTGAAAAATTATCGAACAATTACAACGAATATTAAATAAAAATCCCTAAAATTAGAAAATGGATGTAGAAAAAAAAACATTATTCGAAATAAAGCCCCTAAATTTAATATGAAATCCACGAAATCTAATCTTTCTCCTTGACCAGTACTGAAGGCAATTTCTCCGATTAAATTTTGAAAGCTCGCTTCAGTTTTAAGCTGGCAATTTCTCCCCCACTATAAATTTCTTAAAAGGTTTTTTTTTTTTTTCGTTGCGCTCTCTCTAGATAGGGTTCTGTGTTAAGGATAAAAACAAATTCTCGATAGTTTTCGATTGAACAACAGCATTTATTCTTTAGAGAATTGATTCTATCCCTCCCTCAACTACTGCGTTCCCCCCATCTGAACGGGTAAAAAGTAATTGTGTAAGTAAGATAGCAAGGGAAAAAATTTAGCTTTCTTTATATATAAATGTCTCTATTCTTCTCGGGTTTAATTAGTCTTAAACTCTATCTCAGATATAAAGAATTCTATTAATTTTTTTTATTATTATTACCTACTGTTCTTTTCATTTCTTATACTGACATTTGTATTGTTTTTCAACTATTACTGGCATTTTTAACTAAAGCAAATACGCTTGGGAAAGGCCTCAGCTGACTCAATTGTAAATTGAAAGCTAGAAGTAATGGTAAAAGTAGCTCCTTATCTATCTTAACCTTTATCGTTTGGAAGGTAAAGAAAAAAAATTAATGACAAGTTTGTTTTACAAGAGTATTAGAATGGTTTAAAGATTTAATAGATTATACTTTTATCTGCTTTTATGTGTAAGGAAATACATTTTACCTTACTAGTGCTTTTTTTTTGTTTGTTGTTGTTTGTTTATTTCACAAACCTAAAGAAACAGAAAGGAACAAAGTATTAAACTATTACTGTTCATGTTAGTTGGATTTAGACTTCGTTTATCGAGCAGTGATAGATTTTAATGATAGAAATGTATGAAATTTAGATGTCACCAGTGAGTTTTGAATAAAAAATTACCAGGCATTCATTTTGCATTATATAAAAGAAGAATTATATTTCCTTTCTATTCGGATATATATTAAGGCGTTTTCATGTTACTACACGACATTTGACGTAGCATTTAGAGTAGTATTTTTGTTCTGAGAACTTAATTTATGGAGATTATTTTGATTACAAATGTCTAAGAAGTACATGTTAAACAATACCTATTCTACACCGCAATGTTTTGGAGCTTTTTTGCATATTCCTGTACAAGCATTATAAATATTATATACTTACACTCTATTGTTGAAGTAGAGCACTATCTATAAGACTCAGTAATTTACAGCAATATTAATTTTGAGATGCATATGGTGTATAATAGTAACATCTCTAACTATTGTAGCTATCGATCATGTTTACGGAAATCAACCCAAGAACAGGCTTGCAGAATTACAAACAAACCATTGCAATTTCATTGGAAAGCATTTAAAATTAATCGTTTAAGTACATACTTGTGTAAAAGTTATTTTCACAATTCCATTGGGATAAAGTTGGTCTAGAAACCGAAAAGCACGATGAGATCATATATCGTCTTTGTATTTTGTATTGGAAAAAAAAGAACTACACAATTTATTAAAAAATGCAGAAAATTGTCTTAAAAATACTTCGTAAAATAATTCTTGCAGATTTTGATTTAAATTGATTGCTTTTCGAAACAAACTGTGCAAAACCCCAGAAAGTTTCGGAAGCAAAAATAACCATAAGAATCAATTATAAGATTAGATTAAAGTGGATTAAAGGGAAAATGTCTCTCAATCTTGATCCGTTTTCATAATATTTTCTTTGGAAACCTGGCATCGCGCCAAATTGGACCAATTTGATTATGTCAACGATGGGGCAGAAGGCGACAAGGAAAGCATATTCTGACAGCAGTTGCTCAGGACAGAAGGTGCTTGAATTATTACCAAGCATGCATTTTATTAATTTCTTTTTATACGGATATTTTCTTTTCGAAATATTCTTTAAAAATGTTTTACTATTACATTTTCACACAAAGAATAAAAACCAAATTGTGACAGAAATTTAAGCATTCAGTTCAAAAGCCGCTGCAGTCTGATTGTTCCAAAAACTGCGCAAATAAGTTTTTATTCTAGATTAATCGAAGGTCTCTATTAAATATGCAGAGAGAATGCACGACGAAGCTAAATGAGCTAAAGTTCTCTCCATTGTCACTAGCAGCATCCAAAGGATGATAAAATTCACCAGTTGCTTTCCTTTTCCAATGAGGATCAAAATTGTTGAAAAGTTATTTTTCTCACTGGACTTTATAAACGAAACTATGCGACAAAATACAAGCCTGATTGTACAAGATGTAAACAAATAGTCAAAAGTTGATAAAGTATTAAATACGCGCTTGGATATTAGTTATAAGAAATGCACCGTCACGCCTCGCCGCCAGATGTTTTCTACTCGCACTGCCGGGGTTTTCCAAATCGGAGAGTCTTGGTATCTTGGTCTGGTTAAAATTCAGAAGTCAAATTGAACTTTGGTGAAATAAAAGTAAATTTTCTTTTAACACTCTAACTTTTCAAGTATTAAGTAATTTTTTCAAAGGAAAAAATTGTACACAAGACATTCGGGCTTCTAATTGAGTAAATATTCAATATTTTGTAAACATGGGAAAATTTACAGCTAGATAAAGAGAATATTTATTCAAAATAATTTGTTTAGTCACTTTGTACTCTCTAAATGAAAGAATATTTTTTTTTATATTTGAGAGTGGATGATGATATTTTTCTGAGGTACAATTTAAGTTTTCAATATTTAACTATTGGCATATGAAAGGTCTTTACTGTGACTGTAACGTCGTATTTGGTAGCTCTACTACACAGATTTTGTGAAGATCCCCCCCCCCCCCCCCAGTTATACAAGCGTAAAGTTAGGGCCTTTCTGTACTCCTAGCGTTGATATAACCCCGGTTTTGTCACCTTTACTTACAGACTCTATTTGACCTTAAGAAATGTATTTTTGTAAACATACAAATCATTACATAATACAGTGCAAAATATGACGCACATGAAATTTAAAAAGCAATACTTTATTTAAGGTAATGCGAGCCTATTACAAACCAAGAAGAAGCAATGACGATATTGAAGTGATCGGTGTATTACCTGTCTGAGTAGAATTCTTAAAAAAACTGGGTTTTATCATATAAGGTAAGCACCAACTTTCATACTTATTTAGAAATACAGTCTTTAATGTACAGAAATGTAACTTTGTTTTCTGAATGGAGTATGTTTTTAGATGTGAATCGCGCTTCTTTAGTTTGTTATGTTTCTCGGCATGTTCCAGTAATATGGCCTAATGTGGGTACCCATACTGCTGGGTAAAATGATCCATCTTCTGAAGGAACTCCAGTACCGGGTCCTAGTCGTCATGGCAGCCCTTCAGACGTTCTCAAAATGCGTGAGCTCCCATTGCATTGCATAATTTATTTCTGCGTCTATTGTAGGCCATAATTTTTGAATTATAATTTTGCAATATTCCATTTTATTGTTTGTGAAACTTTTTTATTTTAAAATTTTATAAGATAAAATTTGCATACTATATAATTGTAAAACTTATTTATTTCATTAGTACAGTCATAATTACTTTTACATATTTTATTTTGTCGATAAAAAACAATTTACAGTTATTTTAGAATAATTGATCATTTTGTCCTTGGCTGAAGGTAAAATGATCCTTTGGACTCTTTTGCTAAATTCTATATTTTTCGTTACTCAATTTAGGTTTAAAATATCGTGTTTACTCGCGTATTAGTCGCACCCTTTTTTCCCAATATTTCTTGGTGAAAGTGTAGGTGCGACTATTGTTTGGGGAAATCTACAACGTAACATTGTACACTCTAATGCTAAAAAATTATTGATATTATGATAAAATTTCTAATTTGCCAAATGTTTCCAGATTATCTATCGTATATTAAATAATCTTTCCGTAAGTTGCATACAAAAAATAGGCCTTTTTCTTTTTATAGTAATATTTTTATACACATAAAGGAAGGTCAAATTACGTGACTGTGACTTTTACGCCGGGAAAATATTCCGGAGATTTTTTTCTGCTTCAAAACGAGGGTGCTTCTATTTTGCAAGTCCGACTATTTCGCGAGTAAAAACGGCATTATTAAAATAAGTTCATGATGTTAAATATAGTTCAAAATATTGTGGCAAAAGGCAAAAGTTTCATATTACATTTATGTTATTTGATGCAAGTTTTCCCTTTAAGTGATCATTTTAGGCCACCTTCCCCCTATTTTTTTCACGAATGTCGAGGATTCGCCTACTAGGTTTTAAAAACCATGGCTATAAAAATTATATTTTCTGGAAGAAAAATAAAATTTATTAATCAATGATTATGTATATTTCAGAATTCATTAGTAAAGATGCACAAAAACCGATTATGAATCCATTGAAATAACAGAAGAAAGACACCAATAAAAGGTACTGGAGAATAAATGTGAGGAAAAAAGTGATGAATAGTACAAGTTTAGAGTAATTTCTTTTTTTTACATAGAAAACTTCATACATGATAATAAATGAGTTTATAAGAGCATTTCGACACAATTCTCGCCTCTGTCGAATTATTACAACGAAATGGGGCCTTATATCTATTTAACACCAAAAACTAATTACCATAACGCAATTCATTAAAGTAATTGGATAGTTCCTATAAATATTTCTCGAGCAAATCGCTCAGAAGTAGTTATTATTAAATGATTTCATTATTGCCACCACTACTGCAATTTGAAAGTTTGTGCTATATAACTATTCCTATAGGATTGTTAGAATCAATTACTAGATTAGATAAATTGCAGTGTGCCAGGGGGAATGTTAGGAAAGCTGCTTTCAAGTCTGTTTACATTGGTAACAGTTTCATTTAAAATGTTGGTTGCACGCCAAATTACATTGCAATGCAATTTTTTCCCTTCAGAACTAGAGAGAGAGAGAGTATTAATAGAACGTAAGACATTGCAAAGTGTATGAGTATATATATATATCTTATATATATATACTCATACTATATATATCTTATATATATATATCTTATATATATATAATAGTATTTGTTTCGATGAAGCTTTTCATATCAGTTGAACTATTCGAAATACGTCAATCATTGTATACGAAACAATTTTTACTTTCGCAACTTCTGTAAATTTGAATGATTAGAAATTTTATACAAAACAGAAAATGTATTGGAATGCAAATATTGTAATTCATATTTGGCGGTATTGTTAAATATCTGATAGTAATGGATGAAAAAATAAGGAGTATTTAGAATATTATATTTCTAATAATGCTTTTAGACAGGAAATGTAATTTTATGCATTTACGATTTTATTGTACATTCCATAAATGAAATTTAATAAATGTGTGTTTAAGATTTGATTTAAACATCAAAGAGATTTTTTAATTAGAGAAATAGCTATTAATTGAAAAAATGTACACCATAAAAAAGAACTATTTTGCCTTTAAGACATGACTTTTTAATTAGCTTTTAAAGTCGACTTTAATTTTTTCTACAGACTTAAAATTGATGTTGAATAGTTTAATAAGACAGACAATTTGAGCCAAACGCATCGAATATCAAACCCTTTTAAGCAGATAGATTTTTTTCTCGCATTTCTTCTATTGAGTGTCATACGTAATACAAATAATAGGGAGATTTCACTAGATTAGTTACTGCTCCACATTCTATAGCTTCTAAGAAGCTTGTTAAAATACCTATAAAACCTAACACTCCCAAATATTTAAAAGCTATGCTTAAAGTTAATTTTATACTTAAAATTCAAGATGCTAAGCAATTATGTTTATGGATATTAGGGGATAGAAAAAATGACGAACAAACAAAATCATAACGCCTTCACATTTACTATTTGATTGTTAGTTGCCAGATTGGTCAGGCTGAAACAAGCAAACATAAACACAGTGCTTCCGGAAGAAGTTCGTTGTTCTATCCTTGTAGTGTGTAGAGCCTAAAATGAGGAAAAAGAAAGTTAATTTGACACCAAACTAAAAAATGTCATTTTCCTTCAAAATTCAATCAATTTTGTTGTTTTAAAAAAACACAAAAATTTCTCGATTTAAGACAAGACATGGAAAGATTACGGTGCGTACCAAGTGATACGTACCAAGTATATTTGTGGTTATGATTAAAACTGCTATTATGTTTTAAAAGTACTAAGCTACATTACTATTAAAATCGTAAAAGTTCGACCATGTTAATCGAAGTAAAATAAAATTAACTCACCAATGTAATTTTTGTTTTTCTTTTTCTGAAAATTTTGAGCAACAGATAAAATATAATTCAAAAAATACTGTTAAAATCGACAACACTTTATAGAAGAAAACAAACATAATACTAAAATTTGAAACAGAAAGAAAAAATTCTATAGTAAAAATGAATGTACATTTCAAGAAATCCAGAGAAAAAAATATCTCTGTTATTTCATATTTAGGAAAAGCTTCTGAATTTAATATTTTCTTCACGATGAAACTCAAAATATTTGAAAGAGTTTTCTGAAAGATCAAAAGAAATTGTTTGCTTTGAACTCAGTGAAGTAAAACACATTCCTTCGGAAAACAAACATACAAACCCTTGCAAAACGGATAAACTTAAATGTAAAATATTTTTATGATGATAAACATGACTAATTAGTGTATGGGTAGAAGGAGAATACATTGCATGAAATGATAAAACAAATTAATTTTCAGTGTCCTTAAAATCTATGCAATACTAATTGACATGCTTTTACTCAGATGAAGTAGGGTTTTGCGTTGCCTGTGATTAAATGATAGCAAAGACAGCAAAAACATTTTAATTTCAAGCATTGTCTTTTTCAGAAGAAAGTACGATACTTCAAGGTTGAATTTCGATATATGTATATATATATATAATTATAATATATACATATATACATATGTACATACATACATATATATATATATATATATATATATTAAAAAATACTTAAATATTGTATTAGAATCGGTAATCCCTTTATATTAAAACTATGGACAAGTTATTAAACGACAATAAATTTCCACGTTTCTGAAACAAATTTAAAAAGACTTATTAAAATTTATTAGATTTAGTTCTATCAAAACTATATTAACATTTTACAGAGTTTTACAATCATACAACGGGCTATCCCCCAAAGAACGTAAGAATCAATTATAAGATTAGATTAAAACTGACTAAACAAGAGCTGTCTAGGAATCTCGAGCTGTTTTATTCATAATATTTTCATTGGGAAGTTGGCTTCATACCAAATTGCTTCGCCATGTAATTCGCTCTTTAAGCCTGTAAACAAGGGAATTTATTCAGACAAGCAGATATCTGGAAGAAAGTGTATTTATTTACTCCCTGGGAGTTTGTTATCGAAGTGATGGCTGATATGAGATTTTCTTTACTTGCGAGGTTTTTACAAAGCTGTTGATGTTTATTACATTATTTCCCGCTCTCCGAGGGGTTGCCGAGAAAAATGCAGTGAAAAGTGTAATAACGGTGTAATTAGAGTTTTGGGAATAACTAGATGACACGGTGTGTGTAGTTGAATAACATCTTGAGATTTTTGACTTGTGAGCGAGGAAGCTGGAGGGGGAGGGGGTGGAGAAAAGAGGGACCTTTTATTCGAAGCAATGTTGGAGAGAATAAAAATCTTAATGAGCAAGATAGAGATGAAAGGTGATACTGCCTTGAAAGTTAAATGGTAATGTTCTATGGAAGTGAATGCGGGAAAAAATAGTGTAAGAGTAATTTCAGGTCACTCTTCTTTTATGCGTATTTAAGACACGATATTTATTTGTGGAAATTCCATGAAATATGCAAGTCATTTTCTCCTGTAAAAAATACCAAGCTTTATATTACCACATGTTTCATTATTTTCTCGTAATTAAATATGATCTCAGCGCTTAAACGTATCACTTATTACTTACTAGGGTTGCTGTATAAAAACTTTTCCCTTGGAAAGAAAAGTTGATTTCGTAATTTTCTATGATTTGATTATGATTACTTGTAAATAAGAAAATGCATGTTTAATATGACAAAACAATTATTAGACTTATTATTAAAGTTTAGATTCTAGATAATTGTTATAAATGGTGCAATTTTATATATTGAAGTATTAAAAATGACAGTTTAACTAAGAGCTCGTACCATTTACATATAAAGTTACACTAAAAACAATTTGCAAATTCACTTTCCCAACGTAAAATTAATAAAAATAACTGAAATGAAAAAAAAAGTGTCACATTCAACGTTATGATGACAAAAATAAGCATTGGTCATTATTATTATATGATTATTATATTATTATTATTTTTATGTTTCCTTATTAATTAATACGGCCTTTTTTGCTGAAATTATAATTTTTAAGTTGGCTGCTTGCTTTCATCTAATAGGATTGTTTGTATTTTACAAAATTATTCACTCACTGATAAAAGTATTTTTTTAATATTTTAACTACCCGGTTTAAAAGAAACACAATAATGCAGTTCACTTACATTTTCTAATATGTAAACCATGCTCAGCAAGATTTCATGCTATCCTTTAGTTGAACAACTTGAAACTGTCAACATAGTTTCTTTCTGTAGTAGAGAAATAATCTTAGATTTCCTTTATTAATTATTTGATATGGAATAGATTAAATATCTAAAAAGGATGGCTATAAATATAATTTTATACGACTTATTTTACTTAATAGGGAATTTAGAAATATCAGGAAAATCATACTGATAATTTCACTTCCTGAAAGTTTCTGTAGTAGAATAAAATGACATAATTAGTTGGTTTTTTATTTTAATATTTAAATTTTCAAAAATTGCTTTAGGAATCTGAAATATCGCAGTAAGAAATTTGATATCAATTTTCCAATCACGGCAGCATTTCAACCCTTTTCTTTGTCTTATCCATTGTTATCATTTGCTTTTCAATGTACCTGATAAGGTATTCGCGTGATAGCATACTCATAAGAGAGATTTTTATCCATGGCAAAAACATGGATGTGCCAACTTTAAAATCTGCAACAGAATAATTCCTTCACTTAACTGTCTGGTGCATTTTATTTGCCCAACATTTTCTAAAAGTGGGAAACATAAATGCGTCTTTATTGGATGATGATGCATTAAAAGTAGTTTTATAAACCAACTAATATTATTTAAAAACTTCTCTTTTGAGAGCTTATAAAAAATTCTTTTCTTTGACGATTTGTCTTCTTTGTATTTGTACGCAACAAAAATGTTTAAGATATTTAAGTTGCCTTTACGCGCATTTGTAAATGCACTTAGCTAAAAGTTATACATCATTAGATGCCAAAATATTTTTAAAACATTCTCAGAAAAACCGTATAATTATGCATCCTTTTAATAAAGCAGAGTGAATAAACTTTGTAAATACTCGGTTATATAATTTCAAAGAATTGAATTAACTGTATAAATGGAATTAACTGAAAAAAAAATGTAAACTGCGGTAGAAACCCATAAAAGAATGCTAAATAAGCTTTTTTACATCTTTAACTGGAACGTATGAATTGAAATATTCATTGAGATCAGCGATTTAAAACTATTTATTTAAAAATCCAATGTGATTGACAATATTTGCTTTACAAATTTTAACTCAGAAAATTTTAAGAAGCATGAAAGTAAAATCAGTGCTATGCGTACTGAAAGAAAATTATAATTCGTGAAATAATATAGAATTATATTTTATAGATGAATATCATCGAATTTTTTATGGCATAAAATTTTATATCGTTTCTAGATAGATAAACAAGAAAAGCAAACAGTAATTGGATTTCACTGTAAAACTGATACTTTAATAAGCAGTTAAAGAAACGGATAAATGAGATTTGCGCTTTAATAGTTTTCTAAAATTTATCTCTGGAAGTAATTTTTAGTATGCTAATTATAATTTTTTAAATAAAGTATTATAAACAAGCAAGAAAAAGCATGTGTTTATTATTGAATGTCATCAGATTTTCTGAGTTCTTCAAACTAATTTCAAACTGAGGAATACTAGTCGCAATTGCCTAAGGTAATCATTTCTAACCAGAAATCAATGCAAACTCCTATACTAATTTCATAAATTGAAAAAAAAAATATTTTAGAGATTTCTTTTGTTCTTCAATGGCAAACAGGTAACATGTAATTTACCGCCTAACAAAAGCAGATAGTGGCCCAGTTGTCAACCATTTCTCACTTCATACTTCGTCTGTTCAGTTTCCTTCTAAGGCAGAAATTGCTCTACAGTAATGAGCGTTGCTTTCTTGGTTTTCAAGGTCAAAGCAAGAGTGAGCGTTACAAGCGGATCTCAATAACGATGCCAGTCGTGAACGTCTATATGAAAATACTAGTTCAAGTACCCATCGTTGACGGGTTAGTACTAAGTGCAAATTTCCAAAAAGCAAGAACTTTCGTCAGCATTGTAGGAGTACACAGAATGGATATAGTATGTTGCCAAAGTAAAGAAATCGAAGTTATAATTTTTATGTATCGTTTAAAATATTACAGGTTAGAGAGTATCTAAGTAATATCTTGTCATTCGCTTTAGTCGTAATTATGTGATGCGCGAACGAATATTTCCGCATATTGAAATAATTTTCGCAAAATCTCAAAATCTAATCAATATTTTTGAAAAATTGGGAGCCTAGAATTTAAGTTGAGTGACAACCTATCATGTCACCACATTTCGTTTCATTCCCTGCAGTCTTTATTTCGTGATGCTGGAACAAAATTTCAGCATTTTAAAACTATTTTCCCAAAATCTCAAAATGTTTTCAAAATATTTTTAAAATTCTCTCAACGCCTATAAATTAAGATTAGCAACTACCTATCATATCACCAAATTTCGTATCATTCGTAATAGTCGTTATTACGTGATGCTTGAAGAAATATAAACGTATTTTGAGAGAATTTTCTCAAAATCTAATAAAAATGTTTAAAAAATTGGACATTTATAGTTTATATTAAACAACCATCTATCATGTGACCAAATTTCATATCATTCTCTTTAGTCGTTATTACGTAATGCGTGAACAAATTCACTCAGTTTTAAACGATTTTCGCAAAATCTCGAAATCTGATCGATTTTTTTAAATTAGATGCTTATAGTTTAAGGTGAGTGACCACCTATCATTTCATCAAATATCATTTTTTCACCTTTGCAGTTATTACGTGATGCGCGAACACAAATTTACGCAGTTTGAAACGATTTTCGCAAAATCTCAAAATCTAATCAAGATTTGTTAAAAATTCGACGCCTATGTTTTAAGTTGAGTGAGCACCTATCATGACCCAAATTTCATATCATTCGCTTCAGTCGTTTTTACGTGATGCTCGAACACGAATTTGCGCAGTTTAAAACGATTTTCGCAAAATCTCAAAATCTAATGAAGACTTTTTAAAAATTCGACGCCTATGTTTTAAGTTGAGTGACCACCGATCATGACACCAAAGTTCATATCATTCGCTTTAGTTGTTTTTACGTGATGCTTGAACAAAAAAAGCGTCACGGACAGAATGACAGAACGACAGACAGACAAACTTTTTTTTGAGGGTCGCACCGGATTCCCAGTGCTTGAAACGCATAGAAATCGCAAAATTTTTGAATTCCAAGAAATGTACAGACAAGTCTAATTTTATGTATATAGATTAAGACGGGGGGGGCTATTGCATTTTCAGAGGAGAGGGCTCATCGGTGTATATCAAATACTTTAGTGCTGAAATAATACAAAAGCGTTTAGCGGATATAAAATGTTCAGCATACTGATAGTTTTCTTTTATGGACATTCATTATGCTAGAAGGCATGCTGGACAATTAAGACAATATCCATGTAAGAAATGTACATTGGATTTAGGAGAAATATTCGTCTTATATTGCTTTTACATTTACTTTTTGCACAACAGCCAGTTTCAGGTTATGAAGAAACTCTAAGAATGTCTTTTTAATTTCAATTTGTTTAAACTATAACACACTAGAGCTCACTGTAAGAGTAAAAAAGATAATCCATGAAAACGGAAAAAATTCTTTTAACTTATGTATCTGAAATAAATGGGAACATGTCTAAATTTAGCTTGTATAAATTTTCCATGGAAGATCAATAAAGGAAAAAAAAAACGATAGAAGCTCTTTGAAATACACTTTTATACCAATTTGTAATTAAGGAGAAAATACTTATCAAACAAGAATATTGCTAAGTATTTCAATAAAAAGAAATGGCAAAATTCGACTCTGATTAAAAAGGAATAAATTAATGAATAAATAAATATCGATTACTGAATTATTTTAACTTGCATCAGCTACTTGCGAGATAATTACTCATGTTAGTGATGAATTCTCAATAACAGCATCTTTTTTGCGTTCAGCAAATCGATGAGAAAAAAAAATGCTAACAGGAATTACCATGTTATACTGAAAACAGTTCGAAATGGCACTATATTATTATTTTTTTTTAATTCAAAGTATGAAAAAAGATTTCAAAAAATGTTTCTTTTAACAGCCATTTCTTAAAAAAAAAATAACTGCTTACTAACACGCACACGCACACGCACATATTCACAAAAGATGTCATGTAATAAAATACCTGGCCTCCAAAATATAAAGAAAACCGTTTTTTTCGCTTAATTTGCAAATAAATGAATGTAGAAACACCAATTTTGGATGAAAAGTGCTCAAGACAGTTGTGTATTGAATGCAAGATAGAAGTTTACATAAGAAAGCGCAAAAATGATTTACAAAAACAACAATAAAAAAGCAATCTCCTTGGAAAATTCCATTCTTGGAAAAAATAATATATGACAAATTTATGTGGTAAAATTCCAGAAAAACATAACAAAAATGATTTTTAATACGGTATATGCCCACCTCTATAGCTTGAATGCATTGGCGGCATCTACTTTCCATGCTGTGAATTAATTTGTTAGTTACCTAAATGGGAAACGAAGACCAGACACGGAGTAAGCATTGTTTCAGCTCTACTAAAGCCATAGGAGGTGGACTTAAAGCAGCAACTCGTCTACCAAGATAGTCCCAAAGATGCTCTATCGGATTCAGGTCTGGAGGTTGAGTTGGGCATTCATTCGCTCTAAAACGACATCCCCAAGATATTCCTCAACAACTACCCAAGTTAAAATTCCTGCTAGTACCAGCAACAAAAATAGGCTAGTTTTTGCTAGTTATTTCTATGTCTGCTAGATTTTCATGCTATTATTTGCTTTGTAATGCTAGCTAGCATCATATGCTATACTCCTAGCTTATACAGCAATAGCACGACAAGCTATACGCAAGCATTTCATGCTTATTAGCTGTGCAGGCTACTTCATAGCATGGAGAGGTAGGTACCTTAATAAGCTATTATATGCTTTTTTATACTTGCCAGATTAATATGCTGCATAGCTAGCTCAAGCAGAAGTAGCATGGAAAGCTGTATACCAGCAAGAAGTGCTAATTAGCTGTACAAGCTTCTTCCAAAGCATGGGGAGGTAAGTACCTTAACAAGATACTATATGCTTTCTTATGCTTGCCAGCTTAATATATTGTATAGCTAGCTCAAGCAGAAAAAACATGAAATGCTATATACCAGCAGGAAGTGCTAATTAGTTGTACAAGCTTTCTCCAATCATGGGAAGTAGGTACCTTAATGATCCATGATACGTTTTTTTATGCTTGCTACCCTAGTATGCTTTGTAGACAGCTTAGGTAAAGACAACATGGCATGTTGTGTGCCAGTAAAAAGTGCTAATTTGATACAAGAAGCTTTTTCCAATCATGACACGGTATCTTGATGAGCGATTTCATGCTTGTTAAAATTTTCTTCAATTAAAAACCCCTTTCTTTGAATTTTGTATATTTTTAGTCTTGTTAATAGAGGGAAAAATACAAAAGCAAAAATAAATTCAGGTATAATTAGTTACAACTTTAATTAAAATTTGCTAATTAATATATTTTTATATGTTTCAGGCGGAAATTTTTCTGGATGTTTCTAAAGTTTGAGTAAATTCTTCTTTATATGTCAAACAAAAGATGTAAAACAATAAAAATATTTTCAAAATGAGTACATATCATTGTTTCTTGTAATTATTTACACAGACAGTTGTAAATTTCATGAAAAGCAATTCCTCCATCAAAGTCCGATTTTGAGACTAAAATAACCTTCACTTCAAACTTCAGTCTTGCCGTCAGTCCAGAAATTGAAATCAGTCCAGAAAATCCAATCTTGTCGTTCAGTCAAACTTCAGTCCAAGCAAGTCGAAAAGCGAATAGTGGCTAGAGCGCCGGTCTCCCGCTCCGTAGGTTGAGGGTTCTGTTCTAGCTCGGGCAAAGTAAGGAAATGTTAAAAAAGTATGTTAATGTGTGTCTGCAGTTAAAAAATGTATAATTAGTCAAGAATTCTAATTAAGAACCATTTAGAATTTATATATATGTTTTTTACAATATTTTGGAACATTTTAATAAAAGCAATAAAAAGCATCTGTTGGTTGTGAATTACTGCTAAAATAGCATACATTTCAATCAAATGGTGGTCTTGATTGCTGCTAGGCCAGCAAAATATTCAAGCAACAGAAGCTGGATTATGTATGCTGGACAAGCAGTAAAAGTGTCCCAATACACACCCTGACTTGCTAGTAACTCTGCAGGAACTAGCAACTATTTATGGTAGTTCAAGCTTTTTTTACTTGCTGGGAAACAACATTTAATGCTAGTTTAGCAAACAAATACCAGCATGAATTTTAACTTGGGTACAACTCGGTGTGGTCGTGCATTATCATCCATCCGGTCGTGCATTATCATCTATCCATCCATCCGGTCAGCATTATCATCCACACCGTGCGTGTGGTCATCCATCCGAATGAAATCATTGTCAATTGCACCGGCGTATAGACGGACATGTAGATCAAGGATATCCCGAAATCTAATACCAGTCTGGGTTCTTCCCTGGAACACATGGTGGCCAATGTGATCATCCAGTTAGATCGCTGCCCAAACTATTATTCCACCACTTCCGTAACTGTGTCTCCCGACAGTGTTGGATTGATGGTATCTGGTGCTTTGTTTCCTCCAGATCAGCAGGCATCCTCAATCGCTCTCCAGTGTGAATATGGACTTGTCTGTAAAGTGTGCAGAAGTTCATCGTTGTCTGGTCCAGGAACCGCGTTCTCTTGCCCAAGATAAGCTGGCCCTTCTCTGTCGTCCGTTGAGGAGGACACACACGACTATTCGCCTTGCATAGAGATCTCCATTGTGAAGACATCTTCGTACCGCACTAGCGGATATTCTTATTCCTGATGCTACAGAGTGGTCTGCAACATGTTGCTTCTTCTACTTCTCCACAAATGCTTCTTCTCCTTCAGGCCGAAAGTTCTATAAAACGGTCGTCTGCAGGTGTTATATCTGATGGTCGGCCGGGATCATGTTTTCTGGACACAGAAGCTTCGATTTGAAATTGATTCCATAGAGGGGGGGCCGTACTACGAGGCACATTAAATGCCTCAGCCGATATCCAGAGACCGTCGCGGGTCGCTTGGCCAATTATCACTTGTAAGCAATACATTTTTCACACTGAGAAGAAAAAGGGAGATACTCGGGACAATCGGTAATTGTATTATATATATATATATATAATTATATTATATATATATATGAGTTGTAGTAGTCAAAACCTCCCCCATGAAGCATCTCTGGCTACGCCCCTGGTTCAAATATATTGTAGCCGCGACGGTCTCTGGTTATTGGCAGAGGCCTTAAGACATCTAGCAGCTTGTGACAACCCCATTTCCATCCATCCGTCCGCCCGCCACCTTAATGAATCGGACAAACCGCTTCTCTCAGGGGACCTTACTGTCTATTGGCAACGTATCTGCTGACAAAAGTTGTAAATCAACAAAAGTCAAATGCGTAATTACGAAAACCTGATATTTGCAGATTTTCTCACATTCACATATGCCCCTTCTTTTCTGTAAATAAAAGTGATTGTCGTTTTTGCATAAATTTGCATAAAGTTCATTTTTATCATTATTTTATTGTTAGTGTCATTCTTTTATGGTGAGCTTCGAAAAGAAAAGGTTGTTCTTTAACTTTTGGAGGCCAGTTACATCGAAGTTGTAAATCGTTCAGTTGTCTACTGACTTACAGTGATTTCGAGAGCCAGAGTTATTTCACAGTATTCACTATGACATATGACTGCAAACCCATAAGTCTGTGATGCAATTGAATGAAACATACCATTTAAGCATAACCCCATTTTCCTTTTCTTTGGGTCACCATCATTATGAATATAACGAAGCGATTAACGTAGGTATCTGTAGACACTACTGCACAAAGATGGGCCTTACAGCAGCGGGTTTACATAAAATTCAACTGCGATGATACGCGAAGTGATAACGTCGTTAGTTCTGTGTGAAATTGTGATAGTATGTCGAAACTAAAGGAGCTTCGTGACTTTGAAAGAGGTGCTATAGTGGGTTGTCCCATTGGTGGCAACTTCATTCGTGCAACAGCAGTAGAATTACCAACAACCACAGTCAACTGTTGAGGATATCTTGAAGAAGGGGGAAGGATTTGTGAGTTGGGACAGTAACCAGACTCTTTGGTCATCTGCTTTAGCTGAACGAATGAAATTCCCCCCGGCTTGTCCTGCAAGAAAGCATTCCAAATGATAAACAGATAATTTTAACAGGCATCAGGGGTTACAATGCACGAAAATAAATACTTCGCGGAAAGAACTTTACGCATTTTATGTATTTACATGTTATATTTCTGCATACTTTCATTTAATTACTATTTGTGTTCTTTTGGTTACAATTAAAAAATTATATTGATTGTTAATCACCGAGTTATTTAGATATCTAAAACATACTATCAATTATACTGTCTATTCATCTTATTTCTTCGTATAATGTTTAAAAAAAATAAATGCCATGTCTGCTCCCAGGCTAGTGCTAGAGCTACACAGTGTTTTTCACTATATGTTAAAAACAATATAAAGACCTTAAAAAGTTTTCCTCACAGGAGTATAAAAGAACTCCGAAGCTAATCGGTGAGTTGCTCCTGCTGGATTGTTAACTTGTAACTTGCTGAACGACCTCCCTGCCTCTATTTAGTAGTTATATTAAGATTTCGATGTACGCATTACCTGGACTTCACAGATCAGCCCTCACATCTTGATTTTCGGTAAAGCATTCTTGGACAGTGTATATAAAGGATAGTTTTATAGATGATATTTATGCATCGAATAAATACAGTCGTTTTAGTTTTCTGATTAGCTACAACTGGAGTATTCTATCGTAAAAAATTGCAAATGTGTCTGCGCACTTACATGTCCTATGTATGACCACATTGCCGTACTGCCTCAATGACTAAATGGCTAGACCAAACGTCTCAAAACAAGTGCTTCAGTTTGATGTATTGGACAAATGTCGCTTTAAACGCAATCCTCAGTTGGACAAATGCCTCATAACAGCACGGTGTCGATATATAAATCTCGTTTCAAATGGTTTGTTGTCATTCAGCAAGTAAGTTTAAATAAAAGAAATTTTAAAAATATATGTTTATTACAAAGGCATGATTTTTAATTCTTATGATTGAAAATATCTAAAACGACAAATGTAAAGTTTACTATCATAATATCTATAATCAAAGCCTGATATTTATTGGACTATACAGCGTCTTAATTTGTATTAACTTATGAACAGTTATTATATGAGTAAAAACTTTTAAGGCCAGAGTTAAACATTTTGAGAAAATGGAAAAAATCTTAAACGGAGGATTAAAGTATCATTTGATTGATAATTATTAACTTTAAATACAAGCATGCAGCACAATCAAATATTCACAAAGCAGAAAGCATTTTATCATCAGGTAATATCATAGAAACACAGATCAAAGTTTAAGCTTGAGTAAAAAACTTTAAGGCCATGGTAGAAAATAGCATAAGAAGGCAAACTTTTAGAAGCTTATCGGGGGGCCATTTCTTGTAATTATTTCAAATATTCGTTTTTTCATGGACGAAACTAGTTTTAATCAAAGTCTGGGGACGTTTTATACCATTTGTTTTCGATTGTAGATTTCAATTTTACTGATGATGTAAAATGTCTCCCATTCGCATAAACTCTTCTTACTGAGTTCTATGATATTACCTGATGATAAAATGCTTTCTGCTTTGTGAATATTTTATTGTGCTGCATGCTTGTATTTAAAGTTAATAATTATCAATCAAATGATACTTTAATCCTCCGTTTAAGATTTTTTCCATAAGTTCTCTATTGGGTTAAGATCTGGAGAGTTGGCAGCAATTTCAAAGTTTCAACATTGTTGACTTGGAACGCATTTTTTGTACTGTTACTCGAATGAATAGGTGCATTATCACTTGCTGATATTTTCAAGCATTTGGTAAAAGATGAATTGCTAGGACACTTTGATATGCTTGTGAATTCATTTTACCCGAAACGAACACAACTGAACCCACATCATTGTAAGCAAAGTATCTCCAGGTCATCAAAGAGTCTCTACCTAATTGGTACTTGGAGAAACTCCTTTTTCTTTTCTTAAATCATGCTAATAGTACTTACATCATTCTGATACATCCAAATTCCTTTTTAGAAATATTATTTTTCTTCTTTTCTAAACATAAACTGTCAAAACCACGTGCGTTGAATGCAGTCATTAAAAATATATGCAAAATTTAAAGATTATAATAGGAAAGCGGTAGAGAGAGTAATTACCGTCTTATACATAATGCAAATTTTTGAAATTTCTTTGAAATATAAATCATTTCATTAAAAAAACTTCAACTTTTCATTTCTAATTCCATAGAAAATAAAGGAAGCTCCACGTATATCAATTTCAGCAAACAGGTTGGACGAAATTCATTAAAAAAGTGATAGTTTCCACGCAAACTTTTTCTTCGGTCTGATAAAACTAATTAATTATTCTAGTATTCTCATGCTCTCTCTCTTTAACCAAGAAAGTTTACCCAGCCAAAAAAAAAGTTCGTAAGAACATAAAAATCAATTATTAAATTAGATTAAAGCAAGCTAAATAGAAGTTTTCTTGAAATCTTTATCTGTTTTCGTTCTTTTTACAGCAAACCTTGGCGTCATACCAAATTGCTTTGAAGTGTAATTTACGCTTTATGTGTAAAATAAAGGGATATATTGAAATGTGAAATAACAAAGATAGAAATTATTTATGGTGCTGTGTCTTCTTCCGCACTCTAATTACATAGATAGTTTAAAAAAACAGCGGTATTTTTGGTTAACTTAAGCCTTTGTAATTTAAATTTTTATTTAAGGGCTACTTGTGCTGATGAATTTTAAATACAGCTATGCTTAGGAAATGAAAATACGCAGTAATGGAAACATGCTAAAAGTACTAGTAATTTAAATAAAACTACTATAGAATTAGTAATACAATAAAACTACCGAAAGTATTTTCGCTAACTATAGTCTGTTTTAATTACTTTTTTTAACCAGAATGTCTCACGAATTCGCATTATATCGTAGCTATGTGCGAAGGACATTAGCTACTATACACGGTGCCCCGAAAATTTGGTACATTTAATTCTTTATCTATTAAAGGTAAGGGCTATGCAAATTGAAAAAGTGTTCAGAATAAGATAGGAAAAATAGTATGATAAGAAAAAGTTCTTCTCGTTAATTTCCAAGAAGTTAGACATTTTAAATTTGCATAAAATCCCCGCACAAAAAATTCCCAGTTAGTAAAATGTGCGCCATGCACTAATGTGGTGATATACAAAATTTCAGCCCTCATCATAAAACGTCTCAAGAGATATCTTTAAACAAAATGATCAAGGGCTATATATGAATTTGAAAGTGAACGCTTAATGCTCTCTGAAACGAAATCGTCCGACTTCGACAGCTGTTGAAAAGTGGTTTAAATCAGCATGCATATATATCTTTATATTTCTGTTACTTTTTAGGATATAATTCTCAAATTTTGCATATTACCTCATTAAAGTAAGGGGCGCATTTTACTAACTGGGATTTTTTTATTTTTTTATACGGGGATCGAATATAACTATAAAAAGTGCAACTTTTTAAAATGCTACTAGAGAAAAGTTTTCGTAACGCAATTATTTTACCTATTTACAAATATTTGTAAACTGCGAAAAATATTTTGAATATTTTTTTCAATTTATACTGTCCGCTTATCTCTAACAGATAAGAAATTAAAGCGTATTACTAAGTTTGGGGGACAACCTGTATAACACGAATGTATTTAGTGTTTAATTTTTTAATTTTTCAGTAAATGACTTTTTTTTTTCCTTTTTTTTTACAAAATTTTCAAATTTTATGGTGTTCAGGAGCAAAAAATACCTCAGCAGTAAAATCATCTCCATGTACGGCGGAAAATATGCATAGGTTAAAGAAAATTACCGAATCGTCAGAGTTAATCATCGGCTGAATGATTATTTCAGCAATTGGTAAAGATTTATGGAGCATAAACAAAAGGGTTCTGACTATAACTCGATCAACTTCTGGGGAAGGAAAACTGAAACAATAGCTTGGAGAATCGATAAAGATCTCGAAGTTTTCTCTCGCAATAATAAGAGAAATGTTTGGAATATTTAGATACATAGCAAAATTTCTATTCCTTTAACCATCGCAGTAATTACTACATAATTGCGTGTTCTATTTTAATAATTTGAGTGATAAAAATGATATAAAGTTTGTAAAATGTGCCCCATAGATTAATTAGGGTTTGTACGAGAATTTTAGGATAAAAAGTTTGGTTAAAAACATCTTAAAAAATGTAGAGAATATGAAAATAAATGTATGTTGACTTATACCATTTTGCAATGGCCCTTGCTGGGAAAAAATTAAATTTTATGATCGCGTTCCAGAGATCGTGCACAAATTACGAAGGATATCCCTGGTTGTACATGTTGCGGAAGGTGGTCCAAAATGATCCTAAAGGGCAAAACAATCCACCTATGTTTCTTCGACAAAGGCAGCGCTATCTACTATGTACACACAGGGACTACTTATGCCAAGCTAAGAATGAGCAATGGCGATGCTTAAGCGACCGGTATACGACGTGCCTGAGTAGTATTATTAAAAAAAAAATAACATTTATTTCTTATACTAGCACTAACATTCCTGTTTATTTAGAAATACAGTCTTTAATGTGCAGAAATATGAGTTGATTTACTGAAGAGAGTATGATTTTAGATGTGAATTATACTTGTTTAGTTTGTTATGTTTCTCAGAGTGTTCCAGTAATATAACCTAAACTGGGCAGCCAAACTGCCGGGTAAAAAGATCCATTGACTGAAGAAACTCCAGTCCCGAGTCTTAGCTGTCATGGCAATCCTTCTGAAGTTCTCAAAATGCGTAACTCCCTATTACATTTTTTTATTTATTTATACGTTACTATAGGCCATAATTTTTGAATTATAAATATGAAATATTCAGTTTTATTGTTTGTGACACTTTTTTATTTTAAAAGTATCATAAATTATGCATACTGCATGATTGTAAAACTTATTTTATTTCGTTATGTATTAGTCATATTTACTTTTACATCTTTTATTTTGTCAATAAAAATAAATTTACAATTATTTTCGAATAAAGGATCATTTTTCTCTTAGGTGAGGGTAAAATACTCTTTCGGATGCTTTTCAAAATTCTCTTTTTTTTCTTTACTAGGTTTGGGTTCAAAATATTATTAAAATATGTTTATGATGCAAAATATATAGTGTAAAATATTGTGGCCAAGGACCAAAGTTTTATTAAACATTATGTTATTTTATGCAAGTTTTCCACTTAAGGGGATCACTTTGGGCCACCTGCCCCTACATTATGCTATTATTGGTATTGTATAGCCCCTCACCAACTTTGTTTAAGCATTGTCTCTGAGCGTTTTCCGGCTAAAAGGCTGAAACTTTGTTCATCACCTCATCAGTTTTAGGGGTACATTTTATTTTTTGGAATTTTTATGTACAAGGGTCATATAAAAATTTAAATTTAATGCTGATTAATCTCTTGAGAATTTTAACGGATACCATAAAATTCTTCTGAACTTTTTTCTACGTAACACTGTAATATAGGGTCAGGTGGGGTAATTATCACCAGATGAATTTAAAATAATCTAAGAGGGATAAATTGTTTGAGTAAGTTAATCAATATTAAAAAGTTTCGTCGAAGTAATATATTTAAGAGTTTCTGATATGTTCTAAAGTACTTAAATATTTTTAAATTCGTGCTCATAATTATACCTCACTATCCTGCTAAAAAGTGATGTACTTAAGTAAAATGCTTTATAGTTTCCTTTATTTATCACCGGCATGAAAAAAATTCAACGCGTATATATATATGGCAACATTCTTACCAGAAAATTTGCTGTCTCATGCCATGTGATCTACATTATTCCTGTTGGATATGTCTGTTTTGAAGTGTTTTTCGATTATTTTGCTTTCAAATTAATTATGTATACATGTTGTTGTTTTTCTGTTGCAGGACGGGGCCTAAATATGTGGAGAGGATATCTCTTTTGATATGCCACACAACCGAAGTCCTACTATTTTGTGGTCTTTATAATTTTCTGCGTATGGCCCCTTATGAATGTCCCTGAGGCTATAATTTCCATTCCATTCATTCTTGCACACTGTCTACCAGTAAGTATTTGGACACCTGTGATAGAAAAGAAAAACTATATTCAAAATCAATAGTTGGTAGAGCCTCCACGAGAGGTAATTACAACGTGAACCCACCGGGGCCTACTTTCCACAAGTCTTTGTATTACATCAAGTGGTATTGTCTTCCACTCGACTTGGAGTAGACATAGAAGTTCCTTCGCCGATTTTGGACGGATAGTGCACCCCTTAATTCGGCGATCCAATTCGTCCCAGAGGTTTTCGATAGGGTTCAGGTCTGGGCTCTGGGCAGGCCAGTCCATTCGATGAACTCCATTGGCACCATACCAAGCCTTGGTAGCTCGAAACATGACAAGTGGCATTGTCGTCCTAAAGTAAGAAGGGTCCAACCCGTAAAACTGCCACAACGTAGGAAGTACATTGTCATCCAAAATAGTGCAGTAGGCATCGGCGTTGAGCTTACCATGAATGGGGACCAAGGGTCCCAGTCCATAACAGGAGAAACACCCCCAGACCATAATTCCACCTCCGTCGAACTTGACTGTTGGCACAATGCATTCTGGCAGGAGACGTTCTCCAGGCAGACGCCAGACCCAGACCCTGCCATCCGAACGGTAAAGAGTGAACCTTGATTCGTCGCTCCAAAGAACCCGTTTCCACTGATCTTACGGCCAATTTCGATGTGCTTTGCACCACATTAACCGAGCAGCGCGGTTGGACTTTGTGATCAAAGGCTTATGGGCAGCAGCACGACCATGAAAACCAAGCGCATGTGCTTCCTTACAGATGTTATTCATTGAAACAATACTCCCGGATGCCTGTTGAAACTCCTCGCGGATGAGAGCATTTGGTTGGGTGCGGTTCTTCCGAATCTCTTTGGACAGCACTTGTCGGTCTGTATCTCCCAGTTTCGTTGGTCTGCTGACTCGGGGCACATTCCGACAATCGCCGCTCACCTTCCACTTCTTAATCACATAGGCCACTGTCGATTTTGGGTACTTCAGATTGCTAGATACCCGATAATTATACTTTTCTCGAAATCAGAGAGCTCCGAACTGCGCGGCATCTTGCATGAGACTTATGCCGATGCTGTTTCCTACGTGGAAATATACCGACGGAGGCCGTGACGTACCTCAGGACCGCAGATATCGTCATTTGCATAGGTGTCTAAATACTTATTGATAGACAGTGCATAATTTGGTTCATTTTATTTCGAATTTCATACTGCTTGGCCCTCTGCTCCTGCTGATTTACTTTTTTTTCTTCCTACGGGGCATGTCATGTTTGAAGTAATATTCTTTGTGTTTTACTTATCTATCTATCTATCTATCTATCTATCTATATAAAAATACATGCATTTACAATGATAGTTTTTTTTTACCATGTACACCGAATTTTAAAATTATATTTTATTAGAAAGAAGATAACTTACAGGTAGTCCCATACAGTTGCTTAAAGGGTTGCGAGTAACGTGCATTTAGTCGTAATGTCTAATGCTTCAATGGTTGTGGTTTCTAGTGTTTTATCATTAAGTTTAGTGTCAAGAAATAAATTTCCAAAACTGAACTCAGCGTGCCGACATATTCTTTATTTGGGGAGCAAATGTCCAAGCTGTTCCAGAATAATTTCTTATTTATGATGAAGTTGATTTTCTTTTTAAAAAAATCACACTTTCTTTCTCATTATTTATTTTCTTTTTGCCCGCGTAAGCGTTTAATTTCACAGCTTTACTTATTTCTACAGAAATATGTCTCACTATGCTGCAAATTATACCACTCCGTTATTCATTTCAAATCGTTAAGCACACGTGTTTGTCAACTTCGGCACAACTTTAATTTGCCCTAGCCACTGCAAATCCCCCCTCCCTCCCGTATTATGATCAATAAAAGGAAGTCGTTTTCCGCAATAGGGTCTTTATTCCAATTCAGTACATTTTGATTGCACTCAAACACGCGAATAAATACAATTCTTAATTACACGCGCTATCCTATGTATTATTCAACGAATTATTCTTTTTAAGATTATTAAAGACGATACTGTTTTACACCCCGAACATTAGCCAGCTCAACATACTTCAGAATTAGCTCATCTGATGTCCTCTTTTTTTTCCCTGAAGCATGGAGGGTTGTCTCTTAATTAAGGAATACATAATAGTGCATTCCACTTGTTTCCTTGGTGTGTCTTATTTTATTTACTTATTTTTTATTTACCGGGATACTTTGAGGGAAAATAACCCCCAATCTCTCCTTAATGTATTTCCCGGATTGGTTTGTTTTCTTGTTAAGTCCCTAAACTTCGCGAAAACTCCTAAAAGAGTCGTTCATCATTCGAAAAATCAATTTCGGGAGCTGGTGAATTGATCATAGTTGGGCCGAAGAAAATGGGGGGGTTATGCTAGAAGATAGTCTAATTTTTCATTCATGAGATATATATACGAAAGTTGAAAATAATTATTTACTCCCAAAGCTTTCTTTAGTTTTGCAAATTATTTGACAGTTATTTCAATATTTCCACGAGGGAGTCTTGGGCTGCAAGATTTACGAAAATTAGCTCTTTCTATAACATTAAAGTGCTGCTGACATGTGAAAAGTAGAAGTCCCAGAATATTTTCAGTAGTTTAAGTTATGATATTTATTTGAAATTATTTCTTGTTCTTAATAGTTTGAGTTTGTTGTTTTCGAATAAAATCTAATCAACATTTAAGCTTGTCGTCCTTCACCTGATAGTTCAATGCATATGGTCATCTATTGGGAGCTTAATTCTGTTGTTAATCGGTTTAAAAGCCTTAGCTGCTTGAAAAAAAGACGGGAAAGAGAGCAAATTGTAAAAGCAATATTGCAACTCGATGACAGTATTTGACGTTACGGAAACAACTACAGATCAATGATGGTCTACATTTCTTACTCTTGGAAAAGAAAATCTTATAAGAGTATTCACATCAGTTCAATTGCTCCTATTGTTGCAGATAATTCATCTTAGTTTTCGGATTCCAATCTTAAAAGTCCAGTGCCTAAGGAAAGCTCTGTAAACAGTCTAGTTGATCAGGAAGAAAGATAAATTTTATTGGCTCCAGAAATTCGATGAACAATCTATCGCCAAATTTGGTGCCAAAATAAATCCTCAAATCTGAAATCGGCTAAGCGGTATCGCCAATATTTCGCGAGATATCGCTAGTCCCTTTGTTAAACAATGAGAACAAACAAAACTCTCTATCTCACGTTCTAATTAATCAATTTACGCGGAACAAAATGAAAACTTTAATTATTCGATGAGTAGAATACGAATTTCAGACTAAATTTAAAATCTGAAGATCAGGTAACGCCAAAATTCGCTACACTATAGTATTAATTCAAAAGTCCTGAGCTATATGTTGTTGCAGCAAATCAGCAACGGGAGGAATGTAAAATTGAAAAGTTCGTATTTCATCTAACAAGCCATAAAGAAAAATCATGCTCAATAACTCATTTAATCACAAGCTATACTATATATTCTTAAGATACACTCGACCATAACTAGGTTTTTCTTCTTTTTTAAAAATTTAAATTACTTTTATCACAAGCTAATATTTATCCGAAGAAGTTTTATTCTACACACCCACCCACCTCCACATTTTAATAATTCCACGAAGAATAATTTTTCAGAAACACGACATTAAAAATCTTAATAACAAAGAGCAATATTATTTTTGCAATATAAGTTTCTGAATTTCAGATTGACAAGATTCATACCATGCAAAACACAATACATGTCACAACTTATTAACCTTCTTTGTCGAGCGTACTTTATAGAGTCATTTCCCCCTTGAAGTTATAAAACAAAACTCTCGTACAATGAATTCCGAAAAATTTTGATTGGTTTTTGTACAAGAGTTTCATCTGGAGTCACGATTCGATTGTTTCACAGTCTTTATTTGCTTTAGAGATAAATATCTGATTTTAAGTTGAAATTGATTTTTTCTTGGCTAACTAAACCTGGATGCATTTATCTTCGTTTTAATAATCTACGAAGGATTTCAATTCGAGATTCTTTCTCGGATTTTTTTTAAAGCAATAGAAAAAATTTAACGCTGTGCTTTGTTTAAATTATGCAAAAAATGTAATTGATACTGTGCAACTTATGCATGCGTCTTGTCAGTAATATTATAATCAGATATGATGAAATAACATACGTCTGTATGTTTTTTCATCTTCCCTCACAGAGGAAAGTGTTTTAATTAAAATCACCAGAATAAAACAAAAGGTTCGTTTAGTCTATTTGGCTGATATGTCATATTTTGTATGTACGAAACTCTAGTTTGTTAATATACGAAACTCCATTGTTTTGTTAATTAAATCTTTGACACTAACACTAATTGCAAGAAATTAGCTAAACGCTGACATTTCGTAACTATTTTTCATTACCAAATTCTGAAAGTGGTATTTAGAAATAACTGCCTCTAATTAAAGTGGGTTTTCACAAGTTTTCCTTTAGTATTGTAACCAACATTTAAGACAGGAGGCTCAAAACCTCTATTTTCAGCTCGTTAATTATTTATCACATAACCAAATTTCATTCCATTACTTTTAGCAGTTTTTGAATGAAGTGCGGAAATAAATTTACGCAATTTTCAGCAAACTTTAAAGTTATTCTATGTTTAAAAAATTTTTGAGTGTTATAATTTAAAAAATAGAAACGTCTATTATGCTGCAATGAATTTCACTTCATTTCTTCGAGCTGTTTTTAAAGAAAAAAAGAAAGTAAACATACCGAACTTGCGTTAAAGATTGCTCCCCCCCCTCACTATCTTAGTGAATGAAATGGCCAGATATCATACAGTCAAGAATTTCAAGTGGTTTACAGGCGAATAGTATTTTATTTTTGAATTTTGATCATTATACTAAATTAATTGCGCAATTAACCAATCGAATCACTCAAAACTGTATACAGGCTTGTGGGTTTATCTGAACGCGGAATTTTTTTTTTTGTTTCGACCATCATCATAAAAAATTACTTTGATTTCTTAATAAGCGAACTCACTAAACAATAAACTTTTTTGGGAATATTTCTTTTGGTGCCACATCAATACTTTTGGAATTTTTTTCCAGGTTGAAATATGTTTAATAGGGTGTATCGAAAAAACATTTTTTTCGAAATTCGTTTGTCCTTAGTGCTATTTTTTGGCCAAATTGGCTCAATAAGATGTGTACCAAATTTCAACTCGATCGGTTAATATCATCAGGTGCCGCTTTTGACTTAAAGTTTAAAAAAACATGAAAAAAGTAACTTTTTGGAAAAAAAAAAAATTAAAATATAAATTTTTCGAAAATTTCTTGTCCCTGGGAATAAAATTTACCTAAATTGACTCAATAATAAGTGAAAAAAATTTCAGCTTGATCGATCAATATGCTCAGTTGCCGTCATGAGCTTAAAAATTGAAAAAAATGTGGAAAAGAAAGGAAATTTCGCTGGCACTCTGTTGAGACATTTCATTTCTTTAATACAAATATTTTGTATGTACATCAAGTCTCAATAACGTAAATAACGTTATATTACGTACGTTAGCGTTATGTTAAGACGTATGCTTTGCAGCTCTTTGTCTATTTTTGAATTTTTTGAATTTTGATTTTTTTTTTTTAAATAGCCCAGAACTCACCACATAGAGGTGGCTGCATTTCGAGTTCCGCTCACCCTGCCGACCATTCATATTTTGATTTTATGTGTTCTATCTAAACAAATTTTTGATTGACATTTAGGAGTAGTTTTGTACTCTATCTATGCCTGCGAGTTTTTAATGTTGCTAATATAAACTTGTGGCGCTCCTCTTTGCCACACACGGACGCTGCCGCATCCGTTACAAGTTTCACTTCAACTGCTTGTGTGTGAGCGGGAAAACATGTAATATCATCTTTCGGATAAGAGGCTGATTTTATATTATCCTGCATTTCTTTTAGGCTTAAATGTTGTGGAAGTGGCTTAACTTGCATGAACTTGCATTTGCACCAGTCAATCATATCGACGTAGTTGCCAGCATCCTACATTAATATCCGGCACAATGAATTCCCGAATGGCATTAGAAGATGAAGAGGTTCTAGCTTTTAGAATTCGTTTCCAACCAAGTACCCTTGTGTCTGCGTTGTTATCAGAAATCATTGAGAGAAGATTTTGAGGGTGGGCAAGCCATGAATTTCTCTGTAAGACAGGATCAATTATTTTCTTGTGTTTGATATCCATCTGGAATCAGACAAAAGTTTCCACAAATGTCGACCGCCTTCAACGCACGATGGATTTTTCTTGATATTAAACCAAATAGGAGCATATACATTCATAATGTATTGGACGAATGCTTGAAGTGTTTCTGTAGGATCACTTGTAGCAATGTATAGACATATTCTATTTGCAGCTGTTAACCATCTTGCGTGATGTAACTTACCAGGATGCTTTTCTGCCAATCTAGCATCACAATCACCGGTCGAAACTGCCTTACAGATACATAGAAGATAGCTTTGATAAGATGACAGATTGTCGTTCACTGTATTTTCTGTCCAAGTCACTGGCACAGGTTGAAATCGTTGTACTGGCATATCCTCGCAGTTTTTTAACGCCATTCCAATTGGTCCTGCGAACGTAGAAAGTCCTGTGCTTTTTCCGTCAATTTCGTTAATGATGTGCCGCAAGGGAAGTTCGTTTGTGTGCAAAAGACAAACAAATCTTTGAAGGTGGCTTTTTAAGGTAGATCTATCTCTAGCTGAGCCATTGCTCCTTTCTTTCGTCCTGTATTAATTGCCGTACCATCACAGCCTATTACTACGACTTCTGAAGTATCAATTTTTTCTTCTAAAAGAAAATCTCGTATAACTTTGGCAATGCTGTTTCCGCGTCCAGATTTGGGAGTCAGATGACTCATGTATGTTGATCCTGGTTTAGCTACAACAACAACAACATGCTTCTCCTTCACAAGAGTACGATAACAGTTATCGTTCTTTTTCTGTATTATCAATGTTTCATCTTGTCTTCCGTCAAAATAAAGTCCTTTCACCGTACGGGACATGAGTCCTGATGCAGCCTCCTTTACGACGGTTTTGCTTGACTTTCTTTTCTCTCTAACAACTTTATTTGGGTCAATCAATTTCTCTTTGTTATCAGCTGTAACAAGACCTACGTCTTCTAAAAGAGATGAAGCTAAAAGAGCTGCTTTCCGATTAGAAATGTGAGTCCTGTAAACTGCACTGACAAAGCTAGCAAGCTTAATATTTTCTTTCAATTTTTCTAGTTTTTCAGAAGGATTGAACTCTTTGTCTGAATCAGAATCTATCTCGGTTTCACTGTCACTTTCCTTTATAAGCACTTCAGATGAAGAAATTGAAACAGTCTTATTTACATGAATCTTCTTTACGATGAATCTGTTTCTCTCGGCGTTTAGTCTCCATTACGTCAAAGCTTCCAATAAACATTCTTATTTCCGGTAACTGATTCACAGCTCAGATTCTGTACTAAAGTAGGCTGTTTTTTCATCCATGAGATACTTTCTTTATAAAAACGCGGTCATGCAGTTTTAAGATATGTTGCTATGCGCTTATAAAATTATTCTAGTAATATAGAATTCAATGTTCATATTGTATTATAATTATTATTATTATCATTACTATTACTAAGCGTAATTTACGTCATTCAGACATGATGCAACAGCAAAATTTCATGGCCAAAAGACGTTTCTTTAATTTTTACAGAAATTCCCCTTTTTTCGATTTTTTCAAACTTTAAGCTCATTTCCGCGACTGAACACATTGATCGGTCGAGCTGAAATTTTTTTCACCTATTATTGAGCCAATTAAGGTAAATTTTATTCCCAGGAACAAGAAATTTTCGAAAAAATTATATTTTAAATTTTTTTTCAAAAAGTTGCTTTTTTTCAAACTTTAAGTCAAAAGCGGCACCTGAAGATACTAACCGATCGAGTTGAAATTTGGTACACTTCTTATTGAGCCAATTTGGCCAAAAAATAGCTCTAAGGACAAAGGAATTTCGAAAAAAAAAATTTTCGATACACCCTAATGTTTAAGCGTTGGAAACCATTCATTCTATTATTTTATAACGGAATCATGTGTTGATGGAATCTAACATTTATAAAACATTGTTATCTACGCAGTGAAACACATATTTAACAGTGTATTTACACGTGTTTACCAGTGTATTTGGAAGTAATTTCATTAATTTAATCCTCTCATGCTTTGAAAATTTTGAATCAGAACAAGCACTTGCGCGTGGGAGAGAACCCACACGAGCACTCATTGCTGCAAACCATCATTTATCGCCAGCAAAATTCGCGGCCGAGTAGCACAAGTGGCGTGTTTATTACGGCGTGTAGCAGCAAAGCCATAAACTAATACGCCACTCGTTCCATTGTTGAAATTTCTGTTAAGGAGAGAGCGGGAATCAGTTTTCTCGCCGGTAACGAGATAACATGTGCTGGCTGAACCACCCCCCATTCCGGAGACTACGTAAAATGCAAAGGAGAGGGAAGGGGGAGGTGAGGGGGCGAAACCTCCATCGATATTCGGATCGAATCCAATACTACTAGTACTACTACTATAACGGCAATTGATGCATCTCTGTCGTGGTATGGAGCTTTTCCTCCCCGCAGGGGCAGAGCGGTAAAGAGTTAAATGGGAAGGAGATTCCTGAACTAAATGCGACTAATAACGGTGCCACACGACAGATGTGTAAGACAGAATTATGAAGAGTCCACATTGTTAAGTGCATCCAATTGAACGGGTGGATTGCCGGAATGTTTTATGCTGCACGAGGATATATATATATATATATATATATATTCGTTGGGGGGGGATGGTTCCTATCTTTTCATTCGGATAATGAGATGTTAAGCGGGGCTGTACACGGAAGGGAAAAACTGTTGTTATAGCTGGGCATAAATTGATTTTTTTTTGTGTGTTCAATAAATTTAAATTGATTGCCCAGGATTGGATTTATAACGATGTATTATGATAAGCTTTTCAATTTTATGAAGCGTTTTATCGTTCCAGCATATGATTTATAGCAGAATAGATTTTTTTTTAACGAATCCTTTATTTCGATCTTATCATAAACCAGTTAAAATGCTTTTATAACGATATTGAATTTTAAATGTTACATGAGGAGAGTTTTTCTCGTAAAGCAACTTAGTAGATTGTTTTGTAATGGACTCATTGTGTTGTAAATAATAATTTACTTTTAAATATTGAAATTCAATTTTCTAGATCTTACTTACTTAACTTTCTGGAATTAATAATTTTTTACAACAGCAATTGAATGCATTTGATAGATTTTTCCTACTTGTTCTCCAGTATTTATTGATTTAGGTTTCAAAAGTTGAAAATTAGAGAAGTGTCAATAATCTCGCGGAGGTGTTTCGTTATATAGATGTATGACCCGGCGTATAACACGCACCAGTAAATTTAGGGTACGTCTTACTATTTTCAAGCAATTACTGCTGTATAACAAGCATTATACTTTCCCTACCAAAATCAATGGGTCATTACAGCATGCACAATGTATTCTGTGAAGCAAAAACTATAAGTTGATGCTGCAAGACACCTGTAGTTATTCAGCTGGGGATAACCTGGAAAAGTATGTTTTCTTAAATACGGAGGGCAGCATTAGGTGAAAACAAAAGTTTTGTCACCTTCTAATTAACCAACTTATGGATTTCTATAAATTTAATGACAGATTTTAATGTATTTTATATTGTATTAAATCAATTGAGAACAATAGATTTGATCGCATTTACACCGAAAATATTTCCATATTTGCGTTTGTTATCATCAAATAATAATGTTTAAAAATTCATAATATCCACTTTTTGTGACTGCTACGGTCTGCATTGAATGTTTCAAAGGTGGGAGAATCAAAGTTCTTGCAGAACTAATAATACTAACATTTATAATTGCAACCAGATTATTTAGAAGTAGTACTTTACAGCTATTATTTTTTCATAATATTGTTTAAGAAATAGAAAAAAATGTATTACTCAATTCCTGGTCCAATAATTCTAGCACAGGAATTTATTGTATGGAAAATTAATGCCAATGCAATTACGCGAGTATTCGAAACAGCCCTTGGTGACATGCTGTGTACTCTTTTTATCTATTTTTAAAACATGAAACGCCAAATGGCATAATCAGCTTAGATGCTTTGGGGGGAATAGGTTTTATCTGGGATGTATATCAGCAGGCACCCCGCGAGGTGCCTGTACTTGGCACGTGGATGACATTCCCGCACTGTCCATATGTCAATGAAAGACATCGGAACACAAACATCTCATCCCCCGACTTACATTTCCTTTTCTTTTCCTTACACGTGGAATAATAATTTTCTTTCTGTCTCGAACTTCTGATGTTTTTTGTTCCGATGTTTTACAGTATAAATGTTAAAGCTTGCATATGAGTTGTTAATTAAAAAAATATTGAGTGATTTTTTAAATTAAAATACTAAAATAAAACACCGTATATTCCGGCGTGTAACACGCACCAGCAATTTTTGGGTACGTCTTACTATTTTCAAGCAATGACTGCTGTATAACAAGCATTATACTTTCCCTACCAAAATCAATGGGTTATTACAGCATGAGAATAAATAAAATCAGAAATCATTGTTAATTAATTGAAAAAAAAATATGTGGAATATCAAATGCTCTTCACGGAACAGAGGATGACTTTTTGTTGTTAGAAGAAAGTGACAATGAAAATGATGAATACATTCCCGAAAACGTAAAAGGGGATGAACTTTTCATATCATGTATCAAAGAAAATTATTTTTGTTAGAAAATATATATTGTATGTTTTTGTTTGCTCTTTTATATTTGTTAAATATATATCGATAAGTTCAATTAAGTAAGTGATAATAATTACCTATCGTAATGTAGAGTGCATGTTTGTAATGTGTGTGTGCGTGTTTATTTACAGGTTGCTTTTTATATTAATTGTTTTATATTCGGTGTATAACACGCACACGAAAAAATGAAGTAATTTTTTTGAAAGTTATACGGTACTAAAACTGTGTAAAATAACGCACATAAAATGTACCGATCCAGGTGTGTGCATGTTTAGTTCGAAAAAAACTTCGATTTTTATCAGCACCAGTAGAAGTTCTTACACAGACTGGGATTGCTCAAATGCTAGATGACACCATTTCATTAAATTCAGTCACGGAAATTTTAATGTTTATTGAACTTCATATATATAGGTTTTTGAACCAATCCAAACGAATACAAACAATCATTTTTTTAAACATGATATTTTTATGAAAAAAACGTTAGATGTTACAAATGTCAGAAGGTCAAAAATATTTTATTAAAAGTACTTTCTATGACAGTATTGGAAAAGCACAAAAGTCTAAATGTGGTTTTCACTGGACAGTAAATTTAGGCAACGGTCTACGCAAGATGCGCGGTTAGATTCACAGCGGCTTTCAACTAACACCATGACTCGCTCTGCCGAGTTAATTCATGGATTTAATGTTTGGTGAATAAGGACATAAGAGGTCCAACTCTCCTTTTAAATCAGGCTCTCTCCACTGGTATTTGAGAAATGAAATAGAAAAAGTTCCCAGAATGCTGCCATTTGCAGGGAACCGTAACGAGATCATTCGAGATAGATTAGCTTGGGAAAAAATTAGTTCAAAAAGTCACAACCTGGTGGCGTTTTACGACGTTTTAGTGTGAATTAAACAGTCACATAAACATTCTCAAACGAATAAATGCTGCATTTTACGTCGGAAGTTCAAGAATAATTAATCCTTTGAGGCGCAACCCTTTCCCAATGCTGAAAAAAGGGTAGCCGTTGCCATCGCTCGACTTAACTACCAGAAAGATGGCGGACGATCGAAACGTTCATCGCGTGCCACAGACGACAGCGGCTGTCAAAAAAGGGTCTCTAGATCTGTGGCACGCGATGAACGTTTCGATCGTCCGCCATCTTTCTGGTAGTTAAGTCGAGCGATGGCAGCGGCTGCCCTTTTTTCAGCATTGGGCCATCTATCCGGCTGTTCTCGAATTCTTCCATTTTTCAGCAGATGTCAGTGCTGTTAAAAATAATCGTGACCAAATTTTTACGGTAAATGACGTGCTAAAAAGTAAAGGATTCTGGTAGAGCTATGTCACCCGCAACTATTTTTATAGAAATAAAATCTATTCTTTGTGACTGGCAACAGTCAAAACGTCAGAGTTTGGTTTTCCCAGAGCGGGATCACTGCGCGTTAAAGGGTTAAGGGATATGAAGCACGAACAAACACATGGAAATCAAGGGCTCTTTCGACCGTACACCAGTATAGTTAAAAAAAAAAAGAAAGAAAGAATTCGATACATATTTGACGAAAAGAAAACAAATGAAGTCGAGATTTCAAACCATTTAAGCAACGGAAACCTTACGCTAATGATTTAGAAACAAACATTTCCATTCCCTACAAAAAAAGTACTCTCCGGGAAGGTAGCAAGCAAGATCTTCTATTTATCCTCTCTGCCAATCAATGAAGTCAACATTACAGGAGAGGAGCCACTCTCGAATAACGATTTGTTTCTCGAGATGGAGGTATCCGTAGATTTCCCGCAACCTACAAATTCCGTTAGCGAGGGAGAACCAAAGTAAACATTCAGGACGAATTATGTATCTGTCCATCCACGGAGTTTCTTATGTCTGCTGTTCCGCGTATTTGCGTTACATAAAATAATATATCCTGTAATATTTGTGCTGTCGGAGGCAAACCAAGGATTATGGGTAATGAGAAATGCCACGTGCCATTATGATAAAATAGAGATGGGGGGAAAATGAAGCATCAAGCATTCTGATAAATTGTGCTAAGAATCGTGCATACACACAAACATCTCATTATTCTTTGGGCTTTTAATAATTTCCCCTAATTTTGGAATTTGTTCCGCAGTGACCTAGTCGCTAAGCTCCGTTACCGTAAGAACACGGAAAGTGTAGCAGCACCGGCTTGGCCAGTGCTTGGGAGGGAGGGTGAACTCCTCTCTCGGCAGGACTACTGTGGGACCGTGTACGCTAAAGAGAGCTGGTGCACTTAAAATCTGTTCGTGGTTCCAATTCACTCCATGTTCAAACGACATCTCGGGGAGTGTCGGTTTCAGGTGCTTGGTCTCTCATCTGGAATTGGTTCGAAATTAGGAGAGCACTCGCAGCGCACAACGTTGGTCTGCCTAATAGGTGCACCCATTATGAAATGACCAACATTTGCGGCCCTCGTTTGGTCAAGTCTCCAGGAGGCTCTGAAACGACCAATAATAAAAAGAAAGGCAACTTTTCTCATCATTATTTGTTGTTATGATTCAAAATTTCAACGAAAATGCACTAGTATTGCTATTTTATTTTTAATTATTATAGACAAATTATACCCTAGTTTTGAAATAAATGCGTCGTATATGTTTATTTTTCGTATGAATATAGATAAATGTTTAATGTAACTTCTACACTTTACTAATTTATTGTAATAAGAATATTCCTAAAAACTATCACAGATATTTTTCGAAATCTATCAAGTAAATCAACAGTAATCCTTAAAAATAATCCATCCTTAAAGTTGAATCCTTAAAAATATACACATGGTGATCGACAAAGGAAGCAACCATTCTTTTTTCGGACTTCTGACTGAAAGTTAGTTTGTGTTCACACACTTTTTATCATCTTTTACAAAGAAACTGTTGTATCGTTAATATACGACGTTAGATGCAGCATTATAATGCATATATTATTCAATTTAATACAGTTTTTTAAAACTAAAATTAGAGAATGAGGAAAATACCATGCACTTGCACATGTGCTGAAAAATGTACATGCGATGTAAACTTGGAAAGAAAAGTTTCCCTACTTCTCGAGTTCTTAAAATGCTAGCTTTAATTTGCAATTTAGAAGTTTCGCAAGCTTTTCAACTTTTTATGCAAAACAACCATGTTTTGAGTAACTATGCATTAATGTGTTAGTAAAGCTCGTTGTGCTAAGTGCAGTATTGAGCGAAAAACACGTTATTTTCGGGAGAAACAATGGTTTCAATATTACAATATCAAAGATTAAAACAATACACACATATGTAACAAACGCGGGAAAGTTTTTTCTTCCTTCAATTCTTGATACATACTAGGAAAGTTTTTATGTTTAATGTGTAAGTAAAGCTAGATGCAATAAGTAATGTATAGCGTAAAGCTCTAAAAACGATGAACGTTGGAAGAAATCATGTCTTCCATATTTCATACTTAATCGATACACGTTTCGATGCAAGCTTTCGTTTTATATCTGTTGCGTTAAACATTCGTGACAACTAGTCATTTTAGGAAAATCGATTTGATCTTTATCTAAACATAACACAATTTAGGAAATGTGTGTTGTGCCGCTCCTTCCGTCGTGGTTAAAGTTAGCCTTCTTAATATTTTACGAACAGACAGGGAGGGGAATCACGAAATCAGTGTTTGATTACTTTTTACTATCACTGTATGGGCCCCACTCGTGTTTTGAGAAGGTGAATGAAACAAAAGTTTTTTACTTAGGAGATAATGTTTAAAGGAGGATAGATAGGCAGAAACATTGTAGTTAGTGTTCTAGTTTTGTAAAGAGTGATCGATGGTGCGTGAATTTGTTTGTTTTTTTGCATTCCGATAAATGAATATTTATGTCTGGTTTTCGCGCGTTTTCCTTTGTAGCTATAACTGTTGTTTATCGTCAGAGGAATCAGTTGTAAATGAGATTCTGCATCTTGATGTTGATGGTCAATTTTTAAAAGTAAAACGGAATACAGTCAAACCCGCTTATTGGAATATCGGTTAATCCTTTGAGGCGCAACCCTTTCCCAATGCTGAAAAAAAGGACAGCCCTTGCCATCGCTCGACTTAACTACCAGCAAGATGGCGGACGATCGAAACGTTCATTGCGTTTGCTGTGCGGCACAGCCAGCTGTCGTCAATAAGGGTCTCTAGATCTGCACCACGCAATGAACGTTTCGATCGTCCGCCATCTTGCTGGTAGTTAAGTCGAGCGATGGCAATGGCGGCCCTTTTTTCAGCATTGGGCAATCTATCCAGCTCTTCTCGCATTCTTCCATTTTACAGCAGATGTCTGTGCTGTTAAAAATAATCGCGACCATTTTTTTACGGGAAATGACGTGCTAAAAAGTAAAGGATTCTCGTTGAGCTATGTCTCCCGCAACTATTTTTATAGAAATCAAATCTATTCTTCGTGACTGGCAACAATCAAAACGCTAGAGTTTGGTGTTCCCAGAGCGGGAACACTGCGTGTTAAAGGGTTAAAGGAGTATCCCGCTTATTGTTAGACATTCTAAATGTACATTGTTAATAAAAGTAGTGAACACTTGACCATAAAATGGTGCTGAATTAGCTGCAACCTTCCCATGGAGAAACGTTGAATGTTGATTTGGTCTTTTAACTGATCAATGGATCCAAATCATGGTGGAACGTTTCTCCGTACAAAGGATGCAGCTAATTTAGCTCCATTGTATGGTGAAACGTTCAACTACTACTATTAACGGTGTACCTAACCGTAATAATTAGTCAATGTGATAACGTATAATGGAATATACCGCTTATTGGAATAAATTTTCGCTGCAAATTGGCTATTCCACCGAGGGGATTCGTCTGTAGTATTATTTCAATGCAGTACCATATTTGAAACTGTTTCATGAAGAAACAGCCGTCTGGTTTTCATTTAAAAATATTTTTAAAATCGTGTGTGCTTAAAAAATTTAACATTTGCTTTTGAAATTATTCATTTATTCGGATTATAATTATTTGTTCAAAAATGGATATATCTTGTCACCGTCAGTAACTAAACATAGGAGTGTAAAGAGGGGTATGTTTATGAACACAATCAAAATTTATCTTCGAGCACAATTTATTTTTATGAAAACGATCAGCTGACTTTATTAACTTGTTTTATGAAAAGATAATGCTATTTGAATTTTTCTACATCTTATGTTTAAACTTCTAGGAGTTTCATTCTTATCCTTTTGTATGTTTATGGAGATTTTTGTGTGTTTGATGTAAATATGTAATCAAAAACTAAATATCTTCCTATTATTTTATAATATATTCCTATTATTTTATTAAGAGTCAGAGATTATTGTCAGCATATAAATACTTTCATTATGCTCATCATTCATCTAGGCACTTTAGTGTTTAATTCTGTGTAGGTATGTAAACTACAGAACCTGGAAAACAGATACTGCATAAAATTTAATACAAATAATGCACTTAGAAATGATAAAAAAATACTTATATAAAGATTTACAGATACAGAAAATAATGTCATTCAATAAAACATTAAAATGTATGTCATACTTTTTTTTTGAGGGGGGGGGGGTTCGCCAATTATTAAACAATTGTTTTCAAAAAAATATAACTCATCAATTCCAGACACTTATTTAATTTCAGTTTATACAATTTTTAGAATAACATCATGTTTTTGATGAAAACAATGTACGGAAATTGAAGTGCGCTAGTATGTAATTCTTTAAATGAAGTTGTTATAGATCATCTAATGGTGAATATTATAAGTTGTGCTATTTATAATTTACTTACTTCATAAAGATACAATCAAAGGTAATTGCTAATATAAATTTATCAATATTAAGCTAATAAAATAAATGTGGTAAGTTAAAGGTTTATGTAAATGCCAAATTTTATACTGTAAAAGTATCAAGAAAACAGCTTGTTACTAGTTAGGATACTGAGCAGGTTTCTTCAAAAGCAGGTTTAGAGAAGAATTACAAAAATTTATTATGTCAATAATTCTAAATACGTTTTTATTTGATAGTGACTCTTAAATATATTTTTAGTAGTGATAATTTAGTTAAAATAAAATTTTCGGTTGAAAACTAAACGAAATTGAACAGCAGTTTTGATAAATGTTAAACAGAGGATTAGCGAAATGTCTTGATTCAAATTTGCTTAAGATGTTATTTAAACATTAAAGTTCTATCTACATTCAAAAATACATTAATAAAAAAATAATAATAAATGTAAGTTTGGTATAACTAACAATTCAAAATCTTTCAACGGGGGAAAAATAACAGGATCTCATAGGTTAGATTCAGTTTCTGCAAAAGAGAAATGTTGTCTCTGATTTGATATAAAAACACTTTCTTTTCTTAAACAAATTATTTCTTCCTATCGTACTCCAATTTATTTTTGCTCTGCTTAATACATTCTGCTGCTTATCCCAATGCGATACCCTTTCCCTCTCCAATTAATGGAGGTAAAATTATACTCGCTCGTTCTAGACACGTGGATATGTGTTTTTGTTGGCCCTGGCTCGGGAAAAATGGAACCGTTAATGCCCTCTTCTGATTGGCTTGTTTTGTTGTTTCGTTTTGCCCGAGCCCCGCAGAATTCCTAAAAGGGCCGTTTATCATTTGAAAAATCAATTTTTGCAACGCCCGAATTGATTATTCTTTACTGAAGGGGGAGGTCTACTGAAATGAGGATGTTCCATCTTCTGGCGAAGAAATCGATGGCGAGCAAGCAGATTGTTAAAAGCACAACACCTTTGACCGTGGCAGGCGTGACGTGTAAATAAATATCATTTCATAGGTACGGAGCCAGAATTTATCGACACGCGAGAAATGTATTGCTCTCGAAAGCGTAAAGTATTGGGTCAGCTCTGAGGTCAAAGTTGGGAAGATCTGGATCGCTCTCGTTGAAGTTGAATGGCAAGTAGGCTGTTTTGCGACAAACTGATTTTCTCTCTAAATGCACAGATGCCCATATGAAGTGGTTTCTGGATTCTCCTCGTACCTTTTTTTAAGAATATCCAAGCGATGTTCGATATTTTGTGTTATTCGCATCTATGCAACAGTGTAATGATGTTGGTAATGTAAAAAACAAACAGATAGCGTGCCTGTACTTCTACAGTCTTCGATGAATAACTGTGTCGAGTATATGTAGAGCAAATTGTAAATTGTAACCATGGAGAGTAAAAACTTATTGGTTTTGTGAAACATCATAAATCTGAATAAAAAAATTGGGAGTTTTGTTGGTGTTAACGTGACACAGATCCAGTAAGCGAGCAGTTCAAATGAATTTTAATTATCTATAAAAGAACTTGTATCAGAAGTATGTGGAGAGTATAACAAATACAGAGCCTAGGATTGAAAGCACTAATATGACTGTTAATTATTTTAACGATAGAATTGTAGTCAAATGGTTGTAATCTCATTTCTCCAGTTACTTTGTTGCTATGACGATACCTTTTTAAAATGCCTTGATGTTTAAACGATTTCGACTTCGCGTTAGTGTCCTATATTTTTTCCTCTAATAACCGACGATCGTTCACTTGTGGTCATCATGTTTATACTATACACAGGGGTCGCGCTGTCGATCGCCAACGTCTCAAATTGCGAAAATAAAATTAGTTTGGCGAAAGAAAATTCATTTTGGCGAAATTATTGACAATTGCTTTACTTAATGATGTCCGGAAAAGTCTAATTTGGCGAATGAATTAGCGAAATGTCAAAAAAAGCCAGCGCAACCCCTGCTATACATATGGTCAAATTATGGGCTGAACGAAGGCAGTTATCACTATCCACTTCAAGATAGATAGATGGTAACGTTCTGCATTTATTAGAATCAGAACATCGTGTACCATGACGATTGGATTGAATTACAAGACGCAGGAAAAAGCCTTTTCAGGAAGACTTACTTAACACAGTGAAAACGGTCAGAGAGTCCAATTCTGAAAGCGATTGAAAACTGTTCCAAGTGCTTTACGTTGCAGACTTGGTCCCTTCCAGCTACTTCTTGTATTTTTTTTTCTGTGCCTCACGCAATTTCTATGAAACTCTTCAGTCACCCAGTTTAAAGCAATTTCATGACTGGACCTATTCAAAAGGCGAAGCACCTACCAATTGCTAGGGAAATCAGGAAAGTATTTCATTGCCTATCAATGGTGCATATTCCAACGAAACCTTTTTATCCCTCCTTTCTTTTCTGTCAATAAACGTGCGTTTTAATCAATGCGGATAACAAAAGAAAGTGTGGCTTTCTGTGAGTTGCGATAAAACTCTGCAGTCAGCCAACGAAGCCAAATAAGAGTTATATGGTATCTTAACTCCTAATCAAGAAGAAAGTTTTTTTGAAATTTCAGGGATTGGGCTCGAAGATATGGGAGTAAAATGCTATGGCAACAGTAGCAAAAATAGGGTTTGGGAAATTTATATATATAATAATGGAAGGCTTAGATTTCTGTGCGTGGCGGGGAAATTCCGAAATTATCCAGCACCGCCCAGTGTTGTTATATACGGTAGTTCCCAGTATGGCGGTCAAGAGAGACCACCCACCAATGGACTATTAAAGAGAAATTGGTAAAGCAGTTGGGAATTACGTTTCGAAGCGAAGAGACTGGACAGAACGTTCTAGAATGTTTCCGAATGTTCGGGGATTTTGCAGAATATTTCTGTAATAGAAAGTTGGCGAAGCATCTGGGAGTCAAATATAAATATTTTGAAGAGTATTTGAGAATGCTTTAGAATGCTAAGACGTCTGGGGATGTTTTAAAATGTTCCAAAAGGTGATTAATCTCGGAAGTCGATTTCGTGTTACAAGTGCTTTGTATAATTTACTATCATTGTGATCGACCAAGTTTTTACTGGGATGGATCAGGTTTTATTCTCTTTATAAACTTTATTCTCTTCGACCGAGTTCTTTTTTTTTTCGATTTTCCGAATTTTACTCGAGAATTGACGTAAACATTAAGGAACTTTACGATTTCTCGATATAATTTCTTACTAGTTTCCGAAGATTTTCCATATTTTTATAAAAGTAAACTGTTCTTGTGCGAAGAATCGAGGTACTCACCTAGCAGTACTATTAACCCTCTATTAACCATCTTATTAACTATCTCGTCTAGTAAATGGAGTGTTAAATTACGTTTACTTGAAGCAAAATAGTGCTCATTTAGTAAATTACGCTTCAGAAGCCTTGTGGGTCATTCCACGTCAAATCAAACAGAAAATTGGAAACAGTTTACCACACCAACTTAGATTTTCCTCATATTTTATGGAGATGAATTATAGGCTAAAATAACCTCAAATCTCAATTTTGCAGGTTTTGCGATAATTAATTACCGAAATATTAACTATGAAAATTTTTAAGGTTTTTGCAAGATATCCCATTTTTTTTTCTGAATTTCTTAATCAAATAACTCGTTATACGTAGAGGTTACTGAAGTGAAAATTTATTTTAGGGTTAAGCATTTTAAGCTGATTCCAAAAATGTTATCAAAATTTGCGTATCGTCTATAGTTTATGCACGAGCATTGCATTTGCTAAAAAATATCATAAATTTTTTTTCGCCATGTTTGAAAAGAAATACATTTTTTAAATTTTTATATGTTGTTAAGATGGTATACCACTACATACCCCAAAAAATTCATCTTGGCTTCCTGCTCAGGAACTGAACAAAAAATTATTAAATTTTCATGTGACTTTTCGCATATTGGGTTTAGTAGTAAGTTTTAAAGAGCTTGTCAAAGAAATGAATATGCAATTTAGAGCTTATAATAATACCTTTATTCGTCAAAGTAATCTCCATCATTTTCCAGCACCTACCGCCAACGGTCAGGTAGCGCACGGATGCCAGCAGTATATGATTCATCTTCTGATGCGATGAAGTCATCAATTGATTTTCGTACTTCGTACACTGGGTGGAAGTGTAGAGTAGACAAGGCATTGTTCATCGAAGTAAATGATAGTACGAAGAGGCTATGTCAAGGCTATACGCCGGGTGTACCAAAACTTTCCAGCCAAAATTTTCTAATGTGTCCTTTACCGGTATACTCAACATGAGACTTTGCATTGCCATGTAGCAAACTGACGGGCTGTAAGACTTTGCAGTAAATGGACGTTTACAATCGATTTCCCGTTTCAGTCTCAGCAATTGTTGTTTATAGCATTCAGCAGTTACACTTTCACCGGGCTCAAATAGTTTGTAGTACAGTACACTTTCCATATCCCTCCTGACAATGCAAGTCCTTATGTTGCAAAAACGGTTAAGGACACGTTACTAAAGTTTGGCTGGAAAGTTTTGGGGCACCCCGCCTATAGCTCTGACATAGCCCCTTCGTAATATCATCTATTTCTGTAAGAAAAATGCCTTGTCTTCTGTACACCTCCGCAACGTGGACGGAGAACGAAAATATGTTGATGACTTCATCGCATCAAAAGATGAATCCTTCTAGGCTACTGGCATCCGTGCACTATCTGATCGTTGGAAGAAGGTGCTGAAAAATAATGGATATTGACGAATAAAGGTATTTTTATAAGTTCAAAATTGCATATTCATTTCTTTAATAGGTTCTTTAAAACTTATTACTAGCCCAATATATGAAAAGTCACACGAGAATTTAATAATTTTTTTCTCATCTCCTGAGCAGAAAGCCCAGATGAAATTCTTTTGGGAAAAAGTGGTATACCATCTTAACAACATATAAAAAATTTAAAAATGTGTTTCTGATCCAACATGTCGAAAAAACATGTTGGATCAGAAAATTCATGATGTTTTTTAGCAAGTACAATGCTCATGCATAAACTGTAGAAGTTACGCAAATTTCTATAGCATTTTTGGAATCAGTTTAAAATGTACCCCTAGAAACAAATTTTCATTTCAGTAACCTCTACAGACAAGGAATTATTTAAGAAATTCAGAAAAAAAATGGCTCATCTTGCAAAAAAACTTAAATTTGCATAATTAATATCTCGGTAATTGACTATCGTAGAACCTACAAAATTGAGCTTTATGGTTATCTTAGCCTATAAATCATCTATATAAAATTTGAGGAAGATCTAAGTAGGTGTGCTGAACTCCACTGTTTGATCTGACGTGGAATTACCCTTGCAGTTCACTTTTGTTTGACTTGTAGTAAAGGTTCTGTGTAAGTTACCTTTGTAACTGTGTTCCAACAGATGAAGAATTCGGTAGTTGTTATTTTCCCAAAGCGTGATACTTTCGCCAAAGTATCATACTTTCTCTACAATTTACTTTGGTAAACAAAAACTGCTAATAAAGCTTTTTTTTCTCATTGAAACGATGCATAGGCAATGATTTTTCTTTACCACAACTGTATTTTATAATAATATTTTACTATTACTGAAGACACAACACAAAAACTGTGATCACGTGTTTAAAAGTGGTATCAACTGCAACGGACTTCCTGCTGTTTTAAAAGAAAAAAAATGAATTGTTTATTTCTTTTCCCGAGAGAATGTAAAAATATGTGGTTTGTAAAGTACTCCTGTCCTATTGTGCTAAAGCAAGAACTATAAGAGCATATCTAATTGAAGTTGCTGTCGGTTCTTTTGATGTGAAATATTGTAAAGGAACCGACATTCATTAAAAAATTTAAATTCTTATTTTGGGAATTTATGCTACAATAATGTATTCCAAAGAGTGTTAATTCTGATTCTTGTATCCCGCACGTAAAATTTGTGTAAAAATGATTAAAACTGCGTCTGCATTTCCCCTTTGTTTTAATATATTCAATAATTTCAGAGAGTTAATAAATGTTGGATATCCTAGAATATTTATTAACCAGTATTACTAGGCTTGAAGAGTTATAAGAAAGAATGTTTCTTTAGTTGCCCCCCTGTTTTAATCGTAAAAAGAAGAAAGAATTTTGTAATGGTTTACTTGTTTTTATTAATTTAACGGACTTCAATTGACCTAAAATTATTATTTTTTCTTTAAACTGTTCAATTACAACAGAATATACTCTTGTAAAGAAATATCTAATTAAAATTTATTTTAATATTTTGCAAAATATTAAGTAGTTGTATAGTAGTTTATATACATTCTATTTATTGATTATGGAAGTTACAACCAATAGAATTCCTAACAAAAAAGTGTAAAGTATACATTAAATAAATGAAGAAATCAAGTGAGCACATTAACTAAATTTATACGCAGCCTTAGGCAAATAAATTTTTTTAAAAGCACAGTGTACTTCATAAAAAATTCCGAAGGACTTTTAAAATAAATTTTCTTTGATTTCAGTTAACAGCTAAAGAAGTTTTTCGAGGAAAACTAAAGATAACTCATAAAATTAACAGCTAAACCAATAATAATATTATTTGAATAAATACTCGTTATATCTCTCGTTAACTATACGTATGTTTTTCACATGAACATGCATTTATCTGGACTTTCATTTAAAAATAGAATAAAACAATTTTTTAAATGTTATAAACTTATGAACGTTTCCTAGTGAACATTATAATTAAAACCCGATTGCTCAGTTATATATATATATATCCTTATATTGTACTAATCCCTAAATTTCATAAATCGCCTTTAAAGTTTCGAACTGTTACAATAGGATGTAACACATATAGCAATGTAGCAAGTAAACTTCTATTAAAGATACTGTCTGTTATGCATGAGTATTATATAAAACGTAATGATTACTCTATAGGAAATAGTTATGATCTACGCAATACAATATGTACTATTAGTAATATTACCTCTTTATATACCTATGATTTTAAAGATCTATTTAACAATATTCCTCTTGACGACCTTTACAATGTAATTAATGAATTATTTGAAACTTGTGTTAACCATATTCAGCTCCCTTCCCATGTTGATTTAACTTATTTCAGTTGTCTATCTAAATTTATTATCTATAATAATTTTATTCTACATAACAATAAAATATATCTACAAAATCATGGTATACCACAAGGTGGTTCAGCATCTAGTTACCTTGCAGATCTTTACTTATATTACTATGAAAAAGAATATACTAATACTCACATCATTCTTAAACAATATATATGATATCTTACTTGTAAACACTACTAATAATAATAACATTATCTTCCCCATAAAATATCCATCTGCTCTGGAATTAATTAAAAATGATATGCTTGACAATTCTGTTAGTTTTCTAGATCTAAGTGTCTCCATCACTCCTAGAAATAGCCTTAGTTTCAATATATATGATAAGCGTAAAGATTTTAGCTTTAAAGTAAATAGCTTTACTCATTTTTCCTCCTGCTTACATAAATCTGTATTTCGCAATATCATCTATAATCACTGCTGTAGAATCAAGTTTCTATGTTCTGATGATTTTAAAGTCTCCAATTTTAAATCTCTATTTCTGTCAGCTAGACAATACAACTATCCCACTAAGTTCCTAAAATCTATTATATACAATTCTTGATAATGATGTGTGTAATGTCTTTGTTAATTTACTGGAGGTTGGGTGGGGTTTTGGTTTTAAGGTTGTAATTGGATGGTTGGGTCGGGCGGAGGAAGTTTTTCTCATTTAAAAAAAAAAAAAAGTAATATGTTTAAAAACAATTTGGATGTGTATATGCATGCATATATATATCTGGAGGAATAAAAAAAAAAAAAAAAAACGGGGTTCCTATATTGTGATTATTCTGTCCTAAACATTATTTTTTATTTTTTTCTTATTTACTAGATTAATCTTCTGTCATACAATAACTTATTATACATACTTTGTCAATAATAATATTCATTATATTTTTTAAACAATATGTTATATTTAATTTTGCTATACTATTTATTTTATTCAATCATTTTAATTTATTATTATTCAATATATATTTATTATATTAATATACCTGGATATTCTTAAAATTTAAATAATATTATTTTTAAATTTAATAATATTATTTATTAATTAAGTATTTGGCAACTCCTATACTTTCTTCTTTCCACTTTTACACTTTTATTTAGTGGCAACACCATTTTTTCACTTTTTACAATTCTTAACATTGGCAACACATATCATTTGTTCAAATGAAATTTACATGTGCTCAAGGTCTGGTATGTAAAATTATATTCCTATTTCTAATTTTTGTTATCTTTTTGATTTCTTCTTTCCTTTATATAGTAGGGTAGGGCCCAGATGTGTGGAGTTAATATCTCTTCTGATTCTGATATGCCACACAACCGAAACCCTACTATTTGGTTTGCTGTAAATTATAATCCACTGTTTGTGGCCCCTGAAGATGGTGACAGTGGTTATAATTTCCGTTCCATTATATTATCACAATAATTCTTGCACTTTATTTGGCTTCAAATTCTGGTTTCTAATTCTTGCTAATAGCTCTTATATATATATATATATTTTTTTTTTTTTTTTCCGAGATATGTCTTATTTGTAGTATGTTTTGTGTTTTACTTGTTATATATATATATATATATAGTAGTTATAATATAATAGTTTTACACAAATCAAGAAATTGAAACCTGGGTAACATTCCATTATCAAGGCATCATGATAAAGTTATTTTAATAAATGAAAAGGTAAATTATTTAGATAAGCAAATGATACGTACTTGTACATGTCTTTATAAAATTTCTTAAAATTTATAGCTGAAAAGTATATTTTAACCTGAGATTCTTTCCTTCACAATTATCTTATACGTAATTTTCTTTTTCAAAGTCACTATAAGTTTTAATATTAATATAATTTATGTTAGAAAACTAACTGCGTGAACTAACCAGGTGGTCTAATTGAACTGGGTTCAATATTTGGGGCTTCTTTTACTGCAGTCAAAAACATAGCGTCATAAATTAAAAACTGCAAGAGATTGATAAACTCTCACACAAATTGCGTCATATTCAGAATTTGTGAAAACCTAAAGAGCTCTTAGAGATTACCCAGTGATAATTTTAAAAATAATAAATTGATATTTTCGTCTGCAAAAAACAATGGAAGATTTAAATCTCCAAATCGAGTGTTTCATGGAGAGAGACGAAGGTAGGTAGCACTAGGTATGTGGTAAGCAATAGATAGTATATGTAGACAGGATAATATAGATTAAAGCATAATCTATCGTGTTAATTAAAATTTTGTCTATAAGTGTGCGTGTTATATTTATGCCAAAGTATTATACTTATAAGTAATATACTTAACACATGATACACGTAATAGATGTTACACTAATGCCAACTTATACCAAGATACTTATCATTTTTCAACGGGTGCTCCACAACTAATTAAACAATAAGTAATTCCACATTACATTAATATATCGAGCGGAAGTTTCAGCAGAAGAGACTAATGTACATGTACACACACACACACAGTAAAAATAAACACAGTTTATGAAGCAAATAATATATATACATATATATTATTTGCTTCATAAACTGTATTTATTTTATTTTCTTACATACAAATGCTAAGCAGAAAGCTTCATCACCGAAAAGGTTTGTGAATACTTCCAGAACAAACCACGAAAACTCAAGACATGAAATAAAGATCTAGAAGCGGCGTTCATATTCCTTAAACGGAAGAAACCTTCCAGCGTAAATTAGACAGATCGTTGAAAAATAATCCGCCTAAGTTAGCCGAAATTTTCAATTTACTTCGTCCAGTATGTTCGATAAATTTAATCTCTGCTGGTCTATCGTAAGGTGGTATTTTGAGTAAAATATTAGGTTACGTTCGCGACTTCTATTCATCTCAAGACGTACCCCGGAGCAATTATTGCAGATATCAATTTATCTGCCCGCTGATTGCAGTGTTGCAGGGGTTCGTTTATTCATTAGATCATGCTGCCATCATGGTCTGTAGCTGTTAAAACATTCTCAGATTACACATTTTTTTTTTCTCCCTGTATGTTACTTTCCAGGTGGTCGGTGTAATAGAAAGATAAATGTAACGCCGGTAAGAAATGGGAGAAAGTGGTTTTTAGGCGTTGGCAGCAGTGCATGGTTGTTGGAAATATGTCTTTTCCGTTTGTCATGCAAATGAATGAGACGCTGTTTTTGTGAGGTCTTTTTCTTTTATTAATAAGATTGAATGATCCAAGGTAGCAGAAATATTCCGGAGGTAGTGGTTATTAATACAGAGTCATCGATAATTCTCTAATGAAATAATCGGTGTTTCTCTAAATTTATGCAGCTGAGTTTCTTCCAAAATTACGTAAAAGCAAAACTTAAAAAAAATATACAAGAGAAATAAATGATTTTCAAGGACTTTTTGGGTTTGTTATAAAAGATTGAACATACGTTTATTTTATCATAATTGATATAAAAGATTAAAAACTTGTATTTATGAGTATTTGAAAAAAATTATGACTTTTTCTAAATTGCCGGTGCATTAGAAAAAGTGTATTTTAGCAGAATTCGACAGAATTTCACAATTTTAAAACAGTATTAAAGCCATGTATTATAGATTCCTAGCAGCAATTGTTGAAAACAATGGTGTAAAAATAGTTTAAAATTTGGAAGTAAAAAAAAATCCTTTATCTTTTAAAATAGAGAAAAAAGATTATTAATAATTGAATGGACAAAGATATTTGTATTGGAAGATTAGAATTTTTTCATAAATTATTTATTTATTTATTTGTTCTCGGAGTGTAATCATATTAAAATTTCTGTACATAAAGATCATGATAAATTAGTAATTAAGATATCCGAGTAACAACCGAGCAAGTGTAAATCTAAAAGCTATCCTGTTTATATCATAGACATAAACACTGAATTTGTCATTCTAACTTTCTGGAGGGTGTTACAACAGACTTCTGCTGCAACTAAGCAGCACAGTAGTTCATGTGAGCTGGCCTCTTTCAGGGGATAACAACTAAACTCCACCATAAATCTTAATGTACCAAGCATTATTTGTAAATAGTCCCAGTTTTTACGATAAACCCTTTTCCTTGCACGAGCATAAAATTGCATATCAATAAAAAGAAAGATCTAACTTTTCATCTTTGAATTTAAACCAATCGAACACAGCTGTCATTTCAGGTGTCTAATGATGTCTTAGAATAACACGTTAATGATTATTTAGCTTGCACTGCATAAAATTTAAACATTAACGTTTACTAAATAACTCGAAACATAATAGTAACTTAGAAATACAAAGTAACGTTTACAACGATATCTGAACATATTGCGTTTACTGACTTTATGGCTGTTAAACACGCAATTGTTCAGTATCAATTGTGGAATGAGCATTATTTTTAAGTGCTCATCATGCGTAAATTTTCCACGCAACAATTATAAAGTTAAAAAATGCATTTTAAACACATATTCATTAAAGCACATTAAAAAATTTTTTATTTGCTTTCATGTAAATTATCAACTAAGCTAAAAAAATTATAAATTCAAGAACGTTAGAAATCTAAGCTTCGAAAACTCTTTAAAAACCCCAGAGTAATTTCCGACACTAAAATTTAAGGTACATTTTATGCATAGTGGTGTTAGACCAACCTAAAATAAAGCACGTAGTCCGGATATAATATTAACCACGCTTAAGATTCAGATTTTGATTTGAAATAGACTGTTTTGACTTGACTTTTTCGACTGAAAATACAAGTTGATCAATTTAAAAAAGTACCCGTTGGTTCTTCTTATTACTATAAAAAATGACGGATGTGGCAACTATTCTAACACTCAATTATAATTGCTTGAACATTCTTGAAGTGTGGTAGACAATTTCCATCACTGTTGGACTGTTACAACTTTATTGGTGGAGGTAAAACAGAAGTGGAGACGCACAATGTTACTTAATCCTGTGATAATTTTATTTTTGAAAAACATTATTTAATTCAAATTTTTAAATTATCCTTTCTTATAGCAAATGTTGAAAATGCACGCGTGCAGATCGGGTTTTGCTTTTTTCAAGGAAGTCCTGCAAACATCGATGAATTGAAAGAAATAATAGCTCAAGAAATCTCGCAAATAACTTCAACAATGTTGCAAAGTATGCCAAAAAAGACTTTGTCCGACGTGTTCATGCTTACATTTAAAATGGTGGCGAACATGTTCAACATTTACTGTAAGGAAAATAATAATGTAAAAAAAATGAGTTAAATTATGTTTTCAAAAATAAAATTATCACAGGATTAAGTATCATCCAACGTCTCCATTTCTGTTTTACTTCACCAATAAAGCTGTAATTGTTCAACAATGTAAAAAATGGTCTCCAACACTTAAACGAGGTCCAAGCAATTGCATTTCAAGGTGAGACTAGTTGCCACATCCGTCAGATTTAACAATAATAAGAAAAACCAATGGGTACTCTTTTAAATTGATCACCTTGTATAATAGCACAAATTGTACATCAAAAAAATTTGTACACTGAAAAAAAAATCTGATGTGGGTACTGTATGATTTTCTATTTTTTATGCACTTCATTTAAACATTTCATTTGAATGCGAGATGCGGCATATTCAGCAACATGAAAGTTTGGAAATTTCTAACGAAATGCAGAAGATATTGTGGAGGTAGATTCAGTTCTTGTAATTATATTTTTACAACAAATCTGGATATATTTTACCAAGCATTTCCATTTTGCTAATCATGGCCTAAACAATGGCTGTCCGAAGATTTTCCTTTACACTAAGCTTTAAATATTTCGAATCAAGAATTTTATTTTAAAACGACTATATTTAAAAATATATTTTGCTACAGAAAAAATTAAGAGAATTTTAAAACAGCTCCAAGTTCCTCATAATACCTAATAATCATTATCAACTTTTGTGAAAGATCAAATAAGATGATTTCGTGGGGGGGGGGGATTTAAAATTTTTTTTCAAAGATCCGCAACCAACGCATAATTTTCATAAATTTTTAGTCGCCACTAAAATATTTATGAACATTATGCGTTGGATTTATTTAGTGGAGCAAATCTTTTACAATTTCAGCCATCAATATTTTTAACCCCTACATATATACCCTTAAAGAAGTTTTATATTTTTAGTATTTAACAGTTTTTATATTATAACTGACCTTAATAATCCTTTCCTACAATATAGTTACTCTGATCCCTGACTTACTGACTCATTATGTGACAATTCCGGGAAACCTATCCCAAGATAAAATGTTTATTGCCATTACTCCAAGAAGATTAAAATGTTCAAAAAGATTAAAAGGCACAAAAAGCGTAGTAACATATACACTGTTTGTGCGATCTGCTTGACATTTTTCATAATTGTGTATAAAAATATAGAAAGCAATTTGTGCTACTTTCAAAATTGAAAATCCACCCGTTCCCTCATTTTTAAGCAATTTTTTGATATTTTCAGCTCTGTTTTATTCCAAGAGTAAAAAAAGTGAATCATTTCCTTGACAAAATCAGGCTTTGCATGGGACAATGATGTCATATTTAAGTTACGATCACCAGTCTTTAAAGGGAAAGTTGCGATTTCAGTTCGTTTTAAACAGTTTTTCCAGATAACATAGTTTAATTTTTCTTTTATTAAAACGATCGTCTGCTTGAAACATGGATGTAAGAGGGCTGCGTACACAAAACGAAATCGTTCGAATGCGAAAAGTTTCTGCGCGTTTCCAAAATTCGATTTGGGTATATAATAAAAATTGAATATGAAGTTATTTATTTTAGGTGGACGAAGATTAAGTATATTGAGTGTAAACATATTTTCATCAAATCTTTTTCCTGTAGCCCACTGTAAAAGCCTCCACGACGGGCTTTGACTTAAATTGATTTAAATGGTATGACAGCAACATGAATGTAAAGAAAAAATGAAATAAAATACTATAATATATTACATTTTTAAATTATTTAGGTAATTAAATTTTTCTATTGGTTTTGTAAAAATATTTCTTGATTGTAAAATAAAAAAAATAATAATGGTGCAGGAACATTTATTTTTAAAGTTACATGTTATTATAATGGTTGTAGTAAAAAATAATGCTTCTGAAGAGAAGTAGATGTTTTTTAAATAATGCACCTATTTAAATTAAGTACTAACGGATAAAGTTTTCGATTATATAATGTTATGCTGTTTAAAAGTGCTTTTCTAATGCATAGACTATACGACTATAATTAAAAAAAAAAAAAAACTTAAGCCAATTTATTATATGGATATTTTTGAATTTGTACTTTTGCTATTTTCAATCACAATAATTAAAATGTTATGTACCCCACAAATCGCTCTAGCTGGATTTCTTATTTTGTGCTATTTTCTTATGCGTATCAAACCTGTACTTATTTATTACCTTGGACTGTGGGAAAGACTGTGGGAAAGTTTTGCGAAACCGGCTTTTTATTCACGGTTTATGCTTTCACACTTTTCCATGAAACCTCAGGATAAATAAATAAATGGGAAGAAGGTGATCAACCCAGAGAAGAAAAAACTGTTAATGTGAGAAAGTTAAAAATAGTTTTGAATACCAAAAGGATCATCAACCTTTTCATTATAACTTGCAAATGATTAAAAAAAGTAATTTTTTTTCGTGGATATTGCTTTTAAATAGTGATAAAAAATTTAATACAAATATTAAGATTGTATACATATTATTTGAAATAGAGAAAATTTTTTTTTACTTCTTTTGTTATGTTAACGAAATGCATATGTATGAATTAAAAAGTAAGTTTTTTTAATAAGATTTTAAATTGTTCAGTATTTATGAAAACCGAAATTTTTGGATACTGTTATGCGTTACAATTTGAAATGTATAATTGGTGGTTGCATACCTGAGCAAGTAATTTGAAAAAATACATTCATAAATTATGCAGTAATTTCCACTGACTTAGTTACAGTATTTTTTCTGTGATTGCTTCATTAGAATTAAATATTATTATCAGCAGTTGCAATTAGCGTTTTCGTTCTTCAAATTGTAATTTTAAACCATACAGTTTAAAGTTTTTAAAAAATCTTACTTTCAAAAGCCAGTTTCTTTGAAAAGTTATTATTTCGTTTAGCAGTTTAAGGGCTTTTAAAAATAATGATTTAATTGTTTTAATAAATCTGGGTTTGTTCTTACCAACAACACACAACAAACGTGTTTACAGACTTATATGTAAACACAAATAGTCTATGATTATACAAAGAGCGTATGTTGAAATTTCCGACAAAGAATTTTCTTATACTACTCCTCTTTTTAACTTTTACAACAAAGCTCAAAAGTGTTTATAATTTCGGTTTGTCCGTCTGTCTATTCGTCCATGCTCTAACTGCCGTAAATATACATAGATAACTACGAAAGGTATCTTATGTTATTTCTATGTACTTGTACCGTGCACCTTACTTAAAACCGTGCGTGTAGTATTCATAGTTATTTTACAGGAGTACTGAAAATAATTCTAATATATTACGCTCTGTGGGCAGTGTTTAAAAATATTCGGCTGTCTATTAAAAAAAAAAAAATACTGAAATGATATATGTTATTAACGTTTACAAAATGATGTTTTTCATTAGTAAATAATATGTGTGACATTATAGTTTTTTTACAGGACTTCTGAAAATTTTCAATACATAGCGATAGTTAGAGACATAAATCCATTCCAAGCACAATAGAATAATTATGCAAACATTTATGATAATCAACATTTACGAAAAAAAAAAGAATCCTGCCAAGTACAGGGCAAACATTTTTAAACAATTTGTAAATTCTTCATTATGGTCTGTCTGTCCACGCTTCTATTGCTGTTAAGGGCCTAATGTATAGATTGGGTAGGAACTAATGTATATTATTGCAGTGGACTAATAAAAAGGGAACTATTGTACAAAAAATAGCCTTGTTATAGGGGGAAACAAGCTTTTTTTCAGTGCGTTAAAATTTCTGGGCTGTCATCGTTTAAAGTGCATTTGAGACTTCATCTTTTTCATACAATGCAAAAAGACATGTAAATAAGTAAAGTTTATTAAAGAACGTTCGCCGTCGAACGTATGCAACATTGGCAGTTTCCATGAGCAGACAAAAACAGATCTAAGTTCTAAGTATTAAAGTTCAGTCATTAAAATAAATACTTTCGTTTCTTATTCTCTTTAACCTGTACTTTCCCATCGTCACAAAGATTGGAAGTAATATATTCTGTAATGAAGTTTGATAGAAGCTTAAACTAAAAATTAAGCATGATAGTACAGAGATCGGATTGCGATCGCACCAGGCTTACTAATTCCGCACTCAATAACCTAGGGCGTGGAAATGAATACAGTCAAGTCAAGAACTAGAGCAATTTATTTTAAAAATGAAATATATCAACAATGCTACTAGAAGCTGTCGAAACAACGTGGGTAGGCGCTAATGAATAGCTAGCAAAAGTCAAGAGATTGAAGCATGATGCGAACTGTTTAAGCCAAGTTGAACAGGACGTAAGTAACATGCTTTAAAAGCCGCCTAATAAAACACCAACAAGATCTCTGTAGATATGGCGTCTTGGACAATTAGGAAGAAGACAATAGAAATAATATTTTAAACTGACTCGCCAACTGGGGAAAGGTGTAGGGATCTATGCTATTTTAGCAAAGAGAGTGAGGAAAACTTTGGGGAGAATTATTTTTAGAACAATTTCAGCTAAGGAGAATACATATGAAATAAGTTACGTGAAATATAAAGTGATGCAGTCTAACGTTGTTAGTACATCAATCTCGGGGCCACTTAAATATGACTTACTAAGCGTTGTGACTTCTTTTGCATTTTATTCTTCAAACGTGCGAAAGCTTTTCGCATTCGAAAGATTTCATTTTGCTGCGCATATCCCGTCTTATATCAATGTTTCCTGTAGAGGAAATAATTTTATTTGAAAAAAATAAAAACAACTGGGTAATCTAGAAAAAACAATAACAACTGGGTAATCTAGAAAAACTATTTTAAACGAAATGAAATTGAAGTTTTCACTTCAAAGCCTGAACCGTGGCTTCAGTATAATGTAGTTATCACTTGCGAAAGCTAATTTTATCGCGCAAATAATGAACTTTTTTATTCACGGAAAAAAAATAGAGCTGAAAATAGCGGGAAATCGCTTGAAAATTAGGGAACGGATGAATTTTCATATTTTTAAAGTGACGCAGATTATACTTTTATTTTTACGCATAATTATGAAAAGTTTCAAGAGGATTGTACAAATGGTGTAGATGTTACTGCGCTTTTTGTGGCTAATTTTTTAATCTTTTTAAAGCAATAACGGTTAAATTTTTACCTTGGAGTGGGTACCCGGAATTCTTACTGAGTCAGTGTGATTCAGTGCATCAGTGAGTCAGAGACCAGAGTAACTATATAGTAGGATATAATCGTGTTACAAAATGCTGTATAATAAGGCTGTTTGACATGATTTACCTTTCCCGCTTAAAAATAAATGTATTAAAAAATAGAATAGAAATAAAATAAATTCGATCCGCCCATAAATATGAAACTACCAGGTATATTTTCCCTTTAATATGTCTTCATTGATCTCTTCCATTCGTTTGATAATACTACTACCTACCACTGATTTGATTATTCATCCAGCAGTCGCCTGACCGTGAGCTTGAGCAGAGCATCAAAGAGGTTTATTTCACCACAATGGAATGTTAAACCTCTTTCTTGTTTGTCCGTTCCAAATCGTGAGACGTAAGTCGTGATTACACCGCATCAATACAGTCCCTTGTTCGGCCACAAGGGTATTTATTATGAGATTTGAGCAAGTATTAATTTGCGGACCCGATGTGGCCCGGCATAATGCTGTCTCCCACTAATTACATATAGAAGCCTCGCCACCGATGTTATTCTTGAATTCCTACTCTATGCGAACACATATTCCGTGATCTTCGTCAAAAGCGTGAATATAAAGAAAACTGGACAAGCTGGTATTAGAGGCATTTCTTTCGAGAGGGAGACCCGTGTAAAAATGATGAGAGCTAATCGAGTGGCAGATTGATCCGCAGCGACTTTGATGACCTAATAACGACTTTTATTGCTTTCAATGGCTACTTGATTAGATTGTAATGCGAGGTACTCATTAATTGTAGCACAAAGTAAGTCGATGAGTTAAAAAGGATATTCAGTAGAAATTTAAAAGGTGATTGTTGTTTTGGCTGTTTGTTTTATTTATTGAAATATAAAAGTGACTTTTATAGTAATGATTGATTGATTTTTAATGATCTAGGCGATCGTATAATGAGGGCTTTTTGATTGAATGAACATCCTTGTATACAGTGTTTTGTATTGTAAAATTGCCTTTACAGTTCAGAATAAGTAAGGCTTAAAACCTATTGCATACAGCTTTAGATATTTATTTTAACGAGCTCATTTGTAATTCTTTTAAAGATATATTAGTTATAATGATAATACTATTTAGAGATATACAAGGTAAGCTTGAGCATAAACGTCCATTTATTCTTTCTTAAAAGACTGCTATATCGTAATTCTACGATTATTATTTGGGCATCAAAATTATTTTGTAAATTTAATGAAAATAAATTGGTATATCTGTGATAGGTTAAATAACTATTTAACTTGCATGGATAAAAGATTATGATAAATGAGAAATGTCTTTAAAATATCATAGTTGCTTAAATGTTGCTAATCAAATTACTGATAATTTTCACTGCATGTGAAAATGCAGATAATTATTACTCCTTTTATTAATGTATCAAAGTCGATTTTATGCTTTACGAATCAAACAAATTTTTACAATGACGTGTAATTCTTTTGATACGTTATTAATTTTGATTAACTGGAAGTTCTTAAAAATTTTAATTTCTAGGCAATTAAAATGAGTTAGAAAGTTAATGTTGTACATATAGAATTAAAAAATGACTGCATATGGTGTATGTTTTATACAAATAACTTTCATTATGTACTTTAAAATAAATTGGAATAATTGTAGAAGGATTGTATTAAGAGACTCAAACGTTTAATTTGTTTTGTTCAGGGTTAGAATTTTAAAAAGCATAATGATATCACGAATATCGTATATATAGATAATTTTGTAAGTGGATAACTGCTCTATGCCGTTTCAATAAACTACAGGAAAATCTGATAGATCTGATCTCTGTTTGCAATTTTTAGCGATTCCTCATATCTCTGTTATTTGTACAAAAGTGAAATAATAATTTCTGCAGATAACTTAATTATATGAATATTAATATATAAAAGGTGGGCAGAGAGAATTCAAACACCCCTACTCTGAGCTCTCTGTACATCGGAAAACTTTAAAGCATCCAAAATACTTGAACATACTATTCAATTGATGGGAAAACAGATTACGTAGCAAAAATAAACAAATAAATGAATAAAACTAACAATAATTGCCTATTAATATTTATTTACTGTAATACTGACAATATTTAAACACATTTTTAGATCAATATTGATGATAATTTTCTGTCTACTATATCCGCTATTCTCTACTATCCGCTATACACAAACATCTGTATATACTAGAAGTATATACAGATGTTTGTGTTGTTATTGCAAGACTACATATAAGCGATCGGCCAAGGATGAATAATTCCTTGGTCGGAGGACTTGCTGAGTGATCCTAATACATATTCGCGTTACAACTGGAGAAAATCGACCAAAACTCCAGACCGTTAAATCGACAGCCGTGCAATGGGGCCCGAACCTGGGACCTTTTCACTTTATCCGTTTTCTATTTTGAGTGTCTTATCCCCTTGGCCATGGTGGGGCTGTATGAATCATATGTATTATGATAATGTAAGGTGAAATTTAGATCTATTATTAAAGAACTGAAAATATGAAAATCACATCTCAGTACGGTAGAAAGTACTGTGTATGGTAATCAAAAAGAAATCGTGACCCTTATTATATTTGGATAAAGAACTGCTAACTTTATTCGACACGACTTGCTTTACAACCGCTTTTATTAAAGTATGTAATTCAAAAGATCAGTACGATTCCTCGACCTCCGCCATTTTAAATTAAAGCCTTCCGCAGCAAACCGCTCTCGAAACAGGACACTCTCTTTATCCTACCGTTGTGTCATCACGAATTTTTTTTTCCTTTTTCATTTTCCTTCAATATCATGTCGTCAAAATGAGATAGGGGTTTAACTTTCCTCCGTAATTTCGTTTGAACTACCATCTCTTAGGAGGGAGGGATAGGGCAGCAAGCAAGCCAAGCAAAACCTTCATAAGTGCGGAGTTGTTCTAAGGCCGGGGAAGATTATTTTAGTTCTTTGCCAGGGCGTTCGAAAACACGGAAAGGGGGCGTTAACAGGGTGCTTTGCTGAAATTCAGGGAATTTCTGGCCGTGACACTTGATACTGAAAACAATCCCGGTTTGAGGAAAAAAAAAATGAAAAGTCTTTTGAAGTGAGGAGGGGACGTCACTTCTTGGTATGTGATGTGGGAAACATGTGAGCCTCCCTGACCTCTTGTCTTGGAGAAGATTTGTTCTGTCTAAAAAAGCAGGTGCTTTCCTTCGTAAAGCGATGTAGGATCTTTTGTTTTCTTTATGCAATGATATTTGATCATTTTTTGGGTAAACATTGTAACGAGTTTGATCAAGACTCGGAAACTGGAGATTTACAAGTAAGAATGGGTGCCGCAGAGTAGAGTGATTAATTGAGAGGGGAAAATGATAAGGCACTGGAAATTACGAAAAAAGAAGTGCACTACTAGATGTTGGCGTAGAAACTAAACGGTTTTGTAAGTAGGACTGACTGTATGTTGTATTTTCCTGCTTTGCTGTTTAGTAGTACCGGCTTATGTGCTTGCGCCCCTGCTTGTTACTTATGGGACTATTTTTCGATAATTTTAGGCAGTATTTCTGCAAGGAACGATATTCATTGATATTCATGGTGAAATTGTAAACATAATTTTTGCAGTTTGAAAGAAATTCGTTTTTATCTTAACGATGTTAGCGCGACTAAATGAGCCAGCTCCGACAGTCGATATTTTTCCTGATCTCAAATTCATCAATAAACGCTGAATTTTTATTAATTTGTTCTGAAGTAAGCAAAATATGAGAATGCGTATTGAAGATGGTGAATAAATCTTGCAAAGGAAACTGATATCGAAAATTTAAGATATCTGAACGACTAAATGCTGCTCATCTGGTAAAACATGATTGCTTCAATGCTCGTAGCAAATGTAAAATAAAAATATTTATTTGCATTGGATTGTTCTCTTTTTTCTTACTTGTGCAAAGTAAAGAAAAAAGAAAAAGGTTTTTGCAACCAGTAAAATTTTTGGTATTGAGATTTTCAAGGAAATATCTCTTTGGACCATCAATAAATCCATTTTGCCAAGTTTCTGATTAGTGTCTGTAAGTACGCATTCATGAATGATCCATTCTGATCATCTTCGATTCATATTTGACTCGTTTCAGCGTCATTCTTAGGGATGGACGCGAGACGAAAAATAGGAGTCTCGCGAAATAGCCTAAAAACTATGTCTCGTCTCGCAAAAATCCCTATATCATAATGTTAAAAATGCATGTCTCGTCTCGCAAAAAAGCTGTAAATCTCCGTCTCGTCTCGCGTCCATCTCTAGTCATTCTTGTACGTGAATATCAACATATTTCGCAAAAATAAAAAGCGTTTCCCGGTGGATTGCGGAATTTCATGTTGTTGTGCCGTCTAATTCTGCACCTCTAGTCTTGATTGTAATCGACTGGTTAATTGATTTGCAGGGTTATTCAAAACACTTTAACTGGAAATCATTTAAAATATTTTATGTACAGATAAAATAAATTGTAATACTAAGTTAAAAATATGTTTTTTTTCCAAGCAGATTTAAGTAAGCAATATCTTTATTTTTAAACACTTGTCTCTCACTTTTTTATACATATTTCTTCTTTTTTTATTGCTATGTAAATGTACCTTTGAAGTTTCATTCAGGAAACATAATAAGCCACAAATTTTTAATTACGTAATACCTAAAGTTTAACCTTTTGACCATCAGTGTAAAATTGAATAACAAAATGAAAAATTGATTTTACAGAGAAAAATCCATTCGTGCTGTAAAATTAAGTATTATACGAAGTGATTATGTGAAGTTTCTTTTTATAAAGGATACTGGTTATGATTTTCCATGTTTCTTATTTCGTATTCTAAAAGTACTCATGGGAAAAATATCAGGAAAGAAAAAATATTTTATTGCACTTAATGTGGGTCATGACCGAATATATAAAAATAGATATATAGATATTGACTCACAAAGAGGGAAACGTGTTTAATCAAAGTTAATTTCACTCTAACAAAAAATCGATTAATATTGATTGTCATTATGTAAACTTGTAGAGTTATGCGGTCTCGGTTTGCTTTATTATTTTTAAAAACGTAGCGAATACAAAATGCAAATCTGTATGATATGCATTTTGATAAGCAAACCGAAAAATACCAAGAGAAAGTAACTTAAAACCATGACTAAGCGGAAACCACGATTTCCCATACTTAACACGTACATATTATATAGGTTAATCTCATTTTCCGTTAACCCCGAACTCACAACCGTCTCGGATATCACAAAACCAACACAGACCCAGAAATGGTTATTTAATCATAGAGACAAGCAACATAGGTACCAGCTCTTATCCCGAACAACCAGCAATTTTTGCAACAGGTTAACAACAGCACACGATTCCCAATTCTTCCATGCCCATAAGACTTCCTCCTTGGTATGAAAGATTGATACCATCGATCATGACTAGTTTGGCACACTTGGGGAAGGTGATCTCTCTCAATTTCTTGAGATGTATTGCACCGAGAGAGGGGTTATCTCCTTGCAAATTGAACACGATGTGTTCTAAAATACGAACTCTCGGATTCGAAAATGGGAATGTTTTCGAGCGCAGGGTAAACGTAATTCGATAAAACTAGGAATTGATCCGGCTGACGTAATGCAGGACGGAGTTTTCGGAACTGGCGGGAAGTAACAGATTAGGGAAAGTTAGATTTTAAGCATTTAAATGCACGCGAAGAGAGCAAATGTATCGTAAAATTCGATTTAGAAATGTGAATATTGCTTTCTTTCTTTCTTTCTTTTTTTATTCCTTCACGGAATACATTCTGTGCAGTCGCAGCAGCCAGCAGAACGTTAGATTATGCCGCTTGGTGGATAAAACTTGCTATTTTTTCAAAGTGGAGGAAAAAGACTTTCTCTTATTTGTGGATTACTATTTAATGCCTTAAGGAAACCGAAGCGTATAAAAGCGGAATTGACATTGGAGGAAATGGCTTTTTTCAATTCATACATAATAGGATATTCAAAAAGCAAGGGGAAGGGAATAATTCGGGTATAAATCATAAGTGTAAGGGGAGAAAGTGCGCTTTTGTAAAACGACTCGTGTAAAATTTTTGATGGTTCATACATTTTATTTACGAGCTGTAATTAACACAAAATGAAGATATGCATTTTATCCGATACGTATTTTATCTTTTAGAAGAATATTGTGTAAAATTACAAATTATCGGTGTACTGAAAGGAATATTGATAACAATTGTTATGAGTTTCCAGTTATGCAATACAAAATTTTTCGTTTATGGCTGTCGTTTTCCTTTGATTCCGAAACCGTCTCCACCTTGTCATTCCCTCTGCTTTATATCCTCATCCTTACTTTTTTGTTCAGATAGCGCATGCGCGCTGGCGTCCATGCATGCATGTTGCGTCCATAAGCACGCTTAAGAGGCCTCTGTAGTCGGCTTGTGGAGATTCAAGTCCCAATGCTTTGCTATGGAGAAAAGTGCCTTAACGCCTAATCATTTTTCTCAAAAAGTATTAGGCATTTTTAAATGAAATTTTCCTGTGTGAATCTTGAGTGTGAATTCGCAAGGATTACGCGAATCAAGTTTGAGTTAATTTAGCCGAAATAGATTTTAATACAGTCTAGAATTTATGTTACTTTTCAGACTGCAATAAAATCTCTTTCGGCTAAATTAACTCAAATCTGATTCGCGCAACCTTGACAATAGTTCTCAAGATTCACACAGGAAAATTTCATTTAAAAATGCCCTATACTTTCCGTGAAAAATGATTAGGCGTTAAGGCACTTTTCTCGATAGCAAAGCAACTTGAATCTCCGCAAGCCGACTACAGAGGCCTCTTAAGCCTGGGGAACAGTATGCTTGTACAAAAGTGAAATTAATAAAAAAAATAATAACTATTATTTAATTATACTTATTAATTCTTGGGATTCTCTTTCTTCCAATTGATCGTTCATTATATAAAGAAAAGCACCTGCAAACATATCTTTAAAATCCTCATTATCATTCTAGGTGTTTTTGCAAAATTTCTGTTTTTATCTTCTTTTTTAACATAGTCTAAACCAAAGGAGTTTTACGTTAAGGAGAGCTACGTATAAGCTAGAGGCAGGTCTCGATTACTATCGCCTACCTAATTAAAGTCTCGGAAAGAGGATAGAGCTCTCGGGTTTCAGAAAAAAAGAAATTGCCAATAAAACTACTTCAGCCATATGTTATGTTTCTAAACGGGGCGCAGAAAACATGCACTAACGATCATGAGTTCGAAATTCTTCAGTGGGTCGGAAGTCAGGAGGGGGGGATTTTCTTGAAAGTACATCTGCCGTTTAGCCGACCCCCAAATCCGGTGAAAAGTGGTGTTTTAGCTGTCAGAAAAGAGGAACTGAGTTGGTAAACTTTATGGACAGGAACAAGCCGACGCTATCGTCCAATTAGCACCGTGTCACGACCTTTTGTTGTGGTCTTGTTTACCACAAATTTACCTAACCGTAAACACAGGCTGATTGGCCATCTGCCTACGTTAAAACGTGGTTTTATTCAATTAAATGAAAGATTCTGTAGGGCATTTACATAGCTTACATGACATTAAATAGGGTGGGTCTGGTGATAAATTTTGGAAAGTCATAGGCAAATGTCTTAAAGCTATATATATATATTACTTTTTCTCCAACATTTTTTTTTCAAAAGTTAGTAGTTTTGTTGTTTGCTGACCAATTCGTAAAAAAAACGTATAAGTACAATACTTTTGCTTATACTATATTAAACTAATAGTTTTTGTCAATATGAATTGCATGAAAAAATGTTTTATATTTACAACTATATTTCTGTTCCTTGTTCCTTTTATAAAATATCATGCTGCCTGATCTCTATGGACTGAATTCCACCTAGTCATTTAGCGTATATATTCGTTAGGACCTTTTAGAAAGACTGCCTCGAAGGGCACTCAACCCCGCTGCCTAGATCCCACGTCCCAGACAGCACATAAGCATAAATCAAACTTGACATTTCTTTGAATTTCACGTATTAATACAAGCTTGACAGTTCAACTCATTTTAAGCTGGCAACAAGCTTGCGGGAGTCAAGTTGAATTGTCAAGCTGGAATACAGCTTGATTTTTCCTTTCGAAAGCGAGCGTTGATAGCGCCATCTGTGAAAGAGAATGGGCATTACCTGTCTTAGCGTTTTTCAAATTTGCTCAATAAAGAAAAGTTCGTAAAAGTTGTGTTTTATTTTATTATAAAACAAAACCTGGACTTTAGAACACGCAAGGGGAAGGAATGAATGGGATAAGCCCCTCTGAAGTGTAACACGAGGAGAGTTTTAGTTTTATTTACATTTAATTAACATTAGTAATTCCATTAACTGAATAATTAGCCCTAAAAATAAATTTTAATATAATTAACACAATTTAGTTAGTTAACATACTTCACTTTATGGGTGGTAGAATGGGACGTAATCCGGCCTGAACAAAATAATTAATCAGTCATAAATGTACTTGACCATAGAATTAAAAAAAAAGATTCTATATTTCCAAATATGGAAATTCTTCTAAATAAAGTACAATTATACTACGAAATTCATTTCAAAATCAGTCATTTGTCCCGATTTTGGCCAGCAGTATTGCTCAACGATGAGTGTTGCGATACTGAAAGTTTTAAAACGTGTCCTGCTTTTAAATTTATATTATGCTTACTTCCCTATTAGTAGAGTCTATAAATCACACATAACATTATATAAATTTTGATTCATCCCATAGAAAAGTAAAAGAAACTTATCATCATCGCACATATACTTATCGATCTGGCCAGAAAACTGCGTGACAACAGTCACTTCAAACTTTAGTCATAGCTGCCCGAGGCATAATGGCGGAACGGCTAGCACGCGGTCCTACCAGCCCAAAGTTTCCGGGAATCGAACCCAGCCGCCGACGTTTGATGGAACAGATTAAAATAACTTAAAATTTCAGTATACAGGGGGGAAAATGCGCGGAAAAATAAAGTATGTGGAGCGCGGGCGCCCCGTTTATTTACAAATTTTTTTAAGCTTGCTATGTCAAGCTTAATGCAAGCTGGGCAAGTGTAAACTCGAACATTTGATTCAAGCTTGCATTAAGCTTACACGCTTGAAATTTTCAGGCTTAATTCAAGTTTATTGACTTGATAAATCAAGCTTGCTGCATGTTTGATGCAAGTTTGTTGTGCTGTCTGTGGTGTAGATAATTGGCCGTGATCCCGCAACCCAGTTAGCCGAATGCAATAACTATATGAGAAAAAAAATTATATATTTTTTAATGAAATGCACTTAAAAATAACTAACGGACATTTCAAAGGTACAAAACTAATATTTTCTTCATCAGTAAAACTCTCGCCACTCTACATATAGGTAAGGTAACAAATGTAAAGGTAAATACAAGTTTTATTACTATTAGTTGTTCATAAAGTAGCACTTTGCAGGAATCCGAATTCTTTTACGTATACAGATTTTATTCTTCCTTTCTGAAGATAACATTTCTGTTTGAAAGAAAAACATAATTACATCTCACGAAAATAAATAAATAAATAAATAAAATCATTATTACTTGCAACTCATATTGGCTCCATTCTTCTAAACGTCAGTTTAAGCGGAATTTGAATACTCTCAAAAACTTTCCGTAAAGTTTCATAATATGATGAAGTAACTTAATTCCTCAAATTTTAAGGTGATTACTCCATTTGAACATTAAAGCAAGACTGTAAAATAGTAACTTTCCACAACAATATAATCTTATAAATAAAGTTAAATGGAAACGAGACAGATGAAGAAAAAAGTAAATAAAGAATAAAATCGGAAACACTTTTATATTTTAAATACGCACTAAAGTGCTATGTATTAAAAGCGTATGATAGTCCATGCGTCGTCCCTAAATTTCTTTCTTATTCCATTAAGCTGGAAAGTGTATCATTATTCATGAACTCACCGTATTTTTCTTCCCTGTTCCACAAAACACTTCTTGTGAATCAAAATCTATATTAAAACCGCCTACTAAAACTGTTTAACAATCTTGTCAATGTCAAACTTATTGTATTTCACCTTTATGAATGCTGTTTGTAATGTACATCATAATCCATAAGTTAGCAGTGTTTGTTTTTCTTGTTCCGTAAAACATTTCTTCATAACTGAAATGTATATTAAAATCGCCCAATAAAACTGTTTAACAAGCTTTATCAGACATATTCTCACTGTACTTCACCTTTATAAATACTGTTTGGAATGTGCATTATAATCCATGATGTGTCATGTTTGTTTTTCTTGTTCCATAAAACACTCTTTCAGAATTGAAATATAAATTAAAATCGCCTAGTAAAACAATTTTGAATCTTCGCGAGGCATATTCTTACTACCTTCTTTGAAATCGACTAGCGTCTGTCAGTTACTCGCCAAATATAGATGGTATCGCCAAGCTATGTTCAGTTTTGAGGATTTATTTTTGGGCGACAAACTTAGTGATAACTTATAAAAAATTGCAAGTCTTGGCGACTTTCAACATTTTGTTCCCTTGTCCCCACCGGTATCTGGCAGCCCTGCTGAAAAATGCAACGAAAACGTGTCGACGTCCACAAAAATATGTCGACAGAAAAACTCGGAATGAACGGAATACCACTCTGGTACTAATAAAATAAAATAGAATAATTTTTTCTCTCGCGTTATAAAATAAAATCATAGAAATTTATAGTTGGCGGCCCAGGTGATGCAGTGGCTTAGTGACCATTCTATCACGTTTTGGGTCCGGGTTCGCATCCCGGCTTGGTCATGAATATTAACTTGTCCTTCCCGTCATAGGGGGTCATGCTGGCCGCCCACTCAGTGCTCCCATAATAAAATGTCCAGTAATTCGGGTATTAGCAGTGGCAAAATGCTTAATGAGCAAATGCCCGCCCAATGGAAAAAAAATGGTTGTGTTTAAGCATTAATTTCCCTTCTAACTCGACCAGGTTGGGTGTTTATTGGTAATTGGCAAAGTTTCACACACTTTCGGCTATTAAACGTGATTCATTAGAAATTGATCCACGACTGCTTTCCAATGGCCGGAAGATTTAATTCTTCCGCCTTCATTATCTTTTGTTTCATTCATTCTCTTGGAACTATCTCTCACGACTTTATGCAGTATACATTCCATAAACTAATTTATCTTGATACAGGCGACCTATTTTAAAATGCACGGTTTTAAGCAACGTTCTGTTATGCACGAAATCTTTAACGGGACATTGCAATTGAGACGAATGTAATTTTTAATGATAAATTCACGCTATTAGAGGCGAGTTCTAGCGCTATAAGATCTTAATAGCGGCAACGCTCAATTTTTTAAAATAAAATTTTACTTTATGATCTAATTTTGCACTGATTTAGTTGTGAAAAAGCTCGCCTTACAGATAAGCAATCTATGAGTTTCCAGAGCTGTGGCAGAGGTAAAATTTCTCGCAAATTGCTTTTTTAAATCTCGTTGATAAAAGGAATAAAAAAATCGAAAAGTAGAAGGGAGATATTTTTTAAATTTTAATATCTTTCATAGATAGTTTTGATACATCCCGTTGTGACATTACCCAGAAGTGCATACAATTTCTGTTCGTACATGAATGTCTCATTATGCTTGTGCTTTAATTTCTACACTCGAACCCACTTAATGGAATATTCCACTTATAGTAATAAATTTTCAATGTACCAAACCTTAATAAATAGTCAATGTGATCCCGGATTATGGAATATCCCGCTTATCAGAATAAACTTCCTTGGCAAATTCGTATTTTATTAATCAGGTTTGAGTATATGAATTGACTTATCCGAAATTAAACTTTTAAGTGTTATGCCATATGCCCTGTTATGCATAGTGTTCACAGCAGGAATAACTCTTTTATGACAGCACACAACATAACTCTGAAACATTAAGGTTTACAGGCCATCGTTATTTAAAGTGCATTTTACAGCTTTTCACCCATTTAGAATGAGTCTAAATTATGCCGCTCACTAAGTTTATCAACAAATTCTTGGTGTCAAAAATAACGCATACAGTCCATATAGCATTTTCAATTAAAAAATAATATGAATCGTAACGATTAAACTTTTAGAGCTGTGATTAAAAATTTTTGTTTTTATTTGCGTTAATTTGATATATCTCTGCGTTTCAAAGACGCTAAAGCAGAGATTAATTTTCTGACCACAGTGTTTTCTTTACTGACTGCGCCGTTGTGGCCTAGTTTTGAAATTCAATCAAGTGAGTGAATAGGCTAAATATTCTTTACAGTACATATTTATTCGCAGAGATTATGTATGAGTGTATTTAACAATGTGTTTTTTTTCGTAATAGTTTATACTAAATTTTTAAAAATTATTTTTTAGTGTTCCTTTCCTTTAGAGCGAAATTAAAAATGAAAAACTCTTAAATATATATTTTTAAATTATATTTAATATATTTGCAAGAACTCTTGTATTGATTATATTACAAAGCATTTCGTGAAATTACACAAATACCTGACGCATTAAAATAATAAGAAAATGACCCACTTTTATTTATTTTGTTCGAACAGTGAATTATTTAAATTTTTAAAAAATGATTACTTTAAAAACGCAATCACTTTTACAATATCGGACATAATTTATTTTATGCACATTTTCTGCAATGTGTAGCAAGTAATTTTAAATGTAAATTGGTGTCATAAGAAGAATGATATAAAATTTATTTCTCCAGAAACTGTATTTAGTTGAACTTCTTAAATAGTGTAATTCAAGATAAAGTTACTTCACAAGCATAGTAATACATTATACTTATTTTTCTCGATATTTTAAATTATAACAAAAATCAAATTGGAAGCAATTCTTCAAGACTGTTTGCTACTATACTGTTATAATTTGATCTACTGTTGCTGATAACAAAATCGTACAATCTATAAAATATGTCTAAAATAAGAGAGTTCATGACGAAACATCCAAATTTAAGAATTAAAAAAAGCTTACTACAGGGTTAAATTCACTGCATTTTAATTAATGGGATTGGTATTTGAAAGATACAGACCTCTATTTTAGTAACAAACATTTTAAATTTATACTAAAAAATAAAATCTTTCTGATCGCACAAAAATAGCCCTTTCAAAATTTCCGTACAGGTTTTGTTACTGGCACACTCTTGCAGTATCTTTCCTGCCTTACGTCTCTGTTGATGCTACTTAGGTAGGGCATACGTCCCTTTTGAAATGTATATTCAAATTTTGTTACGCTTATGCATTTTATAAAATGCTATTTATTCTTACTTGCTTATAACAAAAGAATTTTTGAGAATTTTTTAAATTTTAAGAAATATACGGGTGTATATACATTTCTTTTATTTCGCTTTTAAGAATAGAATAATGGCATTTTAAATATATTCGAAAAGACATTCATAGCAATAAAATGACTTAAAGACGGAACAGATGGAGACGCAGACAAATATAAACCATGGATGCTATTTGAAATGCGTCAGAATATATATTCAATGCTTGACAATTGCTACGGAGCAGTCACATTTTTCTGAATAATACATTATAAACATTGATTGAAGATATGGAACTTACGAGGTACTGTAATTTCTTTATTATGGAAAATGATACAGATTTCACCCCACTGAAAAAGAAGAATGCTAAACACACACAAAAAAAGACGCTCTTTACATACATTTCAAGAAGCCACGAAAAATGGGTCTCAATGCTAGAATGAAGCAGTTATGAGTGCTTCATTAAGTCGTGAGACTTTCTCAGATACATGTGCTTATGTTGCATCTGCTATTCACCATTGAGTGGTCCTTGCGGGGAATTCTGGTACTCTTCTTTCAAGGATATTCTTTTTCAGTTTTTGGACGATTCGGGAATGGCGAGTCCTTTGAGAAATCCCTATGCTAAGAGCTTCCGAGGTATGTTGTACAAGATTTAGGTCAGGAGAGCTTGATGGCCACGTCATAAGTTCAATATTTTCACTCTTTAGAGTGTCCGGCACTTCAGAGGTCCTGTGTGGGCGAGCGCTGTCCACCTGTAAACAGAGCGTGTCCACCTATCGCACTCTTTAAAAGATGAACATCACCGAGAATAATATCGCTGTAGTACGGCTACGGTGCAACAGTACCTCACTCAAAGTTATGAAGCGGTGTTCTTCCACTAAGCATGATGCCTGCCCACACCATCATACCTTGACAACACTCATCACGCTAATGAACATTCTATGGTGCATAATGTGCAGTTGTGCACCCCTCTCTCTCCACATTAACTGGTGTCCAGAATCCCTTGTCAAGGTGAAAGGGGAAAGATTTCTATACTTCTTACACCAACGAAATCTTTATAGATGCTGACGTGGTTGAAGTGGGATGAATTGAAAAAGCATCCATGTGTACAAACCAATATGATTTAATCGTTTAGAAATGGTTCAGGCTGATATATTTGTAGTGGTACAGGTTGCAAATTATGCCGCTATTTAACTAATAGTATGATGTCTGTTCTTTTCCGCGCCAAGAGAAATATATGGGTGGTTATTGAGTTGCGCTATTTCTTCTACGACCACTATCATGATTTTTCATGACATTTCTACTTTTAGCGGCCTTTTGATATCGCAATACGACACTTGACACTCTCATTACTATGGCCACAGTAGTAACGTTCGTCCCGTCGATCGTTACTACTCGTAACGATCGATGTCACGATCGTAACATTGCTTGTGATGTTGAGATCAAATGACGATCTTACATCAATTCATCGTACGGAATCAAACGATGTCTTACAAACTTTTTGGATTTTATTTGTGACATACCAAAATGAATTTCAACTAAATAGCTTCACAACCTACGGTTCTATTTTCATCGAACACCTAACCGCATGGACTTTCGAATGAATAAAGATATTTCGTGCAATGTCTTTGATAACGATAACAGGTTTTGCACTATTACCGTATTTACCCACGTATACGTCGACCGTCCACTTTCTTGATTAAAAAAATTGAATTTTTTAAAATTCCGCATATAAGTCAATCCACCACTTTCCTGATCATGAAACTTTAATTTTTTTTAAGTACATTTATTCAAAATCATCTGTAAAGCAAGAAAGTACTAAAATATACATTAATAAAGATAATAAAAATACAAAAGTAGTATACAAAATTAAACTAATAATAATGAATAATAATAATAATATGACACTAATGATAGTATGATATGGCAAAATACTAATATACAAAGTTAAACTGATTCAATATCGGACTCATCAAACAATTAAAAAAATTCCTTCGTCGTCATCGGCTAATCATATACACGTATTAGGTTAGGATCCCTTAGAAAGACCTCCCCTTTGGCCTAGAGTCAACGCGTATCTAATTGGCCGTAATCCAACAAGAACAACAACGTGATACACGTTTTCAATCTTTGAATCGCTACATTCTTCCTATGAAAATCAACCTTAAAAGACGTCAGTGTGTTATGGAATGCAGGGAGAGAGCATTTGTCTTATAACAGGGCATTTTTGACTTCTGATAAAAAAAAAAATATTAAAATTAAGGACCCTTGTATAAGTCGACACCCCCAACTTTAAAGCCTCATTTTTGTCCGAAATTTCTCGACTTATACGCGGGTAAATACGGTACGTCCTTTGCATTTCATTTTACTGTGAACGGTCTGCTGCCTGGTACGTTAATTTGAAAAGAAATAAACCATTTGTTCCGTAGCAATTGTCAGGTAATATACACACATGATTTACTTTTAATGAAGAAGAAAATGTACTCTTCTAACGTATGAATAATGAAAAATTTTCAATAGATATTGGTAGCTAATAATAGTCTACATCTGCCATCACTGCGTCGGAAGAAATTAAAGCAGATGAGAACATTTATTAATGAAACAAGAAAAAAAAATCTGATGTTCATCCAAGTATCAGTAACAAACTCATACTGTGTGGCATACGCAAAAGGAGTTTATGTTTATTTTCCTTTAAATTAAGTGACATTAATTGAAGAAACATTTTGTCAACACAAAACTTTTTCAATATTCATGCAAACTATTTATTCTGCATAAAACACATTTATAGGGTTTTCTATTTCCATCTGATAAAATAAATTTGCGTCTATTTAATTTTAAATATTCCTTTTGAATATTAATGTTCATTATACTATAAAATCACTTATTTTTGAGACGCTTTAATTTTCATAATTTTCGCGAACCCGTACGAATGTTTCACTTATTAAAATTTAATAATTTACTACACAGTTACAAAATCTTTCATGAGAACTTTCTTTCTTACAACTTTTTCTTGAATACTATACAAATATTTTTTACATATAAAACAAAATACTTCAACTAATAAAATGCAGCTCATTCGCTTACAATATCTATAACAGCTTCTTTGAAGCCATCCAAAATGGGGAAGTGGAGGGGACGAACGTTTCGGACAAAAGAAATTTTCTAAAAATACCTTATGCAAAAGGGGTCCTATATTGAGCTAGCTTTATGATTTTTCAATTTTCGGTTCTATTCATATAAAATTCCCGAAATTTTCAGCTGCGAAATCACCGATATCTTCATTTCGCGAAAATTATGGCTCGCAAAAATAAGTGATTTTATTGTAACAAAATGTATCTCTTACTTGTTTACTTTCATACGTACAAATTCTTCAATCTACTTATAACCTATGATACGTATTTGTGTCGTTCACATTACAACACAAATGTAGAATGACGTACATTCACTATATATTACAATATAACGCGGGTCACGAGGACATGCATGACATCTGTATAGGATGCGGACAACTGCACTTTTGCTTTGGATGACTAACGACATTACGTTTGCATCAAAGATGAGGTTTAGGGCTTAGCTTAAAAATACCACATTCTCTAACTTGATTCTCTTATCACAAGATGTCTATTACTGGAGATTCTTTCACTCATAATAACCAATTTACAGTTAAACACAATTTTTTTTTCAGAATAAAAACATGAAAAACCAAAATAAGTTCATTATACCCAATACTTTTCATTTATTAAGCAAAGATTTTTTATTTATTACAAATGATCACACATATATATGTTAAAAAATTTGAAAAAAATACGCATCACTAAAAAAAATGTTTTGTGGATTCATAAAAATTTTGATGAGCTCTATTTCAAAGAAAATTTTTTGAATCAACAAATTGTTTGTTAATTTAACGAAATATTTTGTTTATTCAAGATAAATTTTGTTAAAAACCAATAAAATCATTCGGTTTGAATTAGCGTCGACCAAATTTCGTTGAATAAACAAAATTTTGTTCAATTCAACCTAAATATTTTTCCGTGCCGTAGGGTTTTTGACTATCGACTGCATTTTAAATAAGTAGGACATACAAATATCATAAAGCTTGGACCATAAAATGGGCCAGTTTATAATCAATTAATTAACTGCAAAGGAAACTTATCAGTGTACACAAACTGGATGACAGAAACACTCTCCGTGGTTATTTTTTTCTTCGATATATTTCCAAAATAAACTGTAACCATCAAGCCCGCGGAGAACAGAAATATTTCATTTCCTGAAGGTGAGAAAGTTAAACACATTTTACCCCTGCGTTCCATTTGTTTCACACCCATTTACCAAACAATCTTTACGGTATCAGACAGCAAGTTTTAGGCGATAGATTATCCTTCCTAAGTGGGGGGAGGGCTTCAGACAATCTCGAGGATACACACGAGCGTGGATGATGCCGTCTACAAAAATAGATCCAAGAGACAGCGATTTTTCATCATTGTATGCCTTTGCGGCTGGTGTTCATTTTTTCACCTGAGCGTTTCTGGTTTCCTCTGGTTCACTTTGATCTCTGCGCAACTGTTTTACTGACTGATATATGTTTGAATGTTTTCTGAAGAGCACGGAAAGAAAATGAGTGAGAATTTTGTCATGCTCAATCTATCTGTGTTATAATAATAAATTTATAGGCATGTTGTTATTCTTAAAGAATGTTTCCACGAGAAACGTATTTTCAGTGAAACACAGAAAAAACAGGAGCACTTCCTTTTTAATTATGAAACTTTTTATGCTTTATACATCAGTTCGAATTTGTGATGTAAAATGATTGTGATGTTCGTTGTGATGTAAAATGATTCAACAGTAATCTGACCAGACGAAGAAATTGAATTAAATATCTTGTTCTAACTAGTTAAGTAGTTCTAACTAATAAACAGCATGTCCCACAGAGGTCTAGTCACAAAATTCTGTTCCTATAAGTACACGGTAAGCGAAACAGAACGGCCCAGGCCAGTGATTGGAAGGGTGAAAACATCTCTCTGCTGGGCTATTGTGGTATCGTGTAAGCTACAGGCAACTAATGCAACTAAAATCTGACGTGGCGCCGATGTCCAACATGTTCATCTGGGGTTGCCAAGCCAAGTTCTAAGTCGCTCACCTGGAATTGTTTAAAAATTAGGAGACGACGAGCTAAACCGGACTTTCTTCTTAGTGGCTAATTAAAATGGCAATGTCTGCCCTTCGCGGTCCTATACGGAAGATCTGGCACCACTACACGGCTGCCAGAGGGCATTATTAACAATAACAACAACAATAAACAGCAGAAAGAACAAAGTAAAAGAATAGCAGTGAGGAATAATGTCGGGATCAGCTTCAGTAAGCGGTCTTACTGTCTTCAGTGCGATTTGTGATTAACATTATCCGATGATGGAAAGTTTACGGTTACCATAACGGTGTGCGATGTTAGTTTTCATTGATACTCTCTTACATTGCTCTTTCTACAGTTAATTAATTAGAATCAAGATATGACTTTTATAATATACTAACCTATTAACTAGGTGTTATAAAACAGTTAAATGCAACTTAGATGAAAATATACAACTCTAAACTCTTTTTTTAAATATTAATGCACATAATATCCCTCTCTTTCATCTACTTGCATTTTTAACCAAAACCAATACTACCATACATGGTTTTAGTTCATAAAAACGAACAGGTTCCGCACATGCTTAGCGCAAACAAACTTCTTGAGTCAGCGAGTACAAAAATTTCAGGATGTCTCTTCAGAAACTGCAATTCAAGCAGTAATAAACAAAATAACATTTGTATTATATGAAATTTTGACGAAAAAAATCTCAAACATTGTGTTGCAAAAATTTTCGTAGAGTGACACATTTTGCAAAACGTCTCATTTTCAAGAACTTTTTTCTGAAAATTTCCTGATAGATGTAGATACATTGTTTGTTAAAGTGATCATCCATACAACGTCTGAAGAAACATTCTAACATAAGAAGGACATAATTTACTTTCATTAGTTAACAAAGAAAGAACTACCATTTTAAATACATCTTGGGTAGATCGTTTGTTTAAAAGCATAAAAATGTATATGAAGGTACACTTATTAAAGACATTATTAAATAATAGGTGCATAAAGGCTAAACAGAAATAAAGTTACGTAACGATGATAAAAAATAAAATAAAATGTAGTTTGAGATCCTTTGCGGTAAAGAAATTTAGGAGTTCTATGGGTGAATGGAAGATAAAGAAGGGAAACGCCCCACAAATTATCCAATCTGTTCTAAATCTGTTCTTCTCGCAGAGTAAGATAATTTCTGTAATGGGCCTATACTTCTGACTCTCAAAGGACGGTACTTTAAAATAAAGTTTTTCAGCTATAAATGCCTGTCTTTTGCTAAAAAGTGAAAAAAGAATTCCAAACTTCAAAATCTTTCTCATCATTCGATTGTTTATTTTTAATAGAGGGCTCTCTTTTAAAGCTGAAACTTTGGAATTCTGCGGAAGTCTACACCTACAATTCTGCACTGGGTGTTTTATGTTAATCTGAAAGATATTCACAAGAGAAAAGTCCTGTAAAACATGGGAAAATATTGTAATCTTGTGTTTCAGAACAGTAAAAATGCTTTGAATGCAATTAAAAATCATTAATCTTAATTCATGAAAATGTTGTTGCATGCTTGAATAAATGACTTATAAATTATCCTTATGTACGAGGTAAACTATAGAGATCATGTATTTTTTAAATCACTTAAAATGTTAGCAAGCACCTGTGGCACAAAACTCCTTTCAATTGATTAAAGTTTTCGCTCCATAGCACCAACAATTTATATTACTTAAAACGCACAGGTATTACAAAATATGTTTCAAATTTAAAGCTTGTTGTAATATTAATATTTTCTATTTTCTATTTACAAATATTCTTACTAAAGAATCCTTTCATTTTTACATTTTTAAATTGCATGAAAAATTGACCATGAAAATAACTTTACATTATTTGCCCATTTTCAAGGTGCTCAGAGGCTTATGTAAAAATATATTGCATATAATCAGTTGCGCAGGTTCCAAATTCAAGCTTTTAAAATATACTTTATACAAAATAAATAAACAAACAAGTAATTAACCCTAATAATTTTTCAGAGTAACAAAGTTTTTTACTAGATCAATAACATTAAACTTATTCAATTACCATTTTGATTATTACGTGAAAAGTTTTTGATCCTAAGAAATGATTCGTTTAGAATAACATCAACACAATTTTTGTTGAATGACCGAAATTATGCGGTTTCCTTTTCTAGTATGTATATTTTAATTAACAAAAATGCAGGAAATATTGAAGGCTGGTGAACGGAATTTTAGAATCCCAAATGCTCAGAGAGCAAATAAAAATCTTGAATTACGTATATTCGACTGAATTAATTCATCCATGAATTAATTATATAAGTAAATAAAATATATAACGCAAAACACAAGAAAAAAAAGCTCACATAACGCATGCTTATCTGAACTGTTAAATGTTCTGAGGTTTTGAGCAACGGATGGGACTACTTCATCATTTTAATGTTTTGATAAGAGCCGAAGCTGGAAATCATCCCAAGAAACTGCAATGCGAAATTTCAACTTTCTGTATATCCTTCATTTATGGAAAAACTTAATAGCTCTTCTTAGAATGTAAATTGTTTGGTAATGTCATATTCAGAAAATGTATTTCGTTATGGACAATTTTAATGGCTTCCACAGTAGGCCATAGAAGATTTCATATAGCAACTTTATAAGGAATTCGATCAATCTTATGATCATGTGAATCTAAAATGCAGTTTTTTATCCTTTTACAACCAAAAGCATCCACGATTTTAAAGAAATAGCAGCTATTACTATTTTTCGTAAACAACATAAATACAAAGGAATAGGCATCTCTGAGAAAATAATACAGGAATAAAAATGCTTCTCTTAACCCCATTAAATTTAATTTCTTCAAAATATTTTTTTATGATGGCATCATAGCCGTTTGATAAGTTAATATTCATATTATTTTAATAGACTATAATTTTCCCTCTGGAACTGAAACAGAAGGAAAATGAGATGCACAATATACTCCTATTATTGAAAAACGAACATAATATTTTAGAATAGGAAGAAGAGAGCATGATTTAAATGATCAGTTCTAGAAATACAATACGTTTTCTCCTCATTAAGACATAATTATAGACAAGTCACTGCATAAACGCCATTTAACGACACCGAAAAAAAAATTAAACAATGGAGGAGAACATAGGATGATGACATCCCAAACCGCAAAAAATACAAATGCAAAACAGACACACTAGGAGGAACCAGATAAAGGAAGAAAAATAAATCTAGCCCCAGGAATAGATTTTAAATGATTTTGAACACGGATGTTCTATTTTCATGTGCATATATCGTTGTATAATGATTAATTAAATGGTGTTAAATAATGTCACTATAAACCATTTTTTAAAGTAAATGCCTCAGCGTATTTCATTTTGCCTCAGCGTATTTCATTTTTTTCTAAATTAAGTAATGAGCAATTAATGCCGTGCACCCAGTTTTCCGAGAGAGAATTATGCTAGAGTTATTGATGCACAGAAATTTCAAGAACGTACATACTTACGTAGACGTTATGAGAAATGCATACAGGTAAAGTGAAGTTGAAATTACTTTTAAAATTACATTAGATACTATTTGATGCTTTGAATTGAATTTTTTAATTGATTGATTATTCTAGTTTGTTTAAATTGAATTTATTTGATTATGTTATTCTAGTAAAAAAAAAAAAAAAAAACAAACTTATTTTCACTTTAACAAGTGCCTAGTGGATAAAGCACGAATTCTCTAGGTAATTTGCAGATTAGTTCAAATCACGTAATTACCTAATTTGCAGATAAGGTCAAATTACATAATTACCTAATTTGCAGATAAGGTAAAATTACCTAATTACCCAATTTGCAGATTAGCTAAAATTACATTATTACCTAATTTGCAGGTTAGCTCAAATTACATAATTATCTTATTTGCAGATTAGGTCAAATTACCTAGGTAATTTGTGAAATAAAACAAATTAATTTCCCGACTTTAGTGGACCATTTCCATCGTTTCTGTAGCCTACCCAATTTGCATCTCGGCCAGGATGCTGTGCTAGAGTTCCTGTAGTTTCAAACCGTTCCATAATGTTTCATTAAGTTTGTTATGCCTATCAGCCTTTTACTTAATTTCTTTGACCTCCGAAATTTACTAAAGGCACCAAAATAATTTTCGTTCTGTTTTTAATATTGACTAACAAAGTACGGTCCTGTAAGGTAAGAGCCACAGAAAGCTAGTTAACCTCAAATGATGAGAGTTCTCACAGCCTTTCCTATTATGTTCACATCCACAACAAAGAACGCGTATATGTGAATTAATGCATTTCATTCAGTAAACAGCGACAACATTTCCCCTAGTGGCCACTTTTGGAACTACTACATTTTTCTTTTTTTACATCAAAATCCCATTATCCACTATGTGAAACCATCAAATCTGATAATGCTTCATCCAACACTTTACTCGGTAGAGGGCTCTAAACACCCCAATCCTCTGTATAATATTTAATTATCTTGTATGTTTCTAGAAGATTTCAGCAGAACCTACCTCTATGAATAAGTAATATTAAAGCGATCCCTCCTTTTAAGGAAATATGAAATACGTGCTATTTACGTCAGTTAGAGTACTGACAGCCAGACTAATCGAAATCATAAACGATTACCTACATCGATAGAGAACGTATAAATGGATCATTTAAAGTAAGAGAAAAATAGAAAACGACCCGAATTTTTCAAAGTTTACCCAGTGCAATGCGGCTTTAACTTTTTAAAAATTTTCACTTAAAAAACTCTTAGTATAAATGTTTATTCTATTTAAGAAATTATAAGATACTTATGTAATCGGAGGCATTTCAGCATTCACAAAGTACACAGAATGGAATTTTAATATGAGCAGACATACAATCGAATTGGGTACATAGCATTTATTGGAACAGCTAAAAGCACTTACTGGAAGCAAAAAAAAAAAAAAAAAAGTCTCCAATCGTATCACTTAAGATCGCTTCGAAAATTCATGGCCTGAAATATTCATAAGTAAGAGAAAATGTAAAATGTGTTTAATCTGTGCATGGAAGTACTGCTTCTACATTTTAATAGATTCAAGAATAATGTGCGTTGAATTTCGCATGCTAGTAGCGCCGGACTACGGAACCTCTGCCCAGAATCTCAGGGGAGAATGCTTGTCATTCCATGTCATTTTCCAAAAGAGAGAAATGATTTCGATGCGCAGACAATTTTATCATACTTTAAATTTCACCGTGAATTTGCTGAAGAGCTGAGATTCAGATTTCCCTATTATGTATTCTTGAAGCATGATGAATAAGTTATGAATTAAGTAAATTTCGGAATCATTATAACTTACGTGCAGGAGCATTTCTCAATCCGGCTTCAAAGTATCTCATGTTTCATGGAGTCTGAAAGTTGGGGGATGCATTAATCATGTTTTCCTCAGAAATAGATGTGATATGTATTTATTTGTAACGATTTCCATGTTGACCTGTGATTAGGAACAGGTATAACGATGCAAGAATTGAGCACTTGATTTAAAATCAAAATAAATTAGTAAATGAAAAATGTTTAAAAAATGCGACATAAAATTTTTAACAGTTCAGTCATTCAAGTTTAAATTTAGTGTGAAGAATTTCTGCTTTAAAAAATTTCCCCACTAAATTTAAACTTGAAATGTACTATCTTCTATGTATTAGGATAACACTCGTTTTCATCCTAATTTTAGTGCTCTTTTAAAATATATGTATAAATAATAATGCTAATTTTTATATGCATAATAGACATTTTTAAATTATTAAATGTTACGTAGTAATTTTCTCTTAATTTGAAGTCACAAATACACATGTTTTTTTTACAATTTAGTAAGTAAATTTAAAATATATCCGTAATATTTCATGACAGAATTAAAAATTAATAAAAGAAAGAAAAAAAAAAGACGTTCTGCACCAAAGGTAAAGGGGAAGAAAATGAATTTCGGAATGAAAAATTTATAAAATACTTGAATAAGATACTTAAGCTTAAAAACACAAAACCAAAAGCATTTAATATCATTATTAAACTTCATTTAATTTCATCTCCAAATCAAACTATTCAACTGAATACAAGCGACTGACACAGAGCAGTAAAAATGTACTTAATTAGTTTCAACATTCTTGTGTTAAAAAACGTTAGGACATGGAGGGGTGAAATGGGTATAAAAACAGGCATTTTTGAATTAATGGGCTGTTTTCTGTTACTTATAATGTTAAGCATTAAATTTTTTTGTGCTATGTTATGCAATACATCCATTCGCTTCACACCTGAAAAAATTATACAGTTATATTACTTTTTATTGAAAAAATACTAAACCTTTATTAGGAGCTAGCAGGTCAATCAATAACAGGTTGGGTAAAATCGTTAATAGAATTTAGAAAATCAGAAAGAAAAAAAATCTTGATTAAATTATTTTATTAGTTTTCTATCATGGATTATAAATTATTCAACTTTAACAATATTATGCCCAGAGCTATTAAATTAAGGTTCTAAATGAACATTGTATTTCTACATCTGATTGTTACGGAGTAACGTGAGATGGAATTAGTAACTATTTGATCAAAAATATAATAGTTTGTTGTAAAGTGATTTTTTGGCCATATTTTCATACATTAGTAGTCAACATTTATACTCATTATATAGTTTATCAGAAGCATTTGGAAACAAGATATTAACTAAAACTAACAGTATACTCATTTTACCCCACCACACAATAACCTAAATAGAAAGAAGAACATTTTAAAAATTATTAATTTTTCCTGATAAGGTATTAAGATATTTTTTAAATCGAAAATAATAACAGATCTTCAACAGAAGTTTTCAGGAATCCATTTGTTTCTTGGACGTTTTAGAAGACACAAGAATAGAGCATGGAATCAATAAACTTATGAAAGCTAATAATATGCTTCCAAGTGCAATTAATAAACTTTTTAATGTGCATACATCTTGCCAACTAATGTCTGAAAATATAGTATAAAAATACAATTAAAAATTATTTTTATTTTTATTCAAAAATTTTTTTATTGCACTAAGTCTGTTACCTCACACAATTTAACATTTAAACTAATCAGTAAAATCAAATCATAGAATTTTAACATTTCTGCCTCAGATTATACTTGCGCTCCGTAGTACATGGTTAAATGTTTAGAGACTTCAATTAAAAGACTAATGTTTTCATTAAAAAAAGCATTTTTAAAATCTCATCACAGGGTTTTTAACGCAACTCTGCTGAGTAAGAGAAAAATAGATTCAAACTGTCCTTCTTGAACAAACACAAATTTCATCTTAGCAGGGTACGATGCCATACGTACGTTTCAGCTGCCTTAAATAAGTTTCAAATTACTGTTTAAACGCACTTCTCTGCTTTTTTTTGTCCACTTTAAAAAATAAACGTCTAGTGTTGGTGGCTTCTTGAAACTGCCCGCTCATCTGAGCTAAAAGCGGAAGTCCATTTCTTCTTGGAAGTCATTAATATTTTCTTGGTGGAAGATTTCAAGTGATATTAGTTCAACCTTCTGATGATGTAAACGAACGCGCAGTTTCATCCGGATGTAAAAGTAAATGAATAGATATTGGTCCAGAGATTAATTTTTGAAATGTATATACATACATATATTTTTTAAATAGAAGTTCTGATGATATGCCAAGGAACGTATTTCTTTCCATCTTCTACGCATGCAAAATCCATTAAATAGAACAATTTTTTCCCAGCATGCACGATTCTGTTCTTGTGTGCTGTTCAGGTGCTCAGAAAGATTAAGTTCAAGCGGTTAAATCGTTTCTAATGTTCCCGCTAATTTTGTATTTATCAAAAGAATAGAGGCAGATGATGACCAATATTGCTGAAATAACTAATTCATGAGAGGGGAACTATTAAAATATTGCGCTGTTTATGTTGGAAAAGTATGACCTTCCGTATTTTAAAATAGTAATAACAATGGTACATTAAAATAAGCAAGAAAAACCATTTAGCATAAAACAATTTTAAAAATATTTTTAAGAGTGGTTGTGTTCTTATTTTTAAAGAAAGATTTGAAATTCAATAATTTAAAGTGTAAATAAAAAAAAATATAATCACTATATTCTTACTTGTTATCAATGTCTACTGTGTTATTCTTTTTGCAGAGCGTTTATTTGGAGCTCTTATTTTTGTTTAAGGAGCATTACTTTAGGAGTATGGGTGCCGCTAGCGTTGCCAGGCGTCCGGATATAGCCGGACATACTTAGGCTTTTTGATTGCGTGTCCGGCCAAACTTAACGGTGACCGACTTTTTACTAGTGACTTTGGCTGATTAGTAATAAAGTACTTGAACTAATTTGGCATTCGATGTTATTTATATTTCATTAGAATTTAACAAGATTCATGATAATAATCAAAAAAGCTTGATTTTACATACAATTTTTTTGTTGTACCTATTAATACCAAGACAAAATCCTCAATATTGTAGGCTGTCCGGTCTTTTTACCCATATGTCCGGCCAAACTGGCTGGTCTGTCCGGCTATATAGTTCGCGACCTGGCAACCCTAGGTGCCGCCATAATAAAATGGCCAGTAATTCGGGACTTAGTCGTGGCAAAATGCTTGATGAGGAAGTGCCCGCTCACTGGAAAAAATAAATACTAAATAACTTTAAGAGTACACGAGTACAATACTTATATATTTTTACTGAACACTTTTTACATTATCGATAGTTTGATGAAATATTACTACTCAGATTTTATAATACTAAGATTCCCATTCCCATGATGTTTTTTGAAGCCCACGTTTTAAAATTTCTGAGTAGGGAAACCAATAATAAATACTATAATGATGATAAAAGCATTTTAAAGATTTACTTTTATTTCTAATCTTTGAGCCGTATTAATGTGGTTCTTGTTTTTCCCATTTCCCGCGGTAAACTGTATTTCGTGAAGCAGGCAAATAAGATAATTGCTTGATTGCTTTTGCAGTGGATATTTAAGATATCGTTTTAATATTTTCATTACATAAGTAGTACTTATTTTATTTCTAAATCAGTGCATATTGTGAAAGTTAGCGACTCACACTAATTAACAAATGCATTTAAATTTGTTTCTTAATTCAGATTAGTTTTAGCTAGGATATTACCAATTTTATGTTTTCATTACGAAGACACAATATTGCAGTAGTCATAATGCTATTCGTACTAAACATACAAACGCACTTGCACAAAAAAAGACATAAATATTCAGACGAAATAACCTGCATTTTCATTCTTTCTAAAACAGTACATATTAATAAATTTACGAATTCACACCACGGAATCTTCTAAAAAAGAATAAATACGTCCCTGTATTCAGATTGATATTTGTAGTGAGAATAATACAGATTTTGTGTACGAGATTACGAAGAATTGTAATTTAAAAAAACAGGGTATTGCCGTTTTCATAATGTAACCCCTAACACAAAAGAAACCGACATCCATTTCCTCTCGTTGCCAGCAATGTAAACACAAATAAACCCCAAATCTAAAATCAATATTGTAACTGAATTGAATTGTGTAAAAATCTCAAGTTAAACGCGGAAAATTCTTTCGTTTTAAGGTGAATATAGTTGCGTAGAGGTAAAACTGGAGAAATACAAAGCGCATTTGAAACTAGATGTAACTTGAATTCACAAATGTAAAGTTTAAAAATAGAAAAGATAGATTTTTATTTCTTTTCATGGAATTCTTTGTCCTGGATACCTTTTTTTGTTTTACAGGATTTTATTTGCAGATGTTTTAATTGCTTTAAAGATCCAATGCATTTATTGAACTAACATTCGTTTAGTAAAGTTAACTCTTTGATTCTGTGCAAGTATTTTGTGACTTATTCTTTTAAATTTTAAAAGCTCAAATGAGAAGATCGAATAACCCAGTGTGTGCTGTTTTAGGAAGTACAGACTTGAATGCTTTAGACTTATTTTTAAACAGTTGATTTTAATTTAATGAAAAATATTTTTAAAAATAGTAATTAAAATGCAGATTGTTTAAGTCAGTATTTTTCAAAGAAAACAAAATTTAGAACTGACGTTATCTTATCTTGACTATCCCAATTCTTTGTAAAGTAAAACTATTCTTATAATCTGTTGTTAAAATAGATGAAAATGCACAAGCAAGAAAAGTAGATAGTATTCTGTTAAGACAAGCCTGCACGAGCGGTATCTGCTTTTTAGGAGGTGCCTTGGGCGAACACTTTTTTGTTCAGATGAACCATTGAGGTTTTTAAATAAGAAATGAATTATCTAAATAATGTACATTAAATTTATTTTTTATTATATTCCTCATTTTTAGATAGGCATCTTACAGCTAACGAAACGATAGTAATCTTACGTTAATATATAACCAGTAGCAGTTTGAACTGCAGAGACTCTCTGACTTATTCTGAATTCTTTTACCTCTTCGGTGCAATTTTTTATAACTTTTACGGTATTTCAGATCATATCGTTCCAAAAAATTCTAAAGCATATTTCAGACGACTGAAGTGAGTATACTAAACAAATGAGATTTTTTTCTTAATTAATGTCTACATATTTAACTTGATAAAAATCGTTTTGAATCATGAGAAGTATTTCTCATACTTTACACCTCCAACTGGCAAATTTAATAAAATTTAATGTTGTGAATTTTATCAATTATAATTGTACTTTACAAAAACACTGCGATGTGGCAACTGTTTCTAGATATGTTATTTATTTTTAATATATCATTTATTAAAGGCTCTTTCAAAATAAGCAGGATGGAAGAAAAAAATCTACAGGAAGTTCCTGTAAAGAAAAAAAAAATCCGAATGGAATGATGGAATTCTGATAGCGCAGGGGGATACATTTTCTTAACACTTTATACATAAGAATTCAAAATGAAAGCATTAGCCTTCCTTTGGCTTGTGTAACAAAAATTATGTTTTTATAAGCGAAGGACGATAATTCAAACGATGTAGTAACCTGATACATTATTCGGCATACATTTTTCAAGGAGATGCATAATTATGTTCATAATTTAAAGAAAAAAAAAACATAAATATGTGTGGTAGTGATTTTTAAGAATGTTCTAAACCTTGTACTTTTGTTGGCATCAGGCATGGACAAGTTTTTGCGGATATCGGCATTTTGCAAAAGTGTTCATTATTTTATGTAAAGATTTTAAAATATACGCATTAAAAATGTGTTAATTAAGAACTAAATTATTTAAGAACTAAATAGTACCTGACATAATTTAATGGTAAGCTTCTTGGTGGTTAAAAATGTGCACAACAACAACGAAAAAAGCTAGAAATCTTTAGAGCATATTAGTTAGTAAATCCCTTTTTTATAGTTACATTCTCACATTAGTTTATCTTTAAAGTAAGGCAACTCAAATAGTTACAAAACATAAATAAATTTTACCAGAGTTCAAATTTAAGTTTCGGAAAAAAAACTATTTATTTGAAAGAAATAAAATTATAATCTTGTACTATTAATGACTAAATATTTATATAAAATGTTAGAGATTTGTGAATATATTAAAAAGATGAAAGCATAAGAGGGGAGGGGGCGCTATCTTCCCAAATAATCAGCCGGTAGTGCCCTTATTTCTTTCTTGGAAGGGACACGGCTTTCATGACCTTGACAAGTAGCTTGACTAGCTACAGGCACGTGCCAACAGGGGGGGGCAGGGGGGTTTATCGCCCCCTCGGTAAATGAGTAGAAGGGGCGAACTATATAATTCGCCCCCTATGTATTTTAGCCCCCCTCAATAGTTTGCTTACAATAGTTTTCTTCTTCAGGATGGGGGAAGCAACTTTTCCAGCCCTTCCCCTCAAGAAAACGGTCGTTTAAACAAACTAATGAGGCATAAACGAAAATTTTGCTAGCTCAAACGGAGCAAACTATTGAGATTAAAAAAAAAAATTCGGTAAATTAATTAGTTTACATGAACCTGATACAGGAAATTTGGCTTACACTCGAATACTTTTTTTGAGAGGGTGTACAGACGAGGTTAAAAAAGATTGAAGCCGATTATTTATAAAAATTGGCGAGGGGGGGGGCAAAATAGCTGCCCCGTCCCTGAAGAAAATGATTATTGTAATTGAGCTATAGAAGTACAAACAAAAATTTTCCTGGTACCAAGGTTGACACCTTTTATTTTAAAAACATTTGTTGGTGGAGGGGGGGGGGGTATGAGGGGCTGTTGAAATGACTGCCCCCCTACCGATGTCCGAAAAAATCGTTCGCCCCCCCACTTTCCAAGAATACAGAATCTTAGTTTTAAGTGCACTTGAATGTTTTCCAATGCCAATGTTATTTCCATATTTTAAATGAACCGTTTAATTGAAAATTCCAGAAGTTCCTCTTTTGAATGAAAATTAATTTTCACCAAAAATGTATAACTTGCGGGTAGGATAGACGCACATTTAGATGAAAAGAACTTCGATTCAGTTCGTTTATATACCTTTACAAAAAATTCTGAAGTTATTATCCTGCTGAGGATCCCTGCGCCCCTAAACATAATTTTTTTCGCTTTTCCACAAACCATTATCAGCTGACTTATGGGGTTTCTCAAATGAGCGGTTCAAATTGTATGTGTAGAATATTTCTAAACGGTATCGCAATCCAATATTAGAGGGTTTCCTGCTAAAAAGAATAAGATCCATCCTACGGGAGTCTAGAGTTACACGTTCTGTCTTGTATGTAGAAAAACTAAAACTCTTTCGTTAGGTACCAAACTCATGTACTGCCTGGCTTTGTTTAACGTGGAAAATTGGCAAGCTGCCAGTGAAGGTGAATCCAAATGAACCGATCGAGGAGGGGGGAAACGGCGGAGTGAATGCCCATGTTTTGTCTTGTTTATTTCAGTGTGATTGTACATGCTTATTGTGTTTTGAATTTGTATTCTTAGTTCATCTGATTTGTTAACACAAATAGTTATTTCTTGAAAACTGCGTCAGAATAATTTAGCGGGAAGCATACATCTGACTGCTACCCTGCCCGGATGTTTTCATTTTTATCTAATCGGTAGTTAAACAGTATCTCTTATAATTAGTTCTTGCGCTAATGAAAGATATAGAGGAGGCGACCTCATTAGTTGTACTGAATCTCAAAACCTTGTTTTTTACAATTTCTTCAAACTTGAATAGTCGAAGCTACCCTTTTTTGCAAGAAAACCCTTCAGTATCAAAAGTTACAGTTTATGGCTGAAAATTGCTTTTTTTTTATGAAATCTATTATTTCTTTTACATAATTTATTCCTTATAATATGACGCGAATATTCGATTAACGCTTTTAGACGTCATTATGTATGTTTTTGAACCAATTATTCTGTTTTTATCTTTAATTTCAACTGAAAAATTTGTCAGATTATGAAACTTCACAAAACATATTTTTCAAAGATGTTGCCGCACCAGTGAAGTTCACTTCACTTCTTTTATCGATAATTGTTCGTGTTCGCATCTGTATATTTGTAACCCCATCCAGCAATGATTATAAATCGAATGTATAATACGACTAATGAAAAAACACATGTGCAAGCGGCACGCAAACGTTACATTGTTTTGACAAAAATTATAAAAAACACAAATGTTACAGTTAATGTATGAGCTGAGCTGAATGTATTTATTGCAATGATTGTATTATTTTTTAATCACACTGAGTTTTTCTTTTTAATTACAACGATTCTTAATAATCTTTCAATATATTTTTGGAGGAATTAAGAGCATGCAGTAAGTATTAACGATGTTTTGACTATACTGACCCAAACTTTACTTGTTCATTGCAAATACGATCCAAATAGCAGTGCCAAATAATAATTAATTAATTCCCCCAACGACACGAATTAGGACATTCTAGAAATATGCTAGCAGCATTAAATCATAGAACACTGACTTTCTGATTATTTTCTTTCTCGCTTTGTTTCCAGCAGCTATCTCCGCAGCAGTCTGTTATTTAGCATGCTGGATGACGCCTTAGCCCGGCCGGAAATTTCGCCCTTTCTGAGAAATCCAGTTGGGAAAACGCCTGGCACAGACGTGGCACACGCCTTTCTTCCCATTGACGCAGCTTAGCTACCGATAAGACCCGCAGTTATGGAAAGATAGCCAGAGGAGTGGAAACAATGAATAAAATAATGAAGAAACATGTAAAAGAGTTGGCCAAAAAGTGGAACTCCTCCAAAAGATAATAGTAAATGAACAAGGTGACATTGTTGTGTTTTAGTTAGCCTCCTATTTAAAAAAAATTCTTGCGTAGGATTCAGCCATATGTAAAGTGAGTTACGTTGTGACGTCAGGAAAAAGAAAATGCACATACAGTCAATCCCGCTTCATGGAATAGTTAATTTGCCATGAAAATTTATTCTAATGAAAGGGATATTACATTATCCGGGATTACGTTGACTACTTTTTTATGGTTTGGTACACAGAAAATTTCTACAATAAGCGTTATATCACTTTAACCAATAGTCCATTAAGCGGGTTCAGTTGTGGGCGAAATCATCAATCCTTCTTCAGCAGATTTAAATGCACACATTTTACACATATGTGCGTACAGTGGTTCGTAAATTTACGTAATATGCAAATGCTTGTACAGTTAACCCAGCTAACTGTACAAGCTTGTACAGTTCAATGCTTGTACAGTTGATACATACAATAAACCCAAGATACAAGGATTTTCAAAGGAAGGATCACATGCAATAATTTTTTTTTAAAATATCACTTTTAAAGAAATTTATAAAATTTGATTTAGCCTTAATGATCCGTGTTCGTCTTCTACAGAAATTCACCCATAGCGGAGGAGTGTAAACCGATTTTGCTATATTGTAATTTAAAAATCTGAAATATGATTAAAATTTCAAAAATCTGAATAATGGAAATTTCCAAATTATGAAATGTCTGGAATCTTTCGTATTCATCATTGTAAAGACTCACTGCATTGCGCAATAGTGTAACACTAATTTTGCTGTAGGATAATATAAAATAATTAGGTCTTCATTTGATGATTTATTAATTTTTTAAAATGATATCCCGTGTATCCTGTGGATAGGTAACTTAGCTACGACTATCAGTTTTCATTAAAGTAATTGCTTAATTGGTGTCACTTATTATTATCATTGAGGATTGAAAACATTTTAGTCGTTCTAATAAAAGAAAAAGAAATGAGCAAAAAATTTAATTCAATTTTGATGGGTTCCGATTCCTTACGGGACCCAAACAAGATTAGACAAACTTTGGAATCCTATAACACCAGTGACTATATCAGTTTTTGATATTTGACCATAACTTAAATTTCATATAATCGTATTATTTTACTTAAATTTTTAACATTTTATTATGTCGATGCACACATTGTAAAATCTTAAAAATTATTTGTATTTTAAAAATTAAATATTTTTAACTAATAATAAAAGACGCAATTGAAAAATAATTTCGTTTCCAGTAACATGTAACTGTTTGAAGAGATATACAATCTATCATTCGCACATAATCTGAGTTTAGAAGAATATTACTATCAAAATAATTATAGTCGTAAAATTAGCTTATATTGGTTCTCTTATTTTACAGTTTCTTTGATTTGTTCCAAATGACATGAACGTGACAGAAACCTTTATTAAATATGTTAAATATTCATTAATCAAAGTAAAATTATAAGGTAATTCTTGAAAACATTTTTCATCTACTCAATCTACTACAAACTTACCGTATATTGTTGTTTCTTAAACTCAATTGTTTCCAACTGCTTCCGATATTTTTATTAGACTTCGTTACTTTCATCTCTACGCACAACTTATTTTCGCTATTACTATCAGAAATCTAGGTTTGAAAATATTAATTCAAATATAAATTGAAAAACACGGAAAAAAATTAGAAAACTTACACGGACATGTACAGGGTGTCCCGAAAAGATAGTAACAAGCTTTAATTTTTATCCGTTTTAATATGAGGTAAGTGAGGTAGGTAAATTGAAAATCGTTCGAAATAAAGTAGGAAAAAAAGAATACGTTCCTCTAGCTAATTTTCAAAATGTGCCACTTTTTACGTTTCCTACTTTATTTTCAACATTTCTTTTCAGTTTACTTTTTCCACTTATCTCTAATGAATAAAAAATTAAAGCCTGATACTCTCTTTTCGAGTCACCATATACATATGGATATAATGCAAGTTAAATATCGGTTGTAGAAAATAATGGTATATAAAATAAAGAACATATCATATTGTATAAAACATGTGATACTACAAAACATTTCTCACAACACGACCTTCAGATATTTTTAGAGGAAATGTACGATACATGTTAGTACTTAGTTAGGAGTTCTATTTGATAAAGTGCTTAAAGTGTTTTCACAGCATCACAGTAATGACGGGAAACATTTATAACAATATCTTTCTTTGACACAGATGTTTAGACCATGAAATGGACGTGGAAAATATATTTTTACCGTTAAATGTTTTCTCAGATGTTAAATGTTCACTTCTTAGTACTTTGATGGAAATAGTTAGATATTTTCTGTTGTATTGGGCATTTCTTGTGCCACTTTTACAAGTGGCACAAGACATTTTAAGAGACGTTTTAAGAGACGTTTTAAGAGAACGTTTTAAGAAGCGCGATTTGTTTATCCTTGTACACTTCACCACACTTATTTCATGCATAATGATTTCATTTAGAAATATTGATAGTTTAATTTTTAAGTTTTTGTAAAGTTTTTCATAAAAAGAAAGTAAAAGAGTTTAAAATACAGGTAAACAAAAAATCCTGAGCAGTATATGTTAAAGTAAGTTTCTAATGCTGCACACCATTCATTTAAACTAAATATCATGTCTATTTAAGGCTGTTCTTCGAAAAAAAAGAACTCTGTTTTTAGACTTGGTACACAAATTGAAATAAACTAATAGCACCATGGTCTCCAAAAAATTCCAGATGGTTCTTCATAAGCTGCTTTACACACTGCGATAAGCGAAAACGCTGTGGCTTTTGTGAAATTTTCAGAAAATATTCTTAAACATGGATCTGAGCTACAAGATATTTCGAAGAGTGAAACGCTTTGCGAAAATTTCCGATTTTTAAGAATTTTTTCTAAAAGTTTTGAAACCGATACAGATCGGCTTGTCTTCGCAGTTTGTAATACAGCTTGTAAAGAGACAGCTTCAAAATTTTGAAGTGCCTGGCATAATTAGTTTATTTGTAATTATGTACCAAAATCACATGATTTTTTCGAATAACACCGTTAAGATGGCGTGGACGTTATAAAAATTAATTTTTAATTTATGACCAAAATTTACAAATTTTTGTATATGTATGAATTAAATCATAATAATATTAAATTTTTAAAATATTAATTATTTAACTTTTTTTAAAATTAAAAGAACTAAAATATTTTGAAAAGTTTCCTTGCATTAAAATATTTATTGTTTACTTAAATTTTACCATTTTATCATTTAAAGTATATTTCAAACAAATTATGCATTATTTCAGAGATTTGTTTAAATGTTTAATTTTAGGAAATATTTTTTTTCATTTTAATACTGAATTTTCACGAGAATTTCGTTTATTAAGAGTTTCATGTGAGTTCATATTAAGTTGTTTGAAGTAAGAATTTCATGTATTTCTAACCTTAGATTAAATTTTCATAATCTTAAAGACAACAAAAACTAAATTTGAAAAAGTTTCATCAAAAACTAAGCCTCAAGGAACATTTTAAAGACGTGAAACTACACCAGTACCACATACAAAGACTAAAAATTCTCATACTAAGCTAAAGGAATTTCTGTAAAATATCTTTTCACTGATCTTTACTATATTGTCTTCTGTTCTCTGACTTATAAATTTACTACTAATTAAGTTAGATGCATGTTTTTTTTTCATCACATTCAATAAAAGTCATAAAATAATGTACAAAAAAGAATTTCCATCGTTTTCTTAGGTTTTTAGTTATTTCAAAGTTCCTCATCCCCTTAAGACATATATAAAGATACTTTAAGGGTACATGAAAGGTTCAAAAAGTAAGGTAAGAAGTTCTTTAACCGAAAAGTTTATTCAAGAAATCCAAGCAATACACATACATTGCACGGCATTTGATACACTTTATCTTTCAACATATCCTCCAAGGTATGAAAGCATTTGTTCGATCTGCATATCAATGTATCGAAACCAGCGTTGAAGATATGAGGGATCCGTTCGCTGAACCACTTAACAACGGGGTCCTGAACTGCGGTATCGGTTTGGAAATGTCGTCTTGTCAATACTTCTTCAATAGCTGTGAGAGATCGAAATCAACAGGCGCGAGATCCGGGCTGTAGGGAGGATGTCCCAATGCATTTCACCGGAAGCGCTGCAGCCAACCACGTGTCCAATCTAGTTCCATCTTGTAGCATTCGATTGTTGTTATCGTCTGTTTTACTAAGACATGGAATTTCATTCGTCATGGTAATGGAACATGTGCATTTGCGAGGGCTCTTGTCTCATTACTTTTTGACCACCAATGTAATTTAATTGCTTTGCTAGTCCTGGATGGATGTAAAACTTTTAAATGTATTTCTTATAATAGTATAAGATATCCACACTGCTAGAAATAATGAAAATTTAAGTTTCTTAAAAAAAGTACGTTTATTTTATTATAATACTTCAGCTTTTCTGTTGCATCTTTTGTAGCATTTATGTATTGTTCGTTTTCACTTCATCCCCAAAATATTTTCATTTTTTTTTAAACAACTGAAAATTGATTCAACTAATGCACATCTTTGATCGTTGATGAACATGAAAGAATGGCGTAGAAATTTAAAGTCCAAAGAGTAATTATGAGTGTGGATTCCACATATACAACGAATAAAATTGCATATTCGACCAAAGTGAAACATTTTTATAAAATGTAATTTTACGATCAGTTATAGAACCTAGATATATTTCTACGAACATGAAAACGGCAGCACGAACACTTTTTCATTTAGTTGTTTTAAAAAGTGCTCTAATTCAAATGTAATCATTCAAAATTTTAGCCAGGTATGTTTTAAAAATTATGAACTCATTTTTTTAATAAACTAAATTAAACTTCATTCAGTATTATCTCAATAACAAAAATTATCAAATGTTGTGTTTAACATTAAAATTTCATACTAAAAGTATTTTATAGCAACCATTGAGCTTTTAAACTTTTAGATATCTTTAGTAAATTATCTATTAAATGATATGCCACTTTTTTCAAATCTTGAGATCTGTATTTTACCCAAATGCAAAAGAGATAAAGCTTAGAAATTTATTGTAGAAGAGTATATCCGTTAGCTATAAAATATTATGCAAAGATTCATTTTATATACCTATTTTAAACATATTAATATGATTTTAAAAATTTAGAATTTTATAATGCATGCAATATGAATAGTATACTCATCTTGCATGTGTGCCGGGTAGAGTAGTATAAGGCTATCTCTGGTTATCATATAGACACCACGGACTCATACAAAACTTCTAGGAGTTTACTGTGATATTTTATTTTTGAGTTCAATCTATGAAGCTTTTATATATAAGCATTTATCTAATTTTACTGTTTTCTGTATAACTTATTTATTTTTTGATTTAAGTTACAATAAATTTATCGTTTAGAGTTTACTTGGTGACGCTATATCCTGTATGAAATAGAAGAAACCTCTGTTATGCTTAAAAATAAACTGAGTTTGAAACTTACCTTCTAAACCATAGATGAAATTATGACTTTTAGTTTTGAGAGCTCTTCACTCGTAGGGTAATTATTGCCTCATTTTACCCATGCCTTCCATGCAGAGTGAACTGGAACTTTTGCTAAAAATATAAACAAAAGCATGAAAGGTTTTCGAAAATCGAAAACTACCTTTAAAACATTGTAACAGGAAGTATTAAAAATGGGGGAATGGCTCTAAATAAAGCACCTTTATATTTGAAACAGGATGATATCATTTTGTTAAAATCACGTGTACCTTGAAGTATGAAAAACAAGTTGAAAATAAATTAGGAGTAACGAACATTTCGAATTAAATGTATCATTTTTCGAACGCTTGAGATTTTGTTTTATTTTCATTCAGAAAAATAATGGAGTTCGAAAAAAGAATACTCACTAATAAACATATATATACTCATATCTGAAAACCGGATATCAAAACGTCTTTTGTTATGCAAAGTTCATCAAACTTTTGAAAGAATAGTAGGAAATTGAAATGTTTTCCTGACTAAATGTGAGACAAAGGGAATTTAAATAAACGCTAGAACACATTTTAGGTACTGTTATTTTTTTATTTTATTCAGTTTAGATTGCTTGAAACGTAATGGACAGTAAGATGTAAAACAAAAGAAAATACAGGCTTCTGTCTACCGGTAGTATTTTAATAGTTATTTCAAACAATGGCTGCTGTTTTTAAACGTGTTTATCTGAATGCTATTGAAAAAGCACTAAGTTTTTTTTAAATCTAAAAACTTATCTCAGTGAAGATATTTATGTAACATGATCATATTTATTCATTAGGAAATGAAAGTTCACTGCCTAAATTAATTGTGAATGACAATATGCTTTTGGAAGCAATTTAGACTTTGTGAGAAAATTGATCAGAACTAAAAGCAAAGAAAACCTTTCAATTATCGTAGTTATTTAGCATGGGGCATTTAAGATGAATAATTTACATTTTTTTTTCATTTTCATAAACATAAAATTTGAAGATAAATTCTATCTAAACCTGTGTTTTTAAATCATCCCAGTATTCAAGAAATGTATTAAATTGCTTTTAATATTAAATGAAGATTAGTCATTTTAGTGGAAATTTGAAGATGGTAACTCTAATGTTTTAACAGCCCAAATACTGGACTATAGATTCATTTTTGAGCTACAAACCCAGATCGCACACTCAGGTTCTCTAAACGTCTTTATCTTTCATGTTTTCTAAAGTTTAAAGCTCTTGATAAGACATATTTTAGCTTCCATGAAGAACAACTTACACCAAAAACAACCGGCAGCGTTTTCATAATTACAAAATATCATAAAAAAACTTCTTAAAATATGAAAGTGTAAATGGTCAGTAAGATTATTTCTAAAACAATGAACAGAAATTCATAGACTAAGCATAGTCTACGTAAGCAGAATTGTCTGAAAATCTAAGATAGTGATATTCTTAAAGGTCAACTTTTCAAAGACTAAGATTTAAAAAATCAGGTTTCAGGCCATCTAAGCCGAGAGAATTTAAATTAGTGCATTATATTTCTTGAATTTAGTATTACAGTAACAAAATGACATCTTCCAAGACTTCGACATTGTGGAAATATCATATAAAAATATTTGATTTCTCTAGAAAAATAGCATTTTTCGCTTCAACAATAGATACCTTTGGGCGTATGTAGCCTGTTCAAATTTATCAAAAACTACCATTCGATTTCGATAATAATCTCGAGTAAAAAAATAAGCTATAACATGTTATTTTAATTTAGAATTGGGTTATATAATTCCTGAATATTCTATGTTCAGGATGCAAGTCTCATATGGTGACAGAAACAATAACAAATAGAAAACACAAGACAATTTTGATTTAAAAAAAATATTTCAACTCATCGTCAAATATAAATTCAGAAATTTGAAACCCAGACCTTTGTCTTCAAATTCCTTTCTTCTACGGTTTCGGCATAAAATACATTTAATCCTGTGTTACATTCATTTATTTAATTTTTATATGGGACGTGAACCTGAATACATTACACATTTCCTCGAATGTTTCTTGAAGCACCCGGACATATATTTGAATACATGAATTTTTTCGGCGCACTTTAAAAGTCATATTGAATGATGAATAGGATGAAAAAAATAATTCATAGTCGGTCGGTTTTAAAATACAATCGGAATATTTTGAATATCTAAATTCGATTTTACTTTGCAGACGCCGTTTGCATCTATCGCTTCAATTGTTTTTTAAAGACGAAGGAGAGTGTAAGAAACTTTTGAGAAAAATATGACTTGAATGTGAAATAAAGGGTAAAGTATTAAATATCTCTTTGTGTGTACAATTTATCTTCAGAAGGATTCAGCTTATCATATAATAGGACTTAAATATTAATTAACAGTAATATTAACGATCAGTTATAATCGTGAAATATAAATACTGTTCTATAAAATTTTGCAAGAATAATGAAAATAATATTTTAATCGGTGTTAAAAAATATTTATATAGAAAATAATGGATTAAGAGAGAAATCATTATTTAGCTATTACAAAATTAAATCAATGCAAGTGCTAACTCTTGTTGATTACTGTTATTTGAATTTACAGTAAAAAAGTATTTAAAAAATATGTCAAGTCTCCATCTCAAGTCAGACATTACTTTTTATTCAAATAAAAAGCCTTTAAAAATATACCTTTTTCGTTCACATCTCATATTATAGGACGTTATTACTATTTATTCAATTACGTTATTTACTTTGAGTAAGTGTTTTCAAAAATGTTTTCATAGATTTGAAAATGTTAAGTTGAATCCAGATATAATTGGATGAAAATAATTGCCTCAAGAATGTAATGAATGCATTAATTTTTTTTAAAGTGTAGTCTGTAATGCAACTAAATAAAATCAGCTTAATTTTTTAACACCATGCAGTAAACAGTTTAAGTAAAATACATGTAAATTTATGTGTATCTTTGTATGCAAGTTTTTCGATTTTGCATCGATATACGTAACTTCTCTTTATTTAGTGAAATGAGGTAAACAAAGAAACTTTAAGCTATCCAATCTCATTTAAGTTTATTAATCTTATATTTTAAGTGAATATCCACAATCAGAAATGCCCGCCAAAGGAAACGCACTGGTATCCAAATAAACAGCAATGGAGTCACGAAATTATAAGCATTCATGTGTAGAAGAAAAATTCTGCGGATATAATGAATCAATGTCGGATTTTCATGAACTAAATAAGAGTTTTAAAGGCAGCGACTCATCTTTCATTTGTATGTGCTGTGGTACACCGGATATTTCCAAAAGACGAATGGACGCCATATAGATAATTCTATTGATGAAGAATATAGAATGTATGCTTTTAATGATGTTATATCGATGGATTTTCTATGGTGAAATGGTTTGGACCTTAACTCCTTAACATAATGTTTCTTCTATCTCTGAATGAAGTACAAACAATTATTTTTGTACAGAGGCCTAGTATCAGAAATTGTGCTGCGGATTATTTTATAACTTGCAAAATAATAAAGACAAATTTACATTACAATTGCAGGCAAACGTTAATTTTAATCCTGGTGCAGCAGACTGATACGGAAAATTTTTCTACCAGGCAATGAAGTAATGTATTGTAAACACGTGTTTATTTATCATCACACTGTTTTTATGGTATTTTTTAAATGATAGAATTAATACTATCTCAATAATTTTGGGGTCCCGAAAACTTGGATGCCAAAGGCCGCAGAGTAGTTGGCCGGTGCGGTAATCAGGCATTCATCTGGATCATTCAATCAAACAATTATTACCGATACTCGGTGGACAAATACTTTTGATATATAAATACCTTTTCATTGAAAATATATCATAATATAAATATCTCATGTGAAAAAAAAATCATAAATATGGATGGATGAAATACTAGGAAAAAAGCGTATAATCTATCGCATAGAAAATGCAAAGCCAAATTGTCTCGTATTGCAAATTTTCTAAGTAGAAAAGGGAAGCAGCCATGCCTTGCCACCAGTGCGTAGCCAGAAATGAGGGGGGTTACGACTACTGCAACTCACATATATGTATACGCGTCTGTGATAAGGGAGTGAAGAATATACATTTTGTATGGCAAAAAATTCCTCATAGGGGGTTATGACCCCCTATGGCCCCTATATCCCCCCCCCTTGGCTTCGCCACTGCTTGTCACATAACTATTCCTGACGATTTTTCATAATGCATTTGCCACATGCTAAAATAAGTCGTAGAAAGCAGTAAAAATACAGATTAAAAAGAAAGTTGAAAACGAATCAATCTTTCGAAAAATCCGAGAGAAGATTAAATAATACAGTCTAGTTAAAATCTATTATCTTTTTCGAAACGATATACCAATACATCTTGCATAAATCAGAAAAATGAAAATAAAAACCAAAACGAGAATATATAAGCTGTTTGTTAAGCCGGTTGTTTTTGGTGTAAGTTGTTCTTCATGGAAGCTAAAATATGTCTTATAAAGTGCTTTAAATTTAGAAAACATGAAAGATAAAGACGTTTAGAGAACCTGAGTTTGCGACCTGGGTTTGTAGCTTAATGGTGATCTTCATGCTATTATTTTTATAAGGAGCATTAGGACAAATATGTGCCTGTTTTAAAACACAAAATCAACTTTATAACAACATCCATTATTTATAGTTTAAAAAAAATTGCTCATCAATTTTTCTTTTTCCCCTCACAAACATATTATATGAGAGACATTTTTATTACACTGGAATTTCTCATGAAATGAGTATATCAGCACTTTTTAAAATTATTAATTTTTCAATTAAGAAATGTGTACACTTCCTTTGTTATTACATTTCACTGTCATGTTTAAATATGATGACTTAAGTCCGAAATGAATTAATCTTTCTTTATTCTCAAAAACAAACGTGTAAACTGGGAATGAAGTATTCCTACTAAACAATGATTTTTTATTCGTCGATTTTAAAAGAAAGTAGTAATCATGCCTGGATAAATCATTTTTTTTCAAAATTTAAAGAGCCAAGTTCTCTTTTGGCATTTTTCCAAATAGAAATTCAGTGCACAACAATGAGAAGATATATAACATAATTTGATAGAAACAAAAACAAATATCACTCATCATAATTTCTTTCACATCATGTATGTAATCGGCATGTTTTCTATGAAACAATCTAAAAGTAAACTTGCTTTGACATGTTTCTTTTTACTTACGCTTTTTTTTCAGTGGATAAAAACTAACATTATGCTATTAATCCATTTTCTGACAAGAAAACTCAACAAAATAAAACTATGTTTTCTTTTCCTTGCATGATATATTTACTTAGTATGTACAATATATGAGTGTGTACATGAAAACATTTTTATTTGTAAAGATTTCTTTTAGGATTCATATAGTCATTTCAGTATTGCTTAATAACGTTACTTGAGGGGAATTTTAGCAGTGAATAAAAGCTCTTAAAATTTAGAATATGTTAGGAATGTGTTCCACTAAATATACTCGAGACTTCTCTTTAAAAAGAGTTTGACACTTAGATTTTGTGCTTTTTATTAAAACGCTTTTTAGGATTTAAACTGCACAAAAACTGTTATCAAAGTATCTTCATAAATATATGTAATAAGTTGATTAGTAATGTCTTTTTTATGTTAAAAAGAAGTAGAGTTATACCAAAATTTTCTGAGGGAAACAAATTGTTACACTTCTGAGTTTTTATTTTATAAAATCTTGGTCTTCCCATTTTTATATCTTTGAATTGGGGTACGTTTCATGAATGGAAAATTCAGCAATTGTGAAACGGGCTCGCACTACAGTAAGATGTAACCTACGAGAACAGTTATTACGCGAATTTTTCACAACCTCGTATCAGAGGTCTAAGATGAACTGCTCGACAAAACACAAGATTTTTTTGTCAACAGTAAGAAGAGACAATATTTATTTATTCACCATATTATTAGGGAAATGGCATTATATAGTTATACAGCGGATTAAAACAGTTTCAGAGGTATTTATAATTGTCTGAAAAAAATGTGTATGCGCATTAGTAAGTGATAACTGTATATACTGTATCTGACAACCGGGAATTTTCACTTACGAGAATTATGGAACGCATCCCTCATACGGTACGAACTTAACCGTACTTAGCAGTCAACCAGAGATGTTAGGATATTTTTAATAGCTATAGTGATTATTACAATATAAAGTACTGTAAAAATACTAATTTTCGCGAGCCGTTAAGTTACCGAGTTAAAGAAATTTCCTTTTGTCCGAAAAGTTCGTGTCCCCCTCCTTATTTGAATGACTTCAGAGAAGCTAGTGTAAGTATTGCAAGAGAATGAGTGGCATTCTATTAGTTTTATTGTTGTTTTAATTCTTAAAATAGTTGCTTAGTATTCAAGAAATAGTTGTAAGAAACAAATTCAAGTTGTAAGAAAGAAAATTGTCATGAAAGAGTTTGTAAATGTGTACTAACTGATTAAATTTTGGTAAGTGAGAAATTCCTGATTTCTTATTATTATTTGAAGCGAAAACAAAAGTATTTTGTGAAAATGAAATTGTGAAAATTAAAGCTTTGCGAAAATCACGAAAATTAAAGCCTCGTGGAAAATAAGTGCTTTAACAGTAGTTAAATACTAACAATTTAAAAGATGTGCTAGTAAATATTAATCAATCATTATTAAACTAGTCATTTAAAACTTATATGCAATCGAACAATTCCAAGCAGACATTTTTAAAAATATTTATGTAAATAACATTGTCTTTCCGAAAAAACTCTACTTACAATCAATTTTTTACCAAATCTTCTAAAAAGGAAATAATAACTGTATGATTTTTATCAAACACACAGTTTTTTGCTTATAGAAATGTTACACATGAGGTTTGTGGAATTTCAATACTAATTTTCTTTTATGTGTGAATGGTGGAGATTTTTTTCAGATAAGGTAGTGTGATTCGTTTGCATCACTTGCGAAGATATCACTGTGGTCATCTTTCACATATGTGTGTGTGGGTTTATTAAACTTTTAAAATACCTTAACCTTCAAATAACAATTTTTTAAGTGTTCTTATGACATACATTCTTATTTATTTATCGTTACATTTTTATTGTTTATATATATATATATATATATATATATATATATACATATGCAAACACAGATAATTGATAAATAATCCTTTTCATTTTCTTTTTTTTTAAATAAAAGAAGTAATTTTATAAAATCATACACTGTAAGAAATACCTGTAATTTTACCATGCATATTGCTTTAAAAAAATGCAACAATGCGTGTTGCAAATCCACTCAAAAGTGACGCAATGAAATTGATGAGCCAATCACAAAGAACCTATGGCAATGATTGCATGGCAACTGGCACAGTCTACATCACAACGTTTTGGCGTTACGCTTACCCACACATTGTGATGTAAAAGAATACGGCACTGTGTATTTTAAATCCAAGTTTCAAGTTTACAAAAAAATGATGGTTGTTTTCTTGCAATTGTCAGCTCCCCAGTCGGAGGTACTTAAAATAATATGTTGTAATTAGTGTAATGCTGGTGAGACTAAAATCAGATTGACAGAACTAACAGATATAGTGAGAATGATATAAAGCAGGCTCCATTAAACTGTCTTTCAAGCTAGGCACCTTTTGTCTAATCAGTCTTATCTCGTCAATTTTTTTTGCTTTTGTCAAGGCAATCGATAAACTGAAAGGATGAATTTCGCATTAAATAGTTTTAAACTTCGGTGATAACCATTACAAAAACTATTGCGTTACAAATGATTTGCAGTTTGACGATTAAAGGGTTAATGATTTAATATCCATATGTATATTAGGATGTAATTAAAATTCCATTATCATATCAAAACGAGATCAAATCATCATATATCAAAATCAAATCGATCGAAATCAATTAGATCGAAATCAAATCATCATATACCTAAAAGGAAAAGACTATGCACAGTATGACCCTAATATTTATTTATTTTTAGTTGACGTACTGCACGGAAAACATCAAATTTAAACAAGAAAATACTATACATTGTCGACATTTTTTTTTGTTGTTTTACTGACTATTCTGGACATTTCCTTGGGGAATTTATTTTTCTCAATGAAAGCGTGATGTAGAACTGTTACTTTTTTGAGTGCACTTTCTCATATAACTCACATAACGATCAACTTACACATAGGAGATATTGTTGCAGAAACCTCTACTTGTTTCCTGTGTTCATCGTTCTAAAGTCCATTTGGTGTAGAAAGTTCTAGTAAAAAGTCCACTTGTAAGGATGGAACACAGACTGTATTGCTTCTAGAACTTAGTCCATAGGTTCCCAACCTTTTTTGAACTGGCGCCCCCTTTTCTAGTGAATATGTCAATACCGCCCCCCCTCCCACTCCAGAGAAATAAGAGCGTACACAATGCATGGTGAAAACAAGAATTAAATAAAAGAAAATTACTAATAGATAGAATATTCTAGGAAATGAAACTCTACTGAATTTCTTCTTCATTTAAAAAAGAGAAATAAAAGTTTTAGAGAGGTATATTAGAGAGGTATCTCTTTCTCTCAACAGCGAAGTCTCATATCGAAATATGTGAATTTTCGCACACGTGATAGAAATGAATTATCAGAGTGATTTTTGACTATATTTGGTTAATCTTCCCACGCCCCTCCGTGCCATATGAACGCCTCCTAATTTTCTCTGGGTCTTTTACCGCCTCCCTGAAAGCCTCAAACGCCCACAAGGGGGCGTTATCGCCCACATTGGGAACCTATGACTTAGTCGAACAATCAGCTGTACAAAATTCACTGGCACAATCAAACAGCAATGTGCTTTTAACAGTCAACTTAGATCTGGAACTCTCACAAACGCTCCAATTCTCACACAAAATAGAACACTTCCACAGGTAAAATTCAGTGGAAATATACGTGGGATAACACTAACACTCCCTCAAGACTCAACAGTGAAGAATTTACCTGCAGCACCCCGCAGCTTCAAAAGCGCACGCGGAAACACCGCTTCTATCACGGAGCAAAGCACCGTATACATCAGCATCCGTTCTCCACGAGAGCTCACTCACACACTGAATTGGGGCCTCTGAATCGCTTGTATTTATAGGTAGGGCAGAAGCTACAAGAAACTTCTAGAAGAGTCTATTTCTCGAGGATTCCACATAAAACGGGAATTTTTACGTCATAGAAGAGAAATGCTAGGCTGTTGTGTGATTTTAATGCGCCAAAAGCAATTTTACAAGCCCCGTAGGAAAAATCGCGCTAAATGACCAAAATGTCGCCAAGCTTGGCGATTTTAGGTGAGATATCGACAAATTTGGCGCTAAAAATAAGTCCCCAAAAGTGAGGTTACCGAAGGTTTAGGACCAATATTTCTCGAGATTTCTAGAACCACCATAGAAAAACAATGGGAAACCGAAAACTTCGTAACTCCGGTTCTAGTTGACCGATTTTGATGCAATAAAAAGCAAAATTTAACTACTTGAAGCGTAGAATACGAATTTGAACTATTTTTAGCACCAGAACAGCGGGTTACCCCAAAAATTTGTAACAATATTTACCTTCAACCACACTATGTATCGATATGACTGGATACTAAATTGCAGTCATTTGAGTTCCACTTAAAGCAAACTGAATGAAGTTAATACTGAGTATCTAGTAGTATAAATAAATAAAAGGTATTAATCGTTTGATTCAAAACATCTGAAATAAAAACTCACGACGTGGAATCTCTATTTTAAAATGTAATAAAATATTCAATCTCTCATTCCATTTAAAAAAAAAATCTTACTCCGAAAAAAATATTTAAATGGAAATTCTGCAAGCATATTATGCAATAAATATTTGTTTATTTTCCCTTGAATATCGAGCTAATGAATTGCATTTACTTTAATTCTTTATTTACTTCCCCGTAATTGCAACTGCTTTAGTTATGCTTTGAACTATCTGTGCACACACAATTCCTTCTGACGTTAAGGCTCACTTTCTAAATACTTTATCAGCTACATTCGAGCCGGCGAAATCAAAAGCACATTTCGAAAATGTAATTCAGCAAACGGGTAAACAAATGCATCCTATTAAATGCGACATTCGCCTTCTGAAAAATGCTGTTTCCAGTTTTTTCTTCTTTATTTTTTTCTGTTTGTTGTTTGCGTTATGTTTTTATGGCGACAGTATCACTCATGACATTTTTTTTTACTTTTATTTCTAAAATGTTGGGCAATTTTTTTCTTCCTAATAATTTATTTTCTCTAATTAGCGCTTGAAATGGCTGTATTTTTTCGGTAACAGAATAGTAAAATAAATTTGAGATTGAGAATGATGTAAGAAAAAAAAATATTTATAGCTTATTATACCACTATAGATTTGGTACAACTTTTCATCAAAATTTTATCCTAGAAAAGTTGTTTATGTGAGATGACGGAGCCAAGTTTCAACGTTTATTCTTCAAGTTGAATTGAAATTTATGTACGTTGAACCATAACTTGCCAAAAAAACATGGATGTCTCTGGAATTTACCTAGGTCGAGTGCACGTTTAGCAAGCAACGTGTGTGTCGAATGAAGCAAATTCTAATCCACAATGGTGGACCGAAAAAGAGGTTGAAGATTATTGATGGAGGGATTGTCCATCCTTTGAGCACATTTAAACCTCAAAATTTGTTGAGTTGTTAGGATGTTTAACTCGCTGTTCAACATATACTTAATATGTTCCTTCTCATCACTAAAAAGAAATTGCGGAGAATACAGTACTTTTTTGACGAGCTTGTTTCCCAGCATGTGCCTTTGAATACTGCAGAGGAAAAGAATGGTTGAGCAAGCACAACGCACAACAATATTATAAATGAACAGAAAAAGAAGAGAATGGGCAATCTCTTATGAAATTCTTAATCATACTTATAGTTCCTCTCTTATCATTATTTTTTTAATTGGCTATTTATATCACTGGGGTAATTTGGTGGTATACAAAGCTTTGCACATTTTCCACAAGGCCGAAACGTTGCTGTTTGGTAGCAAGAATAAATAAATGCATGTTCAGCCTCGCCATCAATGATATAATCCCAGTCTTTGGTGTAGCTGGTTATAATATATTGCCACACATATTATGTCAGACAAAGCATCTAATTTTTAACTCGACGATTAGATTCATACTGTACTGAAGACTGCAGATATAATTAATTATTTCAAAATAATTTACCTATATTGAAAAAAGTAAAATCAAAACGTAACGAATTTTTTTTTCTATACATGGAAACACAGCTGGCCGATTTCAGATTTGAGAAAGACAGTTTATCGACATCTGTGGATATTCTCACCTTCATCTTATTTGTTCATATAATTACAAGTTCGTTTTAATACAAAGTACAATTTTCACAGCACAGGGCCAAAAGCAAACATCCAGGGTTAATGGGAATCGAACCTAATACCGTACGCACATGGCCGACTATTGATAGTAAACTCGATTTTGAAGGATGAGAAAGCACTGTACACTGTTAAGTGAACTTTAAAAACTATCTTTTGAAGATTTCCCCACTAGAGTGCGGCTTATTCTGTACAAGATACTGCTGTACTAGGAGGCTATATCATATCTGGGAACTTTAATAATTCATTTTCATTTATATTCAATTTCATTTTCGTTCGTATGCATTTATTCAATCATTAAAAACACAGCTGAAAAGTTCTGATAGTTCATAAAGCATATGCATAAACTATCCAATTTTATCATTCATTAATTAATAACTCTTGAAATGATTAAATGAGACCATGAATCAAAAGCTGAATAACAAAGACCGTACGCTACACGAAAATAAAAGAATTTCTCCTTCATTCTGTTATATATATATATATATATATATATATAATTTAAAAATTAATAATTCGTAGAAAATGCGCATTCTGATTTAGTTAATTTACAAAGTATGGGCATTTTCTTTTTATTTTTTGCCCGCCATTCAGAATGTTTAAATGAGAAGTATGTTCAAATCAGTATGTTACTTCACTTCATTATACGGATTTTCAAGGGTACATTATGGATATTAATTATTTTTCTACTAACAAAATATTCATAATTTTACTGCGCAATTAAATTTTCGGTTCTCGTAATGCATAAAAATTAAACGAGAAAACCCATTTTGAAAGACAATTAAATCGAAAATTGTTTATTATATTCATTTTTGAAGTATTTACATGAAAATTATATAAGGTTGAGCACTGTATATGCATTCATATACATATAGAAAGAGTTGTATTTAAAGTGAAATAATGAGTTACGGTAATGAGTTACGGTAAAATGATGCGTCTAGGAGATATTTCAGATTCAATTATTTTAAGTGCGTTTGATATTAAAGATAATCACATCTTGCAAGATCTGTATCGTTCAACCGTATATAATTCGCAAATAAATAAATACACGTGTGTTTGTGTGTGTGTGTGTGGCCTTTTCGGATCCCTATTTCTGATAGTTATGGCCTTGGATGCGAATGTCCTGACATGCTTCATTCTTGATTTGTTTGGAATGTTAAAATATATGAATAAAAATAAGTTTAAGTTCGTTTTGGAAGCCTTATTGAATTTTTAGATTATATGCCTGTAATAGGAAATAACGATAGCTACAAAAATATCTACATATTAACGCCGATAAGAAGTCTTAACCCTTTGAGGCGCAACCCTTTCCCAATGCTGAAAAAAAAAGGCAGCCACTGTCATCGCTTGACTTAACTACCAGCAAGAGGGCGGGCGATCGAAACTTTCATCGCGTGCCACAGATCTAGAGACCCTTTTTTGACGACAGCTGGCTGTGCTGTGTCACACAGCCAGCTGTCGTCAAAAAAGGGTCTTAGATCTGTGGCACGCGATGAACGTTTCGATCGTCCGCCCTCTTGCTGGTAGGTAAGTCGAGCGATGGTAACGGCTGCCCTTTTTTCAGCATTGGGCAATCTATTCAGGTGTTCTCGCATTCTTCCACATTTCAGCAGATGTCAGTGCTGTTAAAAATAATTGTGGCCATTTTTTTTACGGGAAATGACGTGCTAAAAATTAAAGGATTCTCGTGGAGCTATGTCACCCGCAACTATTTTTTTATCGAAATCAAATCTATTCTTCGTGACTGGCAACAGTCAAAACGTCAGAGTTTGTGTTTCCAGAGCGGGACCACTGCGCGTTAAAGGGTTAATTATTTTTTTAGATCTGATCTAGGGTGCTAAGTATTCCTTTGCTGTCAGGTTGGTTTTCAATATCATAAATTAAAATTTATGGTGATGTGTATGCGACTATGCCAGTTGACTTTTCATATGTGAACTATTAAAGTAACTGTTCTAAAAACATACGCCTACACAAGTGAGATTTAATTTACCGAAAAAGAACTGAGAGCTTAGTTACTATTACGTAATTGTAAGTTAATAATAAAGTAATGAACTATTTTTTTTACAGAAGTACACCACTTCAAAAAATTATTCGAGTGTTAGTGAAATCTTCTGCTTTAGCAGATTTTGTAAACTTGAAGTAGTTATTATTACTTACTACATGAATCACTTTTTATGAAAAAAAAAACCACTTATGAATGAAACCGATGTAGAAAATTTAGATTCAAAAACATTTTCGACTGAATGTACGGAAAGATTTATATTTAATACGGTGATTTTAGGAAGAACTTTGAAATTCTAGCAACACCGAGGTGCCGGATCTAGAAAAGGGCAATCCGGGGGTTCCTGCCTTGGGTAACAAACAGCCACTTCTATAGGCGCAAATTGAAAGTTAAATATCGTAAAGGGACTGAAAGAGAGAGGTATAGTTTTAAGTTTTTTCCCTAACTGAAAAAAAAAAATCCAAGATCTGTCAATATGAACTAGGACAATTTGAAAGCTACACAACGAAGTTTTTCAGCATATACAGAAACAGCTTGTAGGAACTCTATTCCCGAATAATATTCCCGAATTTTATAAGAAATAGTAATCAAAAGAAAAGCGAATTCAATATATTTCTTTAGTTAGGAAATTAAAGTAACCAAACCAAAAATATCCAAAAAGGCAAGGAAATCTTCCCAGCTTCGTTTGTTGTAAGTTTTGTTCATTCTGCTTTCTTCGTTTCACATCTGGCGAAATTATTCTTGACCTTGAAGGAAATTTCTCAACTCTCCTAAGTAATCCAAAGTTTACTGAACACTATAATTTTTTTTTAAATATCTAAAATGTATTTTATAATATTCATTCAGAATATAATATTCATTATAATATTCATAATTTATAATAATCGATATTCATTCACATGTGTGTTAGTTTGTGATATAAAATATCACATGCTATGTTGTTAATTTAATCGCATATAAGAAATACTAGAACTATGTCTGGATTATTGAAGCTTATTAAGATACAAACTGTCGACTTCTTGGGGGTGTATTGTAATATATAATTTTAGATTCAAAAAATATTATTAAAATTTATTTATAAATTAGAGGAATAAATGATATTAATATGTCCATTGGTATTCTAATAATTTTTGATACTCAAAACACAGAAATTATCTGAGTGTACAAATATTTTAATTTTTTTTTACATAATTAGAATTCTAATGCAAATAAAAATGATTAAAAATTTGTGTTATTATTTAAATGTCATGTTTAGTTATTTTTAATCAATTCATGAGAAGTGTGAGAGAAAAAAAAATGAACTTCAGAATTTTTCCTTTAATGAAAAATTTGAAACTCCTGAATAAAAACATCTAATTCATTTAAGCATGAGACGTCAAAAGTAGAAACTTTACTCCACTAACAACTCTGAATGCAAGTTCTAATGTTGTGTAAAGAGAGTAATTAAAATTTTGACATTTTTAAAAATAATTCAAATTAATGCTCTTTGAAAACATGAAATTTAATTACAACGATTCTAATTACATTCAGAACAACTATTATATTCATGAAAATTTTGTTGAAATTAAACTGTCAAAACTGTCTATTTTATATTTAATATTTACTCATTCAGCAAAATAAATGTCTGAATATATCACTCACCAATTTTATTCGTACATGTACTAATGCAGTGGTTTTAAATTAATTTTTATTAACATGAGTAGAAGACTTACGTTTCAATATCCTTTCGTCATTGTTTTCCATCTAGCGTAAATTTAAAAATAAATGAGAAATATTACAGAAAGATGACATCTTTTAATAGGATTCCTATTTAAATAATAGTCGGTCTCATAGAATGCAACTTGTAATAGTTTTATAGTCAATGATTCAATACATTTTTATAAATTAATACAATATTTTTGTTCCCACTGTAATATTATACATTAAGTAATAAAACGGGCACATTTTAAGTACCCGTAAGTAAGTTTAAGTAATTCAAAATAATAACTTAATTCACAATATAAAGCAATGATTACATATTGTTAATAGAAATATTTCCATATTTCACTTTTAAATGATGCTAAATTAGCTTCAATATTTTCATTTAAAAGTGTTACACCATGACTTGATGCCTCAATTAGTCAGTACACCAAATCATTGTGTAGTGCTTTTTTCATAGAAAAATTCAGGTTAATTTAGCACCATTTTATGGTAAAATGTTGAATCATTTTTATTAACAATATATAATTCAATAATGTATGCAAACACGTTAAACGAAATATTCGTGAAATGGTATTTAAAGAATGGAATTCAAATTATATAATGTGATTATTCACATTTTTACTGTATATGCGAGTATTAAAATTATTAGTTACTTCTTTTTACGAAAAAATTCTAATGTGTCTGGTATTTTGTTTTGTTTTTTAAGAAGTATTAAGGCCATATATGTTCAATATCTATGTAAATAAAACAAAGTCTGGTTAGTTACACCATTTATAACTCAAGAACGGATGGACCGATTTTAATGATCTATGATTTGTTGGATTCGTCTCCGCCCCCAAATAGCAAAATAACTATTAAAATATCAGAATCTGCTAGGTTGTGCTGCAGAACGTCGAATTCCATTCAATCACTTGCAATGAAAATACTGTTTAACCTATTTTGACGAAAATCGGTTGATATGGATATTTTATCACGGATAATATTTTTACACTATCCATTTTGCTATAACATCCCCTAGCAGCAATCTTTGCTCGGGCTTTACCAGGCCTATGATCGGTGCATCGGCTATTCATCGCCTGATCATTTCTGATCATCTTTAATTTTTCGTATGTTCATCTTTTCCCGATGATCGAATCTTTACACTGAGGTCTGATAGGCGCTTTCAAGATTACGAAGGGTAAAGCGAGCAAACAGGTTTATATCGGTCTTTCTCCCAAGTAGCTGAACGGCTCGATATCTCCGTTCCTTCATTAATGTGCAAAGAGCATCATATGCACACCATATGTTTGTTTTCAGGTTGCTGATTGGCTAAGCTATTACGCGGAAGCAGTTTGAACAGTTTTCGCAAAATCTCAAAATCTAATCCAAATTTTAAGACACTTTAGGGGCATAGTTTAAATTGTACGACCACCTATCGTGTCACTAAATTTTGCTTTATTCACTTAAGTCGTATGTGATGCCCCGACAAAAATTTACGCAGTTTGAAACGATTTTCAGAAAAAATCTCAAACTCTATTTTTTTTTTTTTAATCCGACGATTATAGCTTAAGGTGAGTGATTGCCTATCATGTCAGTAAATTTCATTCCTTTCGCTTTAGACACTTTTAGTGATGTGCGAATAAAAATTTACGCAGTTTGAAACAATCTTCGAAAAATCTCAAAATCTATAGAGAGATTTTTAAAATATTCATTATAATGAATATTTTTAAAAATTCGAAGCCTATACTTTAAGTTAAGTGACCACCTATCATGTCAACAAATTTTATTTAATTCGCTTCAGTCAATTTTACGTGATGTGCGAATAAGAAACGACAGAACGACAGACAGACAAACTTTTTTTTTTTTTTTTACGGCCATACACAGGTCCCAAATGCTTAAAACGGAAAGAAATCGCAAAATCTTTTTAATTTTGAGTAGTGTACAGAAAAAAGTCTAGTTTTATTTAAATAGAAAACTTAAATGTTCCAATTCCGAACTTGAAACAACAATCACTTCCAATTTTAGTCTCGCCAATAACGTGTCAGACCCCCGTCTAGTGGTTAGAATGCTCGGTTACCAAGCGTTAGTTCTCCAGTTCGAAACCAAGTCTCGGAAGCTTGAAAAATGAAGTTCAGATGGCAGCATTAAAATTCAAAGAGAAGAGGAAGAAGTTCGAATTTGCTTTTTTTTTTTTTTTTTACTTTTAAAAAATTTTATCTAGCTGGGATATACCCCAATTTTTATCGATTGTTCAGTTTAAAACTTTTATCAAAGGTCATAGGCTTCACATCCTAAGTTGCAAGGTGTTTGCTCTTCCGAGATGAATATAACCCCAATCGCATCGGCTTTACAACGGCTCTACGCCCAATTTTCCCCCCTTGCCGATGATCCAACCCTACTATTCGGGAGAGGACATGCCCGAGCAAAATCCGAGATAAGAGCCCCCGACGCGATGAAGAACCTTGCATGGCGCGCGCTGCGCTTCCTCCCTGTCCGATCATCGGCGTTTCAGGAACCGATGACCGTTTGCTACTAGGGTCCCCGCTAGACGGCGCTGCAGAGCGTCGAATTCTATTTCGTTCGATCGCTTTTTATGAAAATACCGTTTAAGCGATTTTGAGGAAAATTGGTTATTTGTGGATATTTGACTACGGAGAATATTTTTACACTATCCATTTTGCTATATATCTTCGGCTAGATGCCGTTGCAGAACGTCGAATCCCATTCTGTTCAAGCGCTTGGTGTGAAAATACCGTTCAACCGATTTTGAGGAAACTTAACACGCATGGATATTTGAAAATGGAGAGTATTTTTACATTATCCGTTTTGCTTTAATTTTCCGCAGGATCGCGCTGCAGCGCATCAAGTTATAGACCGTTTGACAATTAAAAAAAGAAAAAAAAAATTCGCCAATAAAAATTTTTTACTTACATACTTGAGCACGGACAATATATTCTAACTATCCATTTAGCTGTTACTCACTACTAGAAAAGTGCAGCGCATTATTCGTTTAACTCGCCATTTGATGGCAATGCAGCGCACCAACATCTTGACCGGACAATTGATCTCTATGAAAATTGATGTACAGCTGCAGAAAAAATAGGCCCACTTGTACTTTTTTCGACCGTCGTTCGTCGTACAGCAAAGTTGCAGATACCAATCGTTTACGATCGACGTACACTTTAATTTGCTATGCATAAAAATTGCATAAGAGACCATCTACATATCAAAATTCGCACCAACTTTTTTTTTCTCAATAGCAAACCCTAGATTTCACTTCATATTTCAAAAATTTTGCTCATTTTAATCCCGGACATCGATTTTCAATAAGTTTGAACTGAAAATGGGTGAGTTATGAGCCTCCAAAATCCCCCTCCCCATGCATTAAAATATTTTTTCATACTTCAATTCATATCTCATATAATATTGATAATAAGAAGCTGATTTTTATTCGTACTATTAGAACTAAACGACCAAAACATAATTCACTATTATAATTTTTAGTAAAATATTTATATGAATTATTAAATTAATATTAGAAAAAATGAATAGCTACCTAGCCAAATTTGGATGGAAATAGATGCAGAAAGTAATATTACACGGCTGTGCAAAATTTCAAATTTTTACGTTCAGTAGTTTAATTTATATTAAATAAAATATGTTATTTTCTTCAGTTAAGGGACCATATATAAATGTATTAAGTGACAATTTTTTGAAAATTGCTTAAAATAAACGTAAATTAGATTTATTTTGTGCAATAACACAGTAAAAGGTAGCGGTATTAAAAAATATCAAATTTTGAAGCAAATAAATTAGATGTTTTTACAGTTTGATGGTGATTATATAAAGCGTCTATTGCTGTGTCCGCTAACATATTCCCGCAAATAAAATATTTTCCAGGTATAGAAGAAGTAGGTGCAGTAGATGTATGTCTTCTAATACAACGTCCTATTTCTGAAAAACTAACATCATCAACATTCCAGGCATGACTTTGACCTTTTTTAATATTGGAAACATCATGCCTTTGGACTTTCTCATACTTTATCAAACAAAAAAAAAAAAAGAAAATTCAAAATCACATTTTTTTGTCTAAATTTTCATCTGACTATAAATTAAAATACCGCCAAAAATCTTATTATGTTCTTTTATTATGAGATTAGAATGCTATTATTTAATAAATAAAAAATAATGTTTTTCAGAACAATATATTATGCGCGAAACGAATAAATTAAAAATGTTTATTAAAAATTTCAAGTAAGTGTTTTCTTCTAATGATTTTTATGTATCATATTAATGATAGAGAATTATGATTCAAGCTTATTTTTATTTTCTTTGATTATTAGTTTTATTTAAAAGAGAAAATGGATGAGCTGTTATACGAAACTTGAAAATAAATACCGTGAAAAAATTATAAATAACGTAATAAAATAGTGTTTTCACGTAAATTGCATGAAAATGCATATATTTAGTATTTTAAGCTTAATGGATCATTTTTCTTACATTTATAAATTGAATGTAAAATTATGTTCCTTAATAACTGGACTATAAATTGATTGCTACAATTCGTTTAACATTGAGTCAATGGAGCATTCTCTTCAGTTTTATATGACCTACTTTTTATAAAATGAAACAAATAAACATATTTAATAAATAAATGTTCGAAGTCAATGAATTTTGCCAATAAAATTGATAACTTATGCAAAAAAGACTTATGAAATTAACACAAAATAAGAGTTTTGTTTCGGAGCTGACGGAATTTGATTTTCTTCGAATGAAACAATTCTTAAATGTTGATAAGCTAAATGAATTTTGCGTTCATTAGAATACATAAAATGCAAACGATGTAAATGCGTAGGTTATGAAAATTTCCCAATATGCCGTGTGCGTCAAAAGTTCTTGCTAATTTTAAAAAATTATTAAAAAAGAACAAATGATGATAAAATGTCCGGTTTGCACGAATAGCATCACAAAGAGGGTGGAATTAAAAAAAAAAGTTAAAAAATGGCCAATAGGTGGCGCTGTCATGCATATACCAAGATGATTTATGCAAATGAGATTGTCAATAAAACACTTAAATGCACATGAACTCTTCAATCGATGCCAACATCATGCTTTCGTTACAGGATAAAGCGATGATTATCAAGCTCTTCTATAAGAATGGCGAATCAGTATAATAGACGCACCGAGGAAATTTCGCACTTCAAAATAATAAATCTTTGAAAATATAGAATTGTGTTGGTGTTGTGTTTCTGCTCATTTTATTTTAATGCATACCTCATTTGCATTAATTTTCTTCAAATATTCACTATCGGCGCAACCTATCGGCCATTTTTGAATTAATTTTTTTTTTCAAAACATCTACCCTCTTTCTGATGCCATTCGTGCAAACCGGACATTTTTATCATCATTTGTTCTTTTTTTAATGATTTTTTAAAGTTTGCACGAGCTTTTGACGCACCCGGTACCTGTCTTAGTTATGTCAAATATATGACAATTTTTTTCATTCTGTAACAAACAGCAGTCTCTGGACGTAATATCTGAATATGATTTTTTGAGAAAACCTGCCACACACATGAATACTATGCAATTATTTTGTTTTGTTTGAAATAAATGAATGTACTCTCTATAAATGTATCTTGTACAATAACTGTTAAGAGACTGAAGTTTTATTGATCTTCTAAAGTGGCTACTGGGGATTATACAGGGTGAATCTAAACTCTTGGGCAAAACTTTAAGGGGTGATAGGGCACATAATAAGGAATCAGAATCACATAGCAACGTGGGGTCAAAAACGCAGTTCGTCTCCAAAAATTTCATCCGTGAAATAAAATAGAATTTTTAAACTATGAATTTTAGTTTTCTGTTTTCGTAGAAAAATACATTAGTTTCTGCCGAACAATAGTTGGAAAGTGCACTGTTGTTTCAGCACTTTTTCCAAAGTGATTATTAACAGCTACATGAAGACGATGTTGCCGACCTCACATAGCTATGTGATTCTGATTCCTTATTATGTGCCCTATCACCTCTTAAAAGTTTGTCCAAGAGTTTAGATTCACCCTGCATATGTCTTTTTCAATAGATTACATAGAGATATATATATTAAGAACATGCATAAATTATCTAGCATCAAAGAGCTTTTTTTCACCAGAGCAATGACAGACAGCAGCAACACATAAATTAAGGTCATCAATATCGTATAATTTTATTAAAAGTTTTGATTAGAGTGACGGATATAAAATCGGCCTTTTCTTATTATTACCCTTTTTCTGATTCATTTTGGCTGTCATGTAACAGGAATTATCACTGATTCAATGAATTTTCAAAGTGTTAAATAAAATAGGAAGAGCGCATGTACACAGCAGACACGCAATAAATGCTTCAGCAGTAAAGAAGCATATCTTCTATCTCTTTATTTTTGTTACCAAAAGCGATCTGCCTTATTCACGGATGCCACTTAAAGAAAGTTAAAAACCTGTATAGCGTTTCATTATTTCACTTTTCTCGGAGTAATATACACTTAAAGGTGGATTTTTCCGATAAGCAGCTGGACTATTTCCCCGCGAAAAATAACCCAGCCACCAAATGGAGAAAGACGGTGTCGATATCGGAAAGTTTTTCCCCAAATTTGAGAACTTGAACAAAAAAAAAAAGACCAATGAAGGAATTACAGGAGAGAAAGAAAGAGAAAAAAATATTAAAGAACTAAACAGCCTACTAGGGAAACTATCCAGCTTTAAGTTGCCTGTATGGTCATAAACCGAAAGAAAAGCATTAGAAAAAAAAAGAAAGAAAAGGAAAGAAGTAAATACACACAGTGCGTGTGAACGAAATAAACACTTAGCCGAATTGGCGCCTCGGACAAAAACCCGAAAGAAATCGAATAAATTCGAATGATGATTCTTTTTCTCCTTCTTTTTTTTGTTGTAATCCAAAGTTCTTTACTAAACGATATTTTTTTTTTTCAGGTTCCTTCATTTCCTAAAATGGTTTCCTCACGCATTGGAAGTATTATTTTTCACCCCCTACACCCTTCTCCTCTTCAACCTTCCGGGTTGCTTCATTTTTGTGAAAAAGAAATTCATAATTGTCCCTGAAAAGTGTGTGTGTGTGTGTGTGTGTGTGTGAGAGAGAGAGAGAGAGAGAGAAAGAGAGAAGGATGAAATATTTTAGAATTAAAATTTCTTCAGAGGGATTTTTGTGGGACGCAGTTTTTGAAAACTATATTCATGATGCATATGAATTAAAAGTGCTTCCATACTTTTATATTCCTCTTATTAAAATTGAAGTGAAGTTTTGATTATGAACTAATGTGATTTGATAAAGTCGGAAAGTAATCAAGAGATGTTAAATTTTTTAAAAAATTTTATTCTGTTTCTAGTTTTTGTAAAATTTAACTGAGCATTTTCGAGTGTATCTAATTCATTTTTAATGCTTAAAACTTTGGATTAGAAAACTACATGCCATTATTTTTTTTTTTTTTTTTTTTTAGTATTTCTGATGTCTGCTATTTATTCAAGTCCGTGTTTTTAATAAAATTTTAATGTTCTTATAATTTAACTGTAATCATATATCAATAACTGTAATCAATTTATTAAATCATACTTTTTAATTTGTTTGACATTAATTCATAAATGCAAGAAGCCTTCTGCATAATCAGTAAAGTTTCATCTTAAAGAGCCTCTTTGTAAGATATCTAGACGCGTGACCCAAATACCGTGTACTGCAGTACGTGCTTTGTACGTTAAACTAGGTCCAGTTTGTCTTGTGCAAGATTCTTCGAACTTCATAGGACAAACTGGTTCAAAATTTTGCATAAATATGCTGAAAATATAAAATTGAATTGCGTTACAGATATCATTTCATTAATGTTGTTTAAGGTGAGTTTCATTTTCGCGCGAACAGCAAGCATTTCAACTTGCATTATGCAGTTTAAAAAATATATTGGAGATGCAATTAAAGAAAACGAACAACCTCGTATTTGAGAAAAATAAAGATTTTATTTCGTTCTAATAAAGCGATATCAAAACTTATTTATCTTTTTAGTTTCTTGTACAAATTTTTAATCACCACAGAGGCTAAATTATAACCCTAAACCACTTGTTTATAAAACATGGCTTTAACTTTTCATATTCTGCTTATTTCAAATATATAATTGTTTTCAATGAATAAGATAATGTATGATTCACGTGAAATGATCCATCAAAATAAATTGCCCACAAACAGTGTGCTTGAGGCACGCTATTTTCAAATTTTATTTTCAACCTCACACTCGTACGTTCGTCAATCGTTATCCAGCGACGGCTGCAGCAGTGAAAAATGAGCGTATTTAAATTTACTCATTACTCAGGATAATTTTTGGAATTTGTCATTTCGAAACACTTAGCCAAAGACGCCCAATGACTTCGTCAAGTGAATTTTGAGTCCTGCTGTTCTGGGGTCACCTGGCGCTGAAGAAATCTAAGCACAAATATGCAGTAAGTTGTAATTGAAATTTGCCATCGCATCATCTTCCAGTTGATTCATTGGTTTGCGAGGTGAATTCTGAAGTTGCAATGACCAGTTGTTAATGAATGCCATACGTCATGCGTTTGAAAAGAATTGACCTGTAGGTGCTGTAAAGATCAAGTACAAAATGGAAAGCCTTTTTTAGTGTCGTTTGGATATGAATTGTAAAACGTAGAAATACAATATTTGACGATACATTTTAATTTATTATTAGTTAATAAATTGTAAGAACGTTTTAGTTCTTATCTATCCAAAGTTTGATGTTTGAAAATTACCCAGGAGCATGCCACGTTTACAGTTAAAAAAATAAATGAAAGAGATAAAAAATTCAATAATAATAATAATAATAATAATAATAATAATAATATGAAATTTGCCAGAGATTTCAAAAAAAAAAAAAAAATATCTTCTGAATATAAAACTTCCAGGAAAAAAAAAAGAAACAAACAAAAAAAAGTACTGAATAGGCATTGCAAAATTTACCAATGCAACTTATGAAAATGTCACAAAATACTAATATATTTTTCCTGTGTGTTTCAAACTCTCCTATATAGGATTGTCTTTTCTAGAAATGGGTAATAGGAGTTACAAATTAACATCCTGAAAAAAAAATTTTTGTTTATTTGAAAAGTAAAATTCGTGCGTCATTGATTGCACTATTATAATTTTAGTGCAGCATTTCACCTAAAGGTGGTGCTAGAAAAGTTGACTCCATAGGATGGAGAAACTTTGTTCCAACATTTGGTGCTGAAGCTGAACCATAAACTCGTTTATGTCGAACCATAAAGTTGAACCACAAAATCGAAAACAATATATTAGTAAAACATTGAATCTTTAAATGGCAAATGTTTAAAAATGACAGCGTTTGTGGAATCCACTTTCCAGTAATGGGAATTTACTCTAATTATATTTTCAGCATGCTGCTAAATTTGGGTGTGAACAAGCGGGATAGAGCCAGGGCTACTACAAGAACATGACGTTAATCTCTAGATCTAACAGTTCCTCCCAAGAGGTTTATGGTAATATGTTTTTTTTAAGAGTCTCCACCGATTATACCTTTACATTATTTGTCGTAATTAGAGGAAATATGTGACATGTGATGGTAAAAAGCTGGATCATGAATGAATTCTTTACCTTTATAATAGTGGTCTTCAAAAATCAAAGCAATTTTTGGTGGACAAGTTTTTATGGCCCCGATAAATGGTTCAAGGTTGAATGATAAAAAAGTAGAGTGTGACGGACTTCTAATATTCCAAAAGCTTTACGATGGTTATTCGAAGATTATGGAAACGACTACTTCAGGTGAGGATAGCACTATCTACTCAAATTTAAAATGTGTGCATTTAAATAGAGAAAGTGATGGTATCTTGTAAATACATGGGATAGCATCATTGGCGCTCAGGATAATGTGGCAGCCAAAGTCAAAATTGTTTAATAACTATAGAAATGGCGTCTCCGTAGAATTTTCGACTCTGATTTAGCATTTAGGGATGTTTTTTTAATAACACGCTAAGGATAAGAGTTACAGGATAATTATTTTCAATCATATCCTGACTTCTAAGCCACAAAAATAATATTGCAAAGTTGGATACAAACACATTCACTAAGTGATGCTACAAACACATCTATGTGTATGATGAATATAAAGGAAGGCAGTATAATGAGTGCTTATCTATCCATATAGCTTGCATCCATTTATTAGAAAATAATGCCTTTAATGTTTCCGTTTAAAAAATATAGTAACTAATTTTTTAAGAAATTCTTCGATGCAAGTATCTTTGTATAAACTGATAGCGAAATCATTAACTATACAATAAAAAGCAATTACTTCACATTTAGACATAATTAAATAATACTGATATAATTATATTCTCGTGTCGTCAAACTCAGTAGAAAAAGAACATACACTATGTGTACACACACGATCATATTCACAGTTTTCTTTCATAATATACCTTCTTGTTTTGATTTAAATTTTCATTTTATGAATATCAAAAAAAGATATAACTTTCTATCGATAAATATTTATTTTACATTGAAACATACAACGCACTAAAGCTATTTTAGTAGACTCACATTCCTATAGTTATAAATATCCTCTCGAAAAGTCTGAACTGAAAGCTTCGAAGTGCATGGCACTGGCTTGTTTTTGGAAGATGTCAGTTGTCACACGAAATGGCACGCGGTCTTGAAGAAACGTCAAACAAAGTGACACATGCGCACTTATAATATGAGAAAATATTATATATCAAGACAGTGCGCATAATATATCTGTTGCAGCTAAGAAAGTATGTATGAGTTATTTTATGGAATATTTGTTCAATTTGCTTAAATAAATAATTTCACAAAATATCAGAATATCCTTAATTTTTGAGGTAGAATTAAAATAGATTTTCACTCTCCCCAATTAATATTCGTTTTTCACTGAATTTTTATTATTTACTTTCTAGAAATTACATTTTTTGTAGTTTGTGTAATTATGTTTTTTTCTTCCGAAAATTTTTGTTCACACATTATTTTGATTTTAGAACTGCGCTTTGTATTAGTATTTTATAAAAAAAAAAATATTCAAGCACATAATAACTTGGCTCATATTTTTTTCCTTTTTCTTCTCTATAATGTCAAGAAAATTTCGTTTTAAAGTTGCGTAACTAAGTCTCAAATATCTCAGCAGGAAAAAAAAAATTATTAATGGAGTTGAAAGATAACAAAAGTTACGAAACGAACTTTGAGATAACAGCTCTTTATTTAAAAGAAAACTAAAATTTTATATTACAAACTTGCAAAATGTTTTTTTACTTCTTTATCCGGTAGAAAAGTATAAATTGTAAATTTTAAAATTCATTTCTTTAAAGAACATTCCGTTACAAAACGGTTACTTTATTTATAAAGTTCCATCATTGTTCAAAATGAGGTGACGAAATGCATTTAAATTATCGAATAAAACCACCCATTCTAGTCCAGCAAACATTATTTTTTGCAATCCAAAGAAAAAAAAAATCTTCCCTATAACTTTTCACCACCCCCTCTTTCATGCTGCAACCCCGAAAACATTAATATAAGATACGTAAAAAAGACAAATGAACTCGACCGCAAAATTTGGAATGATCCAACTCGCGGATGATTCCGAAATCAAGGCACGCGACATATTCGTCTTTCTTATTCACTGACAACGCGGTTAAAAAAAAAAGAATAAATAAGTAAGCGTAAGGAAATTGGATGCTTTTGATGGGGGGATGGGGGGGCTGCACAATTTTGATGGGGAATAAAGTCGCAAATAATACACGCTTTTAGTTCATTTTCACATTCCGGACAAATTCTGATTTAAAAGAAAACTAGAAGGGGAAAAAATGGCTTTCACAAGCGACTTTAAAATGCAACACTGTCATGGCAGCGTAATTATAGTGTAATTTTAAATTACAATATGAATGGCTGCAGGGCATTATGTAGAGAAAGTTTTGCTTCCACCCCCCCTTTCTAAACGTGCTAATGTGTTAGTAATTAACGCTTCGTGTAAAGCTGAGAAAGCTACTGATGTTTCTTTGATCCTTAATGAAAAATCAGCAGATTACGCATTACTGATGAATATACATTACTGATGAATATTTTATGCATACTTCATTTAAGGCTATTAAAACGATGAAATTTAAATTACACAATAAATCGGAGACATTTATTTAAAAAAATCATATCATACTTAACATAGTATTAAATTTTATACATAACATCAAATGCCTATATATAGTCGTTAAACGTTATATATACTTTAGGTTGTTGTTCTATATTTATTATCTAAATTCAATCTAATGAAGATTTCCTATATTATGTATAGTAATAGCAGGTATGTATTATTTTGTGATTCGGACACTGGTATAAAAACTCCAATAAAGCAGCTCAATCTATTTGTCACTTCCTTCATCGCGTTATTGTGTGCATGTATTCCATTAATCTAGAATTATTTTAAAATAATATGCGAGTTTTCGAATATTTTTTAGGAGATGAATTACTAAAAGTCTTTTAACTTTTATAACAGGGTTAATAGAGTTTTTAAATACGCTAGGTTTCTGAATTGCGAAAATATTGTATAATATTTGTATAAACTTTAAGTGCACTATCTAGAAGCGTCGTACCTCATGAGCAGTATGACACACAGTGTCGAAATGGACGGCATTATAATTTGTTGTCGCAAAATAAGTATTTTCATAGTGCGCAAGTACGTCACCTTGCTTCCAGAAGCTGGAAGGTTTTATCGCATTCTATTTCATACACCGTTAATTCGACTTCCAATGCTCCATTCACTGATTTTCAAAGTATTCCATTCTCTAAATATCCTCCTAATATAACTTTCAATAAAGTACTAAGGTCTAGGTAGTCATTTTGGATAAACGTTGGATATGTTCGAGGGTTCTGATATTTTGCTTTAGCCCTTTACGTCAAACTTATTTTAAGCTTAGACTAGAAAGTTACATTTCAATTGTAACATAACATACATGGTTTATGGCCAAAGTTCAGTAAAACGGCTCGATGAAAAATGACGATTTTGAATTTTGAAATCCGCTGTTGCGGTAAGGGTTTTTAAATGTTGAGAAGTGAATCTTGTTTAAATAGCTCCAGATTTTATTTAAGTGTTCCTGCATTGTACAAAGAGTGCAAAGAAAGTTTTTCAATGCGAGTTTATTTATTTTTTTTTCAAAGTAAATTTACCATTAAGATTTCTATGTATCACCCACATGAAGTCGTATGATGCAAAAAATCCTCACCAAGTGGAAAAGATACTTCTTCTAAATAGAAAACCACGCTAGAAGGTATGCAACAAAACTAACTGTACCGTACTTCGTGAACTTTACGCAATTGTAAGAACTTTAAACTATTACCGCTAATATATAATTGAACCAATAGACTGTTTGTTACTTAGGGATGTGCAAGAACGAACAGTGCAGCTCGCAGTACTTGCGCTGCTTAAGTACACGCAACTCGCGGAAACTTAAGCAGCTTCCCGCAACTCTGTGATTCGACGTACTGTAAAATTTCTTAATACTATTAGTTTACACTGGTACATAAGTACAAAATTTCACTCCTTAATCATAAAAAGCCACAAATATATGCATAAGCAAAATTGGTAAGGGACTACACAATACAAATAGCGAAAGTATGTAGTCATTGTTTACCTTCATAATTTTTGTACGATCCCTGAAACGCGATTATCCGACATGATTTTTTTTTCCCTCCGGAACTACTGAAAAGTGATTTAAGTCAGCATATATTTATTTTCATGTGTCGAAAACTTTTTATGATGAAATGCATAAATTTTGTAAACCAATCATTAATGCATGCAGCACATTTCACTAATTGGAAAAATTTCTTCTACGGAGGCCGTATAAAAATGAAATTTCACATTTACTTAGATTTAATCGCTTGAAATTTTTAATCGACGCCATGAAATTCTGAACCTATTTTTACGTAACTTTGTAACTCATTCTATGTCTATGATCAATATTTAAGGAATAAAAGCCTAGGTCAGCTTTTTTGAGACACCCTGTATATAATACAATGTAGAAGACATATAACAATATGTTTTTCAATTCTAAAGTAGTATTTAGAGTTTATTTGTAAAGTTATGCTTGATTTTACTGATTAGTTTGTTCTCAATAATACACGACTCTTTAGGATGATTTTATAAGCACAAACGAAGTCATGAATATAACTAGCATAAAATAATTAAAATTTTGTAAAATACTACACGTCAAAAGTAGTTAAGTTAAAAAAGTTAAATAGGTGTGTTATTTTACAAAGTTTTAATAATTTTATCTTTTAAACGAAAGTTTCTTCATGAGCTTTTTTTCTTATAACTCGTATAATTTTTCATTTCTTCAAACTATTTTGAGATACTTTAAATAAACTTGGGATTAAGAAACAAAAAGCATTTTAAAGTTCTTATATAGACAGTTCATCGATTAAGAGTCAAAATTCTTGCATTTTTTATGCTCAACAAATAAATTCGTTTAAGCGGAAGTATCTTATATAAATTCCTATAGGAAATACGGAATTCTTGAGCGTAACACAATATCTGAATTTGCATATTTATTGTTTCTGAGAATCTTATTTTTATGGAAATTTCAGAAGTAAAGTTTTATATTTTAGAGTGTTATTAAGTGTACGTTGCATCAATATTCAAATATTATTCTTATACTTGACTTTATCTAGAAAATAAAAGTTATATCTATAAAATACTGAATAAGTTTTAGTACATGGGCGAATTTTTAATTTTTATGAAAATATTTAAGTTGTATATTGAAAAAAAAGTTTAAAATTTTTTATTGATTTGAAGTAGATACAAAATGCTTGATGGGAAAAGCAAGTACAAATGATTGCTTGAATAACTAAACAGCATACTTTTATTTATCAGAAAGGACTGACGGACATTTGACCTAGTATCATGCTTTTAGGAAAAAAATGGATATTGTAACAAAAGATTTATAAATAATCGGATGAGTATTATTAGAAGAATTTTGCATATATGCTCTACACTTTTTACAGAAAAGAACTTTTGAAAGGAAGGTTATTGTACATTTATAATGTACAAACATTAAAGAAAATATTGAAAAACGGTACGTTCATATTTTGTGATGTTTTGAAATAAAAACCTTTAATTTAGACACTTCAATAACAAAATAGGGCAAAAAATAAAAAAAGAACTGCTTTTGATGAATTGTTTCTAGAACTACATGAACTTGTTTTATTTATTTATTTTTTTTTTAAGTTAGCTGCTACAGTTGATTTTACTGTAAAAGCCAATAAAATTTTTAAAATACATCTATTCGAATGCAAGTTACATATCATTTTTAAAATTCTGAAACATTTTTTTTCTAAATGAGGAATACACAATGCAATATCATTTACTCCTTCTTTAAATAAAACCATTAAAAACTGCAGAAATTAAATTTTTGAAAAGTACCCCCTTTAAATATTTCAATAATAGAAAATGTTTGATGCTCCAAATTGTCTAAGTTGAATAGTTAGTAAAATATTACTTACACCCTTCAAAAAATAAGAATTTCACGATAAAAAAAAAAGTGACAAAAGAAAAATAATTAAAAATCTTAATAAAATTATACTTAATTTTTCTTTGTATATTGGCATAATTTTAAATAAATAAAGGTAAAAAATAATTTTAATTCACAGTAGGGCCACACAACTGCCATTATACACTCATGAATTCTTAACTTTATGAAAATGATATAGTTTTTCTCACCCTAGTATTGTGCCTGTATTTGCTGTGAGACAAGAGGAAGTAAAATTGAGTTACGAAGAAGGAATGCTTGCTAAAATTAACGACTTAAAAAAAAACACACATTACATTATTTTGGATAACATGTTACAAAACTTGTGTTATGTGTATGATGAATTTTGTGATACTAAGTCAAAAGTTCCAAAGCAATAATCTAATGCTTCTTACATACATGTTAGAAGATTTGACCTAGAAAAAAAATTGTAATAAAAAAAATTATTGCCTTGTTATTTTTACTTGAGCATTATTTTACAATGTCATTTTGTAACGTTTGCTAAGAAGTAAAATAATTTTAATACATCTCTGTAACCTGGCATTATCCTTGAAATACTGCAATATTCATTGCAGTAAGTGTGTAAGATATCTATGTTGCTAATTGAATTCAGTAAGTGTGTACGAGCCTGAGTACGAAGATTGTGCTGCTAAATTACCTTAACAAACATGTGTGTGTAGTCTCAGAAAACCTAATTTTATCTTGCTACAGATTAAAATTTAAAGCTTCGCCCGATAAGTTACACAGCGGAGCTAATGTTAAAGTATTTAGGACCTTGACTTGAGCATTAATCAAGACGGTTTCAATATAATCCACCTCTTCTATTTTCTTATTCCTTCAGGAAAGGACACAATTCGGACGAAACTTTAGAATGGCGCGTTTATGTTGAAATATATTTGTAGTACATTAACTATTAGGAATAAAGGAGGGAATTATACCATAAGCTTCGAAGTTCTAAGTAAAGTCATCGCAGTGTATTTTACTTTCTTTTTATAAAGATTTGATTTTACAGAAATTTGTAACTATTATTTTTAAATTATAGGTTTAAAATTCTTAAAATTTGATAAAAAGGTACTGCATTTTGCCAGTTTATTAACACTATAACGATTAACTCATTCTGTCTTAAAAAAAAAAAAAAAAATTGGAGTAATTTTTCAACATTACGCTAAATTAACTCATGTGATTACTAACATTATACGAAACCCTGCAAATATCACCATGATTATTTTAGGCGCAATCACACTGTTAATTTAAGCTAACGTTATTTATGAAAAATTAGTTGCAAAGGACTTTTTATTTTCATTCTGCTAATTAAACTGATAAAAATTTTTTTAAAGGTGTCACAGTCGCTAAAGTTCTTATGTTCATAGTATTACGTTAAAAAACCAATACTTAAAAATCCATATTTGTTTATATATATCCTACACTTTAAATGTGATTTTTCGTAAAACATTTCCAAGAATTTGGTTTACATCATTTATCATGTGATATGATAAATTAATAAAATTTAATTAAATAGTAATAATTATAATTTAATTCTGCAGTAATTTTGGAAATTTTAATAATTACTGACCATAGTAGTATTACGACAGTACTGCAATAACTCAAAAGATATTCAATATTGAAATTACGATCTTGGCTTCGAAAACTTAATGCTACCTAAGTACACAAAGCAGAAAAAGAATTCTCAAAAAAATGCTTTTTGGACTTTTGGATAAAGAAAATAAAAATATCACTTATTTTAAATCTAGGAAAGACCGGGGCACTATTTGCAACTTATTTTTAATTTAATTTTTGAATTTTTTATTTTTATCGGTAAAGGGTATCATTGAAGTTCCTACACCTTTATCTACAAGCTAGCACAATGATTTTTCAAATAAATAAATAAATTATTAAAAATTCTTTTTATAGCAAGTGGTTTTGTCTGTTCATCTTAAGTTGGAAAATAAACCCTGAATCCGGGGCAAGTTTTTGCTGACTGTACAGTTGCAAATATTTCAACTATACTTTAAATGGTAAACTACTGGATAATAAATAGCTGGTTACATAAAATGTATTTATTATTGCAAGTTAAGAAAGAATAATAAAAGTAGGTAATTGGTAAGAGTGAGCAAGAAAGTAACTGGATATGGAAAGCAAATGTAACTTAATAATTTTATGAAAAACTGTAACTTAAGAATTTTACAATGGCATATTCCTTTATTTAATTATTATCTTTTAAACGGAAGACGTCATTGTTTGAACCACAGCAAACGTAAACAAAAGATGTAACATCTCCTTTGGTGCAGTCTTCATGAGCGCATTTCTTGCATTTCGAGGAAATCGCCCACTATTTTCTTGTTTTTTGTTTTAGACAAACTTACCCTGCCAATTTTCTTTTTTAGACTTTTAATGTTTTAATACTTTTAACATTTGAAAACGAAGGTCCAAACAGTCAACTTTCTAACTAGGATTGGATTTTGGTTTTTGTATCCCTTTTTATCTGATTCCTTTTGCAGTTTCTTCGCTTCTTTTTTGTTTTAGATAAATCGTTTTCCATTTACTAATGATTTTTAACGGCACTATCAGTCAGTAATAGATATTTGACTTATTTTGTTACACAGACATTTCGAATACAGAAGACCAGCTGCTTTCCATCGAGATACATGTTGGAATACGTGCCCCGTATGCTGTTGGAAAACCTGCCCCTTCGCGATATTGGAACTTCAATACTACCTCGACGAGTAGAAGTGTAAGCTGTGGAAAATGCAGACCGGTCTTCCCTACATTTGAAAAATAACTCACATTAACTAATTTTATTTTTGAAAGAAATAGTATGTATTTAAAATATATAGATTAAAACGCTTGAAAACTCATGAAGACCTTTTAATATTTATTCATTTATATATTATTTGCTCTCTCCGTTTGAAGACTATTAGGTAAATACTTTGAAAGTGATATCTAGTTATTCGTGTTTGTCACAGTACATTGAAAAGAAAAAGAAAGAAGACGCACAAATTCGAATAGTGTTCACTTTCGTCGAATTCGCTAACAATTTAGTGATTTTTTTTTATTTCCAGCGTATTTCACGTTTATTATGGTGTATTTTCATGCAGAAGTCATTTCCAGCTTGCATCCTGTATCCATTTTAAGAAGCAGGCTTCACAGATTTTAGAGAAATTTATTCATTCTACAGAATGTCCATTCATACTAGAGTTCTTATATTCCATATAGTGCAAAAATACATAAAAATGTCTTTTGTTGGCACTTTTATTTCATGCAATCCTCAAAGACTATAAATTTTCTTTCTACAATGAAGTCTTTTGTAACTGGTCATGCTCTAAGGAATACATAACAGAGATATCTTTACATACCACAAGTCTAGACTCGCCAGTTGGAATAGAATAAAAATATAAAAAAAAATCTTCTGTAGCAATAATGTAGAATTATTCCGTAAAGTTAGGTGCTAAATTACTTGCCTTTTAAAAGGTGCGATAACAAAAGGATTCACTTTATGTCTCGAAAGGCGTATCAAAAAGTCGCTTCTTCTTTTATGGTTTTCCATGCGTGTGCGACTGCTTTAAGCTTTTGAAATAATAGCAGAGAGCTACGTTGTCGGCAAGTCGTTATACGTTCCTTCTTTGGTAAAGTAAAATGCATTAGAGTGTTATATGGTATATGTGGTTAAGAATAGTATAACTGGAGATTATCATTGTGCAGGTCGGATTTCTTTCTGCGGCTAATGCTAGTAAAATTAATTTCATTAATAGACTAGTATTCCAAATTATTTTTTCCTGTTTGTCACTATTTTTTATATATATTCATTTAGGCTATTTTGCGATATTTGTAGGTACATATCTTAATTGAGAATTACAATTGAGGACACAATTTTGTCATCAAAAGTCATCATTATAAAAAAAAAAGTGATTACCGCTGCAAAAAATTCAAAGTACACTGAATAAGTACTAGGTTCGTTAAAAGCAGGTGCATTGTTTCAGTGCAAATCACTCAGTTTGAAATTAAACAAGGAGATGGATTGAATATCTTTTGTCTTATGCTACTAAAATACGAGGCTAACGAGATGGAATTATTATATCGAGTGCTATTCCTCGATTGTTGCGGTTTTATATGTAAATCTCATCCTCAAGTGGTGGATAAAGTGTTTGACTATATTTGTTGGTCGTTTTGTTGCGTATAAATAAAATATATTTCTAAATTTTCCTATAACAAAACAAAAAGGCTGTCGGTTGTTCCTGCAGTTGTACTTTTACTCTAACTAATTAATAATCGCACCATAATGGTGTCACGCTATAGATAGATTATTCTTTGCTCCTTCTGAAATTTTGTTCGATGCTATGACTTAGAAGAATTTTGAGTGTATTTAATCAACATCTTTAAACGAATTATAATTATTTTTTGTGCTAAATTTCTTCCTGAATAGAACATTTTTTTAGTAGAAGAATAGTTTTCAAAGAAAGAGAGTGTGTATCATAATTTTATTTAGTATATGCCTTAATTTATTTTTAACTGCTTCAAAAGTAACTCTAGCATTCCTAAAAAATACACCAGCTTTAAAATATTTAGAGAGATACACTTTCATATGCTAGTTTTTTGTAAAAAAGTTACTTATTAGTGTGTATATGATGTGAAGACTGTCAAAGTTAAGAATACTTAAATGTTTTATCATACACTAATGCCTCTTAATTCACTTTTTTAAATACATTAGAGATTAGTTAGCCTCTACATGTTTATTTTCTTAATAAATTTCACGACTAATGTACATATGAGTAGAATGTTTAGCCATTTGGAAGTTTATCACTCTAACAAACATACAAACTCATGAAAATTGTTGAAATGTACTCATGCTATGTATTTCATAAAAGTATTCATAAAAGAAGTGTCTATAAAGCAGCATTTTTAATATTAATTTAAAAAAATCTCATGTGGACAACACATGATTTCCTTGCATGTCTATTAACTCAAAAATATTTTTAACGCACTTCTTTGAAACTTTGTTTGAAAGAGATAAAATACTGCAGTAATACTAAGCGATTTCTAGCGAAATATTTCCGATATCGCCAAGCGGTGTTCAATTTGAAAGACTTGTTTTTGACACTTAATTTGGCTATATTTCGACAAAAGCCGACAAGCTTGAGATAGTTTGCGAGATTTTGGGAATAGCCAAAGTAGTAATTGACCACAGACTTTCAATGAAATACATGCACACGTAAACCGAAAGTAGCCAAGCTTGGCGACTTTTGGCGTAATTCTTGAGGTAAGCACGTGACCGTGGTCGGATCATTAGCTAACTATAGGGTAGGACGGTATTCTGCTTGAAATGGATGAATGTCCCTAAAACTGCTATTGACCGTAATGTGTTGGAAATTTTTAGAATACTTCTGTAGCAGAACTATGAATGATAAAGACACTTATTTCGTTAGAGAAACTCATTTTGAAACCCCTAACAGCATATACAACTCAGTCGTATGAAATAGCCTAATACCTCTAAAATAGCTATTAATGAATTTCTGTCCATAGAGCGTAATGTATATAAAATCTTTTGGGTGGCCCTGTAGATAAACTATCCAATCGAATGGGACCGAAAGGGGAGGTGCACAACTAGATGTTACAAAATTCCTAAATGATAAAGACATAAGTTTCAACATTCTAATTTTAATAATTTTTGAGATATGTGAATTACATACACGTTCATACATACGTACGTACAGGCGGCATGGAAAAACTGGTCAAAATAGACTCGGGTCGGTCAAATTGTTTGCACACGTGTTTGTAGCAACGTGCATGCTATGTACGATGACATGTATCCAAAAAATTCATAGAAGTAAATTTAGAGGTAGTCAAAATCGGTTTTTTTCGTCGAACTCTGTCCCCCGAAATTTTTCGGGATCACATTACTTCCTTATACTCCGTACAAGGAAGTAAAATGAAAGGCATATAATTTATGTTGCATAAATATTGATGACTATAAAATAAGATTTTAAAATATTAATTAAAAAATAAATGCCTATTTATATAGTTTATATCGCATAAAAATTTAAAATCATTTGAAAAGAACATCATTTGAGAAAACAACAATCATTTGCAATTATTTTCCTTTAATGTAATTTTTTTTCCATCTACAAAGAAAACTACTGCAATTTAAGTTCAACAAAAACATTAACTTATATAGAATAAATTAAAATTAAATAAAATATTGAAACTCAATGCAATTTTTAATTTTCAAAAATGTCCATCATTTTAAACATTATTAAAACAAATGAAAAAAAAAAGAATTACTTCTCTTTTGTTATATGTATGTATGCAGGTTCCTTTTCACGAACCTTAAGAAAGTTAGACCTAACTCATTCCGCATCTGTCGTTATATTTATGCATAAGAGTAGCTTATAAACGTGCACAAAGGAAAAAAAAAACACACACAAAAAGCCGATGTAAAACAGCCCGTAAACCATTTTTCTCACATTGCGTCTAGACATGCGTAATGGGTTGTAAGAGAACTGAAAGAATGAATCTGTTTTTCTGCTTGAAGATGACTCTAAATAACGACGGACTTAAAGAGATACAATCACAAAGAGTGTATACTTTCTTGAAAGAAATATTCAAGTTTTGTTTTGTGTTTACTTGTATGAACAGATATAAGATACTTTACAATGTTTTATGCAATGTCTTTATGTTGATTTTGTATAAAGGAAGACATGTCTGTGCTGAAAGAAATTTAAGAAAAATGTGATAAAACATTTTTTTTTTCTAGTTTTGAATCTGTTTGGCTAGCGTATGTTGAACTTCCTAATGGAATATTTTGAATTCCCTTTCTTGATGATTCTTAAAAATTTCAACTTAATTTAAACGGGTCTTAACAAAGTGTACGCATCTACTTGTGCTAAATTAAGTTTATTAAAAGAATCGATTTGCATTTTTTTATGCTTGTGAAGTTTTAAATCTGCCCAACTAAATTGTATTTTTGTATACATGCGATGGTGTAAAACTGTTATTACATGTTACTACGTTAATTACATATTTTAATAGATTGTAATTTTTTTCTTTGCAATTTTATTACAAAAATGATCAAAACATACCTTTGAAATGCTTCAGAACGTGTTGGGTAATTCTGAAGGCATTTATGAATATTTCAGGTACATCGATGAATTCCGTTTGAATATTTTCAATTACATAAAAAATAGAGTGTTATAATAAGTTTCTTATTCTACTTTATTGCGATTAACTTAATAATTTTAACTTTTTCATAAAGTGTATACAAACACCTACAGATTTTGTCCTTAAATCTATCATGTGTGTTACATAAAAGTATTGATTAGTTCTTGCAGTGGTCAGTTCGTGGGTTATTTAAATGGAGGTTCACAAAATAAGTTTCGAAAATTAAGTATGAAGATACGATGCAACTTACACGTTGAAATATATTTGCGTTTCCAGCAGTAAAAGGTAAACAATGCATGTAACTGAAAGAACACTGATCTTTGGTATAACATTTTGTCACCAAGATAAGTTTCAGCCGGTGTCTTGTTTCATTTTATTTCAATTATTTTTTCAAAGGATGATATTGAAAAACGAGACTGCTTTAGCTCCGTAATACTTATTTTACTCCCATCTTAATTATTTACACCAGTTTGTGAGAAATTTTTGTAGTGTAAAATGATACTTAAAGAAAATTAACCTACAAAAAATATAACTAAGCGAACATAACAAACCAAGGGAGAATCCGGAAGAGATAACCGCAAAAAAATTCTCTGTGTGCCCGCTCAAAATGTGCGAACGGAATGATATCTTACTTCTGCCGGGACTGTCTGATTCTGTTCTCAGAGACCGGATCAGAAGGAATTATTTCCGCTCGCACGTGCGAGCGGAGGAAATACTGTACTGTAGTTAATTGCAAAACAGTGCGTTAGCTAGAAGCGTATTTAATAATAGTGGGGGCTGTGGTGAGAGTAAAACTCACGTTTTGAATTCACAAAATCTAGAAGTATACATAATATTTTCTAAATTCTTAAAAGTGTCTAATAAGTTTAATTTTTTAAATTTTTTCTTTGGTGTTTGCGTGCTCTTGTGCGCAAATGGAGGAGCCGCCACTTGGTTCTTGTATTCATTGAATGCACGTTCGAAGTATTTTTAAATGTGTATTTAATTCCAGAACACAAAATATAAATTTTAAAGTACTGCGCATATTGAAAAATGAAATTTACACATTTAGAAGTTTATAAAAATAATTGAAATTTTTCTAAGTCTCTTTACATAAAATATAATACTACTACTAATAATAATTTACCTGCAGAAGGCATACAGTCTATTTATTATGCATATTAATTAATGTACAGCTGCGAAAAAAAAAACGCCCACTTGTACTTTTTTCGGCCGTCGTTCGTCGTACAGCAAAGTTACAGATACCAATCATTTACGATTGACGTACTCTTTAATTTGCTATGCATAAAAATTGCATAAGGGGCCATCTACATATTCAAATTAGCACCAACTTTTTTTCCCCCCAATAGATCCCAATCAAATTCATTCACTTCATATTTCAAATATTTAGCTTATTTTAACCCCGGATACCAATTTTCAAAAAATTCGAACTGAAAATGAGTGAGCTTCAAAATCCCCAACCCCCTACGTTAAAATATTTTTCATACTTTAATTCATATCTCAAATAATGTTGATAGTAAGAAGCTGACTTTTATTCGTACAATTAGAAATAAACGACCAAAAGATAATTTACTATTATTATAATTTTTAATAAAATATTAATATGAATTATTAAATGAATATTCAAAAAACTTATGAATAGCGACCTCGCCAAATTTCGATGGAAATAGATGCAGGAAGTAATAATATATCATGGGTGTGCAAAATTCCAAATTTTTACGTTCAGTAGTCTAATTTATATTAAATAAAATGTGTTATTCTCATGAGTTAAGGGACGATATATAAATTTATTAAGTGATAATTTTTTGAAAATTGCGTAAAATAAACGTAAATTAGATTTATTTTGTGCAAAAACACAGTAAAGATAGCGGTATTAAATATAATACCAAATTTTGAAGCAAATAAATTGGCGTTTTTTACAGCTTGATGCTGATTCTATAAAGCGTCTATTGAAGCGTTTTCTAACCCCTCCCCCCAACACACAATAAATTATTTTCCACGTATAGAATTAGATGCATTAGATGAATGTCTTCCAATACAACATCCTATTTCTGAAAAACTAACATCATCAACATTCAGGCATGAATTTGACCTTTTTTAATATTGGGGACACCAGGTCTCTGGAATTCCCCATACTTAAGTCTTGTAAGAATATTGCACATTGCAGACGATAATATTAAATGAAAAAAGTGAAATAAAAAACACAGTGATGATATTGGGTCGGCAAAAAAGTAATTGCGTTTTTTACGTTAAATTCAAACAAATAAATTTTCAATCATGAAGCCATTCTTCAAGTTCGATTCTAGCTGAGTAATATTCATGCTTGTATAGTCAGAAGAGCAGAGAACAGCCTCTCACTCGTGGCAACATTTCATCTGTCTAAGAGAACCTTCAAATACTCGGTAACAGTTCCAAAATTACAAAGATTTTCAAAATCGTGAGCAGTCGTTTTGTATTTTTTATTTAAATCATATGTACGAAACAAAGGAAGTTATGGACTCACGGGTCATTTGGACCATTGACTAAATATTCTAATTTCTGCCCCTGATATTCTCATTACAAAAAAACTTCAAGACTAGAAACAGTGTTTTCCTTGAAAATATTATTTATTTCTTAAAACTTTCGTGAGAAAAATTAATGAAAAGTGAAAAGTTCGGAAGCTACAAATAGCGTTTTTCAATTTGCTGTAAGCCCCTTAAAATCGAGCAAAAAATAATTTGCAATATCTCCAGAAATTATCGCAGAAAATTATTGAAAATTTATATTTGGGGTAATTTGAAGGTTTTCTTTCGTTTAATAAATTCAAAATAGAGTGTTGCCATTGAGGAAAACTAAGTTGATGCAGAATTAAATATAAAGGCGGCCCCTTATGCAAAAATTAACAGTAAATTAAAGTATACGTTATTTGCAAACGAATGGTATATATAACTTTGCTGTACGACAATCAACGGCGAAATAAAAAGCAAGTGGGCGTTTCTTCTTCCTGAGCTGTACAACATAATGAAAATTTTGCATAATGTTTTCTAGACCTTGATTACAAATTAAAAAAATACTATAAAATAAAGTGAAGAATCAGAATTTATATGGGTGCTAAATATCGCAAGATTGAATTATACTAAGCTATTTTTGCCATTCTTATTTTTTAAAAAGACGTTTTTTATGTTTTTATTTCATGAAAGGGTCATTTTAAGTACCAACTAGAGGTCAGCGCCGCCGCGCTACGCCGCCGCCGGGCATTTGTACCACGCCACCGCCGCCGAGGTCTAGGCCGGCGGGCCGACAAAGAACGTCGATTGTATGCCGCAGCGTACAGTCAGCTTCAAAACTTTAAAAAAAAAATTGTACCTAAACTTTCAACTGCTTATTTTTTTCTGGATTCTTCTTAACCTTTTACTGGCTAATGTTTTCAATTGAGAACATCAAATTAAATATTTTTTGAAATATTAAATTTTATGAATATTAACTTGAAAAAAAAGCAGATAAAGTTAAAAGATGACTTGATTGTTTCAAACGCAAGTTGTATTTATATTAGTGGGAAACTGGAAAAAGAAATCTTAAAAATATACATTTTCATAAATTTTTACAGAGCAATCTTCATCCCCCCCTTCAAACTTAATTTATATCTTTATTTAAATTTAAATCTTTCACTAATTCTTAATATTTCGCTTATTATTTAAGTCATTGGTCCACAACACCCTGGCGGATCAAATAATACCGGACCGCCAGGGAAAATCAAATTCTTCAGATTGTATTTACTTTGGTGTATTTCTCTCGGGTTTTTGCGATTTAGACATGTTTGTGTTGATTTATACCTTTGTAACAGAAGAAATAGTGTACATCTTTTTATATTTCTCTTTTTGTTGTTGTTGTTGTTTATTAAAGATTTCAAGATCATCCATTAAAATTGCAGTCATAAAATAGAGAATAAATGTTCTTTCTTTAAAACTATTCCAGACAACAACTCTGCCGGTTGAAATGATGCATCACTTTATATTCATTTATTTTTGTGTGTAACTGTATTTTATTTTGGAGGCATATTTAAATACAATTAAATTAAAGTTATTAAATCACACCAATCTAATTTAGAAACATTCAACGCCCTCGCCCTCCCACCCTCAGCGGGCCGCGATAAAATTATCAAACGTTGGCCGGTTCGTGGCTATAAAAAGGTTGGAGAGCACAAATTTAAGCTACCCATCACTATATCATGACTGCCAACCGTTCCGATTTTATCTGATCAATTTTCACCACTATTTTTGAAAAATTTTATTTAAATTAAAACTATTGACTTGTCTTAAGTTCAAACTACCATGGAAGAATTTGTGGTGGACAGGGATCGAAATTTGCAGTTACCCTCTACAAACAAATTTTTAAATGGGCAATTAAAACCACTCCTTTCTAGAAATACGGTTTCTCATTTTTGGAAGAATGCAACGGTATATGGGGAGTCATTTACGTTATCTATCTATCCTAAGATACGGAAGATTTTGATTAATAGTTTTGTTAACAAAAACGCTTAACAAATACTGTTTTGGAATGTAAAATTGACACAACCTTTGTATAATAACACATACACACATAATAGCACATTTCAAATGAAAAACCAAATCTACAAAATTTAGAACTGACGATAAAGGTGCATGAAAAACTTAAATTGATGATTTCTTTTTGAATAAAATATATTGGAAATGTTACTGTTTATATTTTTATGGTAAGAGTATAAAGTAATCTCATGTATTCATAATCAGCTGTTAATTTATAATGAGTTTTAGCTAAATTTAATAGCTTTCTTTTCTTATTTAAAATTTATAAAAACTTAAAAACAAAGTTATGCAACTAAATCTTTTAACCTTTTTATGTGGAGAAATTATTATATATATATTTCATTTAAAAAAAAAAAGATGGAGAGGGCTTGAATTGAAAACAAACTATTTTTAAAATGCAGTCATTAGTTGTTCAGATTTCTTTTTTAAACGATCCAGAGGAGGAAATTATTTGAAACATTCATAAATAGTATTTATCAACAATGTGCTTTATTATACAGTTTTTGTCAATTTTACATTTTAACTCCAGTCTTTGTTAAGAGTCATTGTTATAAAATATATTAATTTTAAATCGTCCTCATCTCGGGATAAGTAGGCAGCCTAATTAGCGCCAGTTATCGTTTCACCTTTCTCATTGCATTATTCCGAAGACGGCAGGCAGTGTTTCTAGAAGGCAGTGGTAAAACAAGAGTCAGTTGCCCCTCGGTGAACCAAGAAAAACAACTATTCTCATTTTTACCTCTTATGTTGAAAAAGCAGTTTCCTACTCTTATTTTAATTCTGAACTTCTATTTCCATTTCCGAATGGTAATGGCAATTTTATGAATAAACGTTTGACAACTTATTTTCATTGTAACGGCCGCATGTTCTTAAAAAAATTGTGTAGCCTGGTTCAAACGCAGGTCGTGTCCGTCGACCTAACCGTTCGGAGTTTTCCGTTGTTTCTTCCGAAATGCTTGTTAGGACACCTTAGACCCCCCACGGAGAGAACTAAACACATCGGCCCAGAGCCCACATGTAGCTAATTGGTCGTAATCCCACAACAACAGAAAATCATACTCGACTAGTTTTCATATTCTTAAAAAATATTTTAACGTCAATTTATACATAGGTGTGTGTGTGTGTGTGTGTACGCTTACGCCCATTTTCATTATGCTCTTTTTCAAAAAAAATTTCCACGCCGCAGCGCGCCGCCGCCGCCGGGTTTCTGAGGTCATCACGCTGCCGCCATGAATTTCCGTGCGGCGCAGACCTCTAGTACCAACAACCAGACATACATACAGCATCTACAACAGCCAAAGTTTACCCGAATTATTATTCTACCTAATCACTCATAATTTAATCTGTCATTTATAAATTCCATTTCAGAATTCCAACAACATTACCATTTAAGAAAAGTTACGATGATGCATGTCTTTCATGTTGGCAGCATGTGTATGAACTACACTTTCTATCTCATATCCCTGTAAAAAGATACGCTGTCGAACCTTTATCTCACTACTTGGCTGTTAATCACTTCTCGGGAAATCTGTTAGATGGAAGTGTATAATCAAAGTCATTTTCAGTGTAAATTGGGTTTTTTTCGCTCTTGCATAACACTTTTTTTTCCTTCTCCTGGCGGACAAACAAAATGAAATCCGCTGCATCAACATTTCACGTGTCTCTTGTCAACACTGATGCGTCATTAATCATTTTTCTTTAATGTGTTTTTATGTGGACCGGAGAGTGGGGAACTATTTTTGTCTGCGATCTGTGTGTCTCGTCTTAAGGTCTTTTTTTTCTTATTAAGTTTAGTTATCCTCTTTAGAATTGATTCTACGTTTCATTGTCATATTTTGTCTTTCGAAATAAATGAGGTGTTTTACGTATTGTTTTCGCTTTGTAAATGACATGTACCATTTCCGCTAGTAATTACCGAAAGAGACGGTGATTTAAAAATAGTTGTGATAGGAAATAAACTACTCTGAAATGGTAGTGTTGAATTTTTTTAGGGGGGGGGGTGGGAGTCATGTTTTATGCGAAATAAATTTCCAAAATTATTTATTTTCTTTTTGTAAGTATCAAAATATTTAAAAAAATTGATTAAAAAATATATCAATATTATAATATATATTGACTGAGAATTATTTTTAAAAATGTTCTTTTAGAGATAGATTCTTTAAATTTGTACATACTCTTGAAAACTAAGGTACTACTACACTCTTATGGATCACAATAAATTTGATTTACGCACCTAAAATTGTAATCTGTTTTTATTAAAGCATGTGTTGTTTTAGAACTAACTTCACATAGTATGGAACTTTTAAAAATAAATGTAGTTTCTACAATGAGTACAATATTTTTAAAATTTTATTCCTTGCTATGGAAATGCTATGAAGTAATAGTGATTTAATATTACAACTAAACATCGAAAAAAATGCAAATTCTTTCGTACAGAGTATACATGATGTGATAGTAATTGGTGACATTATAAAGAGCTTTCCTATATTTATCTTTAATCTATTTAAAGTAGTTTCAAATTATGAATCTTATGAATATTTGGTAGCATGAAGTTTACTAAGTAATTTGCTATGAATTCCAGGTACTTCTAAATTGTGCATTTTCCTGTAAATATTTATAGCAAATGAAATGGTACCAAAAATCGAAACTTTTTGAATGTGATGTACAGCTACCGTCTTTCTTCCTCGGTGATAGTAGGATTACGCCCTTGACCATATTTATGCTTTAAGACTGTAAACGTATATTGGAGTGCAATAGTTAATTTGGAGATTTAAATACCACCATCCCAGAAATTTATCTCGATTGATTGGCATTTGAATTTCGATGACATTTGTAACTCATAAGCACCAAAAATTCTTACACATTTTTACAAGATTACTTATGTTAGTGTACTTGAATCAATCATTATTTTAAACTGTTTACAGGAAATGTTGCAATCTTGAATGATTAAAAGGAAAGATGAAGATGAAGTTCAAATTCGAACACAGCTGGTTAAATATGCACCTCGAAGCACTTTGTTAGAACAATATGAAAAAGTCTAGTTTAGCCATTTTATTTTTCTATGGAGGCATGCATTTACTGTATTTTATATTCTTCTAATTATTGCAGTTTAAACGAATCTCTAATAAAGTTTCAGCTGAAACACAAGTCAATCTCGTTATTAAAACACCTACAAAATATCTCGATAGATCTGAGTTTATGTGTGAAATTGAAGTTCATATAATCCTTCAAATTTTCGTCACTAAATAGATGGTAAATCTCAATCATTCACATTTATTTATTTATTTGGAATAAACCAAATGAATTTAAGAGTATTTGTAATTCAAATGCTTTCGTGTAAAATTATTTTTTTCACGTTATTTTACGTAGTACAGTCGCTAGATATCTATGATATGGCAAAAATAATAAGCAGAGTAAATAGAAAAGAATGTAATTTTTTTTATCATATCCAGCATTTTTATTCATAACTATTTCCATATGCTTTTGGTGTACAAAGAGTTATTTGAAATGAGATAGTTAGTACTGTTGTGCTACTTCATTGGGGAATCAAAATTAACCCTGTTTCAATGTGCATTCTTAACATTTATTATGCAATTAATTTGGAAAGTACTGTAGAGTTAATTGTGCTTAAATCATAATTTTTAAAGCTGTCCTTTTCAAAATATTTTACCGAAAGACAAAATGGAAATTCCAATATAATATGCAATGAAATCTAATTTATCCTATAAACATATATTTAAACCTTTCGGCAAACTTATAAACCTAGCAGCTATAACAGTTTTTTCAGAATATTCCTCACGTTGAAAACATTGAATAATATCAGATTTGAAGAAGAGAAGTGTATAAAGACAAATTTCTTCATGAAAATACGCATCTCAGTGCCCAACTGCAGGTACTTTTCAATAACTAAACAAATAATTTTAGATCTGTGCACGAATCTTGGTTCCTTCTAAGATTTTCAAAGCTACAAATTTGATTTGTTTGTTTTTCATTCGATCTGACCCATGCTTGTCAAAGTTTATTTGGACCCTCAGGTAGTCGTAGGCGATCGGAAACGGATTTCGAATGACATAAATTCTTTCCTACTTTTTTTTAAACAAAAAACAAGCTCCTTTAGAATTGTGATAGTTTTATTACTTTCTAGATGCATGTGAAAATAGCTTGCATGTAAATCTGTTAAATTCTAAGGATTACTGACATTTTCTTTATTCAGCTTACCAGAAACGAATTTTTGGAATTAGATGTGTCTTTCTTTTTAACCATTCAAATGTAAATAGTGCTAAATTGAATGCATTTTAATGCTCAGAAATAAGAGATTTTAAGAGATAATTTTCGCCAAATCCTAAACAAGGAAATTCATCGTAAAAACAAAATTTGTTCAAAGAGCAATTGAACAATAAAAATTAAAATGCAGTAATATTGATGTACTTTCTTTTGAATGATAACATGATAGTTCAATAAATTTGTATATAAAAAATTCTAAGTTGCTCTAATTTGTTTATATCTTTTGAGGACCAGTACTAGTAAAGGCAAATCAAGTTTGCAGCCTCAAAAGAGTTGTGCTGACAAGATTATGTGTGAAATACTGCAATAAACTCCGACTTTTTTTCCGTTTTAAATGTAACACATAAACTATGATTATAAGGAGAAAGATTTTGTATTCCTCATTTTTTGAGAGCCTTAAATTTGCATTAATTTGTACTTATCGGTTGCTTTTTACATTCAGTAGTTTCAAAGTTAGAAAATTTAAAATATGGGCCAAATTTTTTCAATGAAAAAAAAGTTTTTCTTATTTTTGAGTCGAATATAGGGAAAAGTATTTACTTCAAAAAAGAAAAAAGTCACATTAAAGAAATTTGTCGTTTGTTAGCTTTCATTTAAAAGAAAAATGAACGCCCTTAAAAGTAAAAAACTAAATTTGCTCTGATGGAGCAAAATTAGTTCGGAGGGTTTTAAAAATAGAACATGTTTGTCTTGGTTTTATATCATTCGGACCTAATTTTGTTCCTTGGGAGCAAATTTAGTTCTTCTTTTTTAAGCTTGAAGCTTGTATTCAGGAAACGCATATGTGATGGCACAGTCGGTAGTGCCGGTCCGCCGTTATTGCCAGTATACGCAAGGGGCTTGAAAAAGTACGTTAATTGTAACTACGTGGTTACGCGCGATGCACCTTGCAGGAAGTCTGACATCTTAATGGCAATGTACTGGCTTTACGGCCAGTGTCATCTAGCACTTAGAATGGCCCAGTATATTTATTATGGCTAAAGTGTAATGGCATAGTACCGGTCATCTTTAAAAATAAATTCACTTTCCGAGTACCTTAACAAGCAGTGGTGGCTCCTCCATTAGACCACATGAGCACGTAAACCCCCAGAGGAAAAACTAAAAAATAAACACATTAATAAATTAAATAAAAAAAATAAGTACATAGACTTTTGTAAATCAAAAATGTGAGTTTTACTCTACCCCCACCCCCTCACTATTATCAAATACGTGTATTATAGCTAACGCCCTGTATCGTATGTTACTACAGCATAGTATTTCGTCGCGCGCACGTGCGATCGGCCAAATGGCCTTCTGAATCGCTCTCTGAGAAGAGACGGGGAGCGAGTTGCACAAGAAGTAAGGCGCTGTTGATATCACACCGTTCGCACATTTTTAGAGTGCTCATGGACGATATTTTTGCCGTTATCTCTTCCGGATTCTCCCTTGGTTTGTTATGTTCGGTTAGTTAATCCATTTTTTTTTCATTTTCTTACTATTTCCTTTATTTTTATCATTTTTTACGAATTAGTGTAAATAATTAAGATGGGAGTAAAATAAGTGTTTCGGAGCTAAAGCAATGACATTTTTCAATATTATCCTTTGAAAAAAATATTGAAATAAAAAATCAAGACAATACTTTTGTCAAAATTTATATTGGTGACAAAATGTAAGACAAAAGATTAATTGTTTTCTTTCAGTTGCATCATTGTTTTCTTTTAAGTGCTAGAAAAGCAAATATATTTTAACTTGTAAGGTGCGTCGTATCTGCATATTTAATTTTCGAAATTTATTTTTGATCCCCATTTAAATAACGAGCCGCCACTGTTAACAAGGACTATAAAGTAACGCCCCAAAGACGAAATAGAGCTAACCAACAATAATGCTGCCACAGTGCTAAAATAATTGCAGGAGTTATTACTTTACAACTATTTATTTTTTATGTTTAGTTTTGGAACAGTACTGAGCACTGAAGTTACTGGAACCTTGAAAAGCATTAATGTCACAATTAGTTATGGAATTGCATTTTCGTCGTTGAATTTTCATTTTCATTTTGAATTTTTAATGAAATAAAGAATATTGTACTAGTCAGAAGTTAAATAGTGGAAAAACAAGCAAATTTAAGTGTTGTTAGCATAAACATGGAAGTTCAGAGAAAAAAAGAGACAGTAAAAAAAAATAGTTTGAAATTTGAGAACAAATCATAAAATTCACAACGCTTTCCTAAAAAAGATTTTCCCCAACACAACAATAAATTATATTTTTAGAATGCACTGTAGAATTTCTATATAAAAATCATACGGTACATTAAACGTACTGAAAATTGAAAGAATATTTTCAGCAATATGTTTTATGAATAATAAACATAGTAATTATGATATTTTTATGATTTTTATGATTAAGATGAAAAGAGTAAATAGAGTCAGTCGTATCTGCTAACATATAGGGAAAATATATGTCTACTTACTACTTGAAGAGAAATAAATATGAATAGAGGACTACAGTAAAAGTCATCACAATTTTCATTCTTAAATTTTCACATATTACAACACAGGCTATATCAGTATAAAAAATTTCACTTATTGCAACTTAAAAATACTTCTAACATACCTAAAAGTAATAGTTTGTAATATACTTTTAAGAATACTAAGAGATTTTACCTATAGAAAATACTTTTATCTGTTCATCACCCATTAAAAAAAACCTTTTGTTTTTATTTTATGCAATTTTTATTCTGTCAAAATATTCGAAGATTTGAAAATTTCAAATTCATTAAAGCAGCCCAGAAAATTGGAGACTCGCTTAGAGTTTCCAGGTTTTTTCACAATGTTCAGAGAAACTCAAAAAAAAAGTGAAGAGAAAAAATATTTATGCCATTACTCCAGAATTTTTCTTTGGAAAGCGCCCCGGTGCAAGCTCGATAGCTTTGTATTGCCTTTGCTTCAACAATCTTGACCCTGCTTGTTAAATTCATCACTGCCTGGAAGCAATGCATTCTAACATAAGCAGACGAGAAAAGAGTCAGATTTTAGTTTTGGAGCACTTTCTAGAATAAATACATATCGTATATTTTTGTGAGTATTTCCGAATGTTAGGCAGTCTAACTCCTGTTATCTGTATTTAAATGCTTGAAAAGGACTTTAGTTTTTAAAATATTATTTCTTAGTTGATCAGAGTAACTCGACAGTCAAATTAATTAGTTAAATGAAGGTTAAGAAGTTTCAGAAATCATTTAATATGGCTATCAATTTGATGAACAAAAGTTTTAACCCTTTTTAAAAAATATTGATTGCTAGGCTAAATGAAGTTAGCTGTTAGTTGAAATTTTTCTGGCTGTATTTTGTGGTTAGTATGGCGTCTGTCAATAACATACACAGAATTTTAAAATACATTGCTTTTTCTATATTTTATTTATTGTTTACTGCTTCAATCAACTTAAAATACATCAACTTAATTTTCATACTGATTTATTTGTGTAATGTTACTTTTATGCAACGAAGTCATGAAATTTCGGTTTGTGGTCCAATGAAAGCGATCGGCCTTCTATGGCACAATTGCTGTCTCTGAACAAGAACAGACTCTATAACAATAGTTGTATTTGCATCGTTTGACGAACTAACTGGTGGAAGCTTACCTGGTTCTCTTCGATTAGCAAGTATGGGGAAAATTCTCATGAAAATGACGGTCGGATAGTAATCATGTCTAAGGATTACCAAATGTTTAAAATATGCACTCGTCACTATTATACGCACTTACGATGTAAATAATACGCGATGCAAATAATATTACGATGGAAATGCACGATTATACGTATATTTTGTAATGTGAACTTTCAAAAGTGGTAGCATAATTTTGTATATATGGTGTTATCTAATATGCAGTGAAGTCCAGTAATTTACCAAAGCTATTGTTTTCATGATATTTTGATTTTTCGTTTCTTTTTTTCCCTTAAAGTGGAAGTGTTTCTGCATGAAGTCACATAAAACCTTGACAAATTTGCCGAAACGGTAAAGAAAGAAGTCATTTTATTTCATTTATTACCACTTTGTGAAAGGTAAACTTATTATTTGGGATTAAAAGAGTAGAAAAAGTGTCCAGTGATTGTGTATTTTTTAAATGGTAAATGAAAATAATAAAACTTGATGTGTGTCAAGCTTCTGAACCAGAAAGTTTAAAAGTTCACTGTTACTCTAACAAAAAATGCAATATCAACTTCTTACTTCTAATTTAGTTCCTCAAGAGAAAAATATATGGTATAGAAACAAATATAATATAAAATAATTTGTTTACAATCTACAACATAGGGATGGACACGAGACGACATTTTGTGAGACGAGACAGAAATTTACAACTTTTTTGCGAGACAAGAGATATGGGGATTTTGTGAGACGAAACAAAGCTTTTTCGGTTGTTTTGCGAGACGCATATTTTTCGTCTCGCGTCGATCCCTACTACAACATCAGAATATTTAACTTTGTAAAACTTTTTTGTATTTTCAACAAGATAAAAAAGAGTGCTTCTAGTATAAAGGAAGTGTAAATTCTTTTATAATGGTTTAGGTATAAAAAGTCTAATTATTAGCAGGATAACCGAAAGTTCTTCGAAAAACTTAATAGCCTAAATAAAATGATTGATATAATGTATAGAAAGTTTTTTTTATTATTTTAACTAAGTGATTATTTCGATAGTTTTTCTTTAAATCTTAAGGTGTAAAAACTCATTTATTAAATAAATTGTAAAAACACATCATTTTTTAAATTAAGAATTAGAGTATTTCATTTTTATTCACAATTTTTATTGAATACCTGCCATGCTTATTTATAAGGAGAAACGTAAATTCAATATTCATGAAATTATCAATTAATATTCCATGAAAATAACATTTGAATACCACTTTACTGAATTCACTAGTATTTTTTAACATATTTTACTGTATTTTAAAAATAAAAAGCTATTTAAAATTTTATATATATAACATTTTCATACAAGAAAATTTTTTCAGTAAAGAAAGTTTATAACTTTTATAACGTCTTTTCAGATTCCATTTGGAAAAACTGATTGTTTAAGCTATCTTATAATTGATGGCATGACTTTAAATTTCTTTAAAAATATTTTTGATGGTGAATTCTTTGGCTATTTCGTGCGTCTTATACACACAGTTGATTTCATTCTTGAAAATCTTCGAAAAATTCAATTGAGAACTTCGAAAAATTATTATTTAACGAGAGAAAATCATTAAGTTCTGCATTTTATGTAGTGGAAACTTAACAGAGCACATACTTTAAATAACATTGTAACGATAAATTGTGTGGGAATTTACCTTATTCCCACTTTGTTTATAAAATTAAGAACTTGTTTCAAACTATTCGTGTTTTAATAATTGTAAAAAAAATTATATATATATATATATATATATATATATATATATGAAAAATATTTTTTAATATAAACATAATTGCATTAAAAAAGACTTCAGTTTAGTCATTTTTATAATAATCTTTTAACAATTGAGATATTTTCATTCATTAAAAATCATTAATCAAGCATTCATGGTGATGTCAAAAATACACAAACGTTTGTTTGCATTATTTCGTACTTTGTTATTTTAGTATTCACTAACAATTTGTTAAAGCTAATAATTTTAGCATATTAATGTCACTAAAATTGTTCTTGGTGTATTTTAGTCTGGAATATTTTCAAACGAAAAACATACTGTACACTAACGAGATAAAATTAAGTCAATGTAGTACTAAGAAAAAAAAAGTTTAAAATATACTCTGATGTTTATTTATTTTCTATTAATATCTTCAGCCAATATTTATAGCCACTGATTGCCTTAAAATATAAATTATTTATAAAATCAACTATAGTATGAAAGAAGGGGTGCTTTAAGATTTTGCTAATTAGAAATTAAGCATACTATTATGTTGAAGATTAAATTAGTTCAAATAATTGAAGTGAGAAATATAGTTACATAACTATGTTTCACATAGCATTTGTTCAAAAAATGAGTTTTTTGATTTTACAGTAGCCTCAAATACACGCTTGAAGAGAAGTCCAACAGTTTGTCGTATGGGAGTATGCTTAACAGAAAATCGTATTTGAGTATGCTTAAAAATCATCAATTCACACTTGCCTATCAGTAGCTTCAGCACCTACGTGGCACACATTCGGTAGTGATAATAAAATCCATTGCTGTAAAGATGGAAATTTAATTCTTATACACCAAAATATATTTGGGCTGTTATGTACTCAGTAATGAATAGTCTATCCGGGTAAACTTGTATACTCGATGATTTACCTTGAAGTGAGCATAGTATCAACCCCAATCTTCCTCTTGCACATAATCAGCAGTTTTGAATAATGCCAGTAGGCACGTCAATGTGTATTGTAATCGGAAAAAAAAATAAATTAAATCGTACATTCTGTTAAAAATAATGTTTACGTATACAGCTTTCAGAAATCATTTGAAAATAAATATAGGATAAAAGATTTAAATATTCAAGCTTTTTATTCATTTAAATTTGAAAGAAAGGTATAAAGTAAAGTAATTAAAATATTTTGTAAAAAACACACATAAGAAGTAAAAGTAAGTCCTTTTTCCTTTTACTTCTTATGTGTGTTTTTTACAAAGTTTTTTAATTACTTTATCGTTTAACACCAGTATTTTGAGTGTTTTTTCAGTCAAGGTATAAAGTATTTTTTGAGAAATTTTTCAAGCTGAAACACTTTTTGCAACACACACATCCACCCTAGTTTATCCAATATCGGTGGAGGTACTTAGAAAATTTATAAAATATTACATTTTTTGCTTGGAATAACATAAAATGTTTTTAATCTTGGGGAGCGTAAATAGTTATTTCTATATGAAGTCAAAAGAAGTATTAATTAACATAAAAAAGAATAATTGTAAGTAATTGATTATTCAAACGAAAAATCACTGAAAATTGATAGTTCAAGCTAGAGAATTGTAACTAATTTAACTTTTTTGATTCTAAACTTAATAGAAAAAATAATTATAAATTCCTTTCTCCGGTTAGCTGTAGATAAACACGCGAGAAAATGGAATCGAAAGAATTTTCCGATGATGCAAAGATAAAGCTTTCCGATCAGTAGTTAGGAATGTATGAGTTGATATGAGAGAAAAGAACGATTTTTGGAAGAACACATTTAATAACTTTAAAAAAAGAGATTCGAAAAATTAAAAATAGCAGTACTCAGTGTCATTTTAAATACACGTGTATGCAAATTTGTAACTCGATCAGAAGTTAGAAAGTGGGTTAAAGTTCCATGATCTGACCAAGCATCATAAAATCTTGGAAAAATGTACCGCATAGTGCATAAATGAGGTTTTAACAATCTGTCCTAAAATTAATTTCTTAATAAATTAAAAAAAATATAACATAAAAAAAATTTAGTTTTTGCTTTAAATTTTTCCTAAATGCTAAGAATAAGCAATTCCTATATGAACATGTACAATTGGAAATAAGAAGGTTTTTGAAAAATAGCACAAATCACTTCAAATTTCGTATCACTATTTAATTAAAACATGAAAAATACACGGAACTTTACAGGCAGAATGCCAATATATTTTATGTGATCATTTATTCTACTTTAAATTTTAGTTTAAATATTTTTATTAAACTTTAGAATTGATTATATGTGGAATTATATTATACGCTGACTTTATTTTTCACAAATACATTGTTCTTACACTGAAAATATAAGCCATGCTCAGTGTCATCTAAAATATTGCCATCAAGAAAGCTACATAAAATGGCATTAAAAGACATTTCTAAATTTATAATTTTTTAATGCTCGTTATAATTTTTTAATGCTCTTTTACTATCAGTGTTCATTGGAGTTTTCTAAAAAAATATTTATTTTATTTGTTGACGGCTACGGTAACCGAAGATTTGTTCATTTCATCAAGAAGGCGCCTAGTAAGCAGGTCAGCGTTATCCCCTATGAGTGGTCTCCTAAATTTGAATAACTTCCAAATAAGAAACCCAACTCCTGAATTCTGCGAAACAGATAGAAGTATCGTTTGAACATGTATATCATTGAAGTCATTACAAATTTTGCGTGCACAAGCTGCCTTTTACTTGGAATGTCCACAGCAGACTCAGTTAAGAGATATATGCTCTCAAGCACTGTCGACTGATTGAACCAGTTTAATATAGTTCAAGTTTAAAATTCAATGAACTAATCAATTTCTTTTAATTAATATGCACATCTTTTTAGGTTGATATAGGAACACACTTATCTTCATGGATATGGAGATAAACACGCAAATTTTAGTGAAAGAAAAAGTTTCATTTCTCTGTTTTTTTAATATTTTCATTAAACAAATTAATGAGACCGATTAAATAAAGCTAGGAGTCAGTAATGAAAAGTATGAATGATAACTTAAATAAATTTTTAAAATCAGTGAATATACCCATTACATAAAAAATGTTTAATTTTTATCTTTAGTTTTATTGTTAAAAGTTGAGGATACAACAGTTAAGAGAACACTAACGTATGCCAATGACTTATCTTTCTGGAGTTTCTTTTAATAAAACCGTTTTGAATAAATAAACTTGTTTGTCATCAAAATAATTTTATTCATGAATTATATTTGATAGTTTTAATGATGTAAAAAATAATACAAGAGAAAAATGAAAATATAATAATTAACTAATGAAGATATAAACATGACTGCAGCCGAAAGGAAATTATTAAAAGTTAAATGCATAGAAATACTAAACATTTAATTTATTTATAATCAGCCATATTCCAGTAAGAAAATTCATCAAAAATTTAAAACTCTAACCAAGCAGTGGCTTACTCAAATAAATATAAAAATTACAGTTAGATTACTGTTCTATGCTTATTTTTTTTATAGGAGCTTAACCAAATACTGTTAATTTAACTGCCATTATTATTTCCTGTCATTAACGCGAGTGCATTTATATTTTTCTTCTCATATTAACTTATTTAAACATTTTCACAAAGTGTAATTTTTAGCACGTACATCAAGCATATTTTAAATTTATAATATTATCTTCCGGTCATAAGAATACACTGAATCCTATAAAATTAAACATCCATCATCCCATATCTCTAACAAATGCGTGAAAAGCTTTTAAAAAAGTTCCAGGAACCATTTCTATAGCTAACTTGCTCCACTACCTGTAACCTGAAAAGCCTCGTCAATTAAATTACCGTACAGAACCAGGAGTTACTAGTATACGCTTCGCTAGTTTTAATTCTGATACCAGCTGCAGGTATCGGAGGAAATTCTTTCTTCTCTAGTAAATCTTTTTTATCGTATGTGTGGAAGAAAAAAAATTCTAACAGTCATTACACTTTAGCTTAAAAAAAAAAAAACGAACTAAACTCAGGTATCAAACAACATTTATTTGGAATCATTGAAGGGCAAATGATCGATAGCTCTGAAATTTTATTCGCCGCTGACCGATGCATCGACAATGTGTTTGTAAAATAAATTTCTACTGAAAGGGAGAAAAAAAAACAGTTTATTTTTTCTTTTCCTGTAAGTAAATTGCGTTTGTTTACGGGTCATTAATTTTTTATCTGCATGTTTAGTGGTCAAAGCTATCGCTTCTAGTAAATTTCAAAAGACGCCTTTTATTCCCTAAGTTTCTGTAAATATTTTCATTTTGAGGTTTAAACGGACACAGTGCATTTTTACAGTAAAATAAAGTAATATTTTTAAATGCAAATAAATTGCGTGAATAATGTTAATAATAATTTATAATTGTAATTTAATGCTACAACACGAATTTTGAGGATGTGTGTAACTACAGGGTGTGTCACAATTCCCTCCCGTATTTGGAATGCTTATAAAATATATATGTATTACCAATGCAGCAACAAAGTTATCCTTATTGGAGAAAGAAATGTTACAAATTTTATTTCTCAAAAGTCCAATCTGTGAAACTTTCGCGGCAGCGACGGATTAAGGCCCTTGAAAATATCCAGAGACATGTCGCGGCTACAATGTATTTGAACGGGGAAATTCGACATGGTTAGGAAGCTGCGACACTTGGGGTGTCCTCTACCGAACAATAGATGGGGGATGTGCGAAACCGCAATATTATTCACGGTCCTCAATTATCTTTTGTTGGTTAATACCGGAGTATCACTACCTTTTTAAAGAAAATGGTTACACTATTGAAGAATTGGTTCCGCTATTGGCACCCTACTGCTAGCGTCCCGCGACATGTCTCTGGATATTTGCAAGGGCCTTTAATGCAATTTTTTCGGGGGTGGGTACGGGGGAAGACAGTTAGTTTGTCGAGGGGTGGGTGCGGTTAGTTAGAGGATTGACATATACATCCATTTCTTGGAAGTAAAATAGGATGCTTCACATAAATTTCCTTTTTCTCATTTGGGGCAGTAGCCCCTCCTTTCCCTCTGTAATCCGTCCTTGTTTCGTGATGCGGAGGATATCAAGTCTCAAGTAAAATTCTTCCAACATTCACACATTCGTTTTAGCATGGTAATAAATGCAGTTGTGAACCTTTGGCGTAAATTTCGTCTTTGGCACGAACGCACGATCTTTTATGTAACCCCATTAAAAATTCGCCTGGAATTAGGTCCGGAGGGCAATGTGGCCAAGGAAGAAGGCGATTGTCGTCGGCAGAACCTCGTCCAATCCAACGACGAGGAAGCCCGTTTTATCTGAAACAAAACTTGTAATGTTTCTTTCATAAAGACTACTTTACTGGAGAAAAAAATATTGCACGTTTTGTCTTTCTTGGAGAATAAAATAACTGCCCTCCCCCCACCCCTACTCCCGAAAAAATTACACTAATCCGTCACTATCACGAAAGGTTCACATATTGGATTTTTCTGAAATAAAACTTGTAACATTTATTTCTACAATAAAGTAAACTTTTTTGCTGTATTGGTAACATATATTTTTATAAGCCCTCCAAACCCGGCAGAGAATTGTGACACACCTTGTATATCAAGACTATAATGACACAAATAACATTTTTGCACTTGGAAAATTTCTTATTTTGTCAAGACTACTATGGGAGAATATGTTTAATACTATCCAAAATAAAATAATTTTACTATAGAGACTACGTGCTGTAACTGCGTCTCAGACTTATTACAGTTTTACTGCTAACATTGTTAATGGCGAAAATTATGTATTAGATTTAAGGCGAGCAAATGAATGCAAAATACTTTTCGCTCTCTATCTCTCTATCTGTCTCTCTCAGGGATCCACCATGGAATAATGGATAACACAGTAAACGTAGTAGATAGCTGAAGTGTAAAGGTCTAGGACTCTGGCCTAGCGCATGGCTGTCGATCTGACGGTATGGAGTTTTTTGCGGTTTTCTACAGATGTAACATGAATATTCGTTAGAACAATTAAAAAAGTCCTCCGTACAGGGATCCCCCCCTATGAGCAGATACTTCTCATGTAGTTTACTGAAGATAAACACGCACCTCTCTTCCGCCTTAACACAATAAACACACACTCTCTCTCTGTCTGTCTACCTAACTATACACAAGCACAACCTCAAAGTAAACAAGCATATTCTTGAAAACCTCTAGATTTAAAACTAATCAGCAGAATGAAACTTACATGCCAGTTTTCAAAGACAATTCCTTTTTATTTCCTTTTAAATGTGTTTTTTGGTAAATTTTACAACTGTGATTAAGTTTATTTACAAATAGTTCAATTCGAAAAGTCCATTAAAATATTTATAATATTTAAGATACTTCACATAACGCCTTATTCAAGAGAGTACTGTGGGAGGATATTTGAAAGATGAGGTTAATTTTTGAGTCTTAGACAGGCGAATCCTGAAACAAAGCTTATTTTCGCACCACAAACATAATCTGTCACAGATGTATTGCACTAAAAATGTGCAATTAGTAAATTACTATCTAATCGGCATTAATTCCATGTTACGAACTTTGGTTTTACAGTATACGGAGAATAATACAAGCATAATCAACAGGTATACTTATGCAAATTACTTACGTAATTTAAAAAGGGTGAACTCAATTAAGAAATGTATCGCCAAATATTGTTTTTCGCTTTGTATCCGAAAAAACTACTTTGAACCGAAAAAACTTGAAACTACTCGGGTTTTTCAGGCGCCTACATTTTGAAGCACTTTGCGTGTTCTACAACCAATTATGCAATTCTTCGTCAATACCAAATAGTAGAACGTAGCAAATCAGCCACTTATATTAAGACGATTAAAAATGTGTCTTGCGATACTTACTTTAGTTAAAAGATAGTTTGAAATGGGACAGTCAATACTGGAATTATATTTTTGATTTTTAGCCATACTCCATGTTAATGGTTTTTCTAGTAGCGCAATTAGTTCAAAAACGTTCAAAACACTTCTGAACATCATAAAACGTGTTTTGCATGTGAATTAAACGCTTTCTGAACTAGTTGTGCTACTAGGGAAAAAAAAATTCAAGAACATTGCAGCCTGCCATTTCTTTAATTAATTTCATATTGCACAAACTAGATTTATATTGAAAAATGAGGTGTTGCGGATACGATGGGCGTACTCTCCAAATTCTTGAGGTTTTTCGGGCACAAAGCGAAAGACAATATTTGGCGATACTTTTTCTTAATTGGATTCGCCCTTTTCAAATTACGTAAAAGTAAAGATGGATGCTGCGGTTTTAGTTTAGTTCAACCCTCACATAAATTTCAAACGTGATTTTCTAGAGACTTTTGAGTTCTGCCTACGTATCCGCAACGTCTCAGATATATATAATGCAACATGTATGAATGTTTAATATAAAATATACCAAGGAAATGCGCGATTGGGTAAAGTATCAACCCTACTAGCAATTTTGCTCGGGCTACCACCGGCCACGCAGCCAGCCGATGACGGCCCGAGCAAAATTGCTAGTAGGGAAATATCATGAATAATTCCTGAAAAATGCTTTTAAGTTATTCAGCGACTGTGACTCCTACTCTGTTTCAATGCTGAACAAATGAATTTCAGCTCCTCGTATTTGCGTAAGTGTTCACGCCGGTAAAAAGCATCATATCCAGAAATAAGTGCAATCGATGTTTCTTGGATGTGTATTAAGTGTCAGAGAACGTGCTTAATCTAAAATTTCGACTGAACAGAACTAATCTAAGAGCTGAAGTTTATGACTTATGCATTACATATATGTTACAACACTTCAATGAAATTAGTATTGGAAAGTTATACATTTGAAACCGATTTAATAAACTAAGAAAAATCGTTTCTGGCAGTTAATGGCGACCAATAGCTGAGTGGATAAGACACTGAACATTGGCTTAAGGGTTTTTGCCCACAGTACGGATGCCAATCTAACGGTCAGAGTTTTGGACGGATTTATTTAGATATAAGGTAAATACGGCTTAGGATCCCATAAAAGGTCCTCTGCCTAAGGCATCTCAGGCAGATAGCCCCACTGTAGCTTTCCCTTAACCTTTTGAGGCGCAACACTTTCCCAATGCTGAAAAAAGGGCAGCCGTTTCCATCGCACGACTTAACTACCAGCAAGATGGCGGACGATCGAAACGTTCAACGCGTGCCACAGATCTAGAGACCCTTTTTTGACGCAGCTGGCTGTGCGTGCTGGTAGTTAAGTCGAGCGATGGCAACGTCTGCCCATTTTTCAGCATCGGGCAATCTATCCAGCTGTTCTCGTCTTCTTCCATTTTTCAGCAGATGTCAGTGCTGTTAAAAATAATCGTGACAATTTTTTTACGGGAAATGACGTGCGAAAAAGTAAACGATTCTTGTGGAGCTATGTCACCCGTAACTATTTTTATAGAAATCAAATCTATTCTTCGTGATTGGCAACAGTCAAAACGTCAGAGTTTGGTGTCCCAGAGCGAGAACACTGCGCGTTAAAGGGTTAAGTAGAGCTACTTTACTCCAAGCTGAATCATAATTTTCACTGTTTGTTTCCCATTCTGTATCAATCCGTGCGAATCGTTATATGGGTTCTTGCGTACTATCTTGTGCTGTAAACCATACCTTTGATTAATGTGAAAATGTGTTTTTGTTACTTAATATTTCCAAATCATTCAAGAAAAGGCTTCCTAAAATTCCACTCCCGAAATAAAAGGCACCAAAATAGATTAAAAACAGCAGAAAAACTATTTACTGTCTTTTTTTTTTCCCGTGCTCATCTAGTTCCTTTTCGCTAGAAAACAAGCACGGCTGGAATAATCCAACTCGAATTCTACTCTCTTAAGCTTTAACCCACACAATAACTTTTGCCAGTCAATAAATACTAAAAATCTAAAGCGCAACGGCTATAGATTATCAAAAAGTTTATGTATTCGTGTATTCAGGAAGTCGTGACTTAAAGCGGAACACAAGCGCTATTTACTTCACAAATAAGTGTTTTTTTTTTAATCGGCATTTAGTCGAGCTATCTAGCATTTACGTTGGGTTGATTTCTAAAAATTTATATATCGCGGTGTTTATGTGCTTTATACAAACGATACACGATTAAATATATCAAATTACTACAGACGTGGAATGTCAAATATCATCAATCATGTCTTTACTTCACTAACTTCCAATAAAAGTATTCTCATACCTGAGTTTGCTTGGTAAGCAGCTTTGAAGAAAATTTTTCAGCGCTGGACCTAGATAAAACTTTTAATCTAACACGGACGTTGTACAAGATTGATAAATTCACTGCGTAAGATAATAATTTTTTGTAAGTATAAATGACCCATTGCGTTGAAAATTGTTCGAATTTACTCAAAGAACGCGATATTTAAGAAATAATTTTTATTTTAACCTGTATTGATTGTAAAACTGATTATGCATTTGTGAAAATTACCAACTTAGGCCATCTCACGTGCAGGATTCTTTAGTGGAATAAATGAAAGGTTGGTGATAATATTAAAATAATGAATCATCGGTGTTAATTAATTTTAAAAAAATCCAAAAGGCATATTTTGATATAGTATCAAAAGTTGTCTTCGGTTCTTTAATAAAGAATGAGTTCCAGGGAATACACTAGAACAGCCAAGCACAAATTTTAGACCGAAAATTTGCAACATCAAAAGGAAAATACCAACATTGGGAAATCCAAATAAAAAATAAAATATAAAAATTAACATTGAAGTTTTTGAAAAGTGAATTTTCTATACTGAATTAATCAATCTGGCAGGTGATAAAAGAAAAATCAACATTGAAAATTTCACTCATATGTGTGTGTATGTGTCTTTTATTATGCAACGTACAGAAACCTAGAAACTTTTGTTATTCCGTTTAGCTATATTAATTCAAGTGGTGGCACCTCCAGATTAGAACTTAATTAATCTACTTTCGAGTTCACCTCCACTTTTTTGGGGTATTGTAGTTAGGCTTAGGCCTACGAAATCTCACTTGGTAAATATTTCCAACTTTGTTTAACTCTTGTAGCTCTGTTTTCTTTTGCTACATAGGTTTGTGTACAACACTTCAGGCCTATGTATCCGTTATTATGCTTGGGCATGGGATTAAAAAAAATTTTTTAATGCTATGTTTATTTTGTGCTTACTCTGGAAAAATGAATTAATGGGATATCCATGCTACGTAAGTTTGGCTGTTTTGTAGTATATGTATATATATATATATATATATATATATATACATTAATAATATAGTACTCAAAAAAGTGTAATTAATTTCAAAGATCGAATTTCCACATTGTTTTACCAGTTCTAAATGTAAAGTATCGTTCTGTATTTCGGGTATGTTTCGTACTGATTGATTTCCTTGTTTGTTGTTTATTGATTGAGATTCTAGAAAACAGAATCGTCAATAGAGTAGTTAAACAAGCTTAGCTGATTTTTTGACAGTTTTAACACTAAAATTTGATTATTAATACTTATTGTTCTTTGTCTACTCACAATATATAAATTGTGAAAAAAAGAGGGGGGGGAGGGCTAGGAAAAATAGTCCAGGAAAGGAAATCAAGAGGTTGGAAAGAGTTACCAAGAAAAGGCCATACTAATTTCTTTGTTGCTGATTAGAAAATCGATTAATTAATTCCTTTTTAAATGCAACAGCTTTCAGATAAGTAATTCCAGAATCAAAATGATTTATTAACGAAGGCATGTGGGTAGCATAACTTAATCTAGATACCGTTTTTACTATGAAGAAAAGGAGTAGGAATATCAATTTCAATTTTTTTGGCTAAGGCTTCTTGCTGTTGTAGTATTAGTTTTAGTTCATTAAAATATAGGGTTTTCATTAAGAGTGAGATACACTTTATAAAGTGAAAATAACATAAAATATTAAAAACTAAACGTATCAGAGTAAATTGCGCTTAATTTTGAAGCTTAGGCACTGCTGTTTTTTTCGGAACAAAATGTGGTTCAAATGTACTGCAATGCTTTGAGCACGTGTACGGCGTATAGCCTAATAGAGAAACGGCGATGGTGACCCATTTGTTTGGTCAGCAAACGACGAGCACCCACAACTGAGCTGTCACATTCGTAAAAATTTTAATTATTTTTAAATGTCTAGCAATCGTGACTACTTGGATGGTGAAACTGAAAATTGAACTGGATATTTTCACATCTGGAAGCATGCATTCATACTACATACACTCACTGAAATTGGGAATTTCATCTTAAAAATGTATTTATTAATCCAATATTTGTATTTATTAATCCAATATTAAAAATGTATTTATTAGTGTAGTTATTAATCCAAATAAAAGGCCCTAGAGTTTGGAATTTTATATGGATATTTTACTAATTTTTATAGATTTGCAATGCTGAATATTTATTTTTTTATAATAAACTTTGAATTACAAACGCTATTTTTATGTGTATGGTTTGCTAAATCATAGCATGTCAGTGATGGTTTTCTCTGGAATTAATTACTTCATCATGAATAAAACAATTTTTGCTGATTTTATAGATAAAATGCCAGGCGCACCCTTGTAAAAACTATTCTTTTTATGTAAAATACTCAGTGCATGTTTACATTTCTTTTATTTCAAAAGTTTTAAAAAAGAATTTTAAGTTGTTTAGTTTGTAATGATTGTACATTCATAACCACCTCCTGAAACATGCATAATATATGCTTAACCACAGAATGGCAAAGTGTACCATAACCTAAAACAAGAAACATATCAAGAGAAAACATAATTTCAATGTACGAGAAAGTCAACATTAGAGTGGCAAAGACATTCTTTCATTTATCAACATCGATCAGAATTTTTTAACTGGTCTCTCATATTAAAAAGATTTTTTTAAATATTCACCAGTCAGATATTTCCTAAATAAATACCTTGTAAGATATCGTTTGATAAATTTATTGTTTATCAATTACTCTTAATACAAATAGAACTTAAAATAACTAAACATTATCCTATGGAAAAACCTTTTAATTATAAACAAAGTATTCCCAATATTTTAACTTCAGTTATCCATGTTGATACATGCATGCATATGTTATAATACGGACCATATTATGTAAACGGTTTTGAAGATATTGTTTAACAACAGTACATTTTTAACAACAGAAAATAATTTCTCTTTTTGAAAGGAAAAGAATACATAAAACTAGGCATCACTATTTAACTCTTATCTTCTTTGACCTCATCTATTACAAAGTTCCTGGCATTACAAGAATAAAAAATATGAGATAACTGAAATCATTTTGTCGTGTTTTAGAACATCTTGTTTTGGCACTCAATTGGTCTCAGTAACAAATGATCATAAATACATTTTTCTATCTTATTTCTTTTACGGAAGCTTATTTCATTGAGTTATTTTAATACGTAATTTTCGAGAGCTCTTTTTTCCGCTCAGTTCTCGTATAATGGATATCGAATATCTATACTGTAAGGAAGTTAACGCGAAGGTAAAATGCTCAATAATAGTTTTATGAATGTAAATGAAAATATCCTGATTACAAATGCCGTTAAATTGTTAAACTGATAGGGTAACTTTATTAAAACCCTTGTATTTAAAAGATTTATTTACGTAAAATCTCTTGTCTAAATTGCAATCGATAGCCAAGTGCATCTTGTATTTCCTTCAGCATGAAATAATTATGTTTTCATTGATTTATAAAGCCATTATTTTAAGAATTAGGACATAACATGCATCGAAAAAAAAGGGCAGGACATACATTTTCATGTTTCAATTTTCGTGCTAGGAAAACATGCATTTAGCTTGTATTATCTGAAAAAGGAGTGTGGTAGTGTATTAGCCATTGTTGTTTGCCTATAATTCATTACTGAAAAAACATATCGTAAGGAAAGCAACCTATATCGAAACAAAAAACCTTTTTGTGAGACCACTGAAAACTTTCTATTGCTAAAAGTAATAATAAATTATTGAACAAGTCCATATCGTATTGTAAAATTCATGTTCAATTTTCAAGTACATCGTAAACATTTTTTTAAGTCAATAGAGGACTTATCTTGAAAACAAATAAATGTGAATCTCTCTTATCTATCTTAATTAATGCTTCGCAGTCTCGTTATAATCTATGAAAAGTTGGGCATTTTAGAATGATGATGTTCCTAAAAACAGTTAAATAGTTTTTTTCGCTTTATTTAAAAATCCTTTATTGCTAATAGTCGTGCCATAAGTTCTGATACAAACATAAAAAAAAGCTCAAAAAGTTTTTAATTATGTTTAAAATTAAACTTTATCAGAGGATTTTTTACTTTTAAATTTAACATTTTGTGTCTTTTATTCAATATTATCACATTGACTTCACACAGACTATAAGCGCCTCAATCATTTATCGTGGTTGGAACATCTTTTGTTGAAATTTCCATCGCTGCTGTCCTTAGCAAGATTTTGCTAAGGAAATTTCACATTCTTAAAAAAGGATGTTATTTTTGCACACCTTTGCCTTCAACACCGACTGCATTTTACAGTTGAGTGGATTTAAATCCGGACTGACGGAAATCAATCATTCTTTTCTATGAAACCCTGCAAATTGCGGCACGACTAAGCTTTCTCGGAAAGTACAAAAACGTAAACAAATGCTGCCATTAGTGATCAAAATAAGCGATACAACAGAACTGAAGTATAAATAGTGATAGAGTCTTGAATCAAATACAAACCAAAGAAATGAATCTATCAAGGCAACAATTAAGCATGTTCAACAATATATCACTGCTCCGTATCCTCGCTGTGAGGACACAAAACTCTGATATTCTGATTGTCGGTTGCAAAAATGTTCCGGAAGAATAAATTTGATTTCATTAAATTACTTACCAGAATCCTTAGCATTTAGGCACATAATTTTCATTAAAAATTATCATTTATTTGTAAAACTAATGTCAGAATTATTTCTATCATTATTGGCATCTGCTGAAAACTGGAGAACTTAACGTGCATCGATACTGAAAGTGCATCGATATAGTAGGACAATTGTACAAACTGATCCAATGGTCCTAACCCTGAAAGTGCGTTGCCATTAATCGATTTAACTACCAACAACACGGCACGCGATTGGTGATTTGATCGACGGCTATGTTGGTGATAGTTAAATCGATCGATGGCTGCGACTGCCCTTTTTGAGTGTTGTACTGTCAGTCTAGTTATTCTTCTATATCGATACGAAAACAGTTGCGCTTGAAAGGATTAAAGGTCGTAGCTCATTCCTTCATCGTTTATTAGAGTAATCAGGCCTGCGTGCGTGCTTATTTCGACTCAGTCATAAGCTCGTTTCATTCATTCGCAATTTACATCCTCATCAGAAGGGCAAGAAACACGTGATATTTTGTATTCCGTTGTAACTGCCGACTTTTATCTAGGAGTTTTCAGCTAATAAACGTGCACACTACCAACGCAAATCAATGATCTTTGGTTAGATTAGAATTGAAATAGGATCCTACGATCTTGAATTTGAATTGCTGGAAATTCCTGACTGCCATGGTCCTATTACACATCGGACAAAAATAAAATTTCGCTAGAAACTTACAAAATCATTTCAATAGCGCTTCTTTCACTCGTGTAACTTGAGTACATGCCAAAAAATTCGCGTAAAACATTTTATGTTTCCATTTCGAAGAAATATTATGACTGGTTCCCAAAAATAAAAGAAGATATAACTTGTAAGTTCTAAGAACAGTAATAAAATTCTTCGTAATTTATAACATCCTATCATATACACTTGAGTTAGAAGTCATAAGTTAACAGCATCATAACTTTGATAAAATAGCTCTCACATGCATGATTTATGTACTTTTACAACTTGTCTGAATCAGTCGAATAGATAAATAAATCCATTTATTTATACAAACTCAGTCATTTATTGATATGAATAAACGATACGGTTTATGGATGAATAAAGATAAATAGAAAAAAAGGAGAGGGAAGAGAAAATGCGAGATGAAAAAAGAACTTTTGCATTGAAAAAGTTTTTCTGAGATGTAATGAAAAGCGAGGAGCTGAGATCATTTATAATCTCAACTATTTGAGTGACAAAACAAGATACTCCCCGAATACGACAAAATAAGTGTAGTTTTACTTCTTTTTTCTTGGCAATGGTAATGTCAAGAATGGCTGTAAAAACTGGGTTTGAGTTGCAGATAAGCATTTCATGAGTGTGCAAGTACAGAATGTAGTGCATATAGGACTTGAAGCTGCTTTTAATAAAAGATATAGTAAAGTGTTTTATGCTTGACGCTTCAAATGTTTATTTGTAATAAAAAATGCATAGTAAATTGTTGTTTCAGGAGGGACTTACAGAAAATATTAATTTTATTATATAAATTACTAGAGCAAGTAGTAATATGTCAGTTTGGACAGAAGGGTTGTAGCTACTTGTTTCAGTAAATAAAGACCTTTTTTCTTATTTTATATCGGAACTCAATAGTTTGAATAAAAATTCATGCAGTAAAAGAAAATCTTAATTTTTAATGTTTGATAAATGTACAAAGCACCAATTAAAGAAGCTAATTTTTGTACATTCTGAATGAATTCCTTTTTCTCTTCTTTTTTCTTGAATTCAGCATATAAACAAGGAATTCTAAACAAAGATTGATACAAAAAGTTTAAACACATTTTTAAAAAAGTACTGTTACGAATTTTGTAAAAGATTTGCTCGTCGCGAGTTTAATTGAGGCTATAATAATTCGCATTCCCTGGAGTAAAATAATAAACATTTGCCATTTGTTGTATGAAATTCGGTTAACTAGAATGCGAGATAGGGACCTTTGATGTTTGCCATACGATTACCATAAGAGTCTGTGGTTATTGCTCAACAGGCTTAAATTTTGGGGACTTATTTTTGAATCCAAATTTGGCAATATTTCTTGAGCTCGCCAACCTTGGAGACATTCGGTGCGATTTCATCAACGAGGCCTGTAATGTTTGCTTCCCTGCATTAGTATTACTTAATAGCTTTAGTATTATGTAATCAATTTTCGCGACCAATAGGAAATGTTACTAAATTGCAATGTTGTGGTAAAAAGAGTGAAATTCGGGAAAAAAAATTCTGGAAACTATATAACGAGAGAGCAGATCACCCCTCAGTTTTCAGGAATCGCTTATTAAGTAAGCTGCATTGAGAGTTCTGTCGTTCTATGCCATTTTGCTGGGAAGCGTTCCTTTGCTCCTCGAAGCTTATTTCGGAAGTTGCTTGTGAATTCTTCATTGCTGTATTATGAGTAGTAGTTACGAGTTCTGCTCCATAATTTCTCCTGAAATGCTACCCCGAGGAAGGATTTTATTGTGTAAGGAATACAGTATCCGAGGAAGCTTTAGTGATCATCTGATTGTTATAAAATGTGTTATAGCTTGTTCATTTCCGTGAATTGTATACTGATGATTGCATGTCGAAATAACAGAACCAATAAATCTTGTCTTGTTCTATAATTATTGGCCACAACCGATATTAGCAACATCTAGAGATCATTCTGACCAGTACAGTAGTGTGTGTGATACACCACTAGACACTCCTACAACGTGAAGTGTAAGAGCCCACACACTATATAAATGCCAGTCGGGACACTGGAAGCATTTAAGGACGCGATAGAGCAACGTGACGTGCGAATCGTGATTCAGCAAGAGTTCCGTCTTGGACATTCGTCGGCTGAAAAAGTGGCCAACATCAACAAAGCATGGGATGCGGGTACAACATGTGAGCGGACGGTCCGTAGATTTTTTGTCAAGTTTCCAAGTGGCGATTAGGAGGCCGGCTATACAATGCGGTGTGAAGTGGACCATTTACTGCAGAAAGTCGAGGCCTGACCAACGTCAACGGTACGACAGCTAGGAACCCAACTCTCTGTAGCGCTACAGAAAATCGCCCGACATTTCATAGAAATGGGCATGGCAAAAAAGCTCGAAATATGGGTAACACTATACCTAACGGAGGAGCAACGTCTATGGCACCTGAAGATCTGCAAAGTTCTACAGGAGTGCTTGGTTAGAGGGCCAAGCATGGCCCTCTAACCAACCTGGCCCTGCATCGAGCAACACAGTCTCGATACGATACTACTTGCATCGTATCGAGACTGTGAACGAAAAATGGGTGTTGTACGACAATCGCAAATCCAAAGCACAGTGGCTGAACAAAAGCGTACCTGCGAAACAGATCCCCAAACTAAACCTGCATCAACAGAGAATTCTCGTCGACGTTTCGTGGACCGCCCAGACTGTGGTCCATTATGAATTCCTCTCGAGAGTTCAGACCATTCATAAGGACGAGTGCTGCCGTCCATTGGATGAATGTCACAGGAAACTTCGCATTAAACAACCAACACTGAACAATAGGTCAGGTGTCACATAAGTTGCATGATGGAGCTCGATTCCATGTCTCAGTTGGTAGCAAGCAAAATATCCAGGAGTAGGGGTATGAGCTTCCGAACCAGCCTTATTCTACAGACCTGGCTACGACTCATTATTACATGTTTCACTAATTGGGCGCAGGTTTGAGAGGGACAAAGAATTCCCGAACTAGGATGATTTGATGTAGGGGATTCCTGATTTCTTTTTAAGATGCCGATTTATGCCACCATGGCATTTTTTCAATCAAAACTCGTTAGCCGGACTGTATTTCTGCTGATGATGGCTAGTTTGCTGAATAAAATCCATTTCCTTCTTTATGACTCATGTTTTCTTTCGTGTTTCATTTTCGGCCAGTATGTATGGGGCGACCCAATACTTGTGCTTTATCCTGCTAACTCGACTGATTAGTAGAATTTTCTGTATACCCTGAACTTTTAAGCTACCAAAGCTAAGTAGAGTTTCTGTAACAATATGAAAAAATACAAATCAAAATTTTACTACATCAATAGTTCTTCGAATCATTTTAAATGATGAAGTAAGCGTAAGATGATACTATGAAGGTGCGAGATTTTCATTTTTCATTGGATCAAGGACATGGGAATAATGACTAAGTCAAAAGAAAAAAAAAAAAAAATCAAATTTTGAATGTGGATTCTTTAAAGAGCCTTATAATTATTCAGTTTAACACTTTTTAATAACAAAAATCTAATAATTATTGTCAATGTACAGAATATTAAATACGATATCCGGAAATTAAATTATAGAAATTATAGCTGCTATAATAGTATTTGTTGATACACGGACTCAATCGGGTGCACTGAGATAGCTTCAAGTAACTTGCTTGTGAAATATCTGTTTTTCTAGGTACTCAGTTGCCAATACTCATTGTTGTGTTTCATTTTCTTTTCATACGAATGACTTCCTCATGAGTACTTTTCAAATTTTCTCAGAAAAACGTATTTCTCAACCAAGTGAAACTTGTGGTTTTATAACACTCTCCCCTAGTCTCAATGGTTGACTTGACATGATCTACAAAAAAAAAAAAAAAACCTTTCAGAGACCATCTTGTTTTTTCACGTTGTATAGTTGCCTCATATATGCTATAAAAAGTTATTTTACTTCACTTTCTATGAAAGTATAAACTTAGCAGATATGAATGGCCTGAGTGAAATTATACGTGGAGGTTTCCTAGACCTACGGGTGATAATTAGCACTTAAGTTATCAAAGATACTCATAAAAGGCGAGGCTTCTTTATTTATTTTAGCTTTTAAATGATAGATTTTTACTCATGAAACCATTAGCAGCAAGAAATGTAAGAGTATGCCGAGGTGTTTTTTTCCCTGTTCGCAACATTTCTGGTAGAAGTATGTATGCACAAAATCCTCTCAAATCGAGATTTTCAGATGCATTTTGTTTATCAAGTTTGATAAGATTTATTATATAAGCATTTAATATACTTTGTGAAAAGACTTTTTCCTTGTTAGTAAAGGACTACGTTTCATTTCCAAATAATGTTGTAGCACAGTGAGCGATTACCTCTTTTGACAAACATGGTGAAATTATAATTTAACAATAATGACTGGTGTTTATGCTCATAGAGTTTGTAGAAACAACATTTACAGCTATGCGTATGCACACAAACCCTCTCTGTACTATAAAAGTTGAAAGTGATGAAGAAAGATTTACTAAAACTGTTGAACAAAAGCAAAACAGAGAAATTAAATTAATATTGTACATTTGAAAGCCAATAAAAAAATAAAAAAATAAGTAAATAAATATTCATTCTATATTTTGCCACTAACCCGGAGTTATGCTCAGCCTGTGAACAAACATTACGATGATTGAATACAGTATGAATTGCATAAAGAGTAGAGGAGATCGAGGTGAATTTTCGAACTTTTTATTTATTTATTTTTGTATGTTTTATTTTTCAAAATCTTGTTTTTTTTTAGGTAAACATGCTGACATTGCTTTCCTATATTTTATCTATAAACTAGAACAATTTATTTACAAACTAGCACAGCAAATGGTTAAATCTGATCATGTTAAATTGAAAAATCTGCCTCGAACACAGGGCGAGTTTTCCAGCCTACTAAGAATGTACTGGTGCAAATTTTCCAACTGTTCTTTAAGAAGTAAAACACAGATGATGAATCTAGTGGCGTAGCTGAACATGGTGTCATCGGTCCGGGCACATCCGGCGTCACCCCCTTCCTTCTCTCCACATACACAGGCCAGTCAAAGTTAGTTCTGTATAAGAATAAGCAAAATTGTTAACAGCATTGGAGGTATAATATTTTTTCTTTGTACACTACACAAATATTGTTTCATTTCTGAAAAAATATCATTCTGGTAATAGTAAGCGAGTTTTTTTTTTTCAAACATTACTAGGCATGTAATGTTCGACATGATCAATATTAGGTATTGCAAAAAGCACGCAAACGACATTTTTACATGGTGTTTCCCCAGGAGGCCAATAAATATCGCAAACCTTGAAAAGGCTATTTATAATAGCATTGTTAGACTAAAACAGGGGTTCCCAAACTTTTTCTCCGCGGCACCCTTGTCAGGCTAAAAGCATTTCACGGCACCCTTGTCAGGCTAAAAACTGTCGCGGCAGATTTCCTTTAAAGCAATATGAATATAAAGGTTAGAATGAAGCAGTTTGGATGCATTTTACGTTATTTTTTGTTTGTTTATAGGGCTAAATATCAAGAAAGTACTCTCTTGGGAAAGGGATATAGAATTTTGACAATACCAACATTTCAGGGAGTTCCTATAAAAGAGAGGCTACAGGACAGTCTTGAACTTGACTGAAATATTTTTCTTTGAACCCTCTTAGTGATCGGCTTGGCTCACTTTCTTGGGGATACCGGTTCAGAGGAAATTATTGGATTATACTCCGCCAAAACACTTTTCTTGATTATCTCCACGGCACCCTTGTCATGTGCTCGTGGCACCCTAGGGTGCTACGGCACCCAGTTTGGGAACCTCTGGACTAAAAGATATACTGCATTTTAATTAAACTAAACATTATCTTCATATTTGAAATTTAATATGTCTCATGTGAACTGTTGCATTGACACCAGTTGCTTCAGTACTCACTACAAAACTGCTTTATTTAAGAGGTCTTGTACCTTTTAAAAGTAATGAAAATCGAAAAAGTTTGCATCAAAATATATGCTCCTTAACTGCATATAGAATTTATTTACTAGTAAGTTAATTAGTATATAAATATAATGTCTAAAGATAACAAGATGGTTTGCAATGTATACGGGGTAGTAATGTACAGCCACTGCATTGCTGTACATTACTACCCTGATTTGAGCAAGTTGAGAACAACCTGCTATATTCTTGTTTATGAGGAAAATGTTAAAAATTTTAAACTGGAAAAAAAAAGTTCAGATGAAATAACACACTTTATTTATACAGGCGCACAGAACACGTGCGCGTTATTCTTATTTCTAATCGCGAAAGTCTTTTTTCATCACCAAATCATATCCTTTTTTCGAATTAATTGAAAATTTTGAAACCAGCATTTTTTTTTGTGCCACCCGGTACGGTCCGCAGCCCCCCTACGTGACGTCACTGAATGAATCTCGCTTTTATTTGATATTTTTTATTGTAATATAAAAAGGCATAATAATTAGGTAAAATAATAATGGAGAAAATAATTGCAAATTGAAAACAAATGAAGCTTAATGATTTTACAACAATTGTCACTTACAATTTTATAAATATATAGTTTAAAAAAAATCAAAGTCGTCATTGTTAGAATCACAGTGAACATAAACAAAAAATGTAACATCTCCTTTGATGCAGTCTTCATGCTACAATTTCTTCCATTTCGTGTGCCAAACCCACATTTCTTTTGCTTTAGATTTCGCATAAGGTTTAAAACAATAAATGCATTAACAACCTTCTAATTCGTAACTTGATCGTAAGAGTTTTGTCATTTTTTGAGGATTTCATGTGTTAAAACCTTATGATTTTCTGATACTGCACGTTACCTTGACTGCTACCAGAGCGGCACTCATTGTTTCAGATGTTTATGAGCACGTGTCATTGTACTTTTTGTTATTGCGGTCCATTTCAAATCTATCACAATACATTTTAGTACTAACGGCTTCATATATGGTTACGTTTCAAATGTTATTTCACAATAAATACATTTTTGATATAATAACAATAACTTATTCAGGCTGGGGAACGCTTTCCACTGTGACAGCTCCTAAAATACGTGCCCCGTATGCTGTTGGAAAGCCTACCACGTTGCCATATTGAAACTTTGGCCTTGAAGAGTAGCGGTAAAGAGAGCTACCTTGAAGAGTAGCGGTGTAAGACATTATTTGCAAAACAAATGCAGGGTTATATGAAGAAAGAAACCCCTTTTTAGTACATGGAATACCAGAACAATAAGTTTAATACTAGTACTCTAATTTCAAGATTCATTAAAGACCTAAAAGTTTACTCACAATTGAAAAAGAAGAAAACAGCTCTTCTGATGATGTGATATCATCTACGGAACTAAAACTTTCGTATATGATAAGTGCTGTGCTGCTACTTCAACCGATTCGTCTCCTAGTGTCATTTAGCGGTTCATTTCAAAACTAAAATAAGTTGGAAAACGGTCCCCTATGGATAATGTGCGCCGGTCTCCTCTACTCAGTTATATAGACAGTTGTTGATTCACATGCGACTGCTGTGGTATATTTGTGATGAGTTGTTATACCATTACATTGGGTAAGAATATCATTTGGCACTTTTTTTCTTTAGCAAATACATTCCCTTGAAGTTATGATTTTTTCACTTTTTTTTATCAAGACGCTATGAGTGGACGTATTTTCGACGCTCTATTTTTTAAACTGCATTTTATTGCAAATAAAATATTAGGTGAATGCCTAATTACTCTTCTTTTCTCTACATGCTTTTAAAGCGCAAAAAAACCGTAAAAATACAATTTCATTGGAGCTTTTTGATCTAGATTTTTCAAAACTGATGTAGTTGAAAATACTGGATTTAATCATTATGTGATTAGAAAAATGAATCCTCATTAATAATTAATAGCCTTCAGAACGTTTTAAACGAGAGCAATAAACTGATTGTTTTATAAATAGCTCATTATATTATCAATTAATACTTTGAACACAAATATACTCTTCATTTCAACTCTCTTATTTTTACGCCCAGAACAAAATTTATTTACCTTTCAGAATAAAAATATCTGGAAAGATAAATGACATCATGCATAATTCTCCGAAAACAATATGTTAAAAATCTTTAGCTTGAAAGAACACGTAGAACCTTTAAATAATTTTATATTTCGATGTTCTTTTTTTCTTAAATTTATCAGTGTAAAGCGTTAAAAAAATTCCATGAAGCAAATGTATACAGAGCTTCTATTTAGGCTGCATGTTATTTGCTGTGTTATATCATGGCTATAAACATTTTATTATTTCCTTACAGCGCAGGAAACAATGCTTTTCTAATTGAAAAAAGAATAATAAGCAAGAGTGAAATTCAAGAGGCTACAATACTGGTTTCTGCTAATCCGATGCTATGGCTGTGAAAGAAAGTAAACCATGCATTACAATGTACAAAAGTGAAAGACACCGAAACATTTTTCTGCTATCTGAGAGAAAGGTGATTAAATTATTATGAGATTAGCTCTATTGTTTAGCGGATGTTTCTATCTAGCTTCTTGTATCGTTTGTTATTTTTAACAAGTGAATCTTGGAGGGTTAGCATTGTTCCTAGTATTTAATCCCATGAACGATCTACAAGTTGGGATTTCATGATAAAATAAGGGAGAGAAAAGCATTAAGAGATATTTTGTTTTCGGATACGTATCAATAGGATCAGTTGTGTATATTCATTGGAAGAATGCAGAAAACTTAAATTAAACGCTTAGATGATATTAATTCATGAAGAATTTTAAAGATAAACAATTTATGGAAAGATATTTCAAATTAACAGAGCAATGCTACTGCCTCCGAATGAAGTTGTATTTCGATGGTTTAATGAAGATTAAAATTAAAGATTACATTTAGTAGCACACTTTGCGAAATAGCTGGTACTGAATTGAGAGAAGAGGAGAATTTACCAAATGCACATTAAATATACTGTTGTAATGCTTTATGCTGTTGATTTGACTAATGAAAATATTAGTTTGTAACGAAAGTTTCCCGCCACTACAAATATCGTCTGAAAACATTTCACGTTGGTGTGTTTGCTCATATTTTGCCAAACAATATTTGTCATTTGAAAGAAAGATACTTGCTTTAGTACACTGTGTTGTTAAAAAATATCGTTATCATTAAATACAAGGTGTCTGAAATGGAGCTATCACGTTACTGGATTAGAGCCATAAGTTATTTCCAGTTCTATTGCAAAGAGTGCTACAGAATGTCAAAGAATTACGTGTGTAATTTAGATTCTACTGTTGTATCATATGGCACTGTGAAGGTTTGCACACTGAAAGTTAAAAAACGGGGTCTATGATATTCAAGGAGCAGAGCTCTCTGGCTGGCCTACTGATGTTGATGAGGGCCACATGCGAGAACTTGTGGAAGAAGATCAGTATTTAACCACTTGAGAGCTAGCTAAAGAATTAGATATTAATGCCATGCTATGCATCACATAAAATTCATGTACAAGTTCAATCGCTGAGTGCCGCAGGAGTTGACTCAAGCAGATTTGGCGGAGAACTTTCGTTACAACCTGATATTTCAATCCTTATCAAGCAAATTAAATGCATTTTTTAAATTTAAAAATAGGATAAAATTCTCTTATTTTCAGTTCATAGTTAATGTATTTAATACATCTTTACTTTCAATGTAAAATCTAACCAGATGAATGCTTTTCTATTGCTAGAAAACAAATTTTATGCGAAAACTTTAATTTAGAAGCTTTCTATCACAAATACATATAAAATATTTCTGAATTCGTAACGTGAAAATTACTTTTAATGAAACCTAGCTCATAATGAATTGGTAAGACCGCAATCATCTTAAATCTGCCACATTAACAGAAAATTATAGTTGAAACATTACGTGAGTTGAAATTTCGATTTTTAATTAGAACATTGATGCTGGCAAAGAATTTATATACCAAGGATTGGAATGATTGAATAATTTTGTAATAAGCTAAGTACATATTATAACTTTACATTTTTATTTATAAATGCATTTTATCTTTTTTGTGTATTTCTTTTTTTAGAAACGAGATTAAAATTATGCCTTTAATTTCTATATAAATCAAATAATATTAACATTAATGAAGCTAAAATCCAAACATTCACTGGAAATATATTGCTCTATCATATACGTGCATGAATATATTTCGCAAATACCATAACTTTTATCCAACACAAGTATATTTTCTCAGCGTCATTTGACATGAAATCAGAAATTATCTTAAGAAATAAATATTTTTTTCCCATATGACAATATTTTACAACTTCAGAAAATGCATTTTGACGCCTCAAGTGCTTATCTTTTGTTAAAGCGTTTCCTTAGAAAGTTTCTAGGCATTAGAAAAGCTTGAAAAAAATGTTCCATACCACATTTGGTTTCTCATATTTGCAGCCGTAACGTTTTTCATCCGTGTAGTGTTGCGGTAAAAAATGATTCCATTTCTTCTTATTTCATTATCCTAAGGAAAAAAAAAAACCGCTGTCGTTTATTTTGCTTGCTCTTTGGCTGACATTTTTTTTTCGTTCTAACTTGATGTGTTTTTACGTCACTTTACTGGATATTGCGGCAACATATTTGTTGATGTTCGTGCGATTTTGCATTTCGGGGAAATATTATATTTATTTGTCGGTTAAAGATTGAAACGCGTTATATTAACTTAAAATAAAATGTCACTTTCTAAATATTTTATATGATCATGAAAAAAAGAAAATGAAGCTTTAGGGATGAAAGACTATTGGTACGAGTACGCTCATGAGAAATGTTAGTAAATGAAATTAATGACTTCAAGATATATTTTGGAAAAAACAAGAGAAACGCATATAAAATTTCAAATTTTGCTACTTGCATAACAAATTCACATTCCATTTCCATTAAATAGCATTTATTACTCATGTTAAACATGCTAAGTGAGTTAAAGAAATAAAAATAAATCGTACGATATCACCATGATTATCACATGTGTTACACATGTGTTACACGTTTAACACTTGTGTTACATTCAATTTAATACACTTACCTCTCATACGCTATCTGTTAAATTTTTTCTTAAGAGTACTATTAGAATACTTACTTTACTTAAAATTTAATATCTTTAGAGTCCAGAATAAGTTAGACCCTAATAATGAACTTAAAAATGAATATTATGTTAAAATTAATTCTTGGAGGACTTTATTTTGAATTAGTGTCAAGCAAACATGCTATATTCGAAGAGTTATATTATTATCCATTATCATACAACAATTTAATTTAGACATTTTTAAAGCCTTCAAAATTGCATAAGTTTGTTATAAAAGCTATTTAAATAAATTTTTCTAAGCAAAATTAACACCTAAATTCTTTTGATGTTTCTATATCACATTAAAAACACACGCTTTAATATTTGCTCTTAGTACTGGAAATTTAAATTTAGAAAATAATCAGTGGCATCCGTACGTGAAAGAGTTGTTATTTTTTTTTAACAATGTGATATCACAAAGACACTCTCAAAATTTACTCACCGTTTAGAAATTGTATCGATAAATGTTATATAGTTGAACAACTTACATGCTGATCATTATACCTTACAGCCGTCACTATCAGGTATTTGCTAGCAATCTTACAATCAACTAACTATTCTTCTGATGTCCTAAGTGGAATAGTTAAGATTATGAATTGCTGAAGTTGGACAGATTAAGGAGTGTGAAGTCTAACTCGCACAGTCCATTTCTCACTTTAAGATAGACGGTGCTAAGACTACTTATTTGTATCTTCTTGAAGCATTGCTTTACGACACTCTTTAATGATATGTGAACTTTCGATAGGTCATCCATGAGAGATGTGTATTCATCTTTCCAGAAACAACTTCTAATAGTGTTAAGTTTAAACTCGTATCACATCCATTTTGTACAGAACATAAAGTGTGAATCGGCAAAATTGTTCAAACTGATTTTTCGAAAAATTGTATTTGCTTATGGGTTATATTGCAAATGTGAACAACTGAAATTCTGAAGAATTTTCGGAAATGAGCTCCATTTCACAACATAAAATTTTAGAGGAAAAAAAAATTTTTGATTTGAAACTGAAATGTCAACTTTAATTTTACCTGTAAAGATTCCGACAAGAAAGTCACTGCTTTATAATAATAACTAAGATGGTCTAAGTGTTTGAAAAAGCGTAAGGTTTTAACAGTTATCGTCAGACATTGTTCTCAAAGCATTTCAAAACGGTTTTCAACGCCTGTATTTAAACGTGATTAATTGGTTCTTTATTTTCTTCCGAAAACGTGTGACTTAACATTCATTCGAAGAATGCCAAATTTCACTCGTCTCAAGTTTTTATATTATGAGCAAAGGTTTTCTCGTTTTTGTTCGTTTAAGGTAAATATATACCATGGAAAAATACTTATAGTGATGTATATGTAAACAAGTATTTAACCCCTTTTACAAGATATTTGAAGAAAAGTGTTGTATTAAAAGTATATTTAGGACTGTCATAAAGTGTTCAAATGCTTACTATTTCCTCCAAAAGAATTGGACCAGAATTTCAGTACATAAAAGCCAGAGAGATTTCAGATTATCAGTGCTATACACAACTTACAGACACATGTAATCAGATTAATTTCCAGTTATTTGTATGTAAATACGCATGTGTTAGATGTATGCACAAATATGCAGGCATACAGAGTATGTGTGTATGATAGATTGCGGTTTCACTTTTTATGATTACACTTTAAAATTGAAAGCAAGCTTCTGCTTGAAATTTAAGTTTGAAATGGGTTTTCTATAAAAAATGTAGCATAAATTATCAATTCTTAAAACGCAGAGGAACTTGTTTGTACAGTTGCACAGTTGCATTTAGAACATACTTTTTCAGAGTAGAAAGTGTAATTCATATTAAGTAATCTGCATGGAATCCTTTTGAAGCATAACTAAAAATATTAAAAAGCTTAGTTGTAAGCAAGTACAGAGAGCTTAACTCTTATTGATAATGAACATTTCCTTCTAGGTACTGCAATGCATATTTCAGGTGCACAAGTTCATTCATTTTCAAATGCTTTAAAACTCCAATCACGTTTTAAATCACGAAAGCCTGATGAACTGCGCCACACATACAAGTTTCTTATCCTTCAAAATTTCGAACATTTTTGGTTGTTTGGTTGCCATGGAAATTCTGGCAGATTTGTATTCATGAATTTTGAATATAAAAGTTTGTTAAAGCAATAAGACCCGCTCGGCTCTACAATATTTATATTTTCAGTTCGGATGAAAGGAAAGAAAAAATATTTTCCGAATTTGTTCCGGATATTATTTTGTCAGGAAATAATGAATATTTTTGCGTGCACGAGGATAGAATCTCTGTTTGTGTACACAGGAGATTACGTTTTAAAAGCAAGTTTATTAATAGTTAATGGAGAGTTGAGATTTAGAAATAATAATAGATGCTTTGTTATTGCATGTTTCTAAAATGTACTCGTAAATATTCAAATTAATAAAATACTTTATATTCATAAAATGCATAAAAACAATTTAAACAAAAATTATATTCGAAAAAATCCAGCGCTAATAAAGTTTGTGATGTAATTTTTGTTTACTCAAGAATATTTTTTTAATGTAGAGAGGAAAATTCCTTTTAAAGTATTGTTGTAAAGTTTTGTGTTTTGGAATTTGTGATGATAATGAAAAATCAACATAAGGTTTTATAAAGTTCAAAATAAGAAAGAAAAACATGTTTATAAGTTTTATTATAATTTTATTTAATTTAATATTTAGTCTTAATTTTGTGTGCAAATATTTTACTACCTCAGGATTAGTGTAACTTTTTTTGTTGTTGAAGAGAGGCCTGCTATTCCTTTTGAAATGGACGTTCAAACTTCTATTACAGTTAGTAGCAGCATGCGTTTCGTTTTTCAATAAATTAATAAGTAATGTTTTAATTTTTTTCTGAAATGTTGAAAATTGTATTTTATTGAATGTATTTGTATAGAGCATATCAAGACATAAATTTTAGTCTCTTTAATTTTCTCCCCTTTGCACATTACGTGCACTTGAGAAATTTTTTGGAGCCACAGTCGAGAATAGTTTCGTTGCAAAAGGACGGAACACCAATCCGTGTCCCCTTGATTGTTCGGGACTACCCGATTCACGCTTTCCCTGCCAAATGGATTGGTTGGGCTTGCCTAGAATATGGGGTCGCGATCACCAACTTTCACACCCCTACCAGACTTCTTTAAATGGATTTTATAAAATCCAACATATGCCATATGAAGATGTGCAACATTGGACAGCTTAAAAACAGGTTAGAGCTACTTCTGGGGACATGACACGATCTGTTCTATGCCGTGTTTTCCAGACAACGTTGGAACGCTGGATGCTACGCCCAGATGAGGAAGGGGGACACATTAAAATGTAATAAAGTGTATATTGATGTTATAAAAATGTATATTTATAATTTATGGAATAAAATGTGATTATCGCAAGAATGCACACATAATTCAAAATCATTTTACAGTTTTATGAATATATATTTTTCTTTTTTTAACATGCAGAGAGTCAGGAAAATACACTCAAAATACTGGTGTTAAACTATAAAATAAATAAAAGCTTTGTGAAAACACACACACACAATAAATGCTACTAATAAAACGATACGATCGTTTCGACCAAAAATTCTTTCGGTCTTCATGAAGACCGTTTTTATTTTAAGCAGAGAGTCACTTAAAAGTGTATTTTAATACTTTAGGGCTTATAGTCACTCATTGATTACGTTGAATTAAAAATGAATGAATAAATAAAATCCTACCTTAGAGTAAAATAAAGGACTAAATATTATTGACATTTATAATAGTGTATCACGTTGAAAAGAACACATGTACCGTTTGTACTTCTTTTACTGATGAAAACAAAAGAATTGTTAAAGATGTAAAGACAATCGTAGAAACAAAGGGAGTGTTATGTGTTTTACCCTGAGTCTAATTTGTTTCCCTGTGACTAGTTTTCTCATGCTAGAGTAATATGCTGGTCCACGGAGAGGCTTTAAAAAAAGTTGAAAAGCAACGATGGACCCAGAAGAGAAACTTTTGCTGTTATGTTTCCTCAATGGAGCAAACAGCTTAATGATTCATAATAAAAGCATGTGTCACAAAATCTTGTGTCAGTCAGTCGTTAAATAAAGAACACTATATTTAACGCACACAGGTACAGAGTCGTAGATATATTCCTCTTAAATTATTATAAAACCCAAACTTTCTCTTGCTATTATTTTTTTCAACATTTCTTATACTTCTAGTATATTTTACAGTCCACTTTATTTATGTTTAATTTTTACTACTTACTCATCTTTTATTTATTTACTTTTAACTTCTGTTAAACATTTAGTTTAGCATTCTGGAAACATGTTTTTTCACTTTACAATTGGCAACAGCCCCCTGGATGAGCCATGTTTTTAGGCTAATGCAAGCTGGCCATGTTTTCTCCATTTCTTATATTTTATTTTTTTTACTTCCAGTCTTGCTTTTTAACAGGATATCCCCTGTAGTTACATATTTAGCTTTCTTTCTGCTAAGTAACTGCATTGAAATCCTGTTATTTTGTTTTTTTATCTTGGTAGTAAGTATTCGGTTCGTGGGGCCTGACAAGCATAACCGATGCTTGCTACCCATTGTTTTACTCCATCCAATTCCATTTTAATTTTCTGTTTTACCATTGTTTGGATTTATATTTACTGGATATATCTACTTATTCCTGTTTTACATACAATTTTGAGTTCATTGTTTTGCTCATCTCTCATTCCATGGATATTTAGAATTTTGTATCTGCCATGTGGATGCTACGTTGATTCGTAAGTTATGCCTTTTACTATATATATATATATATATATATATATATATATATATATATATATACTACATACACTACATACACATACTACTAGATATAAACAGATACTACAAGACGCATGTTTTGAGTGGTACACAAGGGACACCGTTATCTAGTACAAAAAAATTCAACTTCGTAACAAACAAAAGGCAGATAACTTGCTTGCTTTAGTTCTCTTTCTTCTGCCAGAGTGGAATTTTGCAGTTGAAAAGTGTGGACCCCTTTGTACCATTCAAAATATAGGTCCTGTACTATTTTATATCGATTTAAGCTAGTTATTTGTTAAACAGTAGTTCCCGAATACTACTAAAGACTATCGTACACCCTCACGCTAATCCTCCAGTTGGTAGCAATCTGTTTCTGGGATCTGGGAGGTTCCAATAATTTCCCTCTGAAGACCTAAAATGTAGAGGGTGGTCCACATCAGGGATAAAATGGTTTAAATCGCACCACTATATGAGTGGTAAGCTCATGCAAATAAGTATGTGAAAAGCATATGAGCAGAAATGAAGCGCTGGCGGGCTCAGGGAGGCACGTGCTTCCCCAATTTAGAAAACCATTCTTTTAAAACTTCCTTTAAATTAGGAAGAAACTTAACTATTTTTATTTTTCAATATTTAATGCACCCTCACGCTTAAAAAATTCTTCTTTTTTTGTTTATGTATATAAAAACAGCAATAGTTTCTCATATTAAATCGTATGTGAAAGTGTTTTATAATCAATGCTTTCACAGAAGTATTCATTATTATTGTTTAAGTATAATCATCAAAAACACTGATTTTAATATATTACTTCTAATAGATTCCACTTTCATAAAAGATAAAACATAGACGCTCTTGTAATTTATTATTAATAACGAAAATTATTAGGCAGAATATCAAATCAAAACACAGGTACAACACATCTTTTATCTTAACCAATAACTCCGGCTATCGCGCCAACAGTGTGTGTGCTATGCGCCATAACATCCAACCTTTAGAAGAAAAAATGTACAAAAAAGAGAAACATGATTTATCATGATACTATCTTGTTTGCCTTTCACCCTTGTATTTTAATTTACGTCCTTTCCGCAAATAAATTAGTTGGTCAGTGATTCGTCATCTAAAGAAGTATTTTTCTGACGCAGTTTTAATGGAAGTTTTTGTGCCCAGAAAGCAGAGCAAGTGAGATTAACCCTGAATTCATTTTGTAATTTACTCGGAGCACAGCCATTTCTCACTTTGGCATAGAATATAAATTAATCTTAATGGTAAAAGGGGAAGATATTTGAAATCAAAAGAAATATTAATCTTGCGGAGCCTATTTATTTCTTTGTCGGAGTTGTTGGATATTTCGGTTCAGTTTTCTTAAGAGGTTTCTTTTTTTTAATGTCGTACTCGATGTAGATTTATATAAATAGAGTAAATGTAAACTTTTTATATAATGCAATATATTTTGATAAATTACATTTAAAAAGAATAAATTTCTAAAAGGGCAAACCATATTCAGTTTATTAACACTATCCAGTGTGTAAGTCGTGATTTTAAAAAGAATACTTGGAAAACAATTTTTTGTAACATTTTTTTGAATTATAAGCTTCAAACTGTTCTTAGACATAATAAAGGAACCATTTAAATATACTAAGAATTAGTACTTAATGAGAAATTATTGAACAAAGCATGTTTGATAGTTTAAAAAATTCCACATAGGGAAACATCATTTTTAACGTAAGCTTTTGCAGACTTACGTAATAAAGTTTACCTAAATACCTGAAAATAGGATTTATTTGTAAATAAAAAAATGTTTAGTAAAATTTGTTAAAACGATTCACTCATAATCTGCCTAATGCTCAAAAAGCAACTGTAATGCTAAGCAGTTTCATATACTTAATTCTTTAAGCGCTCCAATTTACTTGTTTTAATTAAATGGTTCAAAGATATCTCACTTGTATAGTCAGTAAAACCAAAGGCAGGAAACGTATCTAGTTGGTACTTTTATATCTCAGAGAGTTAAAAGATGACTTCTAGAGACATTCGATTCTGTAGCTCAAAATGTTAATTTATCAATATTATTTAACCTTTGTGTATGGATTCACATTTTTTTTAAGTCCCTCAAAAATGAGTTTTAAAACTAAAGCATTTAATTATATTGATGCAGATACGTAATTATTGAAAATACTAAGAAAAGCAATTCAAAAATTATATTTGTTACATACTTTTTCTGAGAACACAGAAAAAAAAATAGAGCAATAAAGGTCTACTCTTTAAGACCAAATTCTGTGTTTTTATGTGAGTGCACGATACATGTTAGGTAATTGTAGAAGTAAAGAATTTTATTCTTCAGTTTTCAAATAAAACGACATGTCTTGAATTTTTCGAAGTCTTGGTTAAAGTAGCGCGAATGTTTGGAAATGTAATATTACATGGAAATATGTAATGGAATTAGCAAGGAATACTTCAAACCAACCAGCACTTGACGCTTTCCTCTGGAAGAATCTAATTAACAGAGATTGTTCGTTTTATCAAAATAGCTCGTCAAGATGAAGCTGTTTTGCAGAAATCTATAATGTATATAACTAACATGTTTGCTTTCATATGATAAAGAATATTTGAGGACAGAAAAAGAAACATTCCCAGAGAATATTTAATTTCCATTAACCCTTAGAGGCGCAACCCTTTCGCAATGCTGAAAAAAGGGCAGCCGTTGCCACTCAGCCTTTCGACTTAGCAGCCGTTCGACTTAACTACCAGCAACATGGCGGACGATCGAAACATTCATCGCGTGCCACAGATCTAGATACCCTTTTTTGGTACAGCCAGCTGTCGTCAAAAAGGGTCTCTAGATCTGTGGCACGCGATGAACGTTTCGATCGTCCGCCATCTTGCTGGTAGTTAAGTCGAGCGATGGCAACGACTGTCCTTTTACCAGCATTGGGCAATCTATACAACTGATCTCGCATTCTTCCATCTTTCAGCAGATGTCAGTGCTGTTAAAAATAATCGTGACCATTTTTTTACGGGAAATGACGCGCTAAAAAGTAAATGATTCTCATGGAGCTATGTCACCCGCAACTATTTTTAAAGAAATCAAATCTATTCTTCGTGACTGGCAACAGTCAAAGCGTCAGTGTTTGGTGTTCCCAGAGCGGGAACACTGCGCGTTAAAGGGTTGAGTCTAATTTAAACAATTGTAGAATTAAAATAAAGAGCTGAGTAAATATTTATAAAACAGAGAAAAACAATATTCTAATCAAACCAATTGCTAAATTCTTAAATTCTTAAAGAATATTCCAAAAATAGCCAGCTTTTTAAAATTCGGCGTTATTTCTCTGTTGCTGAGTTGATATGATAACTCTTCTTTATAATGGCATATAATGTCGTTAGGGTTACTTCTAATCAATAATTTAGAAAGAATTTTTTGTAAGCAAGAAGAAAGCGAATTTCTTTAAAATAAGTCTGATTATCTTTTAAAACTGAGACAAAGACCTCTGAGTTAAATTTGCTGCCCCCCTTCCCCCTTCCCATTTTAGCAAGTTACTGGATGCAATGGATCACCTTATAAGTATAAAAACGAAAATAATTCATTTCACCCTTTCATTATTTTATAATAACATTTTTCTTCTTTCAATTTTAACTTTTCCCATATAAAAGATGAGAATGGATTATATGAAAGCGTAATTTTATCCTCTAATTTAAGATTCATATTATTACAGAATTGCCCAAGAAATATAGGAAAAGCAATGGTTTTTGAAAAAAAAAAATCTCAAATATAAAAACATATTTTTGCACTGCTCTTAAATTTATATATTTTGTATGCTTTATAAAACTTTGTAATATCGTATGACAAGGGCTTTATTCCGTGCCCATCAAAGCCAGATTTGCCGATAAATTCTATCGAATTTCGATAGAAAGTCAAATTTGATTATCAATCATGGAAAGCAATAAAAGTAATCAATTTGTTTTGCTCAGAATTGTAATGTTTATGTCTTTATGTAAAGCTTTTAAATAAATATTTGGGTTCCATAAAGTAGTTTTTTTTATAAAACTAGAAAAAACTACATGTATCAGGAAAAATTATGCAGAGTCTTTGGAAATTTGCCTTGATATTAAAAGGTTAAATGTGTCACTCGTATTATGTGTGCTGTTTTAAAATATTCTTTCTTAGGAAAAAAAGAGATAAAGTTTGCATGTTTAAACCAATATGTTTCAGAAAAGTATAATTTGAATGTTTTGTGAATTTCTCATAATAAGGTTAAGTAACAAAACATTGCTTTATAAGAATCTGCAAATTCAGATGTTCTGTTGTTTAAAATATTCTTAAACAGTTTAAAATATTCTAAAGATGTATAAAATTCTTCTTAATAAAACATATGACAACATAGTTCAGAACTACTTCCGGTTCACTCCAGTATTCGCATAACTATAAAGTAAAACAATTGTACAGATTAAGTAAAAACGTACATCTTACATCTTACGTTTATAGCTTTTGTGATTGTGCAGGGGTGTTTTGTGACTAACCGAAAATGCATTGTTATGAAACTTAGGGATAAGTTAGTTTCCTAGAAGATAAAAGGTATGGTATACGCATCATGTAGCAGTAAGCGCAGCTTTGTCCTAAATCAATATAATATATTTCAATCGTAGTCTCATTAACACAAGTAAACGCTGTATGTTTCATGTATCACTTAAAGCACTGATATGCACAAAAAAATAACGACTCATTAAACAATCAATTCACGTATAGAAAAACAAATTAAGCTTATTTGACCATTTTTATGATAGAAGAAAATTAGCTTATGTGTTCATCTTGGTTTAATTTTTAATCTTTCTATGAAGTATGTGGGGATGAATGTCGCTCTCGATATATTTATGTCTCGGAATGCCTTTTACTTGTAGATAGATCATACGAGAGAAAACCAGAAAAAAATTCTTGGCAATCCGACAATCAATGCGGTTTTATATGTCACGATCGCCACTAATATTCGAAACTGGCTACAAGAATTAACAGCATGATTTTCATATCTTACAAGCCACAAAGCCGTGTAATTAAATATATAGCAGCTTTTGTACTTTATCTAAAATATGAAAGCTTGTTTTAATACAAATCGCCATTCTTCCCGCGAATTCAAAAGGCCGATTAGTGCAAAATGTAACTAAAAGTGGATTAATCGAACGAAAACTTTCTTTTTTTAAGTCAAATGAATGTGTTTTCCAGTGTTTTTATTTATTTATTGATTTTTAATAATTTAATATGCTAAATTTTAGCGTTTTAAAATAAATCAGGGGTTTAATGTATTTTATCTTTCAATCCCTAAAAATTACTTATTCAACTACATGTTGCTTCATTTTATCCCCCCCCCTATCCATCCACCCCCCCCCAAAAAAAATGAACGGTAATTTATCTATAAGTGAAATAATGTTTAGCATTAAAATACAGTTAGTTGCTGTTAATTATAAAAACTTAGTTACTGAGTTGAACCTTCCTTTTTATTTTTATTTTTTTATTATTTTTTTAAATTGAGGATAAACGAAAATGAAAACAAGCTATCCATGAACCTACACCATGGAGTAGATCAAGTAAAAATCAATTTACGAATTAATCCTACGGTATTTTCCCAAATATATATGACATCTGTAAAGAAAGATTAGGAATCACAATTCTCTTGTGGGAAAGATTAACTCTACAACCCTTTTCGAGTTTCTCTGATTAAGAAAGTAAGTTAGGGCATCCCACGAAAAGATAAGGACAATCGTATTAAGCTGAGTCTCTGGTACTAAGAAAGAGCGTTGGTGATATCTTTTAGGTAGTTACAAGATAAATTTATCTTTTCTTGTATTTTACATTTTATTTAAAATTTTTTAATTTGTTTTTGTATGTTAGTCAGTGTCTCATAGAGAAATATTTGATGAATTTTACTAATCGTTGTATTTAGCAGTCCTTGCACTAGTGCAAACTAGTTTCCTTACAAAATAAAATTTATGATAGTATCAAGAAATATTTTTATTAGTATTATAAGTTTTAAAGATGTAGCAATATATTTTCTCTATTTCTTTTTTTTAAAACATTGACAAACAGATGAAAGTAAGTTTCATTGGATAAAGGGTTACTTTATCGATATTTATCCATTAAACGTTTACAGATAAATATCGTTTTCAGAGCTGCTACTAAATGAAAAGATTTAATAAAATAATTTATATTCTATGGCACTTATTTTCTAAAAATCTTTTAGAAATTTTGCTGAAATTTGTATAATTTCGTATTCATATTTTGTGTAATCTATAGTAACTTTAAAAGATCGAGGAAATTTGTATATAAAAATATTTTTCAGAAAAATTTATCTTCATTGTTAACTAAAATAAATTGACAATGTAATATTTAGCAAAATAGTACAAGTTGTTAAACTTGTTCCATTTTTTTCTTTTGTGAAATTGATTTTCTGAAGCACGAAATTTGACAACACAAAGGAAAGTTTTGAATTGACAATTTCACCTAAAGGCATGGCTGAAAGAATACGAAAACACTATTTTGAATATATTATTAAATTAACTAATTAATAATAAGTTAAAATAACGTGCAGAAAAAATAGTGTTATATTATTACAGAAATTTCAAGTTAAAAGTAAATAATTTTAAAAGTCAGTTATTACATCATTTTAGGAGTCGTTGAATTAACGAATAGATATATTAAATACACATTATTAACAATTTAAAAAGCATGTTAAGCTTTGACTTTCAAATTTATACAGCAACTAGGGGCCAAGGCCCCCAGACTCGCTACGCTCGCTTTTCGTATGAGGCATTCGGCCCCTAATCAGGCTGATTCTTAAAAAAGACATAATTTCAACAGACAAAACCCGAAGATTGGATCAGATAGAATGTTACTGAGCTACGCATTGCTTGGTTCTTGCATGTTCATTGGTACATAAAAATTTAAACTTCACACTACAGTAGACCCCCTTCCCCTCATAACACGGAAGATATTTTGTTATGGGAATCTGTGTTGTACGGGTCCTGAGCTATACTACACCTGGAGTGCGGACTCCGCTTATAATCGCTGGAAAAATTATTTGCACTCTTCAAAAACACAATGATTTTCAATGTTGCCATTCAAAAGTTATATTAATTAGGAGCTAAAGCATAATAAAATCAGAACATCTGTTTCAGCTGTATTTTTAATAATGTAAAACCTATTGGACACCCTTCGAATTTGCCACTCATTGCGATTTTTCATTATTTGGCGACTTGCGTACATGTAAAGTTAATAAAAGCTACGGAACAGATAGGGTAGCTTGCCACTAATGGCGACTTTTCATTATTTGGCGATTTACACATGCTCACAACCTATAATTACTGTTCATGTAAGGTTACCGGAAAACCGTTATTCATATTTCATTTACATAATCGTTTGCAGATTGGCGTACTTAGCACCACGAATTATACCATCTCGTCGCGCTAGCAAATATCCAAAGTGTACTGTAACTGCTATAATGGCATAGTTAACGCCGCCAAATATTTCTACTGGTAGCAAATAATCTAGCTGGACGAGAACCGGCTTTAAAGTAATCTGCATTTTAATTATTTTTCATTTTCAAGATATTAGTTATTCTGTTTTGGAAAAACGAATAATCGCTAATTCTAAACTCCTGTTGTCTAAGCGAACTTACTATTTGAAAATTGTCAACTTTGTGTAACACATTTTGAGTTACTTATTTCATATAGTTTTTATTTTGGCGTAAAATGCGCGTAATTCTAACTCATGTTTGTAAATTTCACGCGATTCTAGATACTTGGAAACGCTTTGTTGCAAAGGAATGAATGATTTTATGCCAAATCTGGCAACCATTCGGTTTATTTTTTCAGTTTTTTATTATTATCTTCTAAATTAATTCGATTTTCGAAATGTAAATCAGCTTAGCAGGTTCCTCGGAATTTTTCGAATCTGTGGGCACCTTAGTCGAAATTCAAATCCTCACAGTTTAGGAGGAGATACGCTGACAAGCTTTTGACAGTGGCGGCGACAGCGGCCTTTACTTTTTTTTAGAATAGAGAGAAACTAATTTAAAAGTACTCCTTTTTGACGAAAACATGCTTTACATGAAAATATGTCACACATATTTTTAATTCAATAAATACAAACTGAATTAATGAAAACCTGCAATTTCTGAATTCCTATTAAATCAGACTTTTGTTTATTTAGACTGCTTACTATGTAAATGTTTTTTTAGCTTCATGAAAGCTCCGCCATTGCTAAGTAGATCGGACACACAAAATAATGGACGACTGAAGTGTGAAAGTCCCATGTTTAGGTCTATCTCACGGCTGTCCATCTAACGGTCTGGGTTTTGCCCGGTCTTTTCCAGATGTAATGTGAATACGATTTATAATGCTTTGAAATGTCCTCCAACCAAGGTTCCCCCATCTTTGGGAGAAAGCTTGCTTAGCTTTGTCATAACATAACACACAGTGTCATAAAATATAACAGTAATTTTACTTGGTGTATATGAAATGCTCATGCAGAAAGCAAATGATTTAGAGCATCGGATGAAAGTTTTATTTTAAAACTAAGTTCGTGGAATCGCACACGATATTTAAATACATGTGTAAGAGAGAGAAATATTCAATATTATCGGGTGAATGATATCAAAATCAGCATGCCAGTATTTAATCCTCTGCCTGTCTTGCAACAATGCCTTTCATTAAATTTGTGTGCTCGTTTCTAAGCTGACAAGTTGTGAAAATCTTTAAGAATAATCTATATAAATAAATTTAGACTTTTGTCTGTACATTCCTTGGAATTAAAAAATTTTGCGATTTCTATGCGTTTCAAGCACCTGGGAATCTGGTGCGACCCCCCAAAAAAAGTTTGTCTGTCTGTCGTTCTGTCATTCTGCCGTCCTGTCATTTTTTTTAAGCATTACTAAAAAACGACTGAAGCGAATGATATGAAATTTGGTGTCATGATAGGTGGTCACTCAACTTAAAAAATAGGCTTCAAATTTTTAAAAAATCTTGATTAGATTTTGAGATTTTGCGAAAATCGTTTCAAACTGCGTAAATTTGTGTTCGACCATCAAGTGAAAACGACTGAAGTGATTGAAATAAAATTTGGTATCATGATTGGTCGTCACTCAACTTAAAACATAGGCGTCAAATTAAAATCAAATTAATCAAAAAACTTGATTAGATTTTGAGATTTTGCGAAAATCGTTTCAAACTGCGTAAATTTGTGTTCGCAAATCACGTAATAACTGCAAAGGTGAAAAAATGATATTTGGTGAAATGATAGGTGGTCCCTCACCTTAAACTATAAGCATCTAATTAAAAAAATCGAACAGATCTCGAGATTTTGCGAAAATCGTTAAAAACTGAGCGAATCTTTGTTCACGCATTACTTAATAACGACTAAAGCGAATGATATGAAATTTGGTCACATGATAGATGGTTGTTCAAAATAAACTATAGGTGTCCAATTTTTTAAACATTTTTATTAGATTTTGAGATTTTGTGAAAATTCTCTCAAAATACGTTTATATTTCTTTAAGCATCACGTAATAACAACGACTAATACGAAAGGTACGAAATTTGGTGATGTGATAGGGAGTTGATAATCTTAATTTATAGGCGTTTAATTTTTAAAATATTTTGATTATATTTTGAGATTTAGTGAACATCGTTTTAAAATATTGAAATTTTGTTCCAGCATCACGAAATAAAGACTGCAGGGAATGAAACGAAATTGGGTGACATGATAGGTTGTTATTCAAATTCTAGGCCTCCAATTTTTCAAAAATATTCATTAGACTTTGAGATTTTGCGGAAATGTTTTCAATATGCGTAAATATTCGTTCGTGCATCACATAATTACGACTAAAGCGAATGAAATGATATTGCTTAGTTATTCTCTAACCTGTAATATTTTAACAATACATAAAAATTATAACTTGGCTTTCTTTACTTTGGCAACATACTGCATCCATTTTGTGTATTCCTACAATGCTGACGAAAGTTCTAGCTTTTTGGAAATATGCATTCAGTACTAATCCGTCAACGACGGGTACTTCAGCTAGTATATATATATATAGAAGGTTGGTTCAAGCCGCATACTAACCAATAGCGATGGAAGGCATATGACAAGAAAGTATAAAATGCACCTGATGGAGGACATATTCTGAAATAAATTGAACAAAGGCATGAAGTAAAAATGCATTTTACTTGAAAGTTTTTGCACCTGTGAAAGAAAACTTCTTTTACAATCATTCTTTTTTTTTCCATTTTCGGCTCTTACCATTGATAGAAAATTTTAATATTCGGTAGATAAATCTCGCACGATGTGAAAACAACTATGATAAGCACACATACAGAGAGGAAAAAAAAACAAATTCTCAGGAAATAAGTATATTTTAAAATCTTTTTTTAGCTTCCGTGTTTGCGCTATGAACAATTGTGTCAGTTTGAATAAGAACACGGTATTTATAAACGGTTTAAATAATTGTTTTTTCAAAAATTCACGTATTAAGCATTCATTGAAATTATTAAATACATATCATTTATTAAATCACAGAAAAATAAAATGTTTTGTTCATTTGAGCAGTTTGTCCTATTTAACAAATATTTAGTTGGCGCTATTTTATAGGAATTTTTTTTGTGGGGGGGGGATCAACAAAATATTTTATTGAGTAAAAGAAATGTTATTAAATGAGTCAGCTGTCAACATAAATTTTGTTCAATCAACAAATGTATTCAGTTAAAATATAGGTGCATGTAAACGTAAAGAAGTGACATGAATTGCTAGAGCTTTATTAGAATCTTTAAATTTTGAGGTCAGGAAGTTTTTGGTACATTTCCTCATTTATTTAAAAAAAAAAGAAAAAAAGAACTTGGAAGATACATACACTCATGTCCATAAATTAAGAATAATTCAGAATCACACAGAAATTGATCTCTAAAATAAAAATTTCACCTGTGGAATGATCACACACATCTTGAAGAAGAATATGAAAATTACAGGAAACCACCAGATGGCGTGGATGGTACGTCACAATGACGAGAGTGTAAGAGAGGGGTATATAAGGAATGGTGGCAAAGAAGTAAAATTGTTCACAAGCGCTGTGAAAGCCTTTCAGTGCAAAAACCGCATAGTTATGGCACAAAGGAGGCATTTGGATGATGTTTTAAGTGGCAGAATTATCGGACGACTGGAATGTGGACGTACCCAGCTGGAAGTATCCGAGGAACTTGGAATCGCCCAGAGTGTCATCTCCAGGCTTTGGCAACGATTCCAAGATGATGGTAATGTGAGTAGACGTTACAGCACAGGTCGCCCCCGAGTTACAACGCCGAATGAGGACCGCTATTTGGCAGTTACTGCCAAAAGAAACAGACGGAGTACAGCATCAGACCTGTCTCGTCAGCTCTCTTCAGCTACCGGTACGACAGTTTCAAGGCAGACCGTGTACAGACGCTTAGGGCACATTGGTCTATATGCTCGTAGGCCTGTCAGATGTGTTCCACTTACCGCAACTCACTGTCGCCTGCGATTAACCTGGAGTAGAGAGCATGCATTGTGGACACCGCAACAGTGGTCTTGTGTGATGTTTTCCGACGAGTCCAGGTTTAGTTTGGAGTCTGATTCTCGCCGGACATTCATCTGGAGAGCGTCAGGTACCCGTTACCACCAAGAGAACACCATTGAAAGACACCGTTACGGTGGTGCAGGATGGCTCGTTTGGGGAGGAATTATTCTTGGTTCCAGAACTGACCTGCATGTTCAGAGTGTAACGATGACAGGCCACATATATCGGGATGTCATTCTGGAACAACATGTACGTTTGTTTCGGAGCGCCATGGGTGCTGAATTTGTGTTTATGGATGACAACGCCCGTCCTCACCGTGCAAACATTGTAGACGAATGCCTTCAATCGGAGGATATCACCCATATGCATTGGCCAGCATACTCACCGGACTTGAATCCAATAGAGCATGTGTGGGATATGCTTGGCCGACGAATTGCAGCCCGTCAACCCCCTCCCACCTGTCTACCAGAACTTCGGAGTGCATTGCTTGATGAGTGGTGTAATATTCCCCAAGATCAGATTGATAATTTGATACTCAGCATGCCTAGGCATTGTCAGGCCTGTATTGCATCGTCTGGGAGACATACTCCGTATTAACCATCCTACTAACCATGTTATACTGTTTTTTGTAAATAGGTTCTTTTTTGAAATTTGGTCAAGGGAGTAAAACTTGCAATTTTTATTAATTATGTCAAACATATAGCATCTTTTTTGCTCTTTACTTTTTGTTTAATAAATAGACTTTACAAATAAGTGAAATTTGTTTTGCTTCTTTCTCTTTCTTTGCCTGAACTTCATTATCCTTAATTTATGGACATGAGTGTATTTTAATAGTTTTTTTAATTATAACTTCAAACTGATATTATTTTAAAAAGAAATTTATTATTGTACTAAGAATTAGAATTTAATGAGAAATAGGTGTAAAAAGCAGCAGGTAAAAAAATTAAACATTAGAAAACATCATTTTCAACATAAAATTTTACAGGCTTGTCAAAAAAAACTTATATAAGTGCTGTGCAAAACCCGAAAATGGGTTTTATTTGTAAATATATATCACTTAGTAAAATTTGTTAAAACAGCAAAATAATTATCGAATAATAACATTTGAAGCTAATTCCAGTGAATTTCTTATACTTAATTCTGATACTTGATTCTGTTGTCATTTATATATATTTTTGAAACTAAAAAGTTCAAAGATAATATATAAAAAGATTACAACGCATATAGTAGGTACTTTTATAACTCAGAGAGTTAAAATTCGAGTCCGAAAGACTTTCGTCAAAAACCTCAAAGTGTTAACAAAGTAGAACTGAAAAAGCAAAGCTAGAGTATAAACTCTCATAGATATATTAATTTTAAAATCGACCAGTCAAATCGATGTTTGACACCATTTACCAGGAGAGAATCTTTGTCAGTGATCTTTTTATTTCCTTAAGTAAACAAAGTCATTTTTGGCAGGATTCACTTTATAAATGGAAGCAACTGTTTGTTTGTTAAAATACTTATATTTGTGTTATGCCGCTTCTAAAATATAGGCTCAGTAAAAGCTGAAAAAGTGTTAAATGATAAATTTTCAAGATGAATTAAATAAAACTGGCGTAAAATGAGATGAATTAGCTATGCGTTATTATTCTGAAATGTAAATTTTGATAGATTGTAATATGGTCATTTTGCTGTTCAAAAACTCTGTAAATTAAAAAGAAAATAATAAGGAAAAAATAAATTTTTGTAATGCATTTAATTCTCTATAAATATTGATATTTTGACATTAAGAATTTCACCTTCATGCGCTATCTGTATAGAACAATTAATAGAGCCTTATTGACTTTCACGCATAATCTTTTAAACGATCACGTACTCTCCACCAACTATTCTTCCAATGAAAATCGAAGTAATTCCATACATCGCAAGTGTTTGCTACACACGCATTAAATCGACAATAAATTAACATTTTCATTGTCTAAATAACGGTTGAAATAACAAGTCCAGTTTTAAAAGAAGGAAAAAGAAAACTTTTTAATAATTTAAAGTATGCAAAATACTTATTAAAATACATTCTTAAACAAAACATCCCAGGATTATGAAATTTTGCATTTATAAATCATGGCTCCTTTTTATACTTCTAAGAAATACTAAATATTATAAAGTAGAATAACATAATAATATGATATACCATTATATTATGATATATTATACAATCCATTATACGACCATAAGTTGTTCATTTACAATCAAATAAAATATATTTCTTTCGGATCACAATGTAAATGCATTCATTCGAGTGACATGACGCTAATGTGTTATGCTTCAATGAAACATTTTCGGTCATCTAAAAATATGCTTTTCAATCAAGTATTTGCATCGGACATAATTTTATGTGCATATAAACAAAGCAGTCTTCATATGCATCTGATGGTGAATGCATGATACAACGGATACACACAATCTGCCGGACTTCATCTTCTTCAACTCTTTTCCCTGAAAGCCTGTCCAGACACGCACGACATAAAAAACGACCGTCGCCGATGCCATTTTCTCTTGTTTGGAAACATTGCGTTTTGCCTTTCAAAGAGTTCTCCCCAATAATAAATGATGTTGTGTTTGCTTTTTTCTATTATTTTGAAAGAAAGTCACATTCTGAAAATGCGTTCGTTTATATCTTAGATGGTTGACTTTTTCTAACCATTTTTTTTCTTCCCTCGATCTTTTTTCGCTTTGCAGAAAGATTTATCGTTTGCTTTTATGGATGAGAATGAAGTACAAGTTGAGAAATGAGGAATATCAAAATATCTTAAAGTATTTTTATGTATCTTAACGATAACTACCAACGTTTATATTTGTGCATTTTATTATTTCTTTATTCTGAGATTTGATGTGTATTATTAGAAGATATAAGTTTTAAAATACTGGAAGATATGAGCTGGATCTTCAGAAATATTTTCTATTTGAAAAGTATTCTTTACAAAGTAGAAGCGATTGCGATTGAAAATAAGTATCTTACCCAAGAATATACCCAAGATAATTATTCTTTTTCCTGTTGAATTAACCCATTCGTGCCTGCATATTTTTGTGACTTTCTTCGATTTTTGCTAACACCAGCAGTAATTGATAAATTTCTGATGTCAACTTTTTGAACAAGGGATGATTTCATTTAAAATCATTAAGTATAAAAATTGAAATGTCAACATCCTAATTGGCCATATTAAAATATTTTGTGGAATTGAGGTTCAATACTAGCGAATAAAGGCTAGGAAAAATAAATAACGTTTCCGACTGATAGCGAAAATGCCGTCCCAAAAAAGGGACGCTAGGCATAAATGGGTTAAAAAAATAATCGTTGTTATTTTTTTTTCAAGTCCAGAAATTCAATATCCTCATAGAAAATACGAAGACACTTATTATAAATACTTGTTTTAAGTTCAAAACGGCAAATATGTTGCAACATTCTTAGTCTAGAGTTTGACATAAAGTGCATTTATATTCATTAGAAGTATGTCATTTGTAGTAAAAGTGTCAATTTAAAATTTTGAAAAATTGCAATACATTAAATGAGAGCATTTAACTTGATTCTAATTCTAGTAAATGATGAACTTGATGAGCATAAATTCTAAATTGGAGACTCCCGATCTATTTCTAGATAAAATAAAATTTGTTATGAAAGTAATTTTTAAATTTTCTTTACATCCTTATATTTATTTGGATTTCAGTTACTTTAAATTTATAAATTCCGAACATTTGATCAACGCTATTATTCTTCATTTGATTACTTTTACTCATGTTAAAAAATTCTCTCACTCATATAGTTACTCCAAAAGAAATCATAATTAATGGTGCGTAATAGCTAATGTTTGAATCAGCCTAATTAAATAAAATGCAACACCATAAATAAGAAATTTTAAAGAAAAGAATTTTATAATGAATAAATTTAATTTGTATAAATTACGCAAGAGAAAGCCCATGTAAGTTCTGCTTAAACTGATCAACTTATTATTATTTTTTAAATAATCTGGATAGAAAGTTTCTCACAAAACACCGATTTGACTTGAGTATTTTTAAAATATTTCTCTTTTTCAAAAGAACCACCATATTTAGTAAAAAATTTCGTAAACTCTCCAACTTGAAAAAATCAAATTAAAATTAGCAAATATGCAGCTCTTTTTAACTCTACAAGTTCATGTAGCAGCGCTTGCAATGGAGTTTATCCTACTGCTTAATCAACTTGCTTGTTATCATCGTTGCAAAGACTTAAGGATCACCTGCCCTGCTTTAATTTAGATTACTGTTTCGAGTTCTTCGAGTAACATTCAAACACTGAAGCTTGAACGCAAGACTGATAATGTGCCTGAACATTCATCTTACTTGAAAAGCGGGAGATGCATTCAGCTTGCAAAAGACATAAACAGCGCTGTTCGGGTTTAGAAGTTATTTTAATTCAATTTTATTTTCATTATGTAATAGTGGCGAGAAAGAAATGCGTTTACCTTTATTTTCTTTCGCATGTTTTGCTTTTCAATACGCTCTAACCACTAAATGTTTGCCAAGTTTAAATGCTTTCGGTTTAATAATATGCCCTTAATGTTTATGCTATAATTGTTGTAAATCTATGCATAGTTAAATACGCTAACGAAAACCTTTGTGTCCTTTTGGCAGCACATAGCGCTAACGAATGAGCAAGAAATTCGGCTCAGTTAAAGTTAGTATGGAGGTGGTTGTGTGAATGTTAAAATTTTTGTGTAATATGCTAATGCATTGTAATAAAATTGTTGTGTCAATTTTGAAATATCGACACTAAGTTTCAGCAGTTCTATACGGTCATAGTATTACAAAAACATTTGCAGAAAATGGAATTATTTCTCAGTTTAATGAAATACCAATGACTAAAATATGCTTTAACCTTGTGATTGGCGACCTTTTTTAGACGGCCGATAAGTGTGCGAAGTGTAAATTCCATGTTTTAAATCTGTGGAAAAACGAATTGAACAGGGCAGGTTACAATCCAAGAAATGCTCCACAGAAATGCGCCAATTCGACAATTTCTTCATAATCTCCCGCCACGCAGTATGCAAAAGCAAATTTTCTCCGAAAATATTATTGAAGAAATGTCCCAGCGATTAACAGGGAATGAAAATAATATTATTAAGTAGAGTTTACAAATTCTTTGACTATGAGTGTTTTTTTTTTTTTCGGTTAGCAGGGAGCAAGTGAAAAATTGCCAAATAGTTGTGATCTGCTCCAGATGATTACAAACCTAAATCGATTTTTTATAGTACATAGCTGTTTATCCCTTTCCATATTTTGGAATTTTCATTTCATTTAGTATTTTAATTCCACACGTTTTCCCCCATTCTACATTACGTAACCAATAAGCATACAAATTTCTTTATAGTATATTGATATTTTTGTGTATATCGAATTCTGTATCTAAATTTTATTTTGTATACGGATTAAAATTTCCGGCTCTTTTGGGGGGGGGGGGAGGGGAACGACAGTGTAGAAGAAGTAGTCTTTAAACGTTTCCCAGAGAAAAACAGTTGGCGGGATTTGCACCTGGCTAACCGAAAAATACCGTAGTTTGCCACCACATAAGTTAGTAATGAAAGTTAATTACATCTTTATACTAATAAAAAACTTAATTACAAAAGAAGAATTAGCCAATGGATTAAGAGTGCGCATCAAGTTTATACATTGCAATGTTATTGATTTTGATTCTACTTATAAAATATTCTGGTACTGTTTTACCATATCCTTTCCAAAATCTCAATTTCCGTATATACCTGCATTTGCGATGACAGTAAATAAATCTCAAGGACAATCATTTGAAAAACGGGCACATTTATGGAGGCCGCAAGTTTTTATACACAGTCAGTGGTGCGCCTCATGAAGTAGAGTTAAATTATTACGGTTTAAGATTTTATAACTCCAAACATAATGGGCCTTTGGGCGAGGACGGCTCCAGGCTCAATTTTCCGAGGGGGGCTCCAGACTTTTTAGATTAACTTAAATTGTTCGAAACGCAAACTGAATGTGTGAAATCCAAGGTTGGTAGAGGGATATGACCCCATGTAGTGGCGTGGCCAAGGGGGGGGGATAACGGGGGTCACAGCCTCCATAAGGAATTTTTTGCGTGCAAAATGTATATTCTTCATTCCCTTATCACATACACGTATACATACATGTAAGTTATAGTAGTCGTAACTCCTCCCTATAAAAAATTTCAGGCTACGCCACTGAACCTATGGCCCACTCGCTGGAGCTGTCTTTGCATTTAGCAAAATATGATAGTTTTTACAAAATCACCGTCTTCACAGAAAAGTGTAGTGGTTGTAAAGTGAAATTGTACAAAAGTGGTGACTAAAGACAAGTGGTCTTTTAGCCAAGATGGTCACTTTAGTAGGTTTAATTGTATATGAAATTGTGAGACATACTCTTTCACAGAATTTTATTCACGCTCAAATTAAAAACAATGATGCCTTATGGTCGAATTTCGACCACTTCCAGACAACTAGCATGTACAGATCACTGTGGCATTTGAATCAGTGAGTGCAAAAACCACTTCAGTCACAAAAATGCAAAAAATCGTTTTCGATGAAAATAAACTTAGAAAGGCAAGATGCATGTTGAGGGCCAGAACGACGTTAGTCTCTTGAGTAATTTAGTAGATACGGGGCTTCTTTTTCGAACGATGGGCGATAATAATCAATGGTCGACACACGACAATGAATCAATGGTCGAGAATGATCTATTTTAACACTATTATTGGCCACCTGCCCTGCCCTAGTGGTGGTTTTCTAAAAAATAGTTATTCCAGCTTCAATGTTAGATTTTCATCTCCATAATTTTCTGCAAGCAAAGCACTTTTTTTTCTCCTAAATTCATGTTCTTGACTTTTGTATACCATAAATATGGTTAGACAATAAATGGTGATTTGCTGTGCTTTGATTTGATTTGAATGATTACCTTTTTCCAAGTTTTCAGCTGACTAAAAACCAGTTGAGTGCAGGAACAGCATAAGTCCGAATCAAATTAAAAATTTTCCTGAGCCTAATTGATGTCGAAATTAGGTAATATTTGCATGACAGAAACATAAATGCATGATGTACTAGAGGAAAAGAAAGTTTAAATATTTGAAAATTTGGAGCAGTTATGAAGTTTTTTCTCTCTCCTGAAAAATTTCCTTTTTGTGACTGAAGTGGTATCTGCACTCACCGATTTATTTATATATGATACTTCTGTACACTGTTGTACAATGCACCCTCTTCAAAATATTGTATGTAGCATTTACAGTTACTTTACAGGAGCAACAAAAATATTCCAATAATCTCTATGATCAATTATTTGATACGTATTTTAGAGGCATTTATTTATACCAAGAAATCAAAATTGATATACATTTTTAAGGATTCCAAAATAAGGCCCTCCATCAGAAATAGTGTATGCAGCATTTATATTTTTTTCAACCTGTGACAGTAAAGCAGCGTTAGAATTTCGATACTCAACCACAAAACAACAGATTACATAGCTTCACATCTCTGAATAACATTATATATACAAAACGTTATTTAGATTTACAATTATTAATAATAATAAAAAAATGCGGTTTACTCCAATTTTACTGTGCAAATTTCTCAGCATCTCTTTTTAGCAGGCTATCATCTTACTCCAAGTAATTAAGTAACGTCTCATGTGCTGATGCGTCACCAAGACTCAATTTTTGATGATTACATGATTATCTTTATCACTTTGATCTACCATGGTCAAAAAGGATAAGACACTGAACATGGCGGAAGTTTGAAAGTCCGGGATTTTGGCCTCTCAAGCAGTTATCGATTTAATGATCTAGAATTTCGGGCGATTTTTCCAAGTATAACGTGAGTGCGCGTTAGAACCCCATAAGAAGTCCTCCCAGAAGCACCACCAAGGAAGATGCCACTCGCTTAGGTTTACCTTAAAACGCAATACACAATTCTTCATCACTTAAAGTTTATTCTACAAAATTCTTTATTTTTTCCGAGCCACAGCCCTTCGTAGCATATCATTTTCGAGTCTTCGTTGATACATTCTTGCACTGCAGTTTTCAGAGCAAGTCCCACTTTCTTAAATCTAAGATTTTTCGCTGAAGTTCATCTTAAGATTCTGTAAGAATTTCCTTTTCTTTATTCGATAAAATTACGCTCCACAATTTTTTAACCACGGTGCTTTATACTAACATTTATCAGCATTGCCATCATAAATTTGAACCTTACCGGATAAGCAGGAATACGAATAATCCGGTCCCGGTAAGTCGAGAGTCTACTGCCACTATCTTACTGTTACTGCCGTGGATTAAAATATAATACGTTTATCCAGAAGATAAATATTATTATGTTTTAAAAAGCTTACATTATTCATTATAAACACATCGTCAAATCATCAAAGTTCGCGAAACCATAACATATTTCCATAACACAGAAAAATTTTATACACTACTTTTAATATTTGTAAAAATCGATTTCAACTCGAAGCATATTTCACATTTTTATTTTTTTTTAGTTGATAAATTCTACGATGAAGAGAAAATCGTATAAAAAGAAATAAACTGGATAAAACCTGAAAGAAAAAAAAGGAAAACTTTACAAAAAACTTTATAAAAAAGAAATCCCTTGGGATAAATCTTTTCCCAATCACGTGACAATCGAAAGAGAGGTGTGGGCGACCAAAAAAATAACAAAATGAAATAAACTAAAAGCAGCCTGATCAATCCCGACGAAATATTTCCGAAATTGTTTATGGCAGGAAAAACAAACAAGATATGATTCAGAAAACACATGTGAATAGTACGCTGTTTTGAGAAGGACAAGAATAGAAATTTCGGGAAAGAAAATATATGAAGAAAATTATTTTTGATGCAAGTACATTTCCATTTCAATTTTTGTTTGATTTATTTAGTTGTTTATTTACTTTTTTTTGTCATGTTTTGACTGTCGCGAACGATTAAGTGTGTGAAAATTTTCAATAGAAAAGTAGAAACTCATTTTCTTTCATAAGTTATTATTGTAATGTAATCCTGTTTTATGTCTTGTTCCGAAAAATTATACTTTGTTATATTTCACACGTTCCATGTAAACAAGAAATCTCAACTACCCCTTTTGACTATGTTAATCACATGTTTTATGTGGTACGTCTAATCCTTTCACTTTATGTTTTGTTCTCTTTTTACTTATTGTCTGTTTCTTTGGCTACGTTTTATTTTTATCCGCGCTAAAGAGAATATCTTCCTTCTTTCTTACTATATTTGGCTATTCGATTGCAGCCGTGTTCGTAAGTAAAATTACGGACGATTGACAGGAGATGCATTTTCAACTCAGAAGAAACAAACTGCGCATACGATAACATGGTATAGACGAGAAAAGAAACATGACTTAAGACTCAAACACTTATATTGGAACATCCAAGGTGATGCGCTCTAGTTGAAGCTACAAGGTTTGATAAACGTTTGACCTCAGGAAGGCTTTAAATTGCACGTCAGGAAAACTTTTGATGTATAGGATCTATATAAAAAAGTAGTTTAAATGGATTTAGAGAAGTGTATTATATAAACTGAATAATTAGGCCTAAAAGTTCTAACAAACTCTGTACGAATTAAGATAGAAATCCGGTAAGTTGACATGTCAAACGTTGATGCTGATGATGAAAGCTTTGAAATGTTGCAACCAAACGTTTTATTTAACATGTGCATTTTTAAGCCTTGTAATGCAGTCGTTCTTTTATAACTCTCATCCATTAATTATTTTTTGTAGCTTAATTTTTATAAGCAGAGTCTGACTATAACATTTTTGTGCCCAGGTCATTAAAAAAAACCAATCCCCTTACACATAAATGGCTTATTTTTTGTACCCCTATATATAACTTATACCCCTATATATAACCCCTATATTAAACTTAAGTACCCGTATAAAAATCAGGATTTGGTTATAAGCAGAAAGTCAGTTAAATTGATATTTGTTAAGAGGATTTAAAATATGCTATAATTATCTAGTTTACTAAAAATTGCAAAGTAAATATTTTGTGTTTAATGCAAAGATACACAAAGCCTAACTGACTACAGTGGAAATGCCTTGCACGGAGAACGTTAAAGTATATTTAATTGACATCTGGAGAATAACGCACAGAAATCTTGATTGTTATAGCGACAAACGAGAAGTAGGCTAGAAATCTGGACCTTCACAATTAGATATCTACCATTTTCAGTGTCTTATCCTCTTGAGAATGGTCAGAGTTTTCATTTTGTAAACTAAAAATTAACTAAATAACTTTTCGTTTCTCATCAAAATTATTCATCAATAGCTTTAACGTTCGTGAAATAATCTTACTTTCTTATGTGTTTATTACATCCATTGTTTCTTTAGGATAACATTTGCATTTATTCGATACTAATGAACATCTATTCCAATGTATTGTTTAAACTCCAAGAAAGGTACTCTATATTTTCCTTTTTTATATCTTTTGTCTCGGAATCTTTGGAAACTAGTTAACTATATTTTCAAGAGAAATTTTTAACGAGAATAAACTAATCTTTTCGCATAGCAAACAAAACATTTTCTGTGGGATGCTGTAGAAGAATCTTTTCTAATTAAACTAGAAAAGGCACAGACGTAAAAATTTAACTACAGTACACTGTACATTGCTTTTCATTTACAGTTAGAAATGAAAATTTTCTTAAGTGGAATTTTTTTAAGCAATTGTTTAAGTATTTTGATTTAATTTTAAACCACGAAGAATAATATTCATACGTGCATATCTATTACAGATCTATTGAAATCGTGGCTATCAAATAATCTAGCACATAAAATTGTTCATTAGTCCGGGAATTGATTCTATACAGGCCATTTTGCAAACTTTCTTTTAAAAAGATCTGTGGTGATGCTAAACACTTTACCGAATGCCCTGTGAAAAGTCAGTAAATCCATGCAAAACTTGAACAGGTTTAATGCTTATGGTGGAGATATTGAGTGCAGAGTTAAATTTAAAATTAAAAGGCGTTGTGTGATAAGAGAAACCAGGTTCGATGCACTTAGTTGCAGTAAAGAAAAAGACATTGAATGCTTAAAACTATTAATTTAAAAGATACTATTGAACATTATTACAATGGGAGGTGGTGGCTCAGCGAAATAAAATTACGTCCTATATGGGCAGTGAAATTAAGATGGAATGAATTAAAAATTACGCCAGCAAAGGATTACACATTGGCGAGAACAATAACTTGGCTGAGATCAATAATGCCAATTCCAGAGAAACCCTGAAAACTAATCCAATAAAATCAAAATGACGTAATCGCGAGCAAATAATTTTAAAGATGTCGCAGGGCAGCAAATAATAACTTATGCCGACGCTATGCCAAAGGAGGGGAATCAAAAAGTTCGTTGTGGTAGCAAACGGACGTAATGTAATCTACTTTCAGCACAATGACGCTACAATGTCTGAAGAGACAAATAAACAAATAAGAATATGCGGATGAATATATATGATGAATATAAGAATGCATACGGGAAAAGTGAATATACAGATTTAAAAACCGAAGTGATCGAAAAATGGGAACAGAAAAGATTTAGAGTTCTTGATTTTGGATTGATTACATTAAAGAAAGCCAAACTAAATGATTATTAAATTAGATATATGATCTCCATCACAATGTTGTCTTTTGATATATGATCGTCTTTCCTCAGTAAAAGAATGTTCTCCATTTCATGCGGTTATGTTCAGGGTGCCCCCAAAAAGTGATAACATGTTTTAATTCTGTGTCCATAAGAGGTAAGTGAACAATGTAAATTTTAAAAAAAATGTGGGGAAAATACTACGCTAAGAAAAAGTTTTTATAGTTAACTTTCAAAAAGTTACATTTTTAAAATTTGTGTACGATTACAGTACAAAGAAATTCACAATTAATAAAATGTGTTGCATATGCGAATGAGCTGATATACAAAGTTTGAGAATTATACCCTGGAAAGTGTCAGAGGTATGAAGATAAGCATATGCTGACTTAAACCACTTTACAGTTTCTCTCGAAAGGAAAAAAATCACGCGGAATTGTTGCATTTCAAGGGTCCTACAGAAATAATGAAAGAACATATTTTTCCCACTCTAGCAATAAACGTTTATATTCGAATTCATGTATAGCCCTGGATCATGCTTGTCATATTTCGTGTATAGCCCCGGATCATCATTATATCTTTTTTTTACGTCAATACTTTTTTGCAGAAAACGAAAGATTAAGTATTATTTAAGTGACTTATAAATTCAAATGTAGTCACTCGATGATGAATGTATGGTAAGTGTACTATATGCTCTATCATGCTGTAGTCAGACAGTATGCAATATATTGATCTCTGGATTAAAAAAGATTAGCGTTTGAGCGCATTCTGATGAAGAGTTAAGTTATCTAAGTGTAAAGTGCAGCAGGTTCATAGACAAATAAAAATATAGAATAGCTAATGTAAAATGTTAGATCTTTTTATGTCGTTTATGATATGACCTGTGATGAAATTACTACGTTTGTCACAAAAATATTTGAAAATTTCCCTGCATTGAATTATTTTTAATAAAAATATTAACAAATATTGCAATCTCATCCGATGGAAAAATGTACATCAAACTGTATAAATACGGTGACGGGAATAAAGAGACTTACCACACAGGTAATTGTTGTATTTTTGTATTCTATGGTTCCAGAATGTAATATTATGTGATTTTATAGCAGATCATTAAACCCCAAATCAAACTAACTTTTACTCACAATCTAACACATAATAAATTGCTGGATGTCCTCATGCAAGTTTCATTCAAAATTGATTAAGTTTTCTGAAATGGAAATATATAATATTCAACAAAAAATTATCCATGTACCTTTGTAAATATCAAATATTTAGCTAAAAAAGTACGATCGCATTTAACATACTGTTTACAGATTTGAACCTTTCTTTCAAAAAACTAAACATGGCTTCATTTCAAACGCTTATTTTACATTTAAATTCAGCCAAAATATAAGCATTATTTCAGTAACTCAATAAAAAAAAAGATAATTTGGAAATAATGCACCAAGAAAGCGCAAAAATTACTAAATATTCCTTTGGATCTATTATTTGACTATTAATCTATCTCAAGGCAATTTGCTAGCTGTGTGAGGTCCGATGATTTCTTACCAATTTAATTTACGCATCACTTACCTTCAATTCTAATCATTGTATTTCTATTCATGGTTCGATACATTTACATAGTTTCTGTGAAAAAAAAATGAAAAACAACAAAAAATCTTTTAAAGAAAATAGTTAGATTTTTTTTCACCTATGAGGCAAAGAGAAAAAAAAAATCATCTGCTTCACATATTATTCCTCAGTACAAAATCAAAAAAGCAATGTGTAAGATAATGCCCACGTAGAATAATAAGACTGCTTTTCTTAACTCAGAATCGAAGTCATCAGTTGTTTATAATAATCTGTATTTTTATTATTGCGTTCGTTTGAAAATCTATGTGTTCGGCTAAGCGTGAGACAATTTTTAATGCATCTCTGGATAAAACATGGGAAAGTGTAAAATCGTTATGTGTACCAAATGCCTTAACATCCCACACTGATTTTCACACTAATGTAAAACAAAATGCAAGCTATCATTAAAATTGTTTATTCAATAATACTACTTTCCGTTATTTTTCCTGAATTGTTCATAAAAGTTCTGGAGGTCATGTTTATGAACTGAAATAATTGGGTTTCTTCTTATTCATTTCATCTCCATTTACTTTTTAGAATTAGACGTGGGTTTATTTATACAAATAAAAAATAGAGAGAAAGTTTCTCTTCTCGTGTTTTATAAACAATGTTTATCCATTTGCTTTCACTAAATACGCAGTTACGGTCTAATGAACATGAAAATAACGTATGTTGTTTAACATTTCCATACCTGGTTAAAAGTTTTCTCTTTGAATTAATATATATATATATATATATATATATATATATATATATATATATATATATATATAATATATATATATGAGACGTCAGATATTTCAAGTAAAGTTTCAGAGTTAAGGCAGGTAATATGGTTTATTGAACATTACATTTAAGTTACAATTTAGAATGAGAAGAGGGGAGGGGAGACGGGTACAAGAATCAGCGTGGACTCATTAAGCAGTTCCAGTGGCAGAAGTCCCCCGATTTTCGATGTGCGGGAGTATTTACGCTTACCACACCACGTGGTCTGCGAAGACACAACTCCTCCTCTCTCTTATCTCTGATCGAACCACACACATTTACCAACATGACCCGCAGTGCGTGGGGACATGTGTACATCTAAAGAACTCAGAATCGACGGCCTGATGTCTGGCAAATAACAAAATAAATAAAACACAGCTCCAGGGCGCGCGTGGCAAGTTTGACAGGAAAGCAAAACTTACAGTGAAAGTACCGCTTGAACAATACCCAAATTACCTTTTTATCCATTACAATATCCCCCCCGGCAAACGAAGTCTGACGAGCAATATCATTGAGGTGGCCAGTCTCTCACTTGCGAGTCGGACGTCCTTGCAACCTAAACTTAAAACTGTGAACTAATCTAATTTTCAAGTTTAGACACCTCAAATTTTTCTAGCTAGAATTCTGGAGTTATGTTGTACAATACTTGAGAGGCAGGATGCAGTTTCTAAAATTTGACAAAACATAATGATGCAATAGTACGAAAATCTTACAATAAAAATAAAACAATGAGTGCGCACAATTTTTTTTCGAATTATCACAAGTAATATTTAAAACCTAGGTGGGATACAATAATACTGTACAACAATCTTATAAATAAAAATGAAATTCTGTTTGTTTGTTTGTTTGTTTGTTTGTGGATTTGAGTTGTATACAAATCCACAAAAATGGACCTATCAGCCTGATATTTTGCACAGATATGTAAAATAGTATAGAATAAATCATAGTCCACTTTAAAACTTTGAAAGTCCACCCGTTCCCGGAATTTAAGAGATTTTTTATGTTCTCCATGCAAAAACCTTTCCGTAATTGTAACCCCTGTAGTGAAAAAAGTGTGAAATAAGGATCGTGGTTGCCATGTGTGGCGATTTTGCCGAATAAGATGTTTTAAATTCTCAAAGTAAAAATAAAAGAATAATAATGATTTTTTTTGTTAGTTTATATTTGTAAGATTATTAATTTTTTATTATAATATCGTGTGCATGGGAAATCGGAGCAGGAATGAAATGTTTTATACGCAAAACAAGAAGAATTGAAGATTTCCCAGGCTAATATGTATTTTTTTTTTAGTTTGGCGAAAAAATAAAATGGCTCAAATGCTGATTTTGAGAAAGTGAGTTCTAGCGGTTTGCAGAGTTTTCGGCTTGGCGCAATTTATTGAGAGCTTAAGGAAATAGATTTTTGAAAGCAAGTGCAAAGGTTTTATTAGAATACAGCGTTAAATTTTAATGATCCGTGCAGAAATAATGCAGTTATTAAGGGATTTCAAGCGATCTATCTTCAGAATTTTCGCCAATTGAGTACATTGATTTAAGTTGGGGGAATTCCGCCAAATTTCAGAAAATAAAACTCTCATTTAGTACATCGGAGTAACGATGAATAAAACACGTTATAGATGATAATTTTAAAAAATTCGGTTGTATTAAGAGATTCCCCTTTTCAAATAAATGTGTGCTTTACTTTTTGGCGGCCGAACCATTTACCATATTGATTGCTGCTAAGTCGATGCTTCGAATGATTTCCTGAAAAAACTCTTGCAAAATGGCGTATGTTGGCACTTTGACGAGGCTTAGATTTGAAACTGGATTTTATTTGAGACTGGAATATATAATGATACTGGTTATAGATAAAAATGAATGTTGGTATGTGTGTATAAGATTGAAAAACTCCAGCAACGTTGCACCATGAAATTTGGTTCACCTAAGTCTTTTATCATTGAGAAGCTTTTTATGCTATCCGTTTTCCTCTAACTTGCCACTAGGTGGCGCAGCAGAACGTCGAATTCTATTCCGTTTAGCCATTTACTATGCGAATATCGTCCAACCGATTTCGATGAAATTTGGTACACGCGGATATTAGAACACGGAGAATATTTTTCAGTATCCATTTCGCTGTAACTTGCCGCTAAATGGCGCTGCAACACATCAACTTCTATACCGTTCGACCGATCGGCATAAAATTTCTTATACTTACACATTTCAGCAGGAAGAATATATTCTAACTGTGTTCCTTTTGATGTTACTCACTACTAGATGGCACTGCAATGCATTATTATTTTAACTCGCCACTAGATGACGCTGCAGCAGGCCAAATTCTTGACCATTCAAACGTTCGCTATGAAAATCCGTATACATAGCTATTTGAACAATGAGAATATTTTGGCGTTATCCATTTTGCTATAACTCGCCACTTGACGGCACTGTAGCAAATTATTACTTTAATTAACCACTAGATCGCGCTGCAGTGTATCACTTCTTGACTGTGCAACTGATCGCTATGAAAATTGGTATACATAGATATTTGAACACGGGGAAGAGTTTGGCGCTATCCATTTTCCTATATAATTTGCCACTAGATGTCGCGTCGTCAGGGCTGTCCAGCCGATCCTCCTGAAATTTCGTATTCATCGATATCTGAATGCGAAGAACATTTCCACCGTATCCGTTTTCCTAAAACTCTCCACTAGATTGCGCTACGCCGCATGGCCTTCTGCAACGTACAAACGATTGCCTTGAAATTCGGTATGCATGGTTATTGAACACAATATAAAGCGATATCCATTTTGCTATATCTCTTTATTACAATAAATAGTAATCCCCACAAATCGTAATATCAAAAACTCCATTCATTCTCGTGCGAAGAACGGGTACTTCAGATAGTATAGTAATATAATTAAACAAAATGGAATAAACATGGCTGACATTCATTTTCTATGGCAAATAATTGTGGCTTTGGCTTGCATGGCATAAAGTGAATGGAATGAAAATAACTTGGCAAAATAGTTGGCAAAATGCAGTTGGCAAAATGGAGTAAATTTATTTAATGTAAAGGCAATGTAAAAAAAAACTGTAAAAGTGTGCGTAGTGTGTAGAAAATTTCGAAAACCATAGCTGTGAAACAGCAGTACCGTCACACAGGTATGGGGTATAATAAATACCACTTGTAGGCATTTTAAGTTTGCCCAAACTTTAAACTCTCCATAGTAGGACAACAAAAATGGGTTCAAATGATCCCGAAAAAGGAAAATAATTTTCAACTACGAAAAAGAAAACTTGGCCATTGCCTCATAGCTTCCAAAAAAGGGCAAGAAATGACTCAATAGACAGTTGGGAAAAACTGGGGGATTATTGAGAGGAAGTCCCAGCCTAGTCTAAATCTAGCTTCATTTATTGTTTGCATAATATCTATAAAATATACAAAGAAAAAAGGTGCAGTTTTACTTACACCGCACACACTCGGACTTGGGGACTTCTTCAATGACTAAGAGAAGCGGCTGACAGAGAAAGGTTGGTAGAAGCATAAAAGAAGAAAGGATAGACGATAGACTTTATGTCGAGTATTCAGGGTTCCAAACTCAACACTTAGAAATTTTGAATACATTTTTTTTTTTAATCATCAACACTAAAATAGCACTTTAAAATAACACACACACAATTAATAACCATTTAAATATAATACTCTAATGTTCACTTCAACTCTGAAAATATAATTTGCTTACTTCACTTAATCAATATCCACAAGTTGGAATCGTCATTCTTCAACAATAAACAAAAGACACACAAAAAAAATATCTTCTCTCCCAAGTTAAATGCAGGCAGGAGGAGTTTCGGTCAACAAGTTGTACGCATAAAAACAGAAATATTCGGCACGGAGAAAAGGGGCCCTGTTTTGGGGCAACGAATGCAGTAAATTTTGTCGCACCGCCGCGCCGTAATGATGACAGGAGTTTCTCTTAGTTTGTGGCGAACGTGCGAAAAAGAAAAAAAAAGATGAATTAGGAGGCGCAGATTTCGGTATGATGAGCGCTGCAGAAATACCGCATAGGCTGTTCATCAATGCAGACGTTCTTCCATTTCGGCATTAACGGCATAGAACGTACAAGAGGTTCTGTGAAGTACTTCAGAAGATAACCTGACTCATCAGTTGGTGTCGAAATCTCCCAGAGCAGGGCTCGACGAAGTTGGCCGGCGGAGAGCGGACTCAAGGAAAAGGCCATCGGCTGGTCGGCGAAGAGGCGCGCTGCATCTCCTGCGAACGATGGGCGATGAACCCGTCTCCCGGTTATTGAGCGTTAATTTTTTTACGATTTTAAATTTTTAATTGGCACACAGGCAATCATCCTGTCGACTATTTGAGACGTCAGATATTTCAAGTAAAGTTTCAGAGTTAAGGCAGGTAATATGGTTTATTGAACATTACATTTAAGTTACAATTTAGAATGAGAAGAGGGGAGGGGAGACGGGTACAAGAATCAGCGTGGACTCATTAAGCAGTTCCAGTGGCAGAAGTCCCCCGATTTTCGATGTGCGGGAGTATTTACGCTTACCACACCACGTGGTCTGCGAAGACACAACTCCTCCTCTCTCTTATCTCTGATCGAACCACACACATTTACCAACATGACCCGCATCCGGGGCTACAGGGACGTGGGGACACGTGTGCATCTAAAGAACTCAGAATCGACGGCCTGATGTCTGGCAAATAACAAAATAAATAAAACACAGCTCCAGAGCGCGCGTGGCAAGTTTGACAGGAAAGCAAAACTTACAGTGAAAGTACCGCTTGAACAATACCCAAACTAGTAAAACCCAAATTACCTTTTTATACATTACATATATATATATATATATATACAAACTGTAATTATATTACATATATATATATATATATATATATATATATATATATATATAAGTAATATAGTTACAATTTGTAATTAAAACAAATAAGTATTCTGATTTTTAAATGTTTTCGGAAAAATGGTTCTTTTTCTGATGATTCATTAGAGTCAGATCATTTGAAAGATTTGTTCGTCATGAATAATTCACTCGTTCAAGAAATCACGATCCGAAACACTCAATATTCGAACGTTTACTAACAATCACGTTTTCATGCTCACAGAAGTTGTCTAATTTAAATCAACACGCGCAAACACATGGGATACGTTTCATTCAGTGCAAAATAACGCGAAATAATTAAGTCCCACTGTTGTTGGCGAAGGCTATGTATAAACGTAAGGAGTTTATGCCCATAAATGCATTTAATCAAAATCCTCTTACAAGATCTTTCCGTATTGGTTTTACATCCGATGAAAACTACCAAACCTCAGGATGGTCATTTCAAAGCGAATCTGGTGGATTTGAGAATATATTTATTTGCTAACGAAGTAGTCTATAAGAATAGGTACTAGCTATAGCTAGTTATTTACGGAGTCAGCCTGAGTCAATTTGGCGCTGTAGGTGAAGGATATTAACGGCACTCTTTAAAAAGAAAATTTTTTGGACGCTTCCCAAGAAGTGCTGCCCAGGCAAGACCGCTACCCTTAGGTATGTCATTATCCCGGTGCTGGCTAATTAGTTAATGGTTGTTATCCGATCAAGATGCCAAATCGCAATGCCGTCATGAAATTTCTCTGTACATCTGTCGTTGTAATGGTGTAATCATTATAGGAGCCCAGTTCCATGACTGCCTCATTAGTCGTAGCCCCTTAACCTGGTGGATTTGGTCCTCAAATTTTGGTTTGAAAAACTTTATTAACGGCCTAGTTTTGGAAAGCGGGGAAGTGGTAGGATTTTCTAAAACTGCCTAAAATGTACATACCCCCTGTGCAAATTTCCACAACTTCCTCGAGGCCAATCTGCTACACGTAGAGAGTAACGGACTGAATGATGATCCGGGCAGTGGGAACAGTGGTTTCCCCTGCACATAGGACTAAAAAAAAAGTTGCTGCTTGGCTAGTGTGGCCTCCTTTGGTTCAGCGCCCTAGACCGTTGCGTACTTTGCTGTATCGTCGGTCCGGCAGTGGCCATTGATGAGATGAAAGTAGTCGGGATACACTGAAAACAATGAATTCTGAGGGTTAGATGCCAATTTTTATAATTTTCAAGATTTTCAGACACTACTAAATGTATTTCATGAAACTTTTATGCGTACAAAAAAAAGCAAAAAAACAATCAAAGTATTTCTAGTAGTTGCTTTCGGAAGTCAGTTTTAATTTGGGAGGCTACAATTCACTATACACAGTTCGATGGAAATACGCAAATTGTTTTGTAGCAACTAGTCATGAGTTATTATCGATAAATATGCAAAAAAGGAAACCTTGTAAGGACTGCCTTTATTGTACTGTGAAATACTCAATAGTGCATTGTCTTAATTGTTTTGAAAATTCAAATATTGAATTGCCGATTTAAAATTAGAAGAAATGATAAATGACATTATTTTTTAAGTACAAAAATTTTTAAACTAGGAACATAAATTTCCTTGCAAGTAACATGCATTTTAATTCAAATAAACGAAATTATAATCACTTGGAAAATTTGGAAGCTTCAAATATTGTTTCAATAGGAAGATAAATATTTAAAACCAAGACATTTAAAATTCACAATATATCTGGATATTTTAGTAGAAAATTCGTGAAAGTTTATATTTCGGGTATTTTGGAAGTTTTATTTCATTTTAAAAGTCATCTGTTGCTATTAAAAAAGAAATAAAAAAAGCAAATTGGATGCAGGGTCTAGTGTAAAGATGGCCTTTTGAGAATTGTGGGAAAACATACGTATATGCTAAATATATATACGCTATTAGTAAACAAATGATATATATATACATATACATACACAGTGGAGGCTGGTATATAGAAGTATTAACTGACAGTTTTTCCCTTTCCTATTAATATAGTTGCTTATTTTGCTCTTAGAAATTTTAATGCCATGGATTTCACAACGTTTTTTAGTTTCAGAAAGCGCAAAAACATACCCTTCTATTCAAAGCTTGTTCACATCCGCCATTTTGAAAGAGGAATGAATTAAAAAGCATCAGACGATTTTTCATCCTACTATATAGTATGACTCACTAACTCACTGACTCTGTCACAAATCCGGTTAGAACCACTCCAAAACAAAACCTTTGCCATCCTTAATCCAAACAGTTTAAAAATTTATTATCTAAGAACAAACGCAATAGAGTTCACCCAGTCGAAGTTATCAACTATGGATTTACTCTATTTTTCATAATTATTTAAAGAAATATAGAAAATAATCTGCGCTACAATAAAAATCCGAAAATCCATCCGTTCCTTTATTTTATGCGATTTTTTCGCTATTTTCAGTACCGTTTATTTCCGAGAGTAAAAAAGTTAATCATTTGAGTGACAAAATTACGTGTCGCTATTGATAAGGACGTCTTGCTGAAGAAGTCGCGGTTATTAGGCTTTGAAGAGAAAATGGAAATTTCAATTTGCTTAAAATATTTTTCCCAGATTACCAAGTTTATTTTTTTTACAAATAAAATTATTTCCTCTGCATGAAGCATTGATATAAGAGAATCTATTCCCACAAAACAAAATCGTTCGATTGAGGAAAGTTTCCAGATATGAAGTTATTTATTTTAAGTGGAGACTGAAATATACTGTGGAGTGGAAATATACTGAGTGTAGACATGTTTTTGCATAATGTTTTCTTCTAGTGCCTGTTGTAATTGCTTCCACAATGGGCTTTATATTCTAGTTTCAAATAATAAGTTTTTGACAGAAATTTTTATTCCAAAACATTCGGTTTTTTTTATAATCATTTATCAAAATCGTTCTGCAAATGTGTTAATAACCCTCTGTATTAGAATAATTTTATGAAGAGATTCATAACCAGTATCAATTTAAATGTCATATAACTGTTTAATGAGTTATTTTGTTTTATATAGATTTGTTGTAATTTTAAAAATAAAATCTTAAGGTGCTCAATAAATTTAAATTTTTGACACTTATCTATTGCGTACTTATTTACGTTCCTTTACAAAAAGAAATAGTTCAGCATTTATTTTTCCCTAAAATATTGTTCCTAAATTTAATGACTATCTCCTAACATAAATCTAATCGTAATTCATTTAAAAACTATCATGCATCCACGATGAGAATCAGTGAAATTTCCTCACGCTGTGAACAAAACTGAATAGTTCAGACCTGTCTCACTTACAGCGTGCTACAGTTTCCACCATTAGTTTTAATAACCTGTTGAGATGCATGAATAACAACGCCGGAAGTATCTTCCTAGATCTCTTTCCATTAACACCTCTGACTGAGCTTCCGGAAACCAAATCTGGGTGCACTCCTCCATTTTAATCTGCAGACATCTGATTTATCCCGCAGACTGTCTGCGATTTATGAATGTTGGCATTATGAGCACGCAAGGAGATTTCTGCAAGCACCTTAGCAGAAAAGTTGATTTCCAGTCAGATATTGCGTAGTACTGCGAAGGAATACATGAGAACGTATTCGTTTTATCTTGTAATATTTTATTAAAAAGCTGCGTCGCTTTGAGTGTAGAACTAGGACTGTAATTTGTATAACCTGCGCGATATAATAATTCATGAATACCTTAATATATGCAGTGGAATTACCTTTAAGAAAACATGTTGCTCCCTATAATTAGTCTCCTAATTTTAAACCGATTCAAAATGAGAGGCAAGCACCTTAAATGAGCACCCCTATGACTGAACATCGAGGACATTGTAGTCACGGCAGATTTTACGTACACCAGCTCCCATTAACGTACACAGCTCCACAGCAGTCCACCCGTCTTCATCCTCCCAAGCACTAGCCTAGCCGGTGCAGCTTCACTTTCCATGTACTTAACCCTCTGGCTGATCATCCCGCGATTTCCCCGGTCAACTAAAATATAGCAAAATTTGCTCATCCCGCGATTTTCGCGGGCAGGTGTTTTGCTTTCTGCATTGAGGAGAGCATCCCACGTTTTCACCGTTTAACCAGTGAAACAAATTAGGTACAATTTTAGACGTTTAATTTAGGTTTTGTCCAACACATGTATGCTTAGTCGTTCACTAAATTGAGGCATTTGAAGGTAATACTCGGTATGTATATAATGCTCTAACTTTACTTGTTTGCCGCCTTGTCTAATCAGAAATGGCTGGTAGAAATCGTTCAGCAATTGACAAAGTGTATATTACGGATGATTTATGGGATTCTGAAAGAGATTTTAGTTTTGATTGTGATAATGATAGTGATTTAGATTTTTTGGACTGCTCCTCAGACGGCGATGAATCTAACAATGATTCAATAAACCTGCAAAGCGTTAAGCGGTGGTGCCTTTTCTTATATTATGTAATAAACGGAAATTAACTGTAATTCAATTGAAATTTATTTAATTTTTATATGTAATAACATCTGAAATTGGTTTTTCTGAAACTTAGTTTCTCATGATAAAAATCTATATTAAAAATCTTTTCTAGAAAGAAAAAATGCACATTTCAATTCTCCAATGTATATAGATTTTAAATATGAAAAAAAAAAATCTGATGTGTACAACACATGACTTCCTTGCACGTCTATTAAATCAAAAATATTTTCGACGCACTTCATCTAAACTTATTTGTTTGAAAGAGATAAAATAATAGTAATAGTAAGGTTGAACGATTTTTAGCCAAATATTTCGATATCACCAAGCTGAGTTCAGTTTGAAAGATATCCTTCTGACATTTTATTTGGCGATATTTCATCAAAAGCCGACAAGCTTGAGAGAGTTTGCGAGATTTCGGGGATAGCCAAAGTAGTCATTGACCACTTTGGTGTATGGATGCATTCAATGAATTGAATGCATCCATACACCTCAATGTATTTAAAGTCATTTGGCTTACCCTGTAAATAAATTCCCAGTCGATTGCTAAAAGATATTGAAAACAGTTAGATATTACAATAGTTCTAAATACAAAAGCTCAAAATTCTACAGGTAAAAGTTTTAGAGTTATTTAAAATACGAAATAATTTTTGGCGCCAAATTTCGCGATATTTCGGTGAAACTCGTCAATGTCGACGACATATGGCGAGACGACATATGGCGGACCAAACAATGACAGATTATCGCCAAATTTGGCGATATTTCGCCAAAACTCGCCAAGAACGATGACAAATGGCGATACTTTGGGCATGGACCAAATGACTGACTAATTGGACATGGACCAAATGACTGACTAAATTCGCCAAATTTGGCGAAATTTCGGAAAAACTCGCCAAGGTCGACGACAGACGGCAAGATTTTTGGCATGTACCAAACAATGACTGTCTACAGTTGTACTATATTGAAGATGTCCATAGACATTAAAGTACTAAAATTCTTTTCGGTGGTCCTTTAAATAAACTCTACAGTAGATTGGAACCAAAAATCGAGATGCAAAACTAGATGTTACAACAATCTTATATATGAAATTTCATAATAGTTTTTGAGATTTGAGTGTTAAATACGCACACACTTACACCAAAAGTCGATAAGCTTGGCGACTTTTGGCGTAGTTCTTGAGGGAGGCACGTGACCGTGGTCGGACCATTACCTAACTTATGTGGTAGGACGGTATTGTGCTTGAAATGGATGAATGCCCCTAAAATTGCTATTGACCGTAATGTATTGGAAATCTTTTGAGTGTTCCTGTAGCAGAACTATAAATGATAAAGACACTCTCTTTAATGGAGAAATTCATTTTGCAACTCTTAACAGCATATATCACATCTGAGTCGTTTGAAATAGCCCAACACCACTAAAATACGCTGTAATGAATTTCGGCCGATAGAGCGTAATGTATTTAGAATCTCTTGAGCTGCCCTGTAGATAAAATATGCAATCGAATCGAACCGAAAGGGGAGCGGAACAAGTAGATGTTACAAAAGACCTAAATATAAAGTTCCAACTTTCTACGTCCAATAGTTTTTGAGATATGCGAGTTTAATGAATTTCGCTCCATAGAGCATAATGTATTTCGAATCTTTTGGGCGGTCTTGTACATAAACTATCCATTCGATTGCGACCAAAAGGGGAGGTGCACAACTAGATCATAGAACAATCCTAAATATCAAATCTCAACATTCTACGATCAATAGTTTTTGAGATATGCGAGTTACATACATATGTACGTACGTACACACGGCATGGAAAAACTGGCCACAATAGACTCGCCGCTGGTCAAAATGAGTTGCAGACGCGTTTATAGGATCGTGCATGCCAGCTTACGATGAGATGCATCGAAAAAAATTTTAAAATTAAATTTAGAGGTAGTCAAAATCTGTTTTTTCGTCGAAATTTGGTCCCCAAAATTTTTCGGGATCACATTACTTCCTTATACTACGTACCATGGAAGTAAAAATTACAGAATTTTTGAAGCGATTTTGGTCCAAAAATTGCTCAGTCAGAGGGTTAAGGATACGGATTGAGACTAAGTCACTGCGGAACCATTTATCAAAAGTTCTTGACAGAGTAATTAAAACGCAGGTTTGATCTCTTTTTTTTTTTGTTTAAAAAAAAGAAGCATTCAATCCAAAAGTCAACCTCTTTCAGTTTATCTGTGATAACTTTCTTTTGAAAGTAAAACTTCCATAGTATCGTTCCCAATTCCATAAATTAATAGAATTTTATGTACGAGCATTATTCTCACGAATTGTAATGTTGCTTTCTTGTCGTATTAGTGTTGTAGTTGGAAAGAGAGATGTACAGTAGAGATGAGTTCGGGCTCATTTTTTGAACTCCGAGCCCGAGCAATATTATTTAAGTCGGACCCCGGGCCCGAAATTTCAGCTAAAGATAAATAAAATTCAGTTACTTCATTGATACAATACGATAAAATTTGCCGTATGTGCAAATTAAAGAAAAATATAGTTGCAAACTTTTAATGCACTTTCAAATTCTTTATATGCATGTTCATCAAATAACAGCAATGTTACTATTTTTATTAAAAATTCCGTTGAATACTCACATCAGTGTTAAACATTCGTATGTACTTAGATATGTTAGACATAGAAAAATACAAGTTATAAATCTCTTATAGTGACATTAAAAAATGTTATATTTAAGACACGTTCAGAAAAGAGATTTTGCATAATAATTTAAGAAATTTACATATTTGCATAGAATTGCATAAGAATATATTACCCATGCAAAAACCCTCAACTGGTTAAAAATTTGTGACGCAGCATTTTACTTTATAGATCTATGAATTTTAAATACGGGTCTTAGAAATAATGATATCAAATTTTGAGTGACGCCCTGCTGAGAATTTTAATGATTTGTTTTTAAATTCCATTACAGTTACTTTCGTTTTATTTTCTAAAGAAGATGTACGCATTTAAGCAATGCTTTTAATTATGAAATACACTGTCAAATATATCACACTTTCACTGAGTCTGTATAATGTATTCAAATGAATTTATTTCAATAATTTAATTTATCTTTTGCGTCACGCTATCCAAAAGGGCAAGCAAAATTTTCATATACATTGCACTTAGTTTGGTTACTATGACACTAACTAAATATTTACGTAAATTTTACTTGCCCTTTTGGATAGCGTGACGCAAAAGATAAATTAAATTATTGAAATAAATTCATTTGAATACATTATACAGACTCAGTGAAAGTGTGATATATTTGACAGTGTATTTCATAATTAAAAGCATTGCTTAAATGCGTACATCTTCTTTAGAAAATAAAACGAAGGTAACTGTAATGGAATTTAAAAACAAATCTTTAAAATTCTCAGCAGTGCGTCACTCAAAATTTGATATCATTATTTTTAAGACCTGTATTTAAAATTCATAGATCTATAAAGTAAAATGCTGCGTCACAAATTTTTAACCAGTTGAGGGTTTTTGCATGGGGATATCATTACTTTTTAAGGGTATGGTCAGAAGATAATAAATTAGTTTCAAGGGCGAATTTCGGAAGTTTGCTTGACACTAAGTTATGTAAATAAATATACAAACCTGTTTTCATTCAGTATCAGAGTATTTTATTAAAAAAGTCACAGCAAGTTCTTTTGTAACATGTAACAGAAAATTGACATATTTTTGTTAGAATTTTATAATAAGAGACATAATACTGATTATAATCAATAATTTTTTGAGTAAATTTCTATTTATAATTTGGGTCGAGTACAGATTAGTATCCCTGCCACCACCTTTGATTTTATTTCATAAATTTGCATTCAGTTTAATGCTAAACGTAAGTTAACTTTTTTACTGTAATTATATAACTATTGGACCCCATCAGTGGCCGAGCGCATAGCGCTCTGAACTGGGAGACGGAAGGTGCCTGGTTCGAAACCAGGTTGCGTCCGCCGACCTAATCGTTCGGAGTTTCCGTGGTTTCCTCCAAAACAACGTAAATACGGGTTAGGACCCCTTAGAAAGACCCCCACGGAGGGCACCCCACGTCTCGGCTTAGAGCCTACGTGTAGCTATAATCGGCCGTAATTCTAGAATAACAACAACAATATATAACTATTCGTTCGATTGTTTTAATGCATTGTGATTCATTAATTTGCATTCAGTTTAACGATCACCGTAAGTTAAGTTTCGTTAAAATTATTAATTTAATAATCTCGTTCTTAATTAATGATAATCTAGTTACTCGTTCTATTATTTTAACGCAATGTAATCTATTAATGCAATGTTTGCTTTCAGTTTAAAGCTATCTCTAGGTTAAATTTTTAACTCTATTATGATATACTAAGTTTTTAATAAGTAAATGATACATCTCAAAATTGTTGATTAAATTAATTAATGACTATATTCATTAATAAAATAGAAAATTACTCAAAAAATTATTGTTTATAATTGGTTTTATGTCGCTTTTTAGAAAACTAACTTCATACTATGTTTGTTTTTTTATCAGTTGATAATTTCATTTTTTTAGAGAACGTTTAGATGAACTACCAGTTTAAGAATAAGGGTCTTGCGCGGTTGACTTTCTCAGTGCTTCTGAAGCGTATTTACGTTACATCGTGAGAAAAAACGTCCAAAACTCCGAATTTTTAGATTATCAGCCATCCGGTAGACCAGAACCCTGGACATTTATACTTAAGTTATCTACCATCTTCAGTATCTTATCAACTCGGCTCGGGTGGGCACAACATCTTGTTTTAGATGCCATCTGCAGCCTTCAAATATCTAATACAAATTATAGTGCATGTATAAATTTAGATTAATTAATCAAATTTCTATCTGAAAAGTATTGAACAAAATTTTAAATCTGGTATTTAAAGGAATACAAAATAAAAGTGAGAAAAACCTAAGATTTGGAAAAAATATTGGTTTTAAAATTATAATTCAATAATTTCAATAAATTTTATATATACATGAAGAGTAAAAGAATTATTATTAAAACTAGTTAGTATGTAAAACTACTATTTATTTTCCTTTGAATACTAAATAATTATTATTAATTAATTATGTGAGCTTTCTGAAGAGAAAAAAAAAATCGTTGAAATATTAATTACATATTGAATTTTCCAAATAGAATTAATAATATTAGAAAAATAAAGACTTAATTTAATTAGAAATAGCTATCAAAATACTAGGGAAACGAAAGTTAGGAAGGGGTTTTACCAAAAATACTTAAATTAATTATTTTTTTATTTCAAAGTCTTAACTACTTTCGTGTTACTGTCGTTTTTCTAGTTAAGTTTTCTAGAAAACTTAAGTCTAGCAATTAATTATTTTTTTATTTCAAAGTCTTAACTACTTTCGTGTTACTGTCGTAAGTCTAGTTAAGTTTTCTAGTTAAGTAAAAGAAAAACGACAGTAACACGAAGCTCATCTCGCAAAAGTGCGACGTCGAGGACAGAACTCAAGTCATTTGCTCAGGAAGAGGGAGCGAAAGGTACCAGCTGTCTAGGACCAAACTGGTTTACGATATAAGGTAACTTGTACAAATCTTGTCACGGATCTACAGCACTGTATTCCTACTCCCCGCCTTGTTTACCGCCTTTAAAACGAGATCATTTTCCGTATTTCCTTACGCGGGTTAAATAGTTCCCTCTTTGAACTGGATTAAATAAAAAAAAACGAGTTTTCCTAGCTTAACCGGCGACGTCACTCATCGAATTTGGCACCGATTAAAATCATATATTAATTCTGAAAAATTCGTTAGAGCGGATTCCGAGATCCAGATGAGACACTTTTGAAAATAGAAAAGTTAGCTGTATATATAAGTGCCCCGAAATTTTACGGTTGGTTGGTTGGGGCTGGCTGCGTCATAAGTAGAACTGTCGTTCTACATGATTGCATAAGAATTTAGTTGATAGGAACAAAAGTATTGTTAAAACATATTTTAAGATACGATGTGAATTATATACATTTAACTAAGGTAGGCCTGTAAATAATGAGGCTAAAATTTTCAATGAACAGCATTTTAACACACATAGGCAAATGAAATAGCACAACACACCATTTAGTAAATTATATGAAAAAGCTAGCATTTTACCCATCGATCCCCAACCCAACCCATCGAATCGCTTTTTAAAATCCGTTTCAAGGAGTATGCTCAATAAAGGAGACATTTTTCACGAGCCCAAGCCCGAACGCAATCATGAATTACAGGGCCCGAGCCTGGTTCCGGCCCGGGTTCGGGCTCGAGCTTTCGGGCTCGGGCTGAGCCCGTCTCATCTCTAATGTACAGAGGTTTTGACTAGCTATCAGGCAAACTTGAGACGATTTCTCCTGACAATGGCGACCACTTGGAGACTTCGTCGACAAAATAGAGGTTTTCGAATATGCTTGAATTTCTGTCGCTACTAGGGACGGATTTATAGAAAACTTTCGACAGAATTTTATATGTCGTTGCGCCATGTTGACAAAAATATAAATCCAGAGCGAGAGATCGAGGCATTTGTAATCAAACTAAACTACCTCAAAATTCCAAGTACAGTTCCTTTTACATAGACGTCTTACACTTAATAAATTTTTCGCCAGTCAGGGTAAGTAGGCCAAATACCCAGGTACTCTCAACTCATACTACTTAGGGATTTTGATTGCTTTAGTCAATAGCCTCTCTGGTTTCTTCGCATTGCATGATGGTCATCTGTCAGGAACTAAGGCTTCCATTTGAGGCATTGCTTTTATTACTAGTGATTTTCAACCTGTTTGTGTAGATAGTTTGTTCAATTGATTTTGTGTTTTGCATTTTATTTTTAAGATATCCGCGCTATTTCGAGTTTCTGGCTTCTTGTTCAACTATGACAAGTTTAAATATATTTGACCAGCTCTATATAGGCTATTCCAGTTTAAGTTCTCTTTCATTTGCTTTATTAGGCTCTTTACGATACCCAATATTTAGTTCTAGATCAAGGTAGAGTATCAAAGGCTTCATGCAACTATAAGCTTAAATAACATTCGCACGTGTTATATTTTATATTCAAATGTTTTATGACATAAAATAATACTGCAATGTACACGTGCTTAAAATAATATAAAACATAAAAAAATATAATTAAATGCATTTTTCGCAATTGTAATAGTGTTTCAAAAAAAGTAGCTACCAGAAAATCGTTGCAGATGAACCACCGGCCTTTCCCTCTAGAATATAAAAAAAATAATAATAATATATATTTACCCACTTATCTAGCCCAAATACTAACATTATCCTACTTAAAAAAATATTGACTGTTGGTAAATTTACCCCATCAAACGACAAAGTAGACCATCTTGATTGAATTTATTATTTTCCTCGTAGTATATAACTTCTGATTGTTGGCTAATGTTTACATCTTTAGAAAGGCAATAATTGTGAGAAAGGCAATAGTTGCGAGATAGGATGAAAAGTATGGCGTTATTTATCTTACAACAGGTGTAGTACTACGCTAATGTTAAATTACTCTCTTTTGCTGTCCCATTTACCCCAACTTACCTTAATATAAATGAACAAAAATGTAGAAGCAATAGCATTAAAAGAGAGCGAGAACAATTAAAGAACATAACAACGCACCACAATTTATATTAATTTAATTTGCTTACATTGAGTTAGCTGCCTTTATTTTTATTCGGAACGATATGATGCTTTTATAAAAAATTTATGGGATTTCATAAATTATTCAGCATTTCCTAACTCCGTGTACTTCTAACAAAATCTTGCCTAAATGTTGAAAGGCTACATTCATATAACATGGAAAATTAAATACTAATATACAGAATATGATTTGTCTTGCAATTCTGTTCCAAAATATTTTTTTATACCTTTTATGAAATACCATATTTTAAAATACCTGAAAAGGGAAGGCAATCACCAGCCTAAGGACGAAGGTGAAAATATGTGATATTTTTCCTCTACCAAGAAACGAACATACATTTTTAGCTCGATTTCGAAGAAACCTTTGACTTTCTTTTTTGGTAAATCAGAAACAAGACGAAAGTATAACCATGACTTATTGACGAATTTTAAGAATACTGATATTTTGAAATATATCCCCAAATCCCAAAAGATGAGAAAAACCAGATTATTAAAAATGACGAAAAAATTCGTGAAAGAAATTCGATTTCTTTCTTTTCAAAGAATCTTCACGTTATCACTTTCATCATTTTTAAGGTGCAAGCCGCCTCAATAACTAAAATTAGACTTACTGAGGGGCATGCTGTATATTTTAGTTCTGTCAGTATCACATCGTTTAATTGATGAAAAATCCGAAAAAAATCGACAAGATGGAATTAGTTCTCTTCGTTGTAATGGCAATATATGATGATATTTAAGAAACTAGAAGTCGAAGCCCGTTTCGGAGGCAATTACAACGGCCGCTAGAAAAAATGTTTCACGAAAATATGTCTACAGTCAATATATTTCATCTCCGTCTGTCTAAAATAAATACCTTCATATTCAAAATTTATTATAAACCCAAATCGAATCTTCTGGAAACGTGCGGAAACTTTGCGTTCGAAATATTTCGTTTTGTGTACACAGATATTATATCCATGCAGGCGATTAATTTGTGGGAGAAAAAGAAATTAAACTTTGTAATCTGGAAAAACTATTTTAAGCAAATTGTAATCACAACTTTCCTTTCGAAGCCTGATGACCGTGATGAATATGACGTCATGTGGATTGCAGCAGCTCATTTTGTCAAGAAAATGATTCACTTTTTTGTCTCTAGGAAATAAAATAGAGCTAACAATAGCAAAAAAAAAAAAAAAAAAAAAAAAAAAAAAAAAAAAAAAAGAAATCCCTTAAAAATTTGGAAGTGGGGGGATTTTCAGATTTTTAAAGTAGCACAGATTGTTTTTTATATTTTTATGTATTATTATGAAAACTTTCAAGCGGATTGTATAAACGGTGAAAACTATTTAATCTTCTAGGAATAATGGCTTTAAATTATTTATATTAGAGAGGTTTCCCGGAACTGTTACAAAGTGAGTGAGTAAGGGATCAGCGTAACTATATAGTAGGGTACAGTAACAATATAACGCTGTGGATTTATAATCACTTTTCGTGGATAACTTGACAAAAATGTCTTATGAGGGGAACAATTTTTAAATATTTTTGTATTTATTACAAATTTGCTTCTTTCAAAATCGCATTCTTCATGTTATTAGTGAACAGTTATTTCGAAATTATTTGAAAAGATTATGACTGCTGGGCCAGTGATGAGAGATCGGCTTTGGCGCGCTGCCAACATAGAGGATGCTACGATTTGTTTCACAGCGTGAAATTGGGGAGATGAGTTCAGATGTGCAAGAAATTCTTTCACTATTTGAGCGGACAGGGTTGCCAATTTAGCCACTTTGTGGCTAGATCTGGCCATTGTGTGACTAGATCTGCCAATATAGCCACTTTTTGGCTAATTTGGATTTATCATTAACATGGCGTTCACACAACAATGCGTACTTTTCTGTCCCTCCGAGAACTTCTTTTCTCCCCTTTGGCCTGTTCCATTTTTTGGCAGCGCGCCAAAGCCGATTTCTCATCTCTCGCCGAGCAATAGTTGCTGTGTCACATTATTTGTACGTAAAAGTTGCGTGGTGTGTATATTTTCTTGCTTAATGCACTTAATGCAATCGATAGTTTTTAAAAAATCAAAATGTGCGGAAATTTTACAGACATGGAATATTTTGAAAATCGCTTCGTAAAATTAAATTAGTGAAATTAATAGTTGTTATTCTTATTTTAAAAAGTCTTTTTGTATACCATCAAATGGCGAAAATTCATGTAGTTATAAAAAGATCAAATAAACTAATGGTAAAAGAATGTGTGCAGTGTAATTCAAAATATATCATCAGTATTTGGGAGGGAGGGAGGGAATAGGAAAACAAGACTACTTCACATAGGAAAGTATGGGCGCAAACGAACTCATTGTGGTGTAAGGGGCGCTTTGTGACCGCAACTCCCATTCATGTGCCGTACGACAGCTCAGTACATGTTCAGCCAGTCGTTCGAAAAGGTGACATCGAAGAAGTAACATGAGCTGGTGTACGAGGAATGAACTTGCAGGTATGTTTCCAATTTACGGCGCCGCAACGGTATACACAATGCGCCCCCATACCACCATGCGTTCATTTGCGACCATGCTTTCCTATGTTAAATAGTATTATTTTCCTATTCCCTCCCTCCCTCCCAAACATTTATCATTAATTTTGAATCCTCCTGTATAATAAATAAATACCACCGTCGACAAAAGCTGTCTTTCAATAAGCACTAAGATATTGCTTTTTATCTTGCCTTTCATTTATTATTATCTTATAAATAAAAATGAAATTCTGTTTGTTTGTTTGTTTGTTTGTGGATTTGATTCGTATACAAATCCACAAAAATGGACCTATCGGCCTGAAATTTAGCACAGATATGTAAAATAATATAGAATAAATGATAGTCCACTTTAAAACTTTGAAAGTCCACCCGTTCCCGGAATTTAAGAGATTTTTTATGCTCTTCACGCAAAAATCTTTCCGTAATTGTAACCCCTGTAGTGAACAAAGTGTGAAATAAGGATCGTGGTTGCCATGTGTGGCGATTTTGCCGAATAAAATGTTTTAAATTCTCAAAGTAAAAATAAAAGAATAATATAGATTTTTTTTTGTTAGTTTATATTCGTAAGGTTATTTTTTTTAAAATTATAATATCGTGTGCATGGGAAATCAGAGCAGGAATGTAATGCTTTACACGCAAAACAATAAGAATTGAAGATTTCCGAGGCTAATGTGTAAATTTTTTTAGTTTGGCGAAAAAATAAAATGGCTGAAATATGGATTTTGAGTAAGTGAGTTCTAGCGGTTTGCACAGTTTTCGGCTTGGCGCAATTTATTGAGAGGCTTAAGGAAATAGATTTTTGAAAACAAGTGCAAAGGTTTTATTAGAATACAGCGTTAAATTTTAATGATCCGTGAAGAAATAATGCAGTTATTAAGGGATTTCAAGCGATCTAACTTCAGAATTCTCGCCAATTGAGCACATTGATTTAAGTTGGGGGAATTCCGCCAAATTTCAGAAAATTGAAATATTCTCATTTAGTACATCGGAGTAACGATGAATAAAGCACATTATAGTTGATAATTTAAAAAAAATCGGCTGTATTAAGGAATTCCAATTTTCAAATAAATGCATGCTACTCTTTGGCGGTCGAACCTTTTCCCATATTGATTGCTGCTAAGTCAATGCTTCGAATGATTCCCTGAAAAAACTCTTGCAAAATGGCGTATGTTGGCACTTTGGCGAGGCTTAGATTTGAAACTGGATTTTATTTGAGACTGGTATATATAATAACACTGGTTATAGATAAAAATGAATATTGGTATGTGTTTATGAGGTTGAAAAACTCCAGCACCGTTGCACGATGAAATTTGGTTCACCTAAGTCTTTTATGAGGGAGAAGGTTTTTATGCTATCCGTTTTCCTTATTTTGCCACTTGGTGCCGCAACACAACGTTGAATTCTATTCCGTTCAGCCGTTTGCTATGCGAATATCGTCCAACCGATTTCGATGAAATTTGGTACACGCGAATATTAGAACAGAGAATATTTTTCACTATCTATTTTGCTGTAACTTGCCGCTAAATGGCGCTGCAAAGCATCAACTTCTTTACCGTTCGACCGATCGGCATAAAATTTTTTATACTTACACATTTGAGCACGAAGAATATATTCTAACTGCGTTCCTTTTGATGTTACTCACCACTAGATGACACTGCAATGCATTATTATTTTAACTCGCCACTAGATGACGCTGCAGCAGGCCAAATTCTTGACCATTCAAACGGTCGCTATGAAAATCAGTATACATAGCTATTTGAACAATGAGAATATTTTGGCGTCATCCATTTTGCTATAACTCGCCTCTTGACGTCGCTGTAGCAAATCATTACTTTAATTAACTACTAGATGGCCCTGCAGTGTATCACTTCTTGGCTGTGCAAATGATCGTTATGAAAATTGGTATACATAGATAGTTGAACACGGTCGCTATGAAAATCAGTATACATAGCTATTTGAACAATGAGAATATTTTGGCGTTATCCATTTTGCTATAACTCGCCACTTGACGGCGCTGTAGCAAATCATTACTTTAATTAACTACTAGATGGCCCTGCAGTGTATCACTTCTTGACTGTGCAAATGATCGCTATGAAAATAGGTATACATAGATATTTGAACACGGGGAAGAGTTTGGCGCTATCCATTTTCCTATAACTTGCCACTAGATGTCGCGTCAACACATGAACTTCAGGACTGTCCAGCCGATAGTCATGAAAATTCGTATACATCGATATCTGAATGCGAAAAATATTTTCGCCGTATCCGTTTTGCTAAAACTCGCCACTAGATTGCGCTACGCCGCATGGCCTTCTGCACCGTACAAACGATTGCCTTGCAATTCGGTATGCATGATTATTGGACACAATATAACGCGATATCCACTTTGCTATATCTGTTTATTACAATGAATTGTAATCACCACAAATCGTAATATCAAAAAGTCCATTCATTCCCGTGCGAAGAACGGGTACTTCAGCTAGTCTGTTATAAAAATTAAAAGGTATTGAAATTACACCAGGGCTCTCCCAGCTTCATAATTGCACCAAAACTAAATTTCTAACGTACAACTCGTATTACAAAATATAAATTGGACATGCATCAAAAATAAGTTACATCCTAAATCTTAAAACATACACTTTCTGAATAAGTCACATCCATTTACATATTGATACTTTCATTATATGTAAACAAGCTTAAACTATTCCATCAGGAAGAAACAAATCCTGAATGAATTACTACTACAAACGGTATCGAAACACATTCTTTCTTAAGACCAATATATAATGTGTTTTTCGAGCAACTTATTGCAGCTACTTAATAGAAAAAAAAATTCTTCCAAATGGGAAAAAATCTATGAAAGAAATTCGATTTCTTTCTTTCCAAAGACTTTTCATTTTATCAGTTACTTCATTTTCAATTCCAAACGTCTCAGCTCTGCATTTCTGGAGTATTATCTCACTCTCATAAATTTATCGTATCACATCTTTCACATCTTGTTTGTTTTTTGAAGCCATAAACAATTTCTATGAAATAAACTGAAAAGAGACCAGATAGAAACGCTGCAGAAAAATCTATTTTTTTATTCTTTTTATTTTTATTTTCTCTTCCTTTAAAATTTCACTTGACGCGTAGGCAGACGATAACTTAGGATTTTTTTCCCCCTTTCATATAAATATATATCTTCAGCCATTTTTTTTTCTTTCACCCAAGTTACGTGGTCATTCGATCATGAAAAATAAAAAGTCGAAAAAGTGTAAGTTGCAAGAGGAAGGATATAGATAAAGAAGTTTGGGGTGTGATTTTTGTTGGAGGGATTTGAGAATAAAAATAAAGTTGGAGTTCTACAGAAAGTCATTCCAATAATTTTCGCTGTTTCAAAATCATCGTACCGAAATGAAATTTTGTAGAACAAGTGTCCAACCATAATCACGCAATGTAAAAGAGATTTAGAAACATTATACTGGATCTTGAGAGTATAAGAGAGTCTAATTTGCAACATAAATTTTTGTTAAATGAATAAAAACCTATTATTTTCTAGAGGGCAATAATTACTAACTATAAAAACATACATCAGAATTCAAAATCTATTCAGAATGTTTAACAAATTAATGTATTCAAAAATATACGTCTATCAAACTTAATATATTCTACATTTATTCTCTCTCGCTCTCTTCCATGCTTTTAATGCGTTTATACACACACTTAAGCTTTACCTTTTCTAAATATGAGCTGTTATTTTTACTAAATATGCTGATTATAAATAGCTTATAATACATATTCCATTTTTAAAAAAGTACCGGGTGTGCCAAAAGTTGGTAAAAACTTTAAAAAATCACGAAAAAAGAACAAATGATGATAAAGAAGTGTGGTTTGCTCGAATGGCAACAGAAACAGCGTACTGTTTTTAAGAACAAAAACAAAAGTTCAAATGATCGATAGGTAGCTCTGCATACACCATGATGATTTATGCAAATCAATCTGTCAATAGAACACCTGAATGCACATGGATTCTTCATTCGATGCCGACATCATGCTGTAATTGCAGCATAACCCGTTGATTATCAAACTTTTATGAGAATGACGAATCAGCAACAGGCGCACTGGGGAAATTTCGCACTGCAAAAGGAATGAACAAAAAATAACCCACTTCGCTCTCAGGGATACTTGTCGAGTGGAGCCCTCGTGAAGCTGGTAATGTTTTGCGAGTGCTTGAATCATAGATTTGACGTATCCTTCACAAGATACTGTAGTTGTATCTGTACAAATTGCAGTCACTGCATCAGATTATCTCAGAAGATATCGTTGCAGGGGAATCGGTTGCTAAATGAGCTCTAACAAAAATAGAACACGAATCAGAGTGGTTGTTAAACATTTTATAGACAGACAAAGCCTACTTTTCACTACATGGGGACCTCAATACACACAGTAGACACATTTGGGCGCCATCGAATCTCCGTGAATGCGCGACGAAGCCACTTCATTCTCCTCGTGTAACAGTTTGGTGTGGTTTCACAGCCTCTTTTGCTGTTGCCCGAAGTCTGGATGGAAGACATGCACTGTGACTGCTGAACGATATCTCAGTCTTTTACATAAAAAGGTTGTCCCAGCGTTACAGGCAAGAGGTGCGCTATCTACAATAACTTTCACGCATGATGTAAACACTCTTCCGTAAAGACATTTCTTTTGAGAACGTTTGGTGAAGACCGAGTAATAAGTCGAGGCCGTAAGATCAAATAGCCCCACGGTCACCAGTCTTGACTCCTGTAGATTTTTGGCTGTGGGGTTATTTAAAGTCGCTGGTGTACCGGCCTGACCTTTCAACAGTGACGGAACTTAAAGATACCATTATGCAGACTGTTTCTGGGATTCATCCAGACATACTGCACTCAGAAGTCATAGGTGTTGTGACTCGCCTTACTTGCTCCATACAATGTGATGGAGGTCATGTAGAATATCTTCAGATTAAATAAATGTTTGAAAAATAGAATTATGTTGGTATTGTGTTTATGCTCATTTTATTTTAATGCATATCTCATTTGCATTAATTTGCTTCACGTATTTAACATCAGCGCCATCTATCTATCAATCTTTTGAACTAATTTTTTTTGTTCTCAACAAAATCCACACTCTTTCTGATGCCATTCGTAAAAACCGCACCGTGCATCAGCACTTGCTCTTTTTTAATGATTTTTTTAAGTTTTCCGAAGTACCAAGTCTTCCAGTACTTTCCCTGTAAATGTTTTCAGATTTCAAAAAGAGCCAAGTCGTACAATTTTGTAACTATTGACAATGGAGTTAGCGAATCACTCAACAGTTATCTTAAAACTACACTGGCAATGCGTGAATAATTTATAAATAATATTTTATGACAATTTGTCATGAATGACCCAACTTAATTTTGTTTAGAACTTGTACCTTCTGAACTTGGCAATCACGTGGTATTAAAATGTATTATGATAAGGAATTAAGTTTGTTAAAACTTTATAAAGTCATTCATCTACTGTACGGCTAACGAGTAATCTTTCGCTTTAGTATATCCCCATGCTTCGTGAATATGAAATTCAAAAGGTACAGGTTTTAAAAGAAATAAATTGGGTCATTTATGAAAAGTAGTTATGAAATATTATTCCTGAACTACTCTGTATATTGTTTGCTTACTTTAAAGACAACTTTTGAGTAATTCTCAAACTTCATAGTTAAAAGTAATGAAATGTACAACTTTTGTCTTTTCGGGATTTCAAAGCTTTTTTTCGGAGAAAATGCTGCGAGACAACATACTTTTTTACAGGAAGGAATATTTTTGATGCAATCTCATCACTTTTTACGGGCAATTCTTCATTTATTATTTTATGGTTTTATTTCTTGCACTATGGCTGAAGATTTCCCAAATAGCCCACTTTTCATATTTCTCTTTCTCTGGCACTATGGGTGTAAGACCAATCTGGACATTAGATGCATCATATTCTACTGTTGTAACCAGTTATAGCAGCAGGTTCTTTAGCTTTAATACTGATGAAGTTTACATTAATTAGTTGCAATCCGTTTAAACTTGCCACTCTTGACAATGCTACACAAGTTCGAAGGCGCGCTAAAACTGAAGAACCAATGACTGAAAGAGCAGTCTTAAGACTTTTATCATTGTTTTCTCCTAGTCCAGTTATCATAGATGCATAGACCTTGCATTACATTTCTGATGTACTACTCTCAGGTTATATCAAAATATACTTAGGGCAATCTATGGTATCTATATCTGAAAGATTTATTTCTTGAAGCGGAACAGTCTTAAGCATTGCAGTACCGTAAAATGGGGTTTCTTTGCAATATTTTGGAAGGTTTCGTTCTTTCCCTGAACAATTACCAACACAAATTCGAATGAAACGTCATAATGTTGCTAACACTTTCCCTCACAAGACGATATCTTCTATAAATCCGCATCTTTAATAGAAACAGGCCTATTTAGGTTAAAAGTTGTTAAATAGTTGCCCTTTTGGATGAGGTAACTTTGTGACAGCATTAGTTTTGGCTGAATATGGTTGGGGATAAAAAAAATAGTCATAAAGTTATCTCATCAAAAGTTTATTTATCTACAATAATTTTTTACTTTTGCAATGTTACAATTGTATTAAAAATCATAAACACAAGTACCTGCCTAATCAATCATTAATACATGTACCTCAAATATGTCTCGCTTGCCTATCGACCTAAGGGATTCAATTGTGTACAAAACCTCTTCTTTTAAATACAAAAATTCGTCTTCACGGGCCATTTCCAATTAATGTGGACCTCTCGATAGTGCTTTTACAATATGGGCAGCATAGGTGAAATAAACAAGTCTCGAAAAGTTGGTGATCAAACTAACGTGATTTCGTTCTATTTTATTGGGTCACTGTGAATTTTCTGTCCACGTCGACCAATGATTTTCTGTTTTGCAATTGACATTAATTGGTGCCAAAACCCCAGCAGCACTTCACAAACAATGAATGAAATCCAGGCTTTTGATGCGATTTGAAAATTCTTGGCATGCTTTGTTCCTTTTCTAGTTATCACTTTTTTGCTAAACTAGTGATGCGTCGGCTTCTAGAGAGGCTGCTGAGAGCGGGAACGTCATCCGGCTGATTCAAGACGGCACTGCATGTTAGGCTAGCCTGTTGCTTGGCTCATGCTTCTCCTGAGGCTCTTAGAAGCAACGCGAGATTTAAAGTACAAAATATGAGAACGGTTTACAAAGAAATTCCGTTTTACGGTACTTAATTGCTGGTATATATTTTTTGTAGAAAATAAGCACTCATTATCCACTTTGCAGTGCCACTCCAACCGTGGTGATTTTTCATTTTTTTGGCGACTTACACGAGAGTAGAATTGATAAATATTTCTCATGAATGTTACCAATAACACAATGTTTAATATAGTTTCTTTGAATGAAACTGCCATAATGGCATGGTAAAAGTTCCCAAATATTTCATCTCACCGATGGGCGGGAAATACCCAAGCTGATGCAAGGAAGATTAATATCTGCAAAAATCAATAAAACAGTGTCTGCAATCAACACTCATCAAATGAAAGAAATTTTTAATGCAGCTCATTAATAATAATTTTATTTGAACAAAGCAACATGCGATTGACTATAAAAAAAGTTACATTGGAAACCCAATCCATGTATTATGCTTTTCGAGGAAAAAAAATTGTGAAGGAAACCGCACGAAAACTCAAAAATCCTTGGAAGATGAGTGTGCGGGATTTTGTCAAATTCAGATAATACTGAATTGAATCAAAGAGGATTCCGTGGGATTCCGAAAGCCTTAACCAATCAGATTGCATAGTTGCCAGTTTCTGTCGTCGCTATTTGTAACGCTTCGAAACAAAATTGCTAGGGGTAAAAAAACCCCGCAAATCGGAGCCATATTTAAAAGCATTTTTAAGCACTAACGCCAGTTCCTGTGCGTGTGTGTGTCTCTACTTGGTAGGGCCACTACCAAGATCCATGATCATCATTTTATAGTATTAATTAACGTCTGAGACTTAAAACTACTCAAAATGTCTCTTCGTGTACTCTCTCGCAATGTATCATGATTTTTCACAATTCAGAAACATTTAGGAAAAATTCTCAAAGAAATGGTTTTATACTATTTTTCTTTTTGTTTTTTACTTAATTTCTAACATTTCTGCAAATTTCGTAGTAGAAAGTCTTACTTAGCACTCTTTTTATAAAAATTTCATAATTCATACTGGCTTATCATTAGTATATAACCATATATTACACTTTCTTGAAAATGCATTTCAAAACTTCGTTTGTCTACAGTAATTTCTCTTTTTTAATACTATAAATGCCAATTGCAGAGACAAATGGTTAAATATAAAGGATTAAAGAGTTTGATACGCAAACTCGAATTTCAAAGTTTTCTATAGTGCCCTAAAATTATTAGTAACAATTTCAAAACTTTCATTAAATTTCTTCATCACTATTTTGAGAATTTCACGAATCATTATAAATTAGCATTTTAAAACAAACAAGTAATTTTTGCTTTAATGATTTCGATAATTTTGATATTTTTTAAAATTTCTATGTAGTAAATAAACGATGGCTATTTAAAATTACAAGAAGTGCACAGTAGGTAAAAATCTCTGTGTAAGTACTGACAATCTGCAATGCATTGTCTATCAAAAAAAAAAAATAAATCTTGAACAGTAATTGAATAACACCAATCAACATGATAATTGTAGTTTAAAGTTGAAATTTAATCAACGATTAATTTGCATTATGAAAATAAAGATCGATAACAAAAATAAATTACTCTGAGTAACTTAAAATGAATGCTTTTCTAAGATAAGGATGTGAAGGAAAAAGAAATATTTTAAAGCAAAGACGTCTAGAAAATTAATACCCATTGGGTGAAATGACTACAGATAAATGCGCTGTTTTTCACCCGACTCTAAAATAAATTCTAAAATTGAAATAAAGTTTATTTTTGTTAATTTAAAAATATGTGCTATTTCAGCAAAAATGTTTTCGAGAAATAAATAAAAGCTTTAAAAGCTTAGATTTCTTTGCCTGCTATAAAATAAACATTTGTTACGTAAATAAATGATTGCTTTAAACTTTTCTCTTTTTTACAGTGTTTCTTCCTTCGATGAAGATTTTCAAGAGAAATAAATGAAATAGCTTATGATTTACGATTGTTAAGATTATTCAAATATGATAGATGCGTGCTATTGAGTCCAGATTAGACTTAAAATTCTGATGATCGTTTAACAAAATGTGTATTTCAGAAAATTTGCATGAATCTTAATTTACTGAATGAGAAAATACCATAAAAAGATATAAATATGTCAATTTTGATTAAAAAAAAAAAAAGAGAATAATAGTAGAAAAATATAAAAGCACTCCGAACAAAACTTTTGCAAACTTCTAAATTTATTGATATATGACATATATTTTTATTTATTAAAAAAAGATCATGTAATATACTGAAAACGTTACGCTACTTTGATACACACGTGTTACTGTAATTAGTTGTGACTTCAGCAATACATGCTGAAATCATAAATTACGTTGTGGTGTAATTTACAAGTAAATACAGCGCATTGTAACACTTTTTCAATGTAAAGAATTAAAAATCGTTTTTAGAAACCCGTTTTACCAGTTTATGTTTTGTCAACAAATTAATAGCGCATAATACTTCTTTATTCTTAAATACGGTGTAACAGTAATGAATTAAGAGATTCGCTATTGACAACTCTTTTCACTATTTTTAATACGCAATCATGTCGATATGTTCCTGTGGTTCAATGCCTACTAAAGACTCTGGCCGCTATATTGTAGTGGCAAGAATTAACAAGCAATATATAAGCTGGCACAGGATAACACATTAAAAGCGTTTATATGAATACCTGATCGCACTGACTGAAGCCGATTCCATGATCATCGTTTCTTGTGAATAGAGCGAATAGGCTTTGAATCTGTACGTTAATTAAAAGATGGATCATTCACATGTGTTTGCTCATCTCAAACCTAGGACAAGACTCCACATAGCATCACATGTACCACATACTGCAGGGATTGAACTTGAATCTGCTTATCGTGTATCACACACCTGATACCGATTTAATTGTGCAATTTTACTTGAAGGCATTCGTCGATGTCTTATCTATACGGCTCTGAAGACCTATATACAATTTCCGAGGAAGACGCGCAACAGCAGAGGGCAAGGGGAGTCCATGCTAGTTTTCCACATTCTTTTCAACTTTCAACTTCCACCACTAGATAATTGCAGACTATCCGTCCATTTGTAGTTCCGCAGCATTTCATACTGTAGTTGAAAAGAATATCGTATGGAGACATTACGCAATGCGTCTTCGTATTGCACTAAATTAAAGACGCAGAAAGTGTATGAAAACCTTCACACAATCATACGTCAGGAGTATTGATTGTTTGTTTTGGAGGTATACTCAACAAATTGGTTTCCTGAGTTTTGGTCACTAATTAAAAAATACTCGCAGTTCATTATTTTCCTATTTTATAAAAGTATGTTCATTATCAGATGATTCCATCTTTTAACAAACTACGCGTCTATTCGCTCAATGCATCAATGAACTGGCCCCTGTTATTCTGACCGCATAGAGTGATCATAATAAATTATCCTTTTATGGATCTGTATTTTATGAAAACACTTGGATTAAAAATTATTGAACTTTGAATTAATAAAAAGATGTCGAATGATTTTATTACCTTAAAATTAAAACAGAGGGTTAAGAAGAGTCATCACCGCAGTAAAAATGAAGGCATATTAACAATACTGGCATTGCCAATCGCACAAATTTTACAATTAAAAAAATAAGCAATACGACATTTTATTACAGGTTCAATAGCGTTTTACAAAAAGCCCTGCACTTTTTACGTACTTGGTTGGGTCATTTTGAAAATTCGGTGTCATTTTCTGTTCGCGTGTAAAATACTTTTTTTTTTTGAAGGTATAAGAAAATTTGAATTATTTTTCTTTTTATCATTGTTTTTATCTGACAAGTTTACAGTACCAAAACAATAGGTCAAAAAACGTACTATTTAATAAACTTAAAAAAAAAAAGAAATGAGTAGAGAAGGTACCGAAATGTTGCTGTCCGAATCACAGATCGTAAAACCTGTTGTGCAGAATTACTGCCCCAGAACTAAACTTTCTGCCCTGGCATGCTTTAACATTATGAAATAGACTCTAAATTACTTTATGAAAGGCTTTTTTATAAGATTTTAAGGAAATTACAGGACTTTTCATAGTTAAGTATAGCTGTCAGCACATTGATGTCATGTCTGTTGTTATACAATTTTTTTCAACTTTTTAAACAACAGTATTGAAATTTGAGAATAGCGACACCTGTTTACCATAAATCATGGCCGAAAAAGAAATATAAACAGACTTCTTGAGTTTTGGCATTTGACTAAAAAGTAAAATCCCTTTTTCTAATAAGTATTTTTATTACATGTCATGTCTCTTACCTTAATTAGTTGTATAAAATATATTTATTCATTTGTTAATTCAATTGATTAATTTAGATAATTATTTTTTAGTCTAAATTAAATTACTGTCTCTCTTCATATTCTTATGGATTTGTTTATACTCATGCATTTTCGTTCTTTGAAATATCATGTCTGATAGATGAAACAGACATAACAAACTTGGTAATGACAAAGAAAAAAAAGAAATATATTTTTAAATGGAACAGACTACATTATATGGACGAAAGGGCGCTACACTTATGTAATATAACACTTTGTAATATTTTTGCTAAACATAAATGTAAAAATTTAAACGAAAATGTCCGGTAACAGACATGACAAATTTCATGAAATCTGATAATTTAAAAATCTAAAAAAAATTAAATGAAATGAAAAATGCATAAATATTACTCAAATAATGTTAAAAAACAAGCTATGTTTTATATTATGAAAAAAACATCTATTTATTTCTTGAAATTTTATTTTGCTTCTTAAATTTTCAAATGACCCTGTACGAAGTTAAGGAAATACAGTGATGGCAAAATATTTCGGTTAGCAGATTTTTGATGCAAAAATCGATTTTGACTATTTTTAAATTTACTTAGTTTTTCGCAGACGTCTCAACAAAAGTATGTATGTATGTTCGTAAAAATGCATGGACAATACATTTTGACCAAGTACAAGTCCATTTTAACTAGTTTTTCCTGACGTAAGCATCTACGTAACTGGCATATCTCAAAAGCTCCCTGAATCCTTGAATGTTGTAACTGTATATTTAGAATTGTTGTAAGACCTAGCCGTGCACCTTCCTTTATGGTTTCATTTTATACATTAGTTTATTTACAGGACCACACAAAAGAATTTCAGCACATTGAAATCTATGGACATCTTCAATATATTATGTTTATATTCATTCACTGTTTGTACCATGCCCGAAATCTCGTCAACTATCATGGACCTTGGCTATTTTTTCAACATATCGCAAAATATGGCACCAAACACAGTAACGTAGTATTTGGAACAACTCTTAAACCTTTAACCGTCGAATGCCGAGAGTTCGAATCCCTCTTTTTTATTGCAATCGACTGGGTAATTTACTTACAGGGTCACGCTAAAACTTTCAGTACATTAAGGTCTATGAATGCCTTCAATTCCTTAAGAGTATGTTCTCGGCTACGCCTTAAATCTCGCAAAGTTGGCAGGTTCTAGCAAAATATCGCCAAATTACGTGCCAATAATGAATCTTTAAAACTGAACCAGCTTGAAAATAATAACTCAAATGTTTGGCTAAAATCGCTGAACATTAGTATTATTGTAGTAGTGAACCTCTTTCAAATGAAATAAATTTAGATGAAGTGCTCCGAAAGTAATATAGATATGGGCACGTCTATGATTTAACAGACGTACAAAGAAATCATGTAGTGCCCACATTTTTTTGCAACCAGTGTTAAACTTAATGACTTTCTTAATAATGTCTCTATGTTTATCAGCAAGAATGTTTCGAATTTATTAATGGATCTTTTAGTTCTAACAAAATATTATTGCTATAAGCGCTCAGATTTATATATCCACAAAGTGCCTGAACTATCAAATTTGTACTAAGACAGAGCCCCATGATTTAAACAAGCTATTCTGCCTAAGATACAGGGCATGTTGAAGAATATGTGTGCTCTGAATTTATTCAATCGTTCTAATTTTATCTTCGATCAACAACGTACAACAGTAGTTCTCCGATCAGGGCACCTCCCCCTCTCTTGCAAATGCCCTTCGTGTAGGCTTCCGATAGCGCAAAATAACAACAGTTGCATTGCATGCGGTTCTTATTTAAGCTGTCGCTTGCCCAGTGATTAGTGCGCTGGCATCATAAGTGCAAGGTCGCAGGTTCGTTTTCGGCGTACCACTGAAGCCCATCGTGTGCACGTGGCGTACATGCACGTTATGTCCGTCGTTCCTTTTAGTATATGCTAGCAGTTTCCGAAGGGTTCCATTATTCAGAAATCTCTCTTTTTAAGGAAATTCAGATGGGGGCGATATGTATGAGGGCGTGAAACTCCATTAAAGAACTATGCAAGTCTTAACGACACATTTGGTGACGTGAGCTGTATTTTATTTCAAACAATCAAACAACATAGATTATAAATGCTAAGATGTTCCAAGGCCATTTTTTATTCTGAATAAAACGTGCAATGCCGTTTTCCCTTAGTGGTAATTGTAAGTCTTTTTTTTTCATACATTAACCCTCCAAGCGGTTGTGACGTAACATTCCTTCCAGTTTTCACTGTAATGCATCCATAATTTAAATTATTTATAACACTCAGGTGTCAGAAAGTACGTTTTGATATTAAAGCTTGTTTGTAATTTAGGAGTCTGTCTTTTAATAATTATAAATCTTCCTATTATTTTTTTTTCTTTTTATAATTTATAAATGGCATGAAAATTTTACCATGAAAACAACTTTACATTATTTGTCTTTCTCCAAAACGCTCAGAGATTTTTAAATCAAATGTTCAATTTTTCAATAATATTTACGATTGCTTGTATTTTTCATTTTTAAAATATTCTAAGTTCAACTTTAATTCCAAACACTCTCTATTTGATAATTAATGAAACTTTTTTTTCTACAAATGTAATTTTTTAAAAACTTTTTCGAAACGCTAAAACAAAACTGCCCTTTAAAACAAAGTTTGACTCTTATTCCTTTTACATTTACAAACATGCGGAATTTGTTCACTCGCTTCATTAAAATACGACCTAGTACTTAATATTATGCTCCAACAAGTGACGAAAAGTAATCTCGTGCACAGTGCATTAATTCTTAAGCACTATGTAATCCATCTCAGGAATTGCATTAAACACATAAAGCTGTATATTTTAGTGCACTTTAATCATTCCTGCTCAAACATATTTACATTCTCTAGCTCAGCTTCCTTTCCCTTAAAAGTTTTATAGCGCATTAGTCTCGAAAGGTAAAGCTTTGAGTTAAAATGTACAGAGTCAGCCATGCCTCCTTAACGTCTAATGCGAAGTGTTTCTATCTCATTTTTCAGGAATACAAAGCAAGTTTTAATCCATAAACACGTCACTTATCGTTCAGAAGATTCTTAAATTATGCACGTACAAAGTAAGCATAGACAGATACTTTATAAATCACTTTCCTTAGCTTTCTAATCGTTATTTTGCCAACGGATTTTGTAGTTTAGTTAAGCAAGATTTTGCTTTTAGTTAAGTAAGATTAATTTTAAAGCTTTAAAAAGTATATTCTGTTCATATTATTAATAACGACGAATAAATAATGTAAAAAGTTATATTTGTTAAGAGCTTCTGTAAAAAAATATATTTCAGCATCAAAACTTGAAAGTTAAGGAAAAAAACAGGGTTTATATATTAAATCATTTTATTAAAAAAGTATCATTTGATTTTGTGTTTGGACATGTGAAATGTCTAAATGACCATCTGGTTTATAAGTATATATTTCAAGATACACATTAATTTTCCTTAATATTGGGACTTTAGTATATTTTATTTTCATTTTTTAATAAATATTCCTTTACAGCTATACATAGTAAGGTCAAGATTAGTAACACCAATCATCTTGTTATGATTATTTAATAAATTAATATTTTTAACACGGCTTTAAACAGTAATAATATGTTATTGCGATATTTTTACGAAAATACTTTAAGCCAAAAACAACAGGACCATTTTCACATACAGTTTTCCGGACGTGAAAAATGAATCATGGAAATTTAACGAATATTAAAAGAAGACTACCATTTAAAAAGGCATACCTAAAAATTCTCTTTTTGAAATGATTATTTATTTTAACTGAAAAACACTAATATTTGAATGTGTCATGCATATATATATATATATATATATATACACACACACAGTCAAGCCTGCTTAGTGGAGTAGTCTATTTGCCACAAACATTTATTCTAATAAATGGGATTTCATTATCTGGAATCACATTGACTCATTATTACGGTCTGGTAAACTGAAAATTTATTGTAACAAAAGGCATATTTCTTTAACCAATATTCCACTAATCGGGTTTTATAAAACAAAAATAAATACTCAATAAACAATTTGATGTTCGTTCAAAAATGTTTGCAATTGTAACTTGTAAATCCATCTGACTTTCTTTATTTTTTCTCAATTTTAACGACTCGGTGTAGACACTATCTCATTTTATATAACGCACTTCAATCCCATTGTCCATACACAATAAAGCGTTCAATCTATAAATGCACAAATCTAAATAAGTGTTTATCGGATGTCTTCTCATATGTATATATTTGCACTTACTAGCCCATCTTGCACTTACTAATCTGCTGAAAAGCTCGCAAAGCATTAGTCCGAGAACTTTGAGCATAAGATAGAGAATTCTAAATCCCTGTTCCTTAAACATCCTGATACAGCGCTTTCCTACTCATCTTCCGGCGTGCGATGGAGCGATTTTAATCTTTAAATACATGATTTATCGGTAGGCAGACTGCATGGCTTAAATGGGTGTACTGATGTTTATTATAAATGCGCTTTGATACAAAGATGTTCTTCTGAATGCATTTGCAGTGACACCCTCTTGACTAGTGGCTTCTGAGAGAAATATGTTGTTGAATAGCCAAGCTAATTCGAGTTTATGCCAGATGATGAAACGTCAGGTATTATTCGCAACCAAAAAGGTCTTCATTATTTAAATTTCGATAATGAAAGTATTTTTTAGTTACGAATTATTTATGCGTACTATTTAAATCTTTTCATATATTACCCAGTTTGGGAATAAATTTGATTAATTATTTGTCACGTCAATATTTGAAATTGCTATTTCAAAATAATGAGAATGTTTACAATTTACAAGGCCCGTTATGATTTTTATAGTAGTTCAGCCAATAATTTACAATATTTTAAGACAAAAGAAAAGCGTTTGTTATTTTTTCCACGAGCCTTTGCAAAACATATGAACCTTTAATTTTAGCAATAATAGATGCGTAGTCATTTAAAAAATACACCTCAGCTACAGGACTCTGCCTACCTAGAACACAACAAAATTTAAGCATATCTACATAAGAAGCAATTTATTCAGTTAACATATTTAATTTTAGATATTAATCGTCTTAATTGTGAAAAAAAAAATCTTTTGTGATTTTAAAAATGTTTGTCTGTCCCAGGTAACTTTCTGTAAACAATTTAAAAAATAGTTAAAATTATATATACATATTTATGTATGTATTTAATGTCATGAATTTTCAGATTCAACCTGTGAATGGAATATAAAACAGACGTAATTTGCTGTTGTTGACTATGCTTAGATCTCAAAATTATTCGTTATCACATTTTAACAGTGATTTTAAAATTGTATATTTACTCCAAAATCCATTAAATGTCTGAATTTAAATATTTTTTGTTATAAATCTAAAACATAAAGCCACTTGAATATGGTTTCTAACTTTTGCGAACTTTAATTTCTAAGAAATTTCAGTCAAATACCTCCCAAATCAAATTAGCCATGTTTCACCGAGTTTGCAATGGGATGAAAATTGAGAACTTTTACCATGAAAACACTGAATTGTTTATTTTAAGAAATCAAAGTGAGCTTCCCATAAATTCTGTTTTGCTCGTTCGTAAATTTTTCGCAGCGTTTTGAGCAGGACTTTTGAATCTTTATTTAAATGTATTAACCCTTTGAGGATCAACCCTTTCCCAATAAAGAATAAAGGGCAGTCGTTGCCATCGCTTGACTTAACTACCAGCAAGAAGTTGGAATCGACCTTCATCGCGTGCCACAGATGTAGAGACCCTTTTTTGACGACAGTTGGTTGTGCGGCACAGCTAGCTGTCCTCAAGAAGGGTCTCTAGATCTGTGGAAAGCAATGAAGGTTTCGATCGTCCGCCATCTTACTGGTAGTTAAGTCGAGAGATGGCAACGGCGACCCTTTTTTCAGCATTGGGCAATCTGTCCAGCTGTTCTCGCATTCTTCCATTTTTTAGCAGATGTCAGTGCTGTTAAAAATAATCGTGGCCATTTTTTTACGGGAAATGACGTGCTAAAAAGTAAAGGATTCTCGTGGAGCTATGTCACCCGCAACTATTTTTATAGAAATAAAATCTATTCTTCGTGACTGGCGACAGTCATAACGTGAAAGTTTGGTATTCCCAGAGCGGGAACACTGCGCGTTAAAGGGTTAAGTAATAGACAAGTATATGGTTGTTTTTGATAATCTTTGTATAGTTATTAAGTTAACATTTCTCATAAAGGTATTAATGTGTTCTAGTTTTCAAAATATTCCAAGAAGGTAAAATGTTAAAACTCGTCAACATAGATATTAAATTAAACTATCAGTAGTGATTACTTCGAAGCGGAAAGCTGATCCCGTACAACACAGTAGCATGAAATAATTTTCCTAGAACACCGACTTTATCGAAGCAGAATTTTCCGTTCCCTGTAAAACACGAGGTCCAGAGCCATTTTATCCATTTCCACCTGCTTATCAGATACCTCATTGATTATCTGACAAAACCTGCCTGCAAATTATAACGCCGAAATTAGTAGGCTTTCGAAACGGCCAGAAGTCCATTTGTTGCAGAGAGAGAGAGGAACACATGGATTCCGAAACGTTCGAGCGATAAATCAGGCTCTTGCGATTAAAGTCTTGCAAAATTTAAATCCAGGAGATTAAAATCCGGGAATAAACGCTAGATAATGAGTCAAAAGCGGACCGATGCAGCCGGCTGATTGAATCATTTCTAGGACACTATATCCGGAGAGTATTAGGTGTACGCATAATGCCAGGTATCATTTCAACAGGTCTCTAAAAGCATTTTGGACAGGATTCGCTCTCACCGTTAGGACTCCTAATGAGATTAGGCGAAAAGTTGATAAGGGAAACAGTTTTAATGTGGTGCAGCGTATGTACCTGGAATAAACCTTTCAGAAATGATCTAGCGGCCGGGCTGTATTAGTCTATCATTTTGACATTTCTTTCCGAAATGTAATGGGATTAATCTTTTCAAATACTACGGAACGGGTGCATGAGTTCCTTTTTAGTGCATGCAACTTACATGTATGCTGGAATTAAAGCTGTTAAACGCTGCCAAAAAATGAGCAACAGAAAATGTTAAATGACGACTGTTTTAATTTTTAAAATTTGCTCAATGACTTTACTCTAAGTAAGGCTTACTTCAGCATGAATATAGTTCAAGAAGATAGTGGGACACGGGCAAATTTTTACATACATATAAACGGTAAAAACATTTCCAGAAACTATAAAAAATAAATATTGTTTTTTTCTTTAAACAAAAACGAACTAATAAATTGTTTACAATAAACACTGGAACTACTAATTTCTTTTGATGATGGACTGCATGAAAACTTAAATAAACAGTTTGACTTCTAATTTCTTTTATGATGGATTGCATGAAAACTTAAATAAACACCGGAACTTCTAATTTCTTTTGATGATTGCTTGAAAATTTTAAGCTAATAAATACTTGTAATTTGTTTCTGTCCACCAAATCAAATTTTGGTCATGATTTGGTTAAAAATGAAATTATACCATAAAGTGTCATAGAAAACTTTCAACTTTTAAACATTTAAAAGTGTTGCAATACTAGGATACAGGATAAAAATATTTCTAGAAAATAGGAAATGGATAAAGGATAAATAGGGACGTATAGGAAGTCGCACTTTCTAAAAAATGTTTTTCTTTTACTCCTATGTCTAAAGAAAAATACAATGGTCCATATTTTTCCCCCCAAATCTTTCGTCTAACAAAACCAGACCCTCACAAATTCACTCAAATGGCCTTACAGAAGCTGGAACTCCTAAACTTCGATGTCCTCCATACGAGAACTTTTGTCAAAACGTATGTTTCTGAAAGACATGAATATACCTATCGAAATATTTCATTTACATCCTTACTTTTGATCGTAAAAATGTGACTTATTTATCCCGAACTGCTGATTTTTTATTTTAGCACTGTCACAAACTATTTCAGGGAAATAGAGTAACGACAATCTCCATTTTTATTTCTGTATTTTCCAATTTTAGATCTTTTGAGACGGCGCCATTAAATGGGGCGAAGCTGAATATTTTTACAGTTTGCTGGTAGGTCTTTTCTTTATTTCTGTATTTTGAAAGTTGTAATATAAAGTAATGTAAAAGTTTTTGTCAAGAATGAATAAAAGGAAGGTTCTTTTTATATTTATTAATTTACATTTATAGAGCAGTTTTTTAATGCTCTGTTATTATAAATGTCAAAGTTTCTTTCTTTCCTTTTGTGGAAAGTATTATTTTTTTCTATACTATGCATTTCATATCGGAAATGCTGGATTGAAATTTTAAAAAATATATATTAAAGATCTTTATTATAAATTATTTTCATGCACATGTTAACTTTATATGCTGTCTCTACATCTCTTAAAATATTTAGAAACCTGACATGTTGTAGAAATAGATCTGAGTCAGAAGTAAAAGTAGAAAGTTATTTTTTTTTCATTGCTGTTTAAAAATCAATAATTAGAATTTTTAAGTTTATTTTCATTAACACTACTTAAAATAAAGGGCTAAAAATAATGAAATGATTAACATTTGTCATTTTCTTATATATTTATAAAATAGAATATATGTTATTTTCCGTTAAATACACATTGGTTAATACTAGGAAAAGACAAATTTCACTGAACTGGTTATATCCGCATTCAAAACGCAGTTTAAAACGTTTTGGTTTACAAAGCTCAAAAACTATTGGTCAGATTTATATCTTAGAAACAATAATGTTACTATGCGAGTTTTTGTGCCTTTAAAACAAACCTAGATGAGAAAGTGATTAAAAACGAATAAAACAAGCAATGACCAAGGCAAGAAAATACAGGAAAAATAATTCTGGTCACCTTGTTAAGGTAGTCACGATAAAAAAGTTGGCAAAGCGTGGTGGTTGTATAGTAAAATTTTAAAAAGGTGGTTACAATAGACAGGTGGTCTCTTTGCCAAGGAGGTTTATATCTAAAAAAGACCAAACGAATACCCTAGAAAGGTGTATACTGTTTCAAAAGTTTCTAAAAAGAAATCGCTGATAACAAGAAGAAATCCGCAGATGCAGAAATCTGTTGCAGATCTTTAAATACATCTGCAGCAGCAATAAATAAGTAAGCAGAACCAAGAATTTACAACTTAAAAGATGATAAAAACATAATGTTCACCATCTTTTAAGAAGGCTTGTGGCTCAACCCAAAACCAATTGTAGAACCCTGCAGGAAAACTATTAGCAGGGGATACACTGTAAGAAATACTTGTAATTTTATCACACATATTGCTGTAAAATGATACAGCACAAGTGCTGCAGCTTTGGACTACAGCACTGTATGTTGTAAATCAACTCACGAAATGAAAAAATGACGTTGATAAGGCACTCACGAAGAACCTTGTACAACAAATTGACACAGTCTTTATATCATAACATGCTGACGTCACGTTTACTCACACTTTGTGCTCTAATGCAGGTAAATATTTTTATCAGTGCAAACGGAAATCCATTGTGACTATTGATGAAGCATAGGTTTACCTCAATGATTGCAACAAAAAAATGTTTATATCTCTTTTCAATGTATTGCTTCAAAGTCACTTGGCGTTTCATCTACTGTTGTGCCTTTGGTCAACTGAAAGAGCTCTTTCTAAGCGCTAACTCAACCGGTAGATGGACTCTAGAAAATTGTGAAGGAGAAATGGAAATAAATGCCCCTGGAATTTTGCGAAAATCCCTTCTAACATGGAAAATACGATGTAGACTTACTGTCTAGAAAAAGGGCTTTCACAATGAACTTTTAACAAATAGTCCTTACATTTTAAACTTTGATTATATGGCCTCAAGTTTGGTCTAAAAATGCATAAATACCCTCTGTATATAAGTAAAGTTCTATAAATATCTAGTAATTTTAAACTGGTGTTATTTAAAACAAATATTTTAAACATATCTGTTATTATTTTACTGATTGAATTTCATTTTATGAGTTTTAAATAAAATTCTCAAAATATTACTTTTTATAAAAGTAAGAACTACATTTTTTTTATATAATATTATACCAAAATACGAGGAATGGAAACTTTTAAAGTTGTTGTTTGACAAAGAAAATATCACTCTCTATATTGCAGACATAGTTAGCGTAATGTTTTTCATAGCTGTCTGAGGACTGTTTGCCTGAGGTTGCAATGTTTTAGTTCGGAATTCATAATGTTGAAAATTTTACGTTAACGCATCTGTAATTAACCGGAGTATTTACAATAAGCCTGTGTTGGTAAATTGGGAAACTTATTTAGAAAGAAGGAAAAAAGTATAAGAATATTCAAATGATGATATTACATTATTTAGAGCATCACGTATTTGCACATTTTTGGTATTCTACTGTTGTTTTAAAAGTTGCTTTTATCACTCTATTGTCAAGTAGTATAGTTTCTAATAAAATACCAACAACAAAAAGTATTTATATTTGATTTTGAGCTGCATAGCTTCCAAAAATATGTATTGAATATATGTAGCATTTCAGTAAAATCTCTCGATAACCCAGATGTTCTTCCTTGACAGTAACATGCAGAGATTTGCACGGATAATTCTGCGTCTGGATTACAAAATGGTGAACGATTTAAAAAAAGTGAAATTTCGTAAAATTCACCCATTAAATACATAGATGAAACGAGTATTCCTTTGGAAGACTTCCCAGAGAATAAAAGAGTAAAGTTAAAAAAAAATAGATGTGGGATCATTTATTATCGCGAAAACTGTTAAAATGACAAAACCGAGACATTCAAAAACACGAGCAAACGACTTTGGCACTGCTCGTCTTTTACACACTTTAATGTTGGAGACAGCATGAAGGAAAAAAAAAAAACATAGTGAAATTTTAAGAAAATGATAAGAATTTGAAGGGGTAGAGTATTGCGTTTTTGTGTGTTCATGAGCTTTATAATTTATGAAAACGTAATACGCTTTTCAGAATGATTCTTCATTAAAAAGTGATGATAGAAATGATTCTTGAATATAAAAATATTATTGCCTTCGTGAGGCTTTCCTTTCACACGAAGATTTCTTGAGGACATCGTTTATGAAATACAGTAGTTTTATTATGATATATTTATAACGTACTTTTCCTCCTTTATTTTAATTTTCGATGTAAAAAGCAGTTAGTATTTCACTCGATATTTTTGAGTGTTGTTATTTAGGATTTAATTTAGAAAATGCCTTTTTGAGTTCGTAAATCACCTGTTTGTTTTGGTCTTAATGAAGGTAAATACAAAGGAAAATTTCGCATGTATCAATATTGGTCATATAAAAATACATTTGAAAGTTTATTACGGAAAAAACAACAAAAAAAAAAAAAACAAAAAATATATTAAGTTTGCCATATACGGCAATTTTTAGGAGGTTTTAAACATTGTTCTCGAAAAATTTACGCCTCCTGATATTTACAGAAAAATATTTAATAAATTCTGCAGCAGGGATAAAAGTTTTAGCACGCTGCATTCGTTACTTGACAAAATCTATACAGCAATAATGAGAATATTTCGTTAAATTTTCTTTAACTAAAAGTTTAGTAAAATGAACCTTTTTGTTCTTTTTAAACGAAAACTATATACAGTTTAACATCATTATTATGTTTTTACTGTAAAGTATTTATTTTGTACAAATTAACTATAATGCTATTTGATGTAGCTTGAATGGAAAATTTTATATAGTTCCTAGTTAGAGAGAGAGAGTGGGGGGGGGGAGAGATAAAAGAAAGTGACCCTAAGCATGTCACTTATGAAATGGATAGTTACATTATAATTGTCGAAGATAATTATTTAAATTATGATCTTAAGACAAAAAATACGAACTTCTTGGTGCAGTCGATTATTGCCTCTTAACCCTTTAACGCGCAGTGTTTCCGCTCTGGAAACACCAAACTCTGTCGTTTTGACTGTTGCCAGTCACGAAGAATAGATTTGATTTCTATAAAAATAGTTGCGGGTGATATGAGCTGCAAGAGAATCCTTTACTTTTTAGCACGTCATTTCCCCTTAAAAATTATCACGATTATTTTTAACAGCACTGACATCTGCTGAAAAATGGAAGAATGCGAGAACAGCTGGATAGATTGCCCAATGCTGAAAAAAAGGGCAGCCGTTGAAATCGCTCGACTGAACTACCAGCAAGATGATTGACGATCAGATGACCAGCAAGATGATTGGCTGTACAGCCAGCTGTCGTCAAAAAAGGGTCTCTAGATCTGTGGCACGCGATGAACGTTTCGATTGTTAATCATCTTGCTGGTAGTTGAGTCGAGCGATGGCAACGGCTGCCCTTTTTTCAGCATTGGAAAAGGGTTGCGCCTCAAAGGGTTAAAAGTTTATGCTGCTCTCAAAGAAGCATTGATGGTGGAAAGTAACATTTCCGTACAAAATGTTGCTCTGGCTGAGTTATTCTTGTACATAAATACGCACCTTGGAAAAAATCCTTTTGCGATCCTGAAAGGATTTCATTCATTTGGCATAAGAAAGAAGAAAGAAAAATCATGATTATTAGACTCAATAGCATATAAATTCCTCTTTTGTTGTTTTAAATAGCAGCCGCATCAAATTAATAAAAACAAAAGTAAAATATTGAACAAAAAATGAAAGAAATTTTTATTTGATTCCCTTGTTGGGTGATGCATGTGCATTAATAACAATCACGTATGAGAAGAATATCCTTAAAAATTATAACCCTGTGTTTGAATATTTTTGCTAGTCACTTGCGAATACGTGGGTAGAGGTTCAGTCCACTTCTTACTGATGGCCTTTCACCTTTCTCAAGCTAAAACTTTTGTTCACTGCAAATTTTACTCAACGGTATTCTTGCTGAGAAAGAATCTGAAAGATATAGAAAAACATTCAAGAAATGATTTTATCATAAAAAAACATCTTACGAAGCCTTATAATTTGCTATTTCGTTGGTCTGGTGCTTCTTAGACAAAGTCGTAGAAGTTGATATAAGACAATTTATGTCGACTACATTGAAATTCTTATGGCACAAATGAAACAGTAATTATCCAGCAGCACACACGGGTTTTCTATATGTCTATTAAAATTCAGAGAACTTCCAGCAATGTTCTTTGAACAGTTTTTAATGTTCAAAGAACCTGCGTGTTCTGCCTGGGTAAAGTATCAGTAAACACATTTAATAGGAAATTAACAAATATGAATGCAAATTCTATTTATACAGACACCTTGACACATTTTATAGATATGTTGAACTGTTAATTTAATGCTCCATATTTGAGAACGCTGTTAAAACACTTGTTTTCGCATAACTATTTAAATATTGTAATACCTTTTAAAAAAATTAAATATAAAGAAAAATGTTTTAGTCTTAATTCAACTGTCAACAATTTGAGTATAAAGGAGCTACCTCAAAAATATTGCATTAAAAATTTACATATACATATTTCTAGGTTTGTAATGCATTCATTATTTAGCTACATATTTATAATTCCCTTGTATTTTCACTTAGTACTAAGTATATCAGAATGAAATAACAAGTAAGGAGATCAGAGTGTAATGTAAAACAAAACTGATGATGATTTAGTTTTGCTCAGAATTTAGTTGAGACTTTTAACCAATCATAACGCATGTAATGAATATCTAGATAAATTTAGCAAATCGCCTTCTCCCCTTTGTGTGCTAGGCTATACACCTCCCTGCATTACATCACAAATTAACATATAACTTCCCAACACCAAATTGAAAGATCTCCGGTTCAAGACCTAGCAAGTTGGCTTTCTTACATATAAACAAACCACAAACAATTAATAAAAAATCAAAATGTGCAAACTATTTAGAGTTCATTCAATATCAATTACATAATCTTACAAATAAAGACATTCCATCATCGGATACTGATACTCTTTTGCTCAATTTTCACTTAGTACTAAAGCTTCACTTAGTACTTGCTCTTCCATTTAGCATTCATTAATAAAGATCTATTTATTCCTTCTTTTAAACTATAATTTAATAATTCAACAATAAAAATTACAATTTAAAATTAAACCATGAACATAAATAAATGACATCAGAATCAAAAAATCTCTGCTATATCCATTTGCAGGTGTAGATTAGAGAAACATCTTGTTTCAAATTAACCAAGAAAAAAAAATCGCTAAAATATATTTAAAGAACAGAAAAACAATGTATAACTATTTTGTAGTTCCACAATACTGGTTTAATAATTAACATTTCTTCTAAGCTAATTAGTAATCAATATTTAACTTGAACATAAGTAAACGAGTTCAGACATTTAACAAATAAATATATATATTATACCTGGATTCGCAAGTGTAGTAAGAAGTATATTTTATTGTCTTTCGATTAACTAGGAGTTTATAGAAAATTATTCCTGTGTACTGTAAAATACACTATACATATATTTATTTGATTTTTCTTTTAGTAAATAGCATCGGAGTTTTCCCTCCAAGTTGGTAAAGTCACAACAGATCTTGGCAGAGAAGAACTGGATGGTCAGAGAAAAATTGGTGGCTGGCAATTTAGTCGTGAACCCAAATAGGGGCGGCAGCCAATTTCATCTTGAATATGAATTTAAATCTCTGACTTAACAGATAATCACTGATTTGTGAAATTATGTTTTTCATGAAATATTTAAGTGCGCTACAGATTTGTTTGCAACATAATATGTTGAATTACTTTATTTATGTAAAAATGAATAGAAAATCAATGATTTTATTACAAGGTCTTATAAAATTGCTTGGATAATTTATGGATCTGTAGAGCATGAAAAACCATTCGTAAAAAAATGTATGTTTATAAAGGGGGTCTTGGTTCGATTATTTAAAAAAAATCATTACGATAATGACTAAAATAAAATAATGATATTCGATAGTGGAAAAAGTACAGATTCTTTGTTTACAATTTGCCATAAAGTCTCAAAACCATCTATAAAGATTAGAAAAATCTGAAGGATGTCTAACCAGATTTAGTTATATGTATAACCTTTTGAAAAATATTTCCTGCCTTTTGAAATTCAATGCTCCTAAAATATTTATTATTTGTTGAAGCAGTGACTACAATTTATGGCAAAACGGTTTAAAGTATTTTTATTTTCAAAGAATTATTTTTTTAAACTTTGATAAAAATAACAGGAAGCAAAATATTTTTTATATTTTTTTAAAGAAAGCAGCTTTACTGCAATAAAACAATTGAATGCATTTTGTAAGAATGATGAATGAGAAAAATTTACTGAATGAAGTGGTGAAATGTTTCTAAATAGCTAAGGAAAAAATCCTTACATATACCGTCAAAGTATACACTCATCATTTTGAAAATAAGGAAAGATTAGCTTTTGTCTCTCATGAAAAACCATTCGTTCATAATATGTTGAATTGTTCAGTATTTCAAATAAATAGCTATATTCAGTTTAAATATTCAATGAAAAGTGAATTTAAAACAGATAATCAGATCATAATACATATTATTATTAAGAAATTTATATGATGTTACAGTAGAACCCATATTAACTGAGGTCTAAACTTTAATCGAGGTGCCACTTTCATCTATGCAGAATAACTTGCAAACTCGAACTAGTCAAAATATGTTAAATCACAAGAAGTTATTATTAATGCGCTCCTATAGAATTATATAAATTTCATATTAAGCTGTGAATGTTTTTCTTAATATTTAATTACAAATATGTAAAAAATCTTTTGTGAACACAGGTATTATTACATATGCGTAAATTATCCGAAAAATAAATCAAGTAGTAAAATAAACTCAAGTAGTGATTATCGATTGTCTCTCTTATCCGAGGTTTGCTTGTCCATGACCTCGGACACTTGGTTTTTTTCCATATTAAAGAAATTAATCTGCATTTTGAGTAATATATCTTAATTAAAATTTTATTACGGTGATAAAACAACTATATTATTCCTATAAATTAGAAAGGACTCTTAAAAAAATGCTCAATTAATTTTAGCTCTACGTTCAATAGTTAAAATAATGCATTTTCATAGACCTGCATTTTAAAACACTCGGTTGTGTTTTTATATAGTCTTTCTCGGTCTATGTTAGTTTAATTTTATGCAAAGTAATTTAATATTTATACATTTTATTGTATCTACAAACAGTTAGTTTCATCTTCGGTTTCCTCAGAAAAATTCTCGTTAAAAGTTCCACACATCAGAAGAAAAAATGATTTTGATAAATTTTATACGAACGCTATATAAGTATTTCATATTTATTTATCGAAAGAAATTGAAAGTGCGTATTTTAATATCAGAAACCTGCTACTTTCAGTTTAAAATCCACAAACTCACGAATCAAGAATTTCAGCACGTGTTTGTCCCCGTAAACCGTCGCTCAACATATTCAGGGTGCATTCCCTGTAAGGCGTGCTTCCCCTGTATGCATGCGTGTTTATTACCTTTTTATTTCTGCTTCACCCTTGAAAATTTTACTTGACGTGGAAAGGAGATATCTCAAAAATTTCGCCTTCCATATTTGGCGGTGCTGGTGTGTGTGTGTGGGGGGGTGGCTTTTCCCCCTTCTTTTCTCGCGGAAGAGTATTCCTTGGTCATTCGATCATGAAAAATATGAAGCTGAGAAAGTGTCAGATGCGAAGGGAAGAATGCGGATAAAGAAATAGATGAAGAAGTTTGCGACTGAACCTTCTCTCCGTATCCGAGTTTTAAAGGATGAAGCAAGTTTTTTGACGCGAATCGATTATGTCAGTAGTATCGGCGAAGGTGAAATAAAATTATTGAAAAATGAAGAAAAGAAAATGAAGAGGGGAGGGGTGGGTGGGGCGTCTCTTGGATGTTTGGCAGAAGCTAGGAAAGGCGTACTATCTCCGTGTATCTCATTACGAAGAGCACCAGAGTTATGTCAGAAAGATTTTTGTTAGATTGTTTCTGTTTATGCATCGAGTTTCGGTTTAACTTAACAGACAAATGGTATCAGGGTGAAACATTTTTATCCATAAAGATAAGCTGTGAGTAATTAGAAAATAGTGATACGCCAAAGTAGTTTTAAATCATATAATGAAATCTCAAATTCAACAGATCAAATTAATCTAGATGAGGTAGGATTTGAAATACTCCACAACTTCTTAAAACAACAGCAATAACAAAAATCAAGAAAAAAACAATGCGTTCCTGTTTATATTAGAGTATATCGGCGCATAAATGTGTAAAGATATCCCTGCTAAAAGCAAACAGAGACGCGTTTAAAATCTTATAGTGATAGCCATCGTTAATGTGATAATTATCTTTCAAAACGAACTTTCTATATGTAAATCAATGACAGTTATTTGACTCTTCGACAATTGTTAACACTTTGCTGTCGCGTGTCTTCTCTCATCCACCAAAGCTGTTTTACCGCTTTGGTCGTATGTCTGCTCACAGCCACCAAAGAGCATTTCAACGTATCGAGCCTCTATACAACAGATTCTCCTTCCAGACAGCATTGGACTCTCGTAATGTATTTCAACGGGGAAAACCCGATTTTCAACATTCAAAAAAGTACTAAATCCAAGTTTTTAGATAATAGTAATTTTCCCCCTTTTTTGAAATGCATTGCGAAAGTTGCTTGCTCTCGCAGAGAGGCTGGCCTAGCGAAACCAATTCCGACCAGTAGGATACCCATATCCAAATTTAAACGATCGCAAAGAGTTAATATCTGTCTTTTATTTCCTTCGTGGTTTAAAATTCACTCAGTTTATAACATATTTTTCTAAAAAATTCATGTTTTAACTGGTATTATTTTAAAATATTCCATTAACAACATCAGGCTTTTATTCATTATCAACATCAGGCATCGCGACAATTTATGCAGCATAATGATGGTTTGCAAGTTAACTCATTTTTAATGGAATCCATTTTTCAGAATCTTCATTTCTTTTATATTTTTATGATGTAAGTATTCCATGTCAGCAATTTCATAAATTTGGCCTTTTATGAGAAATAATTCTTAGTGTTGATGGCTAGAATGCAAAAATGCACCTATCACAGGGATCTCCAGCGAGCCCTTTCCGAAAAGCAAGAAATACCAACCAAGTCCAAACAAACCTCATAGCATCAATGGCTAGAAGGCAGCCAGCCAGCATTATTATGTATTATATAAAATACTGCAACAGATGTTTCTCCATGATTTTTTGCACACTTTAAAATTAAATCTGTACGAAGTTTGTGAGAAATGAACTCGCGAAGTTTCACATTATCCTTTTCTTAAAAAAAAGAAAAAGAAAAAAAAAGTCGAGTTTAGCGTGCTGATTTCACACATGGAGAGGCCTAATTCATGAAATGTGGCACGTATATAGATTTAGTGTCATTAATGAAATTCTATTTTCGTTAATTAACAGTAAAAAAATATAAATAAATAAAAATATTTTCCTTGAAATTTTGGAAAAATTAAAAGTGGCCAGAAAAGGGTCCTACTTGAAAATTTTGAAAGTTTTCATCGACACCATAAAACTATGTACCTTGTTTTAAGTAGTTTTGTATTTTTTTTTTGTTTATATATATGATAAATATTTAAGGAGTAAAAGCCCAAGTCAGTTTATTGGGGGCACCCTGTATATATAACTATTTTTTTAATCCTTGAAGATAAACTTTCGATTCCTCAGAAATCAATACGCACCGAGACTGTTTCTTAAGCAACAACATTTAAATTCTCATTTACAGTGCTAGTTAAATATATTTCCAACCATTGAAACCCTTAATACATCCACGCGAATAAACGACTTCATGTCATGGTAAAAGAGGAAAGAATGAAATAACGGAGGAATAAGTTAACCGCCGATGGAATAAAATAGTCTAGTCGAACTAGGATTTAAAAAAAATGGCGGAAAAGGAGAAACTGCAATCATTTATTACTGAAACCGTTTAGATGACAAAACGGGAGTTCACAAACATGAGAAAATGACTTCCAAACTGCAAAGTTTTTCACACCCATAATGTCTCTAGTCCCCCCCCCCTTCCTCCTTGAAAAAAAATATACCCCTTTACGATAAAAACTTTTAAGAAGAGAATCTGTTTTATAGGAATACGGTTATGTATGCTCGATTCTCAGAAAGGTAATTTATTTCCAGCACATAGTTTTTGATTTTATACGACAATGATGATCCTGAAAAAGAACAAGGGAAATTTGAGGATCATCTGATTTTTGGAGGGATTCCGTCTGGGTTAGAATAATATGATATAGAAGTGGAACATAAATTATGCATTATGTCAACATATGCCAGAGATACAGTTTTATGCGGCGAAAATCATATTGTGTTACGATATATTTATTACTCTTGAATTTTGTAGGATGTTTCTCGAAGTATTAAAAAAATCTGGAAACTTACTCGACAGCGGAACGAAAATTCAGAATAAAATAAAATGTTTTTGGGAGAATTTTTGAACATGCGAATTGTTTTATCGAAATTGATTTTGTTGATAAAAATAATCGTAAATGTGAAAGTGTCTCCTAAAGATAGCAAGTTTGTGCAATGGGAATGCCGTTTAGCAGTCTATTGCTTAGCAAAAAATATCTAGTCTTTTTCGATATATTCTTAAATTTGAAAAGACACAAAATATTATATAATTAATTGCATGTTTCTTAAAAAAATATAATTTGCATTCTGACTTTCCAAGATACATATTAATTAAAGATACTGATACAAATAATGTAATAAGTCTGTTCTTAAGCAATAGCAGTAAAAATATATTTATATGCATAAATATACCAATAAAGTGCCTAAAAGCTTTTAGAGAAAACTATTAAATCAACTGATATTACAAATAACCCTTTTTTTAAATTTGTATTCAAAACAAATAGCGCTTTCTTATGGTGCCCGTTATTATTTAAAGAAAGAGATATACATATTTTCAGCATTTTAGTTCTTATTATATGGGATCTTAGTAAAATTAACACTGTGGAATCAAATGGAAAGCAATATTCGGGCATTATTTTTATAAAATAAACAATTGCGAACTTGCACAGTATTTATATTCGTGCAGATAATGTTTTGATTAACAAATTTTACTTAAGATTATTTTTGAATGTTTTCCAATTCTTCTTTTGAAATCTTTAATTTTCATTGGCCCACCTTGTAACGGGTGCGATAATGAAAGGTGCAATTTTGAAACTTCCACCAGTGATTCAAATTTATGCATAGTGATATAAAAGAAACACAATGTAAATTTAAAATTCTTGCAATTTGGGAGGAATGTTTCAGAACAATTTGCACAGTTGTGTGTGTGTGTGTGTGCGTGTGTGTGTGACTTATTCCATAATGTCTATCTGCAGGCTAGACCAAGCTTACGTGGCCAAGAGTCTTGAAAAAATTATAAACAAGATGAGATCTAAAGTTATGTCATTCCCGTCAACTCCCTCCACAATTCAACAGGACGTAAGGCGAGGCTTGTACAGAGTTGCAGTTGGGGAACATTCAATAGATTTCCTGCTCACTGTCAAGGAAATGCACATAATAAGTCTACTAGCAAGGCTACTGATGGCGGATTGTACGACTTTATCAACTTTGATGGTAAGGAAAGCAAATGAAACTTGTTTACTATACCAGGGGTGAATTGAAGGCAATTTTCCTAATTGCTGGTTTGAGTAGATATCAAGGAATGTCAGAGAATCACTTGACGCTGGAACCTCTTCTTTGTCCAGAAGAATTTGCACATCTTGCGCAAAAATGTTGGGATACAAAATGTCCATCAGATATAGCTGCACGTCCATTTAGCTGCCGTCGTTTGTGTAAAACGCCTTCCCGGCAATCTCACATTGTTTACCAGCCCACAACGTCATCTGGAATGGTGCACCGATAAGAGGATCAGTGAAAAGATTTGTTTTCAAAATGACCCCACTCCCGTTTTTCTGATTCCTAATACAACTTGTTATTTGCAGAGTTGCGGAAACACCCGTTTCACTGTCGTACCGGTTACAATGCATTCATACTTTGTAATATGAATTTGTGTACCTCAAAAATTTACATATATCAAATAATTTTGAACGCTGATCCGTCAAATCCATTAAATGGAGATTTTGGTATGCTGTTAATTTTCCAATTGTTACTTCACTAAAAGTTTTTAGAATTAATGATGGAGAATACCTGTCTTGCCTAATGTTTTCACGAAACAACCATTGAAAAAATTGAATTGTTCAGAATACACCACCGCACACACACACACAATTATTTGGAGATAGTTGAAGGTGGCCTAAAATGATCCCTTTGAGAGGAAAACTTTTATAAAATAAATAAATATTCAAATAAAACTTTGGCCTTTCCTAGCATATTTTACTGTGTACGCTTAAAAAAGAATAAAAATTCACATCTAAGGACTGGAAATGGAGGCAAACTTGTCCCAATTACAAATCCTTTGAGAAGGTGTACATTGGATCATTTTACCCTGCAGCAAAGGTTAAAATGACTCTTCACTTGAAAATAATTGTAAAATGGTTTTTTTTTTTTTTTTGGCAAAATAAAAGATGTAAAAGTCATTATGACTATACATAGTGAAATAAGTACGTTTTACAATCATATTGTATGCATAATTCATTTTATGAAAATATTAAATTAAAAAAATGTGTCACCAACAAAATAATGGACTATTTCAAATTTATAATTCAAAAGCAATGGCCTTCAATAAACGCAGAAATAAATTAAATAATTTAATTGGCAGTCATGCATTTTGAGAACGTTTGAAGGGGTGCCATGATGGCTAGGACCTGATATTGGAGATTCTTCAGTCGATGGATCATTTCACTTGACAAGCCCACTTTAGGACATATTACTGGACGGTGCCGAGAAACATAACTAACTTATAGAAAGTGTAATTCCCATATAAAAGCGTACTGCATTCAGTAAACCAAATCAGATTTCTATTCATGAAGTAATGTTTATCTAAATAAATAAAAGAGGTAGTGCTTACCTTATAACAAAAGTTATAAAATCCAATCTCTTCTCTGCTTCTTCTTCACTTGATACAATTAGTTTATGTGTAATAGGGTAGAAACCACTACCCTATTACACATAAACTAATGTACCCTACCTGTATCTAAAATAACATAAGTGGATCGTTTTAACCTCTAGGATCATTTTGGGGCACCTTCTCCTATAAAATTTTCTGGAGACTTAACAGCTAAAGACATGCTTAATGATTAATAATATGTAGTCTTGGAACTAATATGCAACTTTTTGAGTACTTAAGATATACATTTAAAATACATGAGATATAGATTACTCACATATGAAATTCCTTTGAAACTGAAGATTCTAGTTTTGAATATTTAGTTGCTGTAAAATTACTTAGATTATATTACTACGAACCAAAAAAAAAAGTTGTTGTCTGGTTAATTGTTGTACAATGATATAGAACGCCAACGGAAGTATCATAAAGTAAAATAAAACGTTTCAAATCACCAATATTTGCTAAGAGAATATGTAAAAAATTAAAGAGATATCCAGGTTTCGTACAACATTCGCATAATATAGCAAAACCTCGAAGGAAAATCATAAATTAGTACTATAAATAAATGTCATTCTGTTGTATTTTTAACTGTAAATTGCAGATATATATATATATTTGCTGAAACTCAATAACCTCACTTGATACAATGTGTTATTAAAGAAAACATCGCTTGAGGAAAATAAGTCGCTATTCTTTGTAAGCAGTAAAACATTTTAATTATTCGTTACTTTTTGCTTAAACGCTATTGAAAGAGAATCCTTACCCAATATGAACTCAATACAGAAATTTCCAAAAAGAAAACTCTAGAATTATAAATAACCCATTTTTTGGTTGCGCTCTAGAAGATGCATTTACTAAAGTAGCCCCGGCTTCTGTTGTAATTACCCAACATTTAATTGTCATTGATGGGATAAAATGGTGCGCCGTTATCATTACTAAATGGGCTTTCATCCACTTTGCTGCTCGGCTTCCGAAAGCTCCAAATTAAAGGAATAAAAATAATTGGCTGCGGTTTGTAGCCATCGCATTCGATATTGCCGATTATTAGTTCGAATTAAGTGCTCGAAATCGGCTGCGAATGATTGAAGTATAATTAGTTTTGTTAATGGTTGCGGAAAGCCTTTCATAACAAGTTTCAAAATTACATTTAATTTTGGGGTTTCATTAGTGATGTCTCCCAAATGCTATGCAAACGACTGGATATTCTGAATGTATATTTTGACTTATTATCAGTTCGAAATGTACCGTATATAGTATATGCTAATGCATATGACTCTTATAAGTGTGTAAGTAAAAATTCACATAAAAATTACTGAACTGTAAGCACAGATAATGTGAAATAGAAACGCAATAATAAAAGTTACAAATGCTTTATTGCTTAGATTGAAAGCTTGAAATAATGCACGCAATGTTCTTTAACTGTATTGAAAGTTCCAACTATCAATTTAAGCATACCACATAAGTTTAGCTTTGCGTTTTCGAATTAAAAACAAATTCAAACTTTTGTTTTAAAATAGTATCATAAATCTATATCTCCGACCAAACAACTTTTTTAACTTGCAGAAAAATTACAGAAAATTTACAAAATTGGGCTTTTACGAGGGTTAATCTGGAAATTTTAAGACAGTGGCAGACGATAGGCGAAGGAAGAAAAAATGTTAAAAAAGTCAATTTGAACTCTTTTACTGTAGCAGGTGATAGTTCGTGGCAACAATTAGAATTTATCACTAGTTAATTAATTTTAAAAGAAAGGAAATGGAGTTGACGCTAGAGCATTATCGCGCTATGATTGCCTATGATTTTAAGGTGTAGTTAGGGGCGAGATTCAAGTGAAACACAATTCGAATGTTTTCCGCGACGAACAGGAGAAACTTCGAAATGTATCAATGTTTCTTATTCAACTGAAACAAACCAATCGTGTTTGATCACGTAACAGCGCGATAGGTTTGTTCATTGGAAGCATTCTGGGGACTGAACTGGGAACTGGGGACTGAAAAATGTTCGATTCGAACTCGAACGTGCGCGTTTCACTTGAATCTTTGCCCTAAATCCACAGCAATGCCTTCAACATATAAAATTAGCAATTGGAAACAAAGTCCCATCTCCTGCTACTGTATTGAGATTGTTCACAGAATTTCATAGAGATCGAAGTTCTCTCCTGGATGAAGAACACACAGGAAGATTCTTATACTCTGCAGCGGCAGAAAATGCGTCCGCCACACCAAAAATGATAATCGCTGCACTCACCAAATAATACATAAGAAACTTAACATTAGATACGCAGCTATACCTACAACTATTCATGAAGAATTGCATATGAAAAAATTAGTTTGTCGTTTCTCCCCCCCCCGATTATTTAACAGAACACCAAAAAGCGGAAAGTGTCAGAGTCTGCAAAGAAACCCTAAAACTACTTAACAATGGTAGACACCGCCTTATTTCTAAAAATTGTAACTGACGATGAAACGTACATACCGTTTTTTTGTCGTTCCAACACGTTAAGAAAGTAAAGTATCGGATTTTGAAGGTGACCCCACTGGTGAAAAGACAACGAACAGTGAAAAAAGTAATGTATGCTGTTTTCTTCAGAAGTACTGGATGGTTCAATGCCATTAAGCTGGAGGGAGAGAAGACAGTTACAGCTAACTGGTCACACGACTAAGTGTCTTCCAGAAATTTTTCAAGAAGTTAATGTAAAGGGATTCGTGTTTCAACATAGCCATGCTTCTTCTCTTGTCTCAAGATTGGCAATGGAATTTCTAGGGCAAAAATACATCAAATGGATAGAATGTCCACCCTATTCCCCTGATCTTGTTATGTTTGACTTATGAATATTTTTTAATCTAAAGAAAAATTTACGTGGTCGTTGTTTTCACTCCGAAGATGAGATTGATGAGGCTGTAAAATCATGTTTGCATCGATTCCAAGAAATGGATGGTTTGAGGCTTTTAAACTTTGGAAAATTCACCTACGAATGGCATTGATTTTGGAGGGGATTGCTTTGAACACTCCTAAATTTTTGCAAGGTTAATTTGTACCATTTAGCCTTATCTCAAAAATCTCCTAAAACTTATTTATATAAATTTATCTATAAGAAAAACATTCTTTTTGCTTAAAATATTTTCCTATAAATTACATATCTTTATGAAAAACTCATTTAAGAAATATTTTTTAAAATCTTGTCAAGCTTTTTAAATGATATCTTGTTTTTAGGAGTTTTTATCACTGTCTGTGATAGACTACAAATATCAACTCAGTGAAATGAATTTCCAATGTTTTGAAAGTTACAGATACAGTTACAAATGATTTAAACTACGCAAAATGAACTTTAAAAAGTTTTATTACTAGTAAAAATATTACATTAAAGTTGACAGTTTTTTAATCCGTCAATCGAAAATAGAAGATATACAGAATGGGGAATAGTAAGAAACAGAAAGCAGTGTCGTACATACTGCTCAGCCAAGAAGTCCCATACAGTCTAAATTATATGAAGGGTCTTCATTGTGTTTTCAAATTGATATTGTTACTTGAAATACGGAATTGACAATGAAAGTTATTTACAAATTATTGTAGCAAACTATGTTAAAAAAACTGCCAAGAGGTAAGTTTGTCAGATATTTTAATTACGTCTTCATGCACTATGCTTGTACGAAATGCAACGTTCGAGCAATTCATTTATACATATAAATTTATTATTATATTCACAATATATTCACAATATTTGTGATATATTCACAATAATAATTTCTAATTAATTATTAGGATCTTTATACTTCCGGTCTTTTGCATTGAAATTTCATAAGCATCGATAAATGTCAATCGCTAATACACTTTTCTATCGATGCACCTCTTACTCGTCAAACAATAAAAAATCAATTTGAATTGCATTGAACTGAAAATATCTGATACAGTCCAATTAAACTTATTAACAGCTTATTTCTTTTGAACTTCAAACTAGATATTCTAATAACACAGATTAGGTCTTTTATGAATGCGTTGCCTTTTCAAATAACTGAAAATGCATAATCTTTCAATAATACGATTTTCAAGGTAGTTCCTGATTTCCCAATTCATTGGAATAAATATAATCATTTTCAGTTTAATATCCCGTATTTACATTATAACTTTGTTTATAAATTTTGAATGGATCGCAAATAATTTGTACCATAATAACTGTAACGCGCGATATTATTTACAAATTAAATATGAAAATTTCTCTTTATTTATTCGACTTCTTAATGTTAATGATTAAATAACTCTGATTATTCTCTTTTACAACTTGTTAGTAGATACAAATATTCATTTACCTAATATAATAAAAGTCGAATTTTATGTAACCAATTAAACATAGTCACAAATTAATATTAATTTACTTATTCATTTAATTTCCTGTTCTGCTTGTTAAATAATGGGAAATAAATTATGTGTGTGACAATATTAAGTATTAAAACTTCTTTGATAGTTTTTCTTTCCAGTTCAGTCACGAATTTGTTAATTTGCTTAGATTTTTATATATGACTAACAAAACTCTAGAATGAAGAAATAGTAATGAACTCAAATATATTTTTGCAAAAATATTATAAGGATGTATTATACTTATTTGGAATAAAGAGACTTTGTTCCTGTGAATTATAGAGACGCGTAGTATTTTAATTCACTACAGTAATGGATTGTTAAAAATTCAGATTAGTGATTACGAATGTGTGCAGTGGTGATTTCTTTATTTCTAAATTCTACGTATTATGATAAGGGCACCAATTTTTACCACTCTCGGTATCATATGTACATATCATATTTTCGAACTACCCGGTATTTTGAAGCAAAGCAGTAGTGCTCAAATCAGTGCAGAGAAGGATATGACAATGGAGGTTATAAATGAACTTTTAAGGACGACTTTTCAAAAACTGGTGAGAAGGTAACAAATACATTATTAAAATAATAGCTGATAATGTAGCTAATTTGTAAAATTGCAAATTAAATTATAGGCAAGAAGTGCATACACAAATAGTAGCAAGAGTAGCTTTTACACTGATAAATGTATTTGGACTTGCACAATTCGGGTCACAATTTGGGTGGATCTGATGTATTAACCCTTTGAGGCGCAGCACTTTTCCAATGCTGAAAAGAGGGCAGCCGTTGCCATCGCTCGACTTAACTACCAGCAAGATGGCGGACGATCGAAACGCTCATCGCGTGCCAAATATCTAGAGACCCTTTTTTGACGACAGCTGGCTGTGCCCGGCACAGCCAGCTGTCGTGAAAAAAGCCATTGCAAATATTCCAATGTTCTGTTGAACTGCTATCACCTGACATACATATGTCTCTCAAACTGACATGCAACCATTTCCCAGGAGCATAAAATCTCGGAAGTTTTTGAACAATATCCTCATAACATAAGCGTAAAGTTTTCAAAATTATTGGGGGGGCCGGGCCCCACAACCACATATATTCACGTCAGTAGCGTAGCCAAGGGGGGGGGGGTTAGGGGGGGTCATACCCCCGTGAGGAATTTTTTGCCATACAAAAGTCGTAACCCCCCATGAAAAATTTCTGGCTACGCCACTGATTCAGGTACATATAACTTACCCATAACTGCCAATTACTACGGAATATAATTAACCACTTTTTCTGCATGATTTTTCGGCTTAAAATATAGCAACATTTTTGTGCTGCGCGTTCGAGCTGGTTACTATTTTGAAAAAAATAATTAAAAAATATACTGTTTACAAAAAGTGGTTCCGTAGTAGTTGGCAGCTATGGCTTACTATATATAAGTGTAAATTATTGGAGGCGCTCGAGCTCTATAGGTCCATTTAATTAAACACCTATGTAAGGTAAGTATCCATGTTAGCATCTTTCTACCATGTTATAAGTTAAAAATAGAAGCAAATTAAAAAATCCAAAGCAGAAAAAAAAACATTTTCGATGAGATAGTGCATTTTAGACACATCTGAACTTTTCTTCATTTCATACTTTACATTGCATAGTCCGATTTTAATTGACCAGAGCCTGGCGAGGGCAGCTTATAGTAACATTGTGTGTTACGTGGCGTCACAATGAATACTAAATCATGATTAAAATCAAAAGAAAAATTTTTTTAAAAGTAAAGGTTTTTTTTAAACGTTTGTAAATGGCGTGAAATACATTTTTTTATGTTAGTATAAATTAGTTTTCCGTATTGAGTTGTAAATTATTGGGTGGGCTCAGCCCCTATTATCAATTTATTGGGGGGGCTCGAGCCCCACGGGCCCATATAACTCTACGCCTATGCCTCATAAATTTCATTTTATCGTCGGCAACACTGAAATCTTGTTGAAATAAATTTCATCTAGTAGAAGTACTCCACACGTATTGGCGAATACTGACTGAACCAGTTGGCACGTTAAAAAAAAAAATCACGTTTTTCAACTGTGACAACTTGACTTACACATTTTTCTCAAACTGACATCCAAGCATACCCAGGAGCATGAAATCTCGAAGGTTTTTCAACAACATTCTCATACATTTCGCTCCATCAACTGCAACTATGATATCTAGGGGAAATAAATTTCACCTCGAAAAAGTACTCAACACTTATTGGCGGTTATTGACGGAACCAGTTGGCGCGTTTAACAACTCAAATAGCCTTATTGAAAATCGATACCTAGACTTCCACAAGTGTCTCAAACGGACATACAGGCATTTCTCAGGAGCATAAAATCTCTGAAGTTTTTGAGCATTGTCCTCATAAATTTCACTTCATAATCTGCAAACAACACTGATATCTTGGAGAAATAAATTTCACTTCGGGGTAGTACTGCACACGTATTGGCGAATATCGAGCGAACCAGTTGGCGCGTTTAACAAACAGCCCAAATCACCTTATTCAACTGCGATAACCCGACATAATACATAAATATCTCAAACTGATATCCAAGCATACCCACGAGCGCAAAATCCCAGAAGTTTTCGAAGATATCCTTATAAATTCCATTTCATCACCCCGCAGCGAAATATTTCCGAGAAATACATCATTGTTGGGCTTAAATATTCCGAAGAGTATTCATGGCGCCTTTGAAATTTCCGTCCATAACGGGGCGTTATTTACCCGCTCGGATGCAAATGCGCCCTTTTTTCCCTTTCCATCCCCCCTCCCCTTTTCTCCACATTAGTATGCGAAGCGATTTTTTCATTCTTTTCCTCGATACGGAGTCCGTGTTTCCAAAAATGAGACGACTTAAATTCAAATCGCCCGGAATAAATTTCCCTTGCTCTCTCTCCCTTCCTCCCTGTAGCTAGCTTTCCCGCTTCGACACGCTGGAAAGAACCGGAACTAGTCTCGAGAACGCACCAGTCTTCTACCATTCGAATTTGTATGCGCTGCTTTCCGGATGGAGGCGCTGCAGGCGGCATGGATCCTATTTAGGTGCTTGCGCCATTAAGCGAAACGGAAGTATTAACTTTAATTGGGCAAAAATTACGGTAATTTTAGGTAAATATTTTTGCGAGTGAGAAATAATCTTGATAAATACCAGTGATAAAGTAAATGTTACGGTTATATACATTTATATATATGGTTTCTTCTTTTTCAAACGGTTTTTACGAATCAGCCAATCTGCAGTTAGGGATAAATGGACCGTTAAAATAAACTTGAAATGCTGACACTTTTAGCTTTTGTAGAAATATTTTCAGAAGAAGAAAAAAATAAAGCTCTTTTTTTGAGGACTGTTAAGTTAATTTTATTACCAGAACTGTGTTTCTAGTGTTTGGGCTTGTTATAATTTTATTTATTCTCTTTCTCCATTTTTTTCTGTATGCGTAATGAGGGTCGAAAAACGAAGAGAAGTTATTTTTTAAGGTGAAAGAAAAATTATGTGTTGCTTAATGGCTTCTAAATGGTTTGTGGCTTTAAATTATTTCCCCAGGAGAGTTAGTATTCCCTCCAACACTTGAAGAAACCTTTGCAAATTAACTTAATCTTTAAAAGTGATATTTCCCAAAAATTATAAATAATATATATATATATATATATATATATATATATATATTAAATACTATATATATATATATATATATAGTATTTAAAATATATTTTAATAAGAAATTAATAATTATAATTAGAAAAAATTGAAATATAGTATAATAAGCATAAAAGGTTGGAAAACCAAGATGCTTAGAGTCTCCTTAATTTTTTTGAAAGCCATAGGATTGTTCTTTAGTAGATGGCATGTTTTAAAATGTTCAATAAGTATGTTAATTTAAAATGGAATGACACATGTGAAATCAGAAAAAAAAAATCTGTATGGAAAGGACATTGCACAAAGGTTCGTTAGACGCTTAGAAGACAGTAAAATTGATACACAAGTTGTAATGTTTCGAAGATGTTTAGAAGAAGACAAATGTAGGATTCCTGAACATAAGTGACTACAGTATTCTTCACAATGCCAAAAATGTATTTTTTTAACCATAAAAGAAGGTATGTGTTTTCAAGAAGCCATAAACGATATGCAGGGATGTGCCAGCTGCTCCAATTGCTCCAAATTGTGCCAATCAATCCTGATGTGCCAATCTGCTACAAAAAGATTGTTTTCAGACATTTTTGCTCCAAATTCAGCAAAACTGCTCCATTTTTAATTTTCCATATGCATTGGAAGCGTTTATAAATTCCTGAATTTTTACAAAAATCATCACACATTCTAAGCATTCTAATTTCAATCTTTCTGTAATAATCTTAAAAACGACTATTTTTTTTTTTGGCATCCCTTTGTTTAAACCGCCAATGCCTTAAGAGTAAAAATTGACCCATGTTTTAAATTTAATTTTATATAAGTGGGTAATTTTTTGTTACCAAATTTTTTTATAAGCGGCTGCTGGTAGTTTATATAGTTTAGTAAATATTGTATTTTTGATTTAAAATGGATATTTTGTATAGCATTGTATAAAATAACTGAATTTTTTATTTATTTCATAAGCTTCTGACTCTCCTCCCTCTTCCAACACCCCCCCCCCCAAAAAAAAATACTGGTTTTTGTTATTAGCTAAGATTTTTTAAGACCCTCCTTAATTTTCATTTTTTAGATTGGCTTTCTTTAATGACTTTTCCCTTTCCCTCCAAAAATAAATTTTGCATTTCAAAATTGACATTCTTGTGCTCCAAAAGTGACTTTTTCTTGCTCCAAATTGCTCCAGAAATCTGATTTTCTTGCTCCAAATTGCTCCAAGAATGTTTTTTTTTTTGCTCCACAAATTGCCCCAAAATTTAATTTCAGCTGGCACATCCCTGGATATGCATATTTAAATATTTATTAATAAGTTCTGTACCAAATGTTAATATTCTTCATAATTCTGTTTGTAAATATCTACAGATTAGTTCGACTCCCCCCATACGTCCTCAAAGGAATCGACGGACATTTCCTTTAAAGCTGTAGTCAAAGGCGCTTGGATAGCCTCAATGCAATACGAAAAAAATATTTTGAATTCATATTTGATATCGGCGAATAAGAAGTTGGTAGAAAGAGGATGGAGATGTAGGGTGAATGCGCAGGAGCGCAAGGTCATATGTCAACATTTTGGGGGCCAGCTTGAGCTCGGCAGCATCACGATCAATTAATTATACAGAAACTATGCGATGCTCAACAGTTTTCAAAATGTTCATAATATCAGCTAACAACCAAACACTTGCTCAATACTCAACATTCAGCAACTCACACACACAAGTCACATTTAAATCAGTTTGGCCTGCTGCTGACTGTTCTGAAGTGGATCGCCTCGGAACCTACACAACACCCCAGACAGCACAGCAAACTTGCATCAAACTTGCAGCAAGCTTGATTTATCAAGACAATAAGCTTGAATTAAGCTTGAAAATTCCAAGCGTGTAAGCTTGGTGCAAGCTTGAATCTAGTGTTCTAGTTTACACTTGCCCAGCTTGCATTAAGCTTGACATTTCAAGCTTCACTTCAAGCTTAAAAAATCTTCCAAAAAAAAAAAATCTAAATACACGGGGCGCCGGCTGGCAAACGCGCCCCAACATAATTTATTTCCCCCCCCCCCTCTACGCTGAAATTTCAATTTAATTTAGTCTGTTTCCTTCGAGTGTTCGTGGCTGGAATAGAACCCGGGACCTTTGGCTTCGAAGTCGAGCACGCTATCTATTCAGCTAACGGAGCCTTGTGCAGCTGTGACTAAAGTTTGAAGTGACTTTTCAAACCACGCTGTTGACCACGCTGTTTTCTCGCCAGATTGATAAGTGGGCGATGCGTTATTTGTTTCTTTTATTTTTCCATGGGATGCATCAAAATTAAAATAATGTTATGTGTGATTTAGAGTCTCTACTAATAGGGAAATAAACATAATATAAACTTAAGAGCAGCACAAGTTTTAAAACTTTCAGTACCGCAACACTCACGCATACTGCTGGCCAAAATCGAGACAAATTTCGTAGTATAATTGTATTTTATTTTTAAGAATTTCCATATTTGGAAATATAGAATGGGTTTACTTAACACAAATTTTGTGTTAAGTAATCTGAAATGAAAGAAACAGATAGTTAAATGTTACTTCGAAATGCTATATCACAGTTGCTAACATGTATGGAATACAAACACTTTAGTCATTTTTGTAAATATTTCTTAAAATAACAAATAATTGAAAAATTTTGCTATTTTTTAACGCTAAAAATTCTCTTTACAAATGTGATTATTTTCCTACATATTGGTATGCTATATCGATATAGAGCATTTCGAAGAATTAAAAATAAGTTTAAATTAATTTATACAAATATAAATTTGAATTATTTAATTGTTCATACTTTATAATTAAAAAAATTATTTAACTTCTGAATTTTTTTTATCCTTTGTAATTTGATTTTAAAATTACAAAAGTGTAAGATGTAAGATTTTTGGGCCCTAAAATCTGTAGGCCCTGGGCAGTTGCCCCGTTTGCCCTGCCGGTAATATGGCACTGGTAATATAAATAAAACACATCTTTTACGAACTTTCAGCAAATTTGAGGACGCTAAACAATTAATGTCCATTCTCTTTCAAAGATGGCGCCATCACTGCGCACTTTGCAAGCGAAAATCCAGCTTAAGCCAACTTTGCATTGCCAAGCCAAATGTAAAGCTTGATTTAAGCTTATGTGCTGTCTGGGACATACGTAAAAGACAGCACTCCGTCCGCATGTTTGAGCAATTGATGAGTCTTTGCAGCGTTTCCGTTAATTTTTGGGCAATTGATGGCAGCTTTTCACCACCTTTTCAACTTTGTTGAAAGTATTCCATATGAAAGTAGAGATACACTTTAACCCTTTGAGGCGCAACCCTTTCCCAATGCTGCAAAAAGCGCTGTCGTTGCCATCGCTCGACTTAACTACCAGCAAGGTGGCGGACGATTGAAACGTTCGTCGCGTGCCAGAGATCTAGAGACCCTTTTTTGACGACAGCTGGCTGTGCGCGACTTAACTACCAGCAAGATGGCGGACGATTGAAACGTTCATCGCAGCCAGCTGTCGTCAAAAAAGGGTCTCTAGATCTGTAGCACGCGATGAACGTTTCAATCGTCCGTCATCTTGCTGGTAGTTAAGTCGAGCGAGGCAACGGCTGCCCTTTTTTCAGCATTGGGCAATCTCTCCAGCTGTTCTCGCATTCTTCCATTTTTCGGCAGATGTCAGTGCTGTTAAAAATAACCGTGACCATTTTTTGACGGGAAATGACGTTGTAAAATGTAAAGGATTCTCGTGGAGCTATGTCACGCTCAACTATTTTTATAGAAATCAAATCTATTCTTCGTGACTGGCAACAGTCAAAACGTAAGAGTTTGGTGTTCCCAGAGCGGGATCACTGCGCGTTAAAGGGTTAATTAACGATTTTAACGGCAGCTATGGGATCGAAGCTAATTGACAGAGGATGCGCTGCAAAGTTGAGGCTTCCTCCCGCGTAATTCGTCACATCCGAACTTGCTGCAATTGGACGGGGTGAGACAAAAAATACAAGTTTCAGTTTGTTTGTTTGCGTGAATTATTCATATTATGTTTGACGAAATATTAGAAAATATTTAAGACTGGTAATTTATTTTATTCTTTTCAGAAGTTTTTCTTTCTTTCTTTGTTTTTGTTTTCGGTTGAAACATGGACATTAGGGTGGATCGAAAAAATTTTTTTTTGAAATCTTTATCTCCTGTGGTCTCAAAAGTTGTATATTGATATGAATAAGACGTGTGTAAAATTTGAATGTCCTACGACAACGTCTTGGGGTTGCGCATCGAGTTTGAAATTTAGAAATTTTTAAAAAATGGGACTTTTCTAAAAAATCGACCAAAAAAATCCTTTTCCGAATTATTAGGTTCCCGAGGCTTTAGGAGTATATATTGTTATGAAAAACACGTATGCAAAATCTGGAGCGGCTACGACAGTTTTTAGTGATTGCAAATCGAGCTTGAAATCTACAAATATCTGAAAATTATGTTTTTTGATAAAATTATGTAGAAAGCAAACTTTATTCGTTAAAAAAAAATTGGTCTTTTTATATGTTAAAAAATGTTCAGAGAAGCTCAGTAAATCACAAAAAATTTCTTTACTAATAGTTTTATACAATGCACACGTCATGCTGTCGTTTTGTCTTGGGCGCAGTACGCAAGCTGTGTTCCAGACAACTAGCGCCGGTTTGCCTGCCGAGTGATGGCGATGCACATGCGTTCGGTTAAATCAGGCACGATATATTTTGTTGAAACAGGCATTTAGTTTAACGTTTCAGATAGATGGTGCTTCCAGTTTACTCTAAAAAATACTAAAAGGTGGGCCTTGCACTGCTACGATTCTGAATAGAGTGAAACTGTCTGCAACAGAACATGGAACAAAATCAGTGTTCATAGATGAGCGGGGAATATAAAAAGAATTACCTTGTACCAAGTTACCAACCCAAGAAGACATACTCGCACTTCTATATTACTATTTTGTACTTTAGAAGAAAAATTTCTGAAAAGAGGGCAGGATCCACCAGAAGAAGAAGTAACCTTAGTTGTGGCGATCAAAATACAGGAAATTTGGATCAAGTGTCCCTACTGTGTCAATGCAAGGAATTCAAGAGATAGTTAGAAAAGGTCATGAGCAAGTTCAATAGCTAAATGAATCGTATGTTAGAGACGGATATGAGGAATTGTTTATGAAGAAAGTGGTAAAAACTCTCCCTTACCGAGCTTTTGAATATCGCACTTGCAAATGTACTGACTTTTCCCGGAGCAGGTGTGGCTCACAACCTCACATACCTCACACAGAACGGAAGTCATTAGCAGACCAGACGGGAGCTAGATATGTGACAATTGATGGAATTGTAAAGTAGAGAAGTTTATGGTGAATGAGAGAAAAGCTGAAAGGTTGGAAAGAGAAATTTCGAGATTGGTGGAGAAAGAGGTGAAATTTCCAATATCCAGTGTATGTTTTAACTCGAGTCATTGATTTCGAAAGTGTAAATAACGAAAGAGAAGTACGAAAGACTGAAGAAAACGCTTAATGCCTATCTACCGCCACTTTAGGAGATGCGTTCACAAACGACCAAGTTACAATGAAAATCTCAGTGCTTTCACAACTCTGTTACACAAAGTTATTACGGATTGGGCAGCAGGAACTCTGGTATCAACTTTATTTCCCAATCTAGAAAGCGGAAGGAATGTAGATGGTGAGAAACCTTCTCAACTGATTCTCAACCCACATAAGTTAGAGGATTTCTAAGATGACTCGCAGTGGAAGAAACAGAAGGCTTTAAAATGTTCTTTGGATTGTGTTTTGATAGGAGGAACAACAAAACCAGATACATAGAAAAATTTGTTGACTGCAAATTACACCCAAGTGTTTGTCACAAAGAAAATATCTCGCTGAAAATCGAACTTGGGTTCAACATACTTTGGCCGTATGTCGCGATCTGATTTTAAGAATTTCAATTGAAATTTGGGAAGTTTGACACAAATCTATTGATCTTGGCACCCTCACATGCACTGGCGGTGGTGGCGAATCATCGAATTCTGGAAATAACAAAGGCGTCATCCGAAATCTAGAAACGCAGTTCTCCAATCTAACTAAATCTCTGCAATGCTGTATTTGCCAACTTCACACCATAGCAAACAGCCACTCCAAAATTTGCTGTTTATCCCTCTATCAGATGATGTTTTTCTACGATCTAGATTATTGCACTTGACAAAAAATGACACAGTTTGATTTGAAGTTAGGCTTTACATTATTCATTAAAACACATGATCAAATAATTGGATGCTTGGGCTGGCACGGGCAGGACTCGGATCGCAGGCAAATCAACGAGGTGGGCCCTGAGTAATGTAGTAAGGATTATGGATGTACTAGAGAAGAGCTGCGAACTTTACTGACTATTTTTCAAAGGGACTAATTCATTAAAAATATAATTTTTGCTTTCTACATATTTTTGTCAAAAAAACGCAATTTTTTCAGATATTTATAGATTTCAAGCTCGATGTGCAATTCCCAGAAATTGTTTCAGCCACTTCAGATTTTTCATACGTCTTATTCATAACAATATACAACTTGTAGAACCTCGGGAGCCTAATAATTTGGAAAAGATTTTTTTTTGGTCGATTTTTAGAAAAAGTCATATTTTTCAAAAACTTCTAAATTTCAAGCTCGATGCCCAACCTCAAGAAGTTGTCGTAGAACATTCAAATTTTACACATGTCTTATTTATATCAATTTACAACTTTTAACACCTCAGGAGATAAAGATTTCGAATTTTTTTTTTTCGATCCACCCTAATGGACATATTTAAAAAAATTTTCATGTAATATGCTACTATAATTGAATTTAACACATGCACATATTATTTTCAGCATTTTATTGAATATTATGCTCAGTGAATTAAAAAAAATAAAATTTGTTATAATAATCTAAAATATAAAACTGCTTTTATCATTCTTATGGAGGCTAAAAAAAGTACACTCACTAATGCGTGAATATTTATATTTAATATAGTTAAACCTCATATAATTCTTCAAGCTGTTTTCTCAAAAAACATTTATTGTAAACAACGTTGAAATATCTATCGCAAGGGATATTTGAACGAGAATTCATTTTGTTCTTCTGTGTTTGCTTCAGCAAAATAAATTTAACATTCTTTCACCTCAAGTATTTTAAAGGTCACGATAGACACCACAAAAGAAAGTGTGTTAGTTATACATTTTGAAACGTCTAAAGAGGTCTTGAGGGACGTACTTCTTTAGGAAATATAATTTTTACGTGATTTTCTTTTTTACTGCATAGCAATTTGATTTCTGTCTTGTATAAATACAAAGACTTAATAATAATAAACAATTTAGAAATTCTTTTAACGATTATAAGTCTGCATTGGGCATTTCTCACTCAAAGATAAATATTGAAGCTTTTAATGGAAGTATGAGTTGTAATTTGCTTTCATTTTGAAAAATTACTTTCATTTTTATTATGAATTTTTGAACTTCTCGCATACCATAGAAGTGACTGCGACATTTTTAGGTTTGTAAATTACTCATAAGAATTCACGTATGTTATAAGAATTTTATGGAGAAGATTTGAATTAATGTATAGTTTTAGGATGATAAAATATTGAATGCCTATGCTTACAAATACATTAAATTTAGTCAATAAATTTTTATGCTGGTTAAATTTGAAGCAATCATTAAGATTTCGATAAATATAAACCCTACACGCTATTTATACTAGTAGAAAGTCCTTTGTCTTTTGTAATGAAATCGATGTACTATTAGAATGCAATCTCACTCATTTTAATACCGGTAGTTGCTTTATATTAACTACTTAAATAAACATGCTATTTGAATGTAATTTATATATATAGTTAAAGATAAATATATTGCTTACTTACGTTAGTTAATCATTTTCAAAATTGTATTAAAAAGTATGTTTTTATCGAAACAAGACAGTTTTAATGCTCAAAATAGGCTGTCAGTAATATGAATAGATTAAACTTGCGCCCGCATAACTCATACTTTTAATTACAGACAAGCACGGAATGAAAATCAAATGGTCAATCGCCCAGTTTTAGAAAGCGCTGTCTACTCCACTTGCTCTCCTCTCCAATCTATATTTAGAATTGGGCAATGCTGTGCTTCAAACATTTTCAATAATATTTAAAGACAAACAGTCTAAAAGAGAACTAGAATGTCACGTGATCTATTATGAGCCCTGCAAAGGAGGGAGTTAATTCACGCATGTAATTATGCATACAGGAAATTGACCGTTCTATCGTTCTTCACAAATTGCAGTTCTGGGAGAGTGGCTAATTTCAAAGGCCTTTATTCTCGCGAGGGTGGCTGTTTGAAAAATTCACTGCAGATATCGAAGTGAGATAAGGAAATTTCAAATTTATTCATCGGTATTTACAAGATCACAGTCAACCGTTGCAGCTATACGTTAAGAGGCTTTTATGAGACATTTATTAAATGTCTAAATGAAAATATGGAGATTTTAAACACGTTCTGTAAAATTAATGAAACATGAAATTATCTAGATGCATGTAGTAGTAAAGAAATCGTCCTGAGTTGAATGCTTTAATATAAAATATGTATTTTTAAGCGTTTTTTTTTAATAAGGGAAATCTGATTCAAGATTGGCTCTAGATCGATCAGAAGTTCGAACATTTTGCTTTTAAACTTGCAGGGCATTTCAGGAATTCACGCTTCCACTTTCATATACAAAGGGCATTCCATAGAAACTGCGAGTAAAATCATAAAAAACCAAGAAATATATTTACACCAAAAAAACCATCATTCTTTTTCAAAATACCTTCCGTCAGATGATATGCCCATCGTTCAACCCACTTTTCAAAACATGTGGAGAAGCCCTTTTCTGAAAGCTGCTTCAAAGAACCCTCCACTGCAGAAAAAACTTCAGAATCTGTGTTACATTTTCTGCCAAGGAGCTTCTCCTGCAACGTCGGAAACAGCCAGAAATTGCATGGTGCGAGATCTGGACTGTAAGGGGAATGTGGCATGATTTGCCACATTCCCCTATCATTCGCTAAAAATGTGAATGAAATAAGAGTTTTATTAATACCGTTGTCAGTAATTATGTTATATTTTTATAGTAAATATATATTTCCCTTTTGATAATCCAGTGGGAAAGTTATAGATTTAATTTTTCTCTGCTATATTGAAGAATGGTTAAATTGAAACTAAATATTGGATAATACTAGTTGTAAGTTCTGATATTATTTAATTCATACTTTAGCGTAAGTTTACTAATTATTCAGTCAATTTTAAAAAATTTTCTGAAAATTTTAAAAACGCTGTAATAATAAATACCAGGCCTGACAGGTTCGGCAAGCACGGTTGTGTTTCGAAGAGTTGCGCGTATATTAGTTAAATTTTTTTAAGTTCATAGACACGCTAGTTTGATACAGAATGGTTGAAATTAAGTGAACGGTAATCAGATGCCAGTAGCAGCAATTTTTGTCGAATACGAATAAAATCTGATCTATAAGTTATTTGGGTCATGGAGCCGAGGATGATAAATTTGAAACTTTATACGGTATAAAGTATTATACCAATTGATCAACCTTTGTGACTGAATTAAAGTAAATTGGAAATGTAATGGTGATTGATAAAGGCACAGGACAAATAGACAAGCTCACATATTGATGACAAAACTGGTATTTTGAATGACAGACACCCTTCTGTCGCATGCATGTCTGTATATAAGTGACGTTAAAAACATGAATCTCAAGCTTTATGAAACTGGTGAAACAGAACTATAACAAATAACTTCCCTTATGAATCTATCATGTACCAAACAATTATCGATGCCTGGCTAGCCATATCACCAGACCTGGAATGGTGCGACATTCGGTGTGGTATTAGTTAAAAGGTTTCACAAAAGCCACAGAAGTGTCTAATAAACAAATATTTATGCCATCATGTGATTTTTCTACCCTCACATTTCTTTAAATGCATTGCAGAGCCAGTTCTTGGCGAAATTAGAAACAATTTTTTTCTTTTCGTCATTAGACTAGGTTACTTACGCTAACTCAAACCTCATTTTATTATTTTAAAACTAAAGGTAGCTAAAAAGACATGGTATTAAATTTTATAGTAAGAAAGTTCTAGTATGAAATGATATTACGTTTCATAGTGATCACAAAAGATAACAGGGACAAACAGAAATTACATTGATAATAAAATTGGTACTTTAAATGAAGTATTTTCTTTTTTTTTTCAGATTAGCATATATCTTTATTACTACTAAATACCTTTAATGCAATTTTAGCCACCCTGCATTACTTTCAAGCTACAAGTCAAGATAAGTGCATGAAGTTATATTTCGTTATATTTACATCATACGTGCTATTTTCTAAGATAAACAGTATGTATATTCGCATTTTGAGAAGTTACTTTTTTATAGTACTATTTTTGTGATATTTCATTTATGTATATGCCCATTTTTAAGGAATGAAATGCAAAATTATACTTTTTATTTATTTTTCACTGGTCTGTATTTTTACCTATTAATTTCTACCGAAGAAATTATATAACGGTATGAAAATCTAAGAAATAGGGTAATAATTCAATAGTGGACCATTTAAGGGTACTTCCTCGATTGTCATCTTAACTTCAGAGAAGTTTTGTTAATCTATATTTTTTATCATTGTTCAAACTCATATGTAAAGTAATAATCATCTAAATTTCAAAATAACTATGAGACACTTAAAAAGTCAATAAAAAAATAATTGAATTCTATGTACCAGAATGGGGAATAGCAAAATTTGTATGTACCAGTTCTGGTCATACCACACCTAAATTTGTCAAATTTAAGGTAAATAGAATTAAGCCGTTATGTATAATAATAAAAATAATGAATTAATATTATAGACTCTAAAAATACACTAAAAATGGCACACGAAATACTTTATTTATATAGTCTAGCCACATGAGATTTACATTTTTTTTCTATAAAGCCGAACTTTTTATTAAAGGTATATACATTAATTCTCGAGCTTTCATTTTAAGTTAAGTATTGAGTATCATGGATATCAAATCTTTATATGTTATGTTGAATAAATCGTTTTCAACTAATACAAAGTATTTTTTCTGTAGACTTTAGCTCCTGAATATATACTGATTCATCATTTTCCTGAATTATGCACAAATACTCATATTCTTGGCATTTCTTTTATCTCCCACGAGGGGCACAAGAACAAATCGACGTTATTTCCGCTCTAATTTGTTAGACATGGACAATCCTATTCCTTCACTCTCATCACAATCAAGCTCACTCAATTCATTCATGATAGAATGAATTGAGTGATTTTGTATCATCATCATCTTTTGTATCATCAAGTGAAATTGAAGACTCTGATAAAGATTTTCTGGTTCTTTTCGTGTGCTTGGCCCACCACTAGTTGCTGGCACAAAAGTATGTGCCGCAGTACTCAGTCTCCTGAGCCCACTTTTGGAGCATTTAATAAATCACTCATCTAAAAATGGGCCACCCATCACTATCCATAAAATATTATTATGATTTCATTCAATGATAGTTTATAATATATTAAGTATATAATCAAATAATATCAGTAACAACTGATTTTAAGAACAAGTAGCAATTTAAATGAAGAAGGGAAATCACTAAAAATAGGCTTGAAATGCTTGTAAAAGACATACTAGTAACAAACTTTCTTGTACCTAACTAAACTGGAAATGAAGACTGCTCTTTTGGTATTTAGTTGATAAGGATTTCAATGTCAAAGGTTGATCTCTTATCTCAATGGATAGTTGGAATTTCTTGTTTTTCAACTTAATATTTGAAATGGCCCACTACGGTAGCACTTACCTTAATGAGTAACTTCTGTAAATGTGCATTAAAATTAAATATATTAATATGAAATATTGAACTAATATCGTATCACTATTTTCTTTATTTTTCGATGTACTCAGCTGTTTTTATTATAGAAATGTATTGTTGGAAAAAGGATAAATGAGCACATTTTCTTTTCCAAATTACATAAATCCTGAATCTGAATCGAAGAAACAAGGAATAATTCACCCATAAGATTTAATACTCAAGTATTATTTTATCTTGAACTTTTAGCAATTCATAACTTATGAAAGGCATCATGGATGGAGATGAGCTATGCCTTCGTCGCAGATGTTCTGAAGCTTTTATGTATTCGAATGTTTTACATTTTTTATCTTTTCGAACAAGCCAAGTTCAAATAAATTCACAAGGAACTACTTGATGATTACTCTGGATCATTTTTCCTACAACGCTTTCAATCAATTTTTTGTTAACCACTTATTTCATACATAAGGTTAATTGTTTGGATTCTAACTTATTAATTTCTTTTACTATGAACCACAGACATAGCTAACTATTTACAAACAGAGCATATAAAAATTAGTTTCCACAATTAATTGTTTCCTTGTGAATAATTCTGCAAATTTCGAAAACATTTGCATTATTTAGTATTATGTTTGTTTAAGCTGAAATTTTTTATGTGCAAGGGTATTTATTAAAAGTTGTAGGTGTTTATTTAGAAGAGCAATGTCTGAACTTGAATTTTGAAAGCAATGTAGTTCATACTCTAATTGCATTTGTAATATAAAATTAACTCATATTAGCAATGAACAGAATCAATGTAGTGACTGAAACTTTAAAAAAAAATAGAAAAAAAACTTTAATCATATTTATGTAAGTATCATTGCTGAAGTTTAGCCATACCAATGTGCGCAGTTTCGTTTATTTAATTAAGCAAAATGTAGATAAACATGCTCAAAGAAGCAAATTGTCGATCGTCAGTTGCAGGGAAGAATGAAACTCAATGATTTTAAAATAATCTATGAATCAAAATTGCAGTATTGATGAACTATCATGAAATTTTTACTGTTACCTAACAGTGTTGTTTGATTTCCGAGTTCAGAAATCAAACAACAACCAATAGGTCACAGTTTAAATTAAATTTGATATTGATTTTCATACCATTTTTACTCGCTTTGCTCTTTAACTAGTATATAAACAGATTTAGGTCTTTCGTCCACAACTGAAGACACGAAAATTATTTATACTGTAACGTGGGTAAGATGGATGTCCTTATTTGTGATAACTATAATGAAAACTAATTTTCTTAAATAAATTATTACTCAGAAAGTTTTATTTTATGTTTTTAGTTAAAAATTAGGTATCTACAAAAAATTATTATTTGAAAGAGAAAATTTTTAATCAGGCGTGAAAGAGTTAATAATTTTTTTAATGCATATAAGTGTTACGCAATAGCAATACTGCTACTTCTGCGTTGATGGCAGTGGGTCCCATGGTTTCTACAGAATTTTAAATTACTGTACAAGTTTTATAGACTCCTTACTTAAAAATAGTGACCTGTAACATACAGAAAGCCTTAAATAATCACACACTAATAAGTATAGCTAAAATACTTAGAAATTGTGTAAGAACCTGCACCGTACAGAGAATTCAAAAGTGATCTAATTCGCGGTTAGACTAATAATGAAGAATTATTGGTTAAGAAAATTAGTTTTAAACACCTTATGGTACAATCTGTATAACCACTCTAGGTAGATACAATAATATTCCAGTTATACGAAAAATATAAATATACATTAATAAATATAAGTTTTGCAGCATTATAATTATAACATTTTGTAAAGGCTCATTGATTGTATATCCCTTATTTGCAAAATCATAATCAATAAAATTACTTTTAATATGTAGTTATGTCAAAGTCATAATCGTAAATTATGACAAAATTTATTATTTTGTGCAGGAAAAGTTTACATGTAACATTTTAAGATTACATGACGAGGAATATTGCCGTTTCATTAAATTTTCTCATCTATAATTATTCAATTTAAGTGATAAAAGAAACAACTTTTTCTTCGGAGTATTAAACACATTTTGAGTATTATTTATATGCGTCTGAGCTAGATAAAATGCATTTGATTATTAATTCATTAAAAAATTGAAAGCTTTTTTTTTCAGTGCCTCTTATTTCTTCGTTATTTTATTTATTTCTTTATTTTTACTGCGAATTTCAATAAATATTTTTTTCATAATTTAGAAATTTTTAAAATTAACACACTAGAGTAATGCTAAAAAGTCTGATTTTGAAATTATCAAGTCCTAAACCACTTATAAAACACTTCAGTACTATTTATATTTGATCAAAAATATACATTCTTTTTCTCTTTTTGTTTTATTTTTAGCTTTCATTTTCAGACATTAGTTGGCAAAATTAAAAAAAATATTATTAATTGCATTTGTAAACATAATGTAAGCTTTCATTTGCCTATTGTATTCATGCTCCTTTTTTGTGTCTACAAAAGAAGTATTAAAGAACTATTCATTTTCAAGATTTTAGAAGTCCTGTTATTATTTTCAATTTAGAAAAGGTCTAAACAGATTATTACTTAAAAACGTAAGAATTTTTGAAAATATGTTTCTTTAAATTTATTCCTAATTGTGACGGGGCATAACAGATACACAGTTACGCTAAGTTAATATTATGTTTCTAAATTCTCCTAATAAACTTTTTAATTTGAATAAATGTTGTCAATTAAAGTCTGAAACTATAGGCTAAAAAAATAATTTAAAAGAAACTGTTAATCTTTTTAACGAAAGATAAATACCTACCCATTTTACCACACACGGATTTTTTTTTAATTGAACAAAATTTTGATGATTCAACAAAAAATTTGTTGGCGCTATTTCAACCGAATAATTTTATTGGCTCAAACATTTTTTTTTTAACTAATAAAATATTTTGTTGAATTAAGAAACATTTTGTTGATTCAACAAAAATATTTATTTGAAATAGAGCCAGCCAAAATTTTGTTAAATCAACAAAATATTTTTTTCAGTGCACCTTACCGTGCAACGATACAATGCTACAAAAAAGAAAATGCTTATTTAAAACCAAAGTCTGACAAGTTTGGCGATGACATTTTAATAATGAATAATTTTTAAATTACAGTATTAAAGAAATAAAATTTTATAAATTGTGCTAATTATTCGGCTACTTTAACTATAAAACTTTCAATTTTAATATTCTAGCACTTAAAACTAATATACTTGTATAAAATCTATTCAGATGGGAAGGGGCGAATACATTGCAGAAAATAACACAAAAATGTTGCACGTTCAAGATTACACGAAGAAAATATCTTACGAATAAAAAATGCAGGATTCCATACCCATTTTACCCCACCTTAGATTTACAATATTTATTTAGAACGACTAACAATAAGTAGCAAATTCATTCGAAGCAGAGCCAAGTACGCTAAAAAGAGCTCGTTAATTTTTCTTCTAAGTTGGTACTTCAAATTAGGAAAAAACACTTTCACATTATCATTATTACGGTATTAATAACATATGTGGATATAACATTAATATAGAGCATTGCTATAAGAGGGTTTTTCCTAGGAAAACAATGATAAATTATACGTTCCATGCCACGAAGAGACATATGACTGTGAAGAGCAAATGGATCATGAACTTGACATCAACTTAAGCTAAATCCATTAACACATTTTCAAGAGACATTCTTATGAATCCATCTAGAGGATTTATAGTAATTGAAACACTGGCTGTTTAAACATTTAACACAGTTCTCTTTTCATCATTTAGTCTAAGACCTTGAAAGGAAAGAAAATGTAAGGTAAAAGCTATATTAAAAATTATTACCAAGTCCAGATGAAAACGAATCTTTTGTTTATACGAAATACAAATATTGAAACTGAATAATGAAATAATATTGAAAATAATATTGAATAATGTAAACGAATATTTTGTTTTCTAGATTTAAAAAGTCTAATAAACTCTATATTATTCGAATGTCATTTACATGTAAAAAATATATTCGGAAATAAATATTTTCTAATATTAGTAAGTTGTTTATACTACAGATAACATTTCATGGTGCAAAAAATGTTTATTTAATTTGTTACTTCACGGGAAGTCATTCACCTGTAGTCTTCTTATTGTATAAATACTTTAAATTTTATTGAAATAATTCATTATACGATTTAGGTATATTGCTATATACTAGTATTTTTCAGGAATTTTAAATTGCATATCATTAATTTGCATTTACATTAAAAAAATTTTAATTTAAAAAACAGCTTTTTTTAACGGCTCACCGAAACTTCGAGAGGGAATTCATAGATTTTAGATATATCCTACAAAGGTATCCTTAACAAAAATATTTTGTTTAAACTTTTATGCAAATTTGTCAAAGTATAATTATATAACAAAATATATTAGTTGTGCTTAATGCCACAAAAATTTTGATAATTATAAATATATAATACTCTGGCATCAATATATCGCTATATTTAGTGCGAAATAAGATAAATTACCCAATTTTCACTAAACTAATCTGCAGTCTTCTTACACACAATATTTTCTGCATTGCTGCTCCTTCAATCGACAATTTCAATCATAAAGACGATTAATGCCTAGGGTTATTCCAGAAATTGAATCTTTAATTTAATTTGCAAGCACCTAAAAGCGTAAGTTAGTCTTTGTATTACAGTAGCAAGTCTGTGATACTTTCTAACATGTACTATTTCTTTTACATACGGTCTTTTAAATAGTAAATTGGAATTATTTTTCCTTTTTTCAAAGATTCTTGTTCATCAAAAGACTTAAGTTATTTTGTAATGTATTGCAAATGTAGTTATTCTAATTCAATAAATTCTTGATAGCTACGTAATCGAGTAAGTAACAATCATCCGAAATGCTACAGTTAGCAATTCCCGAGAACATCAAATTGATTTATTGATTTTTATTCATCTTTTTGATATTTAATTCACTAGTTTAGCTATAGTTTTGAGTAAGTACAGCATCACTTATAAAGTATAATTTAATCATTTACACAGAAAATTTTCTGATAGAGAAGAACCGTGTGAAAGGTTGTATTTCATGTTATGCTAATTAAAATATCTGTAGGAAAATGTTTCAGAAATTGGAAATTCTTTGAAATATTTTTCACATTTGAAATGTGTTAACAATTGCGGAATATGATTTTGCGTTTAGTATCTTATTATATGCAGTTATTTCACTAAGTTTGTGTCACATTCTATACAAATATTTTTTTTCCTGACATTCCAAGGCGGACGCTGCGATTACTGTGGAAAAATCAAACACTCTCACGTTTGGTCTCTGGTACAGTTGTTGAAACAAATTTATACAAATTTACTCTTGCACATACGGTATTCTAAAAGTTAGAAAGCCGGGTACTTAAAATGTTCGAAAACTGACAAACTAGTTCAGAAAGGAATAAAACTGAAATGGAAAACAAAGAGAAACATTCGTAATAGGAGAATGTTGGAAGACAAAATATGCAAAAATATATTTTTTCCTCCCATCTGAATTCTTGCGAAATCTGTCAGTGTTGTTCAGCCCCTACTTAAATAAAACATGACTTTTTTTTTTTTTTTTACTCAGGGAGAATACACTTCCTTCCCTATATATTTTTTCATAAAATTCTGTTTGCGCTTGAAAAACAAAAGAATTGCACGAGAAAGAGTAGAGAAGTAATCAAATAGGCATTTATTTTCGGAAGAAATGTTTGCCTGTGTCTAAAAAACCAGATGGCTTGCAAGGAAAGGCAGAAAAAGAAGGAAAAATATAAGAGAGAGAGGGCTAAATAATTTTTTCATGGTCGACAAAAGACATTTTCTCAAAGTCGAAGAAAAATGTGACGTTGAAAGTGACAGAAGTGACTTTTTTATTTACAGGGTGTTTACTTTCTGTTATGTATGAATTTTGAAAAAATCGCTATCAGTCCCAGAGCACATCTAGTTATCTTATTGCTAAAAATTTCATAAATATGTCGTTAGGGAATTCCTAAGCTAGAAAAAGTAAGAGAATTTCTGATTTGTTTATTTATTTTTGTAACTTTGGATTTAAAAGTATGGAAATGTTAGGTTTTATTATTGTTTAAAATGTTTTACACAAGGAGTAAATAAGTTTTACACATTCAAGAACTTACAATCCTATTTAGTTTACATTGATATCTCTGTAAAATTATGCAGATCTATAGAAACAGAAAATTGAAACCTGATGTTACCACAGTCTAAGCATATGCATATAATGCACTGAATAATAAACAAGCAGAATATATATCTTTGTATATATCTAGGAATGCAGACCTGCTTATGTATCGCATCCAGTTACAAGCATTCTTGGTGTATTCAAACATTCTATATTGGATTCACACACGCGCATACACATAATAATAATAATAAGAATAATAATGATAAATTCTTCTGAAAAAAGAAAAATATTTACGAACAAAAATCAGGATTCTGGAATTTAATTAAACATCGTTTATTTATTTATTTATTTATTCTTTTTGCTGAGGAAAAAATAATTAAAAACACTATACCTAAATTGAGATACTCCTTCGAAAGATTATATATAATAGTGTATGTATTGGTGTAAATACCTTTAGTTGATTATAGAGATTGTGAACTCTGTTTATGATGAATATACTCTTGTTTCTTAAAAATAAATTATTGTAATGCAAGAAATTATATCGTTTCAATTAATTCAAATTGTTAGTCTGTTCTCTTGCTCTCCATTTCCCTATCTCATTTTTGGTAAAACGGAAATGTGATGTAAATGAAATCCCATAGAATATAAATATTAATCCTGTAGATTACTAAGGTAAAAATTCAAAAGAATCATGAATAGATAGACAGAACATTTCTCATTATGTCGTCTAAACGATTTCCAGTTTAGTAATGAAAAAATAATGTAAAAAATAAATACCACTGTTTACTTGTAAGAGAACTTTGTAAGCTAGTGTTTACAGAAGTGTTTGATATGGTAAAGAGTAACATTTTAGCACCATAGCTAGGGACAGAACATATGGTAGATACCTTTACCTTTTATGACACAAATTGGTGCTTCTCACATTCTAATAATATTTATAAAATAATACATATAAGAAGCTTTAGAATTTTAAAAAGTATTTGCATTTGATTTGCCGAAAAAAATAAATAAATTTTATTCAGTTTTTTTAGGATAAAAGTTAAAAGAAAAAAAATGGACATATTTTTTGAAATGTGATGAACTAATTTTATTTTTTCCAATCGGAAAATAAAGGAAAAACTAGAACCCGCGTGCAAATATCTTAAAAACCTCAGAGTTTACATCTAATCAAATAAGCTCTCATTCTTTTTTCAAGACATCTTATGTGCTCACAAAAAATATAAATAGCTTCCAGACGTGTTAAAAAAAATATATCTTTTTATGACAGCGGGAGACATACTTTACAAAACAGAAAGGACGGGTGGAATCGAAATGCAGGGTAAAAAACGTATAATTTTTTATATACTTTTTTTTTCGTGTGTTGCATAGCTGTTTCATAGTTGACTGAATAATTATATGGCAGGCTGAGTTTTGTTTGCTATTTCTTTGTAGTTAATAACTTACTCACATGGAAATGGAGAAAGATGTTTATAAGAAAGTTTTTATAAGACTCCATTTTTCTTTTTTAGAATTTCGGAAGTATGAAATTACTTTTATTATTATTTACAGACTCATGGTCTAAAATCATGCATAATAAATAATAAATAATAAAAATATAAAAATATAAAATAAATAAATAAATAATATAAAATAATGATTACTTTCAACCACAAAAAAGAAGTTTCTAAATGATCGAATATGTAAAGTGAAATTTTATAGTTTAGATTATAAAATACGCCATCACTATGCATTACTTTTATGAATATTATTTTGTAAATTAAACTAATGGTAAAGTTTCTTTTGATTTTGAAAGGATTTTACAATTATTTTCCAGGTAAAAAATTAAATTTTATGCGGTTAATCAGAAATGTTATTATTATTAAGAAATTATATAGCCTTATTCAGCTGACATATAATACATTCTACATGAAAGTGTGCATATTATTATTTTGAGTATGACTTACTTATACAACTAGAATATATATATTAAGAGAACTAGAAAGATATATTGTTTTCTTGTAGGTCAATTTTCTCTTAGACAGAAATACGGCAGCTAATAATACGAAATCTGGCTCCTGTGTAAGTTCATTTATTTGTTCATTAAATAAGTGCTGGATTTGACAGCATTTACCATAATTCGTAACCCATGGATGGTAGGAAGCGAAAACTTTCTTTTAACATATCCTGCATGATCTAAAAAAATGAGATCCATAAAATTCTTGCTGTAAAATACATCACCCCAGATTACCTAAGAATCGATTTCAAGACATTTTGAAATTTGTCCTCCAAAGGAGGGTGTACGTGGTAAAAGGAGAGTGTGACCATCTTTCTTGACAGAAAAAAAATTTTCTTATTCGTAAAACCTTCCTTTAACGTGTAACACTCATCAAACCTTTGTGCATGCATTGTTTGAATTTGTTTGAATTATTTTTTGGTTCTACTAATAAATTTAACGACACCTTAAATTACTGACCTTTAACTCATAATGGGCATTACTGAATAGTCGTAGTCTTTTGGTATGATATCATTAATATTTTGTGCTTTTTGTAAACTCTTTTTACCAGCCAAAAAGCCAAGATTTTTATGTGAACTTTTACAAAAATAAATAAATAAATAAATAAAAACTTTGAAAGTGAAATCTTTATTGTCTACTATTTGGATGATGATTTTTTTTTTTTTCATATTTAAGTCGTGTTTCATATCCGAATTTTGGAGACGTCAGGAAAAATGACATTCCTGACGTCGTTGTTTTTGCCGTTAGTGTCTAATATGCATTTCTTCCTTAATTTTAAAAATAAATTTTCTAAAAAGAGATATAGACACATAATACTATTTATGGTAATTTTTTCCAAGCAAGTATGGATTTCGCTTCAATTCGCATTTCATTACACTTCTAATTACAGGGCTCAAAGATCAGTTCTAAGATTATGGTAGACAATTGAATCATGCGACAACTTTCAACTTTTCTTAAACATAGTGTCAAAGAAGTTTTCGAAACAATAAGCTCTGTCGGTTTCTATGAGAGTTATTGGGAAATTCCCACCTGCTTTACATAAAGATCTAAATTATGAAAATTTATTTACAAATAAGAGCCTTTGAAACTTCTTTTGAAAATGCATTTCTCTAGCTAATCAGCCCTATCTATATATGTCTGTGTGGCATTCAGTATTCTCAACGTTTGTAAAACTTAGATTATCCAGGCATTAATGATGTATCAGACTGAATCTTTAAGCTATATTCTAGTCATCTAGATAAACAAATATATGTAAATAGATATTTTATAAATCTCAAAGTATACTTTAGATTTTTGAGAATGGGGGTAATATATTAATATAGTGAAAAAGCTATAAAAATATTAAGTTGTAGATTGCATTCAAATTAGTTATGCTTGCGGAGTAATGTATACTCGTAGTATTGCTTCCAAAATTTTTATGTAGTGGCTCAGCTTTGCAAGAACAACATGACTAGTGTTTACGCTTCTATAAATTAATTCAAGTTCTGTAGGTAAAATATGATATAATGCAATTTAAAATGTCATTATTATAATATTTTCGATAAAAACTTGAATAAATGAAACGTTTGAGTGTAAAAAGAAATCTTTTTAAGAAGTGAAAGTTCATACGTATTTCATTAATTTATTTTTGTTTCATGGCCAGTGCTAATTATTTCAGTTATTACACACACACACACACACACACACACACACACACACACACACACACACACACACACACACACACACACATATATATATATATATATATGTATTTTTTACTTTAAAATTTAATTCGGATTAACTATTTTTTCGACACATTTCTTCAAATAAGTGCGTCAATTTATAGTGTTACCTCAACCGGAATGCTCAAGGAACGACCCTTTACAGTCATCTCCCGCTTTTTATATCAAATGCGTTCCAGACTTGACATCACAATGACATGTAATGATGTCACAATGGGCCTTAATGTATACGTGCGTTGGGTAGAGAGGGAAAGGTATACAAAAACGCTCGTTATAGCTTTAGAAGATCTTCCAGAGGAAGGATTGAGGAGGGGGAGGTCGTATAGACACGGTGAAGCCTGCTTCTTGGCCAGTAATTGAACAAAGAATACTCCCCCCTACATAACAGAAAACGTGTGCTTAATGAAACCTATTACGCAAGCAAAGAAATTACTTTCGTTGCAAAAATTGCCTGCTTAATAAAGTGCAGTGTTCAGAATGTTTTTAGGCATTTGGTGGAATATGTTTGCTTATTAGCATTTAATTTAGCAATGCGGAAGAACATCAAAAGAAAGAAAGGTATGATAATTTAAGAAAGTCGAAGAAAATCAAAATAAGTGTTGGGAAATGATATTTGGTTGACCGGTATTGTTCGAAAAATGCGGTATATTAATAAATGTGTTTGTGTGGAGATATTTTTTCTTGATTTATGGGGGTTATGACTGATAATGATTTAAAAAAAACATTTTAACCTTTGTAAAGTATTCTCTTTAATCGTGGCCTTTAAGATATTTTAAACATATTTCACTCTTTTTCCAGATATGATGTTCTGATGATCACTATTGTTAGCAATTAATATCTATCAATATTGAATAGTTAGCAACTTTTTATTTACTATTAATATGGAACTGCATGCTAACTGATTTCAAATCAATTAAAAATTCACTATAAATAACTACCCACAACACAAACAGAAAAATTAAAATTAAAATGTTCATGAAAAACTTCTTCATATTTTGTGTTTTTATACTTGTTAGTTTTATTAAACTTAATTCACCTCTCAGGTATATTTTATATATATCTATATCTATCTATCTAATATATATATATATTCTTTGGAGATATGTAAAGGAGTAAATAAAATTCTAGAGACTGTTCTGCTATTCTTAATGTATTTGATAGATAAGAGTGCATATGTTTTTCTATGGATGATGTTTCACCGTGCAATAATCTACTTGACAGAGGTAAATGATATACGTCGACCAAAGCTTTAACACTTTGATAGCACCTAAATAAACTGGATTTACAACCAAGAAACGGGAAAAAATGAATCCATTTAGCATATTTTGCAAACTTTATTGAAGCCGCTCTGAGCGATTCCTAGGACTTTTTAAGGCAAAGTTAATCGTATATATACGTTAAAAGCAAAGGAAAAAACCCCTTATGACGTCTCAAGAAGACACACTAAATTCTTGAAAGTTGTATCATTAGTTTCGAAAGTCTGTTAAGAGCCTTTAAAATCAGAAACGAGATCACTTACAAGCAACTTGCAAACATATACAGGGTGTCCCATAAATACCACTCTAAACCTGCACAGCTAGATCCCTCTTTGGGAAAACATAAAAATGCCCAAGAAACTATACATTTACAGCCCGTAGTTTTTGGGAAAAATTAGGAAAAAAAAGTAGAAATGTCATATTCGATGTGCAAAAGAAGCCTTTATTGGAAGAATGAATGCAGTTTTTGGATACATTTTTTTGTAAAGTGATGTCCATAATGTCCACCGTGCATATCAATGCTTGCATGCGGGCACCTTGTAATGACTTACTGCTCACTTTCTATCAATCTCGTGCCTACATAAATAAATGCAGCATGAAAGGGAGGGACTAAATAATAGTTTATTGTAATTAGGTCTTGATAGATCGATTTCAAAAGTTTCCAATGTAGGAAATCCAAAGGTGCCAGACCTGATGAACATAGCTGGCCATAAAATTGAGTACTCTATACCTAAGCGAGTAGCTAATTTAATGTTTCTATTTGCTTTTCCTTGCACAGGATGTGACGCCATCACTTTACTTTTGAATTTTTCTCGAAAAGTATGGGTCGTACAGGTAGTGTTTGGGTATTTTTTTATGTACTCCTAACGAAGAATCTGTTTTGAGCAGTACTTATGGGACACCCTGAATGAAAGTGCTACATTAATGCATATATATATATATATATATATATATATATATTTACACATACACGCATACACACATATATGTGTGTGTGTGTGTGTGTGTGTACGTTTTAGTCTGTACGTATATATTTATGTTTGCATATGTATTTACCCCATCTGTAAAGAACTCAGATTATTTACATGCGTAGTGTAAAATGATTATGTGCCTAAAGGAAAAAAAGGTTTTGAGAGGTGTTTAATTGTTTTATTATTGAGCCAAAAAGAACTATTTATAAAAATAAATGAATGTTACCAATTTAAAATGTGTTTTGGACAGCATTTTAAGCATTATAAAATAATTAAGCATAAATTCTACAATTGTACTAAAAAATAAAGAAATTCCTTATTTCTTTCAAAATAATACTTATTTTTCTTATATCTTTGATAAAATTCTTAATACTTTGATTAGAGGAGTGATAACACAATAAAATACTTTAGTAGCATTTTTACGATAATTTAAATTAAAATTAATTCTTTTCGCGAATTTTTAAATAAATGTACAACTTTTATTAAAACTTTAAAAAAATATAGTAATTTGCTTGTCAGATAAATCTTTTTAATAAAACTTTACTTTTAAGTATACGTGTCGTACACTACTTAAATGATATCCGGAAGTCCGGAAGACGTTTACTAAAAGAATTATAAAAAAATAAGCGAGCTGATTACTTCCGAAAAAAAAAAGCGAACAGTTTAAGGTAACTTTTCTGCAACTAAGACATCTTTAACTACCAGGTTTAATTAATAAAAATAAATAAAACTTCGAAAATATGCAGCTATCAAATAATTGAAATCAATTGGTTTTGAATGACGATAGGCATCACTAAAAGTTAAAAGGGTATCCTTTGACTTAGGGGAAAAAAGAATGTTTCAAGTCTAATGTTTAAATCAGTCTGCATGAAAAATTTAATCAAAAATGCTATTCAGAAACAAAATTTCATAAATTATAGCCTTTCAATATCCCAAAATTCCTATAATTTCATCTTCTTTATACTGTAAGGCAATTAATTGTTTTGTTTTTCTCCCTTAGCAAAAATCTAAAACATGATATAGAACTCCACTATTCTTTGATAATGCAGTCAAACTTGGATAATTCGGCGTTGAAAGGACCAGCGATAAAGTTTGAAATATCTAAAAACTCGAATTACGTATATTCTAGCAAAGCGAAGATATGAACGAAATGCTTTCTTAGGACCGGACAAAAAATTTCGAATTACAGAAAACAGACTTAGAACACTGGTGGTAAAAGATGTAATAAATAAAAATTTTGAATAAAAAACGCACATAAAATGGTACTTATTGGTTGGAACGATCGTATCGACCGAAAAAATCTTTGTTGAGCCGTCAACACTTCGTCTGTCTTCGTCAATTTTAAATGAGACAAAGTGTTGACGGCTGAAGAAGACAGAAGATTTTTTTCGTCGAAACGATCATCGTCCCAACCAATAAGTACCTTTTTATATGTGCTTTTTACACAAAGTTTTTATTTATTTCAAGTTCGAATTATCCAATTTTCATCACAGTACTTCAATTACCTTTAACACAGACTACACGAAAATGGTTTAAAGTATTTTTCCTCCTGGAATTCTTATTTCACTATTCTAGGCTATTGATTTAGTGCGCTAATTTTTTAATTGTGTATTTAAAAATATAACAAAGTTTTGAATACGAGCTCAATGTTTTAGCTTTGTTGCTTGTTTATGGTTGCACCTTCCCGCCATCTTAACTACTTATTTTTATATTCAGCAAGTTAACAAGGCAGAAAACTAAAATGAAATTTAAGCTTCATGTTACATATACAGCGATGCTTGTTGCAGCGGCACTATAACTTGCCAATTCACATCACCAGCCACAAAAACATGTTTCTAGCAAAATGTTTACTCCCTTTAAAAAAATACATAGATATTCGTCCAACATGTTCAAAAAACAACTTTTTCGCAAATTATTTTCCTTTCAAAAAACATTCAATATATTCATATATGGGTATATGTTTTTTGGTTCATTCACAGATCAATTAGTGCACAGTTTATTGCTGTAAAAGCAAATCATTTCTTTATTAAACTTAAGTGAGCTATTTTTTGGGCGCAAAATTTTGATAAAATGAAAGGTAATTTCATAAGTTTGTTTATCTGCTTTTTATGAAACAGAAATGAATTCTGACGTATCGGAACGCTTTGAACTTTTAAGAAGGCAAATATTTTAAATTTTCAAAACATCTAAAAGGTTTTTGCTTTGCCGAATGTTAGAAGTGGTGCAAGAATTTATTTCTGGGAAAAGATACATTTGTATATTCAAATGGCATTTTCCAGTAAATTTAAAATACTGTATAATGTTCCGAGAAATAAATTCAGTGCAAAAACATTCAAATGAATAACAAAATGTGATGTTTTCAGAAAACAAATATTTATTTTAAAATCAAATTCAAAGGTATTATTGTTATTATAAATGATTTTTTGACACCTCTTTGGTAATGTAACTTCCTAAAGTATGAGTCTATGAATGTATGAAATAGTACATATTTTTTTAATATTTGCTTGTCATATAATTATACATGATTGCGATTCCAATTGCAATTAAAAAAAGAAAACTTGCTCTGTTGAAACTGCAAAGGAATATACACTGCTGGCCACCCAAATTGCAACACCAAGAAAAACAAGAGATATCACAACAAAATTTATTGTGTAGATAACATGTTGACCAAGTAACAAATGATTAAATTTACAGCATTCTATGAAGCGTGGTTCCTGCCAAAATCAGTACCCAGAGTAGCCGCCGTTGTTGGAGATCACAGCTGCCACACGCCTCCGGCATTGATTCAAAGAGACTTTGAATGTGTTCTTGGGGTACAGCAGACCAAGCAGCTTCCACACGTTGCCAAAGTTGATCTGGTGTGACAGCTGGGGATGAACTCTGGGTCAGTCGTTGAGCAACCATGGACCACATGTTTTCTATCGGCGAAAGATCCGGAGAGCGCGCCGGCCAGGGAAGCAATTCAATCTGGTGATTGACGAAGAACCCTTGGACAATGCGTGCCACGTGTGGCCGTGCATTATCCTGCTGAAATATGGCTGTTGGCAAGCCCTGAAGGTAAGAAAGGACAACTGGCTCCAACACCTCGGAGATGTAGCGCTGGCTGGTTAAAGTACCGGCAATGCGTACTAGAGGAGTGCGAGAGAGATATCCGATACCGCCCCATACCATAATACCCGGTGCAGGACCAGTGTGACGGTGCATAATGCAGCTGTTCAGCATCCTCTCTCCACGGTGTCTCCAGACTCGAATCCGACCGTCGTGGTGTTGCATACAGAAGCGTGACTCGTCAGTAAAGAGAATTTCATTCCATTCTGTCGTCCACATCCTTCTTTCATCGCACCATTGGCGGCGGAGACGTCTGTGGTTCCGCGTCAGAGGTAGACAAAGCAACGGACGTCTTGCGGACGAGACCATTCTGCTGTAAACGACGTCGAATGGTACGCGCAGACACTGGATGATGCGTTACAGACTGAATCTGCTGTGATATGGTTCGTGATGTGACTGAGCGGTCCGTCACTGCCATGCGTACAATCTGCCTGTCATCACGTGACGTGGTGCACTGAGGTCGATGCGGTCGATCACGTCTGTCCGTCGTACCCTCCTGCACCCAACGATCACATATCCGCATCACAGTTGTTTGGTTTCGTCCAATACGACGACCGATTTCCCTGAAAGATAACCCACAATCTCGGTATGCCACTATCCTTCCTCTGTCAAACTCGGATACTTGATCAAAAGATGATCGTTGTTTCCTACGAGGCATAATTTATCGTTTTTTTGAAAAAAAAGCAAGAAAAACACAATTGCTGTACTTGAAACCGTCGAAATCTCCAAGCCTTAAATAGCGCTTTGAGGTGGCGCCACAGGCGCGCTTGATGTGCGTCTGCGCTGAAATTCTAATCATTTGCATATCTCACCTCAGCTAATGCATGTTGTAAATTTCATATTATTTGCATGCTTCCTTCAGGGTGTTGCATTTACGATGGCCAGCAGTGTATTAACTTAATATTACTTATCGTTTAATCAAATGTAAAGCACCCGTGGAAAAAAAAGGAATACAACAAAACCCTTGATTTATAGATGTTGAATTTTTAAAATATTTTGATTACATTTTGAGATTTTGTGAAAATCGTTTAAAAATGCTAAAATTTTTGAACTCACATGAAATATTTAGATAAACCGCAACTTTTTGTGAATCGTCCATGACGGAGAAGAAGAATGTAGTTCATTTATTTTAATCTCGTGAAAAAGGACAAACTATGTAATCTCAAGGAGCTAATTAGATTGATACAAATGAAAAATTTATTTTCATACACGGCATAAACGTTATCACAGAATTTATGATTCCTTCTCAATTTTTAATTAGCAATGTCACTTTTTTAACTGCTCTAAAATATATTGTGTTTAGTTAAATTTGTTCACTTGGTTAGTTCATCTAGATAGTTTTTAAATGGAGTAATATTGAAACTTACCATTGCATTTCAAAATATACATATTCACATAAGACCGTTCGTTATGGGGGAAAGCAATTTTACGTTAAAATGGGTACATACAACATACTGTCCACAAATCATACTCATGTTCCTTTTCACTTAATGAATATTTTATGAATACCACTTACTTAAACTCCTGTTGATCTATGACTGCGTTCGCATTGATTAAAATACCTGTCATTTATTTTTTTATTGGTCTAGACGTCTTATTTGTATAAATCTTTTGAACAATTTTCGACTAGAGCATGCTATTTTACTTTATGTTCGCATTTCATTTTGACGCCAGTATAATATCCAGTATCCAGTACATTTGAATGGCATCATAAAATTTCCTCCTATAATATCAGTACTATTTGAACATGATTACTTTCATATAATTTCAGCATTTTCTGGCAACACAGTTCAATTTTCTTTGAGTATCAGTACCAGCAAAGTATGCTTACAAAGTATTTCTATTTTGAGGCGAATGGAAATATCATCATTTGCATTCATTTTGTCAGATACCTTATTTCTGAATTTCTGAATATTTTGATATACTAGCACGTGCGTAAACTTTTTGAATAACGTGCCGGCACAAAAATTTCTCAGTTGACTGAATGGTAAATTTTTACATGTTTGTATCATTATAAGTTTAAAATAATACCGGTATATTTTTTTTTTTACATTTTTATAGTTAATGTAATATCTGATAAAAAAAAATCCAGTTTTATAAGCAGAAATCATTAAGTAAATGTCGAATTGATATTACTTTTGTAGTAGAACTTTGAAATATTCTGTAAAAAAAAAAAAACATTATTTTTTTATAGTTTAAACGTAGTTAACTTTATGAATGAAACTTCATGTGTCTTTAATGAAGAGTCAATAGGTAAGTCGCAAAATTCATGTAATTTTAGTGATTTACTTAATAACTTACCGTCTTTGCAATTCAACAGAAGATGAACACTTTCAGTTATCCTTGTAAGTTTTTATATAAAGTCGTTATGTAAATGGCCGAGTGGATAAGGCACTGAACATGATAGATGGCTGAAGTGGGAAAGTCCGGGGTTCTGGCCTACTGTGTGACTGTCTATATGGGGTCTGGAATTTGGGGTTGTTTCATCAAATGTAACGTAAATGCGCACTAGAACCTCGCGTAAGTGTCTTCTCCTTGGCAGATAAACCTTGGTGTAGGTTTGTTTAAAACGCTAAACGAAGCTGTTTCTTTTTGAAGTTTTAATGCAAAATTACTCTTGATTTTAGGACTACCCCAGGCAGCACACTCCGGCTAATAATGTAGCCGGCCTGAACGTCCAAAAACGTTCAGAACGTTTTTGAAAATTCTTTGAACGTTCATGAACGTTTAGAAAACCAGTGTGTGCTGCTTGGGTTTATTCGTTGGCTTTATTTAAAATACAATTAAATGTTTCTTCGCAAAAATAAACCGATGCAAATGCACAAGAAAACACTCCAGATCCATATGTGAGACTATTTTTATTTTCTTTCAGCATTATGCAGGAACGCGGGAACTTCATTTTAAATCCAATATATAAACATTTTAAGGAAAGAGGCAGTCCAATTTCTCCCATTCAGAAAGCCTGGAAAGTGAAGTGTTATGCTGGGGGGTCACAGCTTGGTTCATATGCAAATTCAAGGGAGGTGCTGGAGGAATTAATATTCACCATGAGCTTGTAATTCAGACGTCTGTGCATTCGAAGCTGCTGAGAAAAACGGATAAAGCTGAGGGTATGTAGAGGGAGACCTCATTGTGATAAAACGCCCAGAAAGTGTCGGCCACTTAAAGGGATTAGTGGAACAATGGCGTCACGAAAACTGACATGACGGAGGGGCGAATAAGTCTTGTGCAGTCGGGATCAGCTTTTCTTTCGGAGATGAAACAGATAAAGAATATGTGTCAATCAGAAAATCTGTCGTTAAACATATTTCGACGATGTATAAAATCGTAGTTTTTGAGATGTGTCTGAAAATTCTAATTTTAATTTTGTTTAGATTGTCTAGTTTAAAATATACCGTGACGTAGGGTATTTTTAAATGAAGAGACTGTAGTTCTAATTTATTTAGAAGTTTTGGTATGAAAAAATGTAAATAGATATTCAAGCCGTAACTCTACCTATTTAATTAACTCATTTTTCCGTCTTCAGTTTTAAATAAAACTTCAAAATACAGGTGGAAACTAAATGAAATCCACTTATACATATTTAACGTTTATTTCAAAAATAGGAAACGTTAGAAACAACTGTCAGGGAAATATTTTCTGCCAGCGTAGTCAATTTCTTAGTTCGAAAAGATAATTATTCAGTATGATGCGTTCGTATTTAGATGATTTTCCGAATGTACAGAAATTTTGTAGGCTGTGTTTGGTTGTATTTTCAGCATTGTATGCTTCTAGACCATTAATTTCAATAAGCAAGGGAAAAATGTAATTTGAAAGAAACAGTAAACTATAAACATAGTCTTTAATTTCCATTTCTTCCTATACTGTTACCTGAATGACAACAACAACTTTAACAACGTCAGAAATATTACTTAATAGTTAATTGAATTAAAGATAAACAAAGGATCAGACAAACTATTATTCAATAATTGAGAAATCTTACTAAATAAATAAATAAATAACTGTGAAAGTGCTGGTTGTATAAAAAAATTCTTTAAATAGTATATTTAAAGAATATTTTAAGTCATATAGTTAAGTATTACAAATGGAATATTTTACGTATTTATTTCAGAAAACAGTATGAAAGCATAATGCTTCAATGAAGGATGTTAATTTTATTTTTTTAAGAATCAGCGAAAGCATCAGTAAAAAATGCCAAAAAAAATCATAACAAAAAAACTTAGCTATTTGATAATTTAAATTTAATGTAGATTAGATTCTTCAAACTTCACTAGTATTCATCATATGAAATTACAGCCCGAGAGCACAGCTAAATAATTTGAATTATCTTATTTATATTTTACATTAAGCTTTAAACGTATCACACTCATTACCCGTTTTGAAAATTCCAGTTATGTGCGTACTTTTTCATATTTCCGGAAACTACTAAAAGCTGTAATTCATTAATATCACTCATTTTCTTGAAAGTAATTTGCAGCAGGTGATGGAGTGCAGATAGGCATCCTGTCATTTTCGTAAGCTCCATGTAAACACCTCTTCTATGATTCTGGAATTCCATTAAAGCATTTAAGCATACCCATTTAAGCATACGTACTTTCAAAATGCTTGTTCAACACGTAGTGTTTTGTTTGCGAAAATCTGATGAGAAATTATTAGGATGCCGAACAAGTTCTTCGAAGAAGGAAGGAAGTGCATATTGGTGGCTTAAGACGAACACTGATGACGGTAGCACAAAAGCGTTAAAAATCGAAGAAAAATGTTCTTTTGGATCTATTTATTATAAAACAGTGATTATGTACTATTTATGTTTATCATTTATTAATTTTCAGAAATTAACAAAGTTGGCAAACAAGTGGACATAACTGGAATTTTCAAGCATTTTCTTACATAAATAAATAAATATTCAACAAGTTTTTAACAGCAAACAAGATGTGCTTAAACATAGGATGCATATTTGTTACATTTTACAAGTAAGAATTCTGATGGTAATATTTTTTTTTTTCGTCAATGAAACATGGCCAACCTCTCTCTCTTTTCACGAAATTTAAAATGGCCTGAAATTAATTTTTAGGTATGCGTGAGTGTTTTATTTTACAACAAGAATTTTACGGATATCTCGTTTTTTCTTTGAGATCATACGGAATATTTAAAATAAACCTTTCGAACCTCTTAGACTTTAAGGTTACGGATTTTGAAAAATGCTTCAGACCCCCTCTTCTAAACACCACCCCTCCTTTATACACGCCCGTGGTAATATACATTTATGCACGTACGTAATCGGTTTTAAAGCATTAGTAGAGTGTTTTCGATAAAATGTTCCGATTAAATAGAAGTAAACCTTTTTTTAATTAAAAACACAACAATTAATTGTGTTTCTACAAAATGAAACACAATTAAGAAGAATGCAAAATATGAGGAAAGGTTTCATAATCAAAAAAAAAATCTTTTAACGTTTATGGGGATTTTTTCCTTTTTTTGAGTTTTCCATTTGACCATGGCTAAAAACACAGCCTGCTTATGCTTATCTTTCTTGGATGTTTTATTATTATACTCTCGAGCGAGCGCCACGCCACGCTCGGCAGTATTATTAATTATGCGTAGGTTTTTCAGAGTATCCAGAACAGTTAAGATCATTGAAACAACTATGCCATTGCCAAAGACGATGGCATTTTTTCGATTCTGTGACGAGGAAACCAGTAAGAGAAAACGCAATTTAAACGCGATTTAAACTTTCCTTCCTTCTCTTTCGATGCAATTTAAACTTCCTCAGGCTGACCATCTTTCCAAGAGAATTTTATAGTTAAAGCCATTTTTCTTTTAACAAACAAGGAAGTTTTCGAATCCAAAAAGCAAGTCCTGCAAGGTGCCCCCCTGATTACACGTATCTACTTCAGTTTGTCAAGTGCAGCTAAGTGTGATTTTAGTGTCTAAAGAGCAATGGGAGTAAAGCAAATGATGTAGGATCGTAAAAGCTTAGCTTGTAGCACTGACTGGAAGACTAATAAGGAACCAAGACTTCATTTAATAGTTCAAAATGAAAATGCAAATTTTAAGAATGCCAACACACCGAGTACAATGAAACTTCGTCTAAAAAAAAAAAACAATTAAACTTATATGTTCTTCAAAGAGTATGTAGCAAAATACACCTCTAAACCTGTTATTTTATCTGCACATACTTAAAAAAACCCCACAAAATCATAAATTTCTTAATATTTTGTCGAAAATGATGAGTTCCACTAAAAATAATACAATATTTCCATTAAACAATTTTTATTTTATTTTTCTCGTTACGGCGCCTAAAGAACCCGCCCGGATTGAATACCACAAATTTTTGTTTTGGAAAAAAATTCAAAAGACTATAAAATCAAGACTTATTTTTTTATTGGAGATGAACACCCCCTAGATTTTATTTTATTTTCGCAAAAGAATTATTATTTTTTTTTCTTGTCAAATGGCTTACAATGAATGCCCTAAAGTCTTGACTCCTTTATGCGTACACTACTAGTTATTCCTTTGTGTGCTTCTGTAACGGAATTATTAACAATATATTAACCGTTTTCAATTGTGTTTCCTCGTTTAAACCAATGCATATTTACGGGAGTTAGAGCAGACAGGCAGACCATTATAGTAAATAGTTTGAAAATTTGCAGGAACATTAAAAAAAAAAGAAATTTACCTGCATGCTAATGGAATTCACCAAATGCATTTTTCAATCTATTAGCCAATAATGCGAACCCTGGAACAACACACACCAAATTCTTTTGAGATATTCTATCTCTAATCAAACAATAGATGTCCAGGTAATGAAAATATTCCACTGAGAATGAAAAGAGATGACATCGGATAAGAGAAGTGCCATTGATGCTTCAGCTCCGGAATGTCAGAAATTAGTGTCTGGAATGTTGACTTTAATTCAAATAGATGGTTCCAGGTACAGCCATACAGCATTTCTACTATATGCTCTAAAGAGATCGCAGAGATTAGAGAATGTGATTAGAGAAAGCCCGCTCGCAGTTATGAACATAATACGGGAATATGCCCTTTCAAGCAATATGAAGAGTTATGTTTATTTTAGGGAAAATACTTGTATAGTTAGGAAATATATAAAGGATACTGAGCAGTTATATGATATCTGGCGTTCAGAGAGAAAAAGTAACCACATAGAATTATTACATTGCAGTACATTCTACTTACTGTCTTAATGAAAATTTACATGTTTGTAATTAAATATGACGTTGTTTATTGTTTAAAAAATATGTGCTGACTTACTCGAACCATTGTTTCTAATGGAAATTTCAGTTATAAATACACTTTTTAATTGCTCTAGCACTTTTTTCAAATTCTATATAATGAAAGAAATTAACTTTTTTTCCTGCTTTAGATATGTATATTCATAAATTATGAAAACAAATATGCTATATGATAGGTTTAGTGTGTCTGTGGCAATGTCGTAAAGATAAACAAAAATTGGTATCGAAATATAAAGCAAAAATTCATTTTTTTTCTTTCTAATTTCAGCTTGGTTACAATGTAAACAAAGAACAAACGTGGGCAAGATCCAAAAATTCAAAAATTATTTTTATTTACTTTTTCCATGCTTGGATTACTAGTTTTCGCCCGTTTCTCCAGTTTTTGATCCACTGTGTTCATTATTTATATTTTTATTTTGGAAGTTTGTTGATTTTGGTGCTTGGTATTCCTTAATTGTAGTAATATCCTTAACCCTTTTATGTTGCTGCACTTGAGCCTACATATATATTCTTAGTGTTTTACTTATTAGGAATACATATATACACGCGCTGTGTATGAATATTACATTATATCTTTATTTTATCTTCAAGTTAGCTGTCATGACTTTAATTTCTATATTTTGTATTATACGTTCAAACTTTCTTACGGGATATATTAAATCAACGTACTTATTCTAATCTTTGATGGAAGAGAAAAAAAGTTTCAAAATTTATGAGTTATTTTCAAAGACTTAGAAGATATTTTATTTAGTAAATACTCAATACGAGTAAATATAAGACAACATTCATGTCTTAGTTATAATTAATTAGAGTACTCTGCTGCATTTATTTGCTGGTTAATGTAGCTTTAAAGTGGAACATGAGCCTGATTTCTAAATAATTTTAAACACGAAATTCTGTTTTATCACAATGCACATTAATGTTGGCCGAACGTAGTGCATGAAATCAGAGTATGGCAGCACCATCGGAGAATGGATCAGGAAGAAAACCTGAGAGAAACGGCAAAAGCATCACAATCGTTGGAGAAATGTAGAAATGGAGCAATTCATACCATGTCCAAAAGGGAATGGTTATTGGCGTTCCTGGCAACTGTGACAACACTTCTGAAACTGTACAGTTTGTGGACTGTTCGCATTCCACCGTGGTGAAAATGTATTTTTCATAACAAGAAAATGTCGCAGTCTACAATACGCGACGTGAAAAGCATAGCACACTTTGAATCATATACACAGAGGTGAACGGTGGCTGAGGCGATGAGTTTTTGAGAGTATTTATGGTGCAACTTTAGAGAAACTAATCGACCAGATTAACCAAGCAGTTCGCACAGATGCATTCAAAACGATAGTTTAGTGAAATCCAGATTTCTTTGCCTTAGACCCAACCAACAAACAATCTTTAGGACGAAACAGTGAGTTGGTCGTTCCATAGGTACTCAACCGTGCAGCATACAGCAGGCAGCAAAAGAAATGCCCAAGAAACCTTACCATAATCAGACCTAATCACTCTACGAAAATCTGCCCCAGAAGTCCTCTGGACATGAATACTGAATACATTGACTGTGGGTTACTCTGAGTACTAAAAGATGATTAAGGCGCACTGCTAATAAAAATAGCACAGCATTTGACTGTAAAATAGGGCTAAATTGGATGCAACTTTTCTATGGAGAAAAGATGCAAAATGACTTAGTGAGTAAACTTATCAATGCACCCAAATCATAAAGAAATCTTTCCCCATAATAGGGTTGCGTCTAGTAAAACACAATTGTATGATGAAAAGTTGAACTTCTATTAAGAGTATATGTGTTAAGTGTTATGGTAAGCCTGCACGAAGGGCATCTGCCTGCTGGGGGTGTGCCTGGATTGCAGGAATTTTTAAGGGGTTCTAATGCGTATTCACATTCCATCTGGATAAAACTGACCAAAACTGTAGACCATTAGATCAACAGCGCCTTGGGTCCTATCGCGAAACCTTCACACTTCAGCCGCACAATGTTCAGTGTTGTATCCAATCAGTCATTGTACGGTCATATCAATACCGTAAACAAGATATGGATTGTTATTAGCTTACAATGGACAAGTCTGGAAGGTATTGAGCTTTTAAGATGCAGAACGACAATAGTTTGCAACGGACAGGTCTGTTTTTATGCTAAGGAGGGTCTAGGAACTGCCATTTTCATAGAGTTGAAACACTTTCAAAACCTACCAGAACCTCAATGATTCTTGTCCGTTTAAACACGGTTGGAGCCATGCATGGTGGATATTATGGATTTAGATATTTGGTCACAGTAATTTTAAGGCACTGCGTTTTTTGACCTATCTTCTGGCCTACAGCGCGTCTGTCAATCTAACAGTCTAGAGTTTTGATCAGTTTTCTTCAGATGTAACGTCAGTATGTGTTAGAACCTTTTAAACACTCAATGCACACGCATAGCTTTGCCTTAAACCAACACACATTCATCAAAATTAGCGTAAAATTGCTTTATACCAAATTTTATAGTAGTTTCTCATGCTTGCCTCAAACACAAATTAATTTTAAAATAAAGACCAAGAAATTAATATATACTGATATTCCATCAATTCTAGAAAGACCTTTGAAGTCTTTAGAAAGGATACATTTTCTAGTTCTCAATAAAATCTTCTAAAATTTCAGAGAATCCAGTTGACATTGATTCTGTTAGAGGAGAAAATAATGTTAAAGTATGAGCTGACAAGTGCGAAACATTATTATAAAGTAACAAATTTATCAGAAAATTAATTAAGTCTTAAAAATGAGGCAAAATCAGAGTAAAGAATATTTCATAAGGACAGTATTAAAAATTCAAAGTGTCTTATCTTCCACTTATTAAAGAATAATCAAAATGAACTTTTAACATCCACAAACTTCCGCCTTTAAAATGGAGTATCAAGTATGATTAGAATAAAATTCTGAATTAAAAAAAAAAAAACTTTGAAAATTTGACCTACTTTCATAACTACTAACATCATGGTTGCAAACGACACACTTTCTTATGTAAATAAGCCAGGCAAAACGTTTTAAACAGTGCAGAATTTCAGTTAACAATAAAAATGAATTAGACTAATGTAGAAGCACTGTCTGCTATAATAATTCGTGTTTTACTCTAAGAAACATCAATCCAACTTCAGAAGAACTTCCATTGCTGTAACTCCATCATGTAGTATCGCAAATTGCCTCAAATCAACAAACAAACCCGTTTAAACTCCCAATTTGCATATGAAACGAAAAACAAGTATTTGCATTTCCTAATACATCAAATAATGCGAAACTTTGGATGACAAACTCGGGAAATTTTGATAGTCATTAAATATTTGCATGCAAGGGGGGGAAATTTTAATGACGGAACAACTTCCAGATCGCGGAAGGAACAAATTGTGTCTTCGCTATAGTATAGTATTTTTGTTGATATCGAGCATTTAGCAAAAGGTAATTATCGACTACATATACATAAAAAGAAAAGAAATATATGTTCAAAAATGCAGTTTGCATGCAATTAAATGTTATAATTGGAACTTAAAATTGTCTTGCATCAGCAAATACATATAAGTCCACGTGCAATTATTAAGAAGAATAATGAAGTTCCGTGTGCAACAGAAATATTTCAAAAAACAGCGAAAACACAAACGGATATTAATTTAAATATTTATTTATATAATATGATATTTGATTGGAAGCATGAAGCAAGTACTTATTTAAAATAAATTGGCACTTGGAAAGATGTATTTTTGTAATTATTTTAGTTTACAGCATCTTTTACCAATGTAATCATAGAAAGTATTTTTATTTTTAATTTCAAGAATGCAGTATCATTCTAATAATTACTTTCATCTAGATTTGATATATTTGACTTACCATTAATGAATGTTTTACTTTCATATAATTTGCAGTCATTTATACATCTGACTTAAAATTTAAATGCCACAATCACTGCTGATGTCTCGCGAAAAAAATACTAAATACTTCAATAAACAATTTAAGAAAATCTCATTACTAGGCTATTATTGCTTGTAGAGCAAAATTATATAAATCCTTTCGATATAATAATGTCTAATATTTATATTTAAAATTTATAAAGCGAGCCATTTCAGTGAAAAGCTTTATATATTTTTTCATTAATTAGAACTACATGAATATCTAAAAATAATAACTTGATAAAAACTTGACTTTATATAGGTGCTTGACTTTAGGTGCTTGACTTTACATAGGTGCTAATAAAGACCTGCAAAGGTGTGATTGCATGTTGCTTTTGAAAATGAAAAATAAACTTTCATTCTATTCGAGGTTCATCTCTCTTCGAGGTTCATTTAAGTTTGAAGACACATGTTTTGCATGGATCATCTTAAAAAAATTATTGTACTTTTTTCTCTTTACTGTATTAATACCTAAGCACTTGAAAAATTACATTTTTTCTCTGGAGCCCTGGAAAATAAATTTAAAAAATAAGCCTCTACCCTTTATATTTCAACTGAAGTTTTGAAAATTACTTACTGTAATATGCAAAAATATATTGTAAATATGCTGAAATTTAATTAATTTTGCAGTCTTCAAATTCTTGTAAAAGTGGATCCACCAAAACGCGTTCTTGTAGATTTCATTAAAATGGTTTTATTTATTTTTTGTATCACTCAAACATATAGGGTCATATGGGGGAATTACGGGTTACAAAACGGCTAAATTATGCCAAGTCACGCTTAAACATTCTATTTTCTTAAATCAAGCTCAAAAACAATGTAACTGCAGAGCAAATAAGAGAAAAAAAAGGTTTTACACTACTACAAAAACATCTTCAAAGAAGATTGTCTGTGAAAATCATGATTTTTTTAAAGTTTCATGTCAGTGAAACATTTTGATAATACAATTTTGTTGCTTCTTTTTTTACTTGCAGGTAGTCTAAGCTTTTCATAAGTACGTATACATTTTTTTCATTTTTTAAAAATATTAAGCCGATTTATACCCCAGTTTACTGGGGTACTTCTTTGTAACCGGGGTAATTCTTGGTCAGTGATATTTTTTGATATTTTAGGTGTATTTTTTATTTTTTTTTTGGTTTTTTTGTATAAATAAAATTAGTATTTATTATAACTGTTATACTTTATTGCAGTACTATAATATACTTTAACTGGGAGATATAGGCAGTCCCTCAAATGCAAAACGAACTAATTTGGAACTGTTTCGTGATAAAGGACTATCTAATAACAATAAAAATAAGATTGAAGAAGCTGCTATAAAAAAGTTGGAAAAAAATCCCCTTAAAACATTCTAAGAAGGTCATACAAGGAATTCATACTTAAGTGAAGAGCAAAATTATTTTTATATGAATAAACCAAGGTAGGAAATTTATCTCTTACTGGAATATTTTTTTTTTTTTGGCGGATGTACCCCATATCCAGGCACGTATCCAGAAAAAAACATTTTGAAGGGGGTCCAAACGGTAAAATAGGCAGATTTTTTTTACAAAAAGACTCATTATAATTTTAGTAACAAAAATGAAAATTTCGGGGGGGGGGAAGGTTCGGAACCCCTGGACCGCCCCTTAAATACATCCTTGCCCATATCTGACCCAGATATAGGCAGTCCCCCAAATGCAAAACGAACTAATTTGGAACTGCTTCGTGATAAAGGACTATCTAATAACAATAAAAATAAGATTGAAGAAGCTGCTATAAAAAAGTTGGAAAAAAAATCCCCTTAAAAGATTCTAAGAAGGTGATACAAGGAATTCATACTTAAGTGAAGAGCAAAATTATTTTTATGTGAATAAACCAACGTAGGAAATTTATCTCTTACTGGAATTTTTTTTTTGGCGGATGTACCCCATATCCAGGCACGTATCCAGAAAAAAACATTTTGAAGGGGGTCCAAACGGTAAAATAGGCAGATTTTTTTTACAAAAAGACTCATTATCATTTTAGTAACAAAAATGAAAATTTCGAGGGGTCGGGTTCGGAACCGCTGGACCGCCCCTTAAATCTATCCTTGCCCATATCTGACCCATAATTGCACAAATTTGGCCCATAATTTCCCAACTCACAATTTAAATAAAATTCAATTTAAGGTAAAGTGATTATTTGAATCATTTCTAAATTATTTAAGCTTACTTCGTACCAAATTAAATTATTTTATCTTTCATACTGTAGAAAATATTAAGATTCTTTTTTTCGACCCATAATTCCTCCATATAATCCTATACCATACCAAACTGTTATTGAAGTGTTAGTATTCTCGCAGGGTTGACCCACAATAAAATACTGTAAGTTGTACAATAAATTGGTGCGTCAGGTGACGGTAAAATGCGTTTCCTTGTTAAAATATTAATTAAATCATAAACATTTAAAATTTTTAAATATTATTTTATGCTCTCCTTTCTCTAGGGAAAAAATAACTGTCATTCAAATACCTTTAGCATACTATCACTCCTTTATATAGCTTTATTTGGTATCTTTTAGATTTGGAACACGGTGACATAAAGTATTAATATAATCCTAAAAACCTGTGTATAATGTAAAGCAGTTAAAAAAAATGAATGCATCAGCTTTTTAACGACAGATAACAAGTATTCTAGATTATTATTTCATTTCTTAAATGTATATAATGGAATACAAAGGTAGGTTTGGTAAAGACATAATAAATAGTGAACATTTTTTTAACAAACTTAAAAATTGTTAATGTTTAATTCTCAGTTGCCAGTTACTTATTAAGTTATAATGCTCTGTCTTACTTTATTCTCTTACCTATAAGCAGTGAAAGTCAAGACAGTGAACATCATGGGGAACGTAATTATGCCCTTTCATATTAAAAACACTGGAAAATACTGCTTGACTAAAGATTAGAGAAAAACGCAAACATCTGGTTTAGAGGCAAAAACGGTCACGTCCATTAGTTGCTGAGATACCCCAGCCATTTTATTCTTTAGGAATACCATGTTTACAAATACAACCGCAAAATTGATACGAATTTTATCAAATCAATTGAACTAAGAATATGAATTCAATGAACAAGACGAAAGAAGTGCATTCACTCAGCTCTCTTTCTAATCTCCTCGACCGATACATTTGGATTCACCTTTACTGGCAAATTGCCATTTTTCCAAGCTAAACGCAGTCATGCATTATGCCAGTTTTATATGTAGTTTATTTAATTAAAAAATATATATATATTATGAACATAGCTGTGTGACGCCTTATTTTAAACAGACTAAACGTTATTTCTTGGTTAAAAAACAGCTGTTTTAAATATATTTCTCATTTTAATGTTTAATAAAGATGTTACAAGCAATCTACGTTCTTTGAAGTCTCATAGTAATAATAATCCCCCCCTCCCCTCGAAAAAAAAAAAAAAAAACTCTTGCGAAAAGCTGCTTGGATACTTTTAAAAATTGTGTGTGTGTGATTTCTGGTGTTGAACACTCTTCGTGACTTAACTGTGTTTTGAAATGACCAATTCAAATGTACTGCGCACGAGATGCAAGTTGCAAAAATGAGTTTAGGAAACATAAACCCTGAGACTCATTCTACGTATACGGTATTCTTTTTAATTTCCAAGTCTTTAAACAGAGACAGATGGCTGCGCAATCCTATATCGAATCAACGTCGTGCTCCAAAGTTAATCGACCTACGAAAATGTCCTTTAAATCGATGATCCATGCTGTGCTTTTCCTGTCAGCTACGTTAAAAAAATAAATACAGCAAAATGAAATAAACGCATAAAAACTGCGCGAGAATAAAGAAAAAAAAAACATGAAAGCAAGAAAGAAACGAGAGCAAGGTTTCACCAAAAAATTCGTTCCGGTACACCGACTGAACAGGGAGGGGGTGAGAGGAATTTAATACAATAAATAAATGGTCGTGGAAAGTGACAACGAACATAGCAACTGAACTTCACGACAGCTTTTTTATTATTATTATTTTAATTTTTAAAGCTTTCGGGGGGAGAGAAATGGTGAAAAAGAAATAAAAAAAAGACAGTCTCGGTAGGGCAACCAACAACGAAACAGAAGCTTGAAAATTACTGGTCTTTAGGCTGAAAAACACGGGGAAATGTAATGAATAGTTTATATCAAAATAAGGGACCACCCAGAACACGTTTTTTTATTATTATTACTGTAGTGTGTTTAGACAGTGAAGGTTTTTGTTCGCAAAAGAACAATGGAGTCGTGAAATAACAATAAAAACTGGATGGTTTTTGACGGTTCGGAATAGGAAGTAATGATTTGATGATTGGAATTTCGCGTATTCTTGTTTACATGAAATGGTTTGCTTTGGAACATTTTGATAAAATTGCCAGGGTAATATTTATTGGTGAGTGTTTCTGATGAGCTTTAGTGATATCTGAAACGAGATTGAAGTTTAGGATATTCATGGAATAATGAAATGTATCATGCCAGTGGTATAATAGTACAAATGTATTGTTGTTAAACGCACTTGGGAGCATAACTGCATAAAATTGTTTATTGTTATATAGATTTAGCCGGAAACTACAGTCTTTAAGGGTTATAAACGCACGATTCGAGCATTCCTTTACGGAGCGCATTCTAAAACCAATGTTGCTTTTGTATTTCAGTATAATTGTCAATTTGAAGCATAAGTGTTCTCCCCCACTGAGAGCATTCCCCCTATAAGACTAGGAACCTAGTGCAGTCAATCGGCCTTAATTTAAAAAAAAAACATAAAAATGTGGCTACGGAAAATATCAGATACTGATAATTAAACTTTATTGAACTTCAATATTTGAACCATAATTGAACTATAAAAAATTCTAATTGAATTTCAATGATTTTAATTAGCACCATAGCAAAAAGAATGTCATGAAAACATTTTAAATTTTCTATCGTTTGACTGGATATATTTTCTTTGACTACTCCTATTCAAACAGAAATTTTAAAACAGTTCTCGGAGTTTAAAATTTTTAAAAACATCTAGCAAAAGATCGGTTATTGTTAAAATTCACTGTACAGCTATACTTAAAAAAAGACATACTTTATTCAGATATATTTAAATAACCATTTTATGGAAAAAAATAAATGTAAATTAGTTTGAAGATGTAATGTACACCCTCCAAAAAAGTATTCGAGTAAGAGATTAATTTCCTATTTTAGATTTGCGAATAATAATTGAGTTTTTGAAGAACGCACAGCTTGACAGAAATATGGAAAGTCGTATTTATACATAGCCTAATTCACATTCTATGATAAATAATTTTTAATATACGAAACCAAAGTAGGAAATGTATCTCTTAGTCGAATACTTTTTTTGGAGGGTGTACAAAAAAGTAGAAAATAAATTTTGAAAAGTTACAAAAAAAATGGAACATAAAATAATCGAAATATAATAATCACTTTTACTGTTAAAGTTAAAATGTATGTAAAAATGTGTCTACCGTACTGTATAGTTGAAAACAATATATAAACATTACCAAAATTACTGTGAATGTGTTGCATAACAATTAATTTCAGCATTTAAAAAAAAAACAGCTATTTAAACTTTTATAATAACTCTAATAACAATAAGGATCCCCCCTCCTTCGAAATATAAACCTATATACGCTATTGGTTGTAGATGATGACTTAACGCAACTCTTTCAAGTTAATAAATTTATTCTTATTATAGCAAAATCTTCTCTAGAAAAAAATCAAGACTGAATTCGATACTATTTATAGTTTTTACTTGTTCGCTGCATTGTAACCAAATTCCATCCAATTTTACATGACATTTTGAATTACATTATTCTTCTCAGAAAGCTTGACATCGTAACATTATTGCTTAAGACATATAAATGCAAGTGCACATAATAAAAGAATAAAACAAAAGCATTTATTTCCCAAGCAAGGAGTATCATTTCCTTTCCCAGAAAACGCAATATCACATTGCGGTAAACCATGCTGGAGGACTTTTTGTTCCGAAACACCTACTTAATATGATTTTCCCAGTAAAAAAAGGTAGATGCAATATTTTTGTCTCTTTATTCACGTTTGTACTAGAAAAGGATGGAAATGGTCTGCCTAATTAAATAACGCAAAGATGTCTGCAAGGAACTTTATCTGTTTGCTAGGACAATTCAAGTGAGATTTCATATGCGTCGTTAACGGAAAAATATAAGATGCTTCATATTATTATTAAAAGGAGTGCAAAGTCTCGTAAGGGAGGGATAAAACAAAAATGTAGTAAAAAGTTGGTTTTATAATCCATCTTTTTAATTAAAATTGCGAAAAAATCTTACAAGAGAAATTTCAGACTCACGTACACTTAGAAAAATAGAAGGAATTTCCTTTCATGGGAGCAAAATTATTTTCAAGACACAAAATCAAGAAAGTAGTAAATGGAAAATCTTATTTATAAGCTGAAAACGGATTTATAAATTGCACAATTCCTTTATGAACGGCATTCTTCAACTAAAACAGGTGTAAATTGATAATAATTTCGGCAATGTGGACAGCACACGAGATACCCTGAAATACTTTTCATTTTAAATGACGTTAGTTTACAAATTTGCACTTGATGGTGCTTTGCAATGAGATAAAGCAAATTTAATGAAGAAAATCAACAATTCTAAACGTGCAAGTAATTTCATCAGTTATTCACTTCTTTTCATTATTTACTGCCTAGTTAGAGTTTTTTCTTTAGTTAAATTGGTCGGTTTTCCATGCAAAGTGACGCCTAATGGGCATTTTAGTTATCTTTAATAATACTTCTGGAGTGCTTTCTTCGAATCGTCCATAAACCATAAACCAAAGTTGGTGTAAATTTAGTCCCCCATTTTAGCTGCAGTATGATTTTTTAAATAGAAATTTAACTATAAGCAGTGTTCTGTCCATTAACGACATTGAAATAGGACAATTTTACTGTAAAAAGGAATCTCATGCAGGGACATAACCCTTGATCGCATGCTAAGAAGAATTACTTTTTGAAGTCATTATTATTTTACGCTCGCTGTCTTATTGACAGTTAAATCTGATCAAAAAGAAAGAGGGAGGAGGGATGTAAATCACTTGCTACTTTCTTGGCGTGAATCCTACATCTTACTTCTATGTCCGTAACAAATGCTGAAAACTAATATTTATTTTTATTATTGGTTTATAGCAATTCCAGAAACTTATAGCAGGCTAAATGATGTTTAATTCTACAATTATCTTTTTTGCATCAAAATTATTTCAAAAGTAACATTTGTGCTAGATTAACAGTTTAGACTACCTGGATGGTCGGCCGCATGACAGTAAAAGGGAGTAGACAGTGAGGTAAAAAACACCGCACACATTTGAGCTTCTACACCGTTAATAGAAGTAGTTCAATGATTCGCTAGAAATAGTACTAATTAACTCCAACTTTTCCATGGAAAAGCATTGAACCATAATTTGGTTTCATTGATCAGTTCAAGAACCAAATAATGGTTCACCGTTTCTCCATGGAAATATTGCAGCAAATTGAACACCATGCTATAGTGAAATGCTAACTGCTTTTATTAACAGTGTACACTGTGCAAAGTGAGGGGCTCCTTTTAGGTTTGGTTCACTTGCATATTGGAAGATGCTTCAGAAAACATGCAGGAGAAATTGGGTCGTAAAAGAGTATGAAAGTTTCTAAGTTTTGCAATACACAACAAAGTCTTTCTTCTTTTCTCTTTGAAGAAAAGATAGTGGGGGAGCATTTTCTCAAAATTTACTAGTCTTTCTCAAGGAAATAAAAGAGGAATCTGAAACTCACCTAACCCCGAATTTCGATGAAAGCTGTCAAGATCTGACGCATGTGTACAGGTGCAGAAGGTTCTCGTAAACAAAAATGGACATTATGACAAAACATAGCCAATTTGCAAGTTTGAAGTGCACTCTCTAAAAAGTAATCGATTCGAAGTCAAATTTGCTGTATTCGTTTCATTCCAATCTGTTAGGTCCAAAACCTCATTGCCAAAATGGAGTTCGAAACATTAATAAGCACTGTGGAAAATTGTTGATGTTTTCGTTTTGTTTCTCTAGTATCATGAGAAATGGGAATTTTTTTAAAGAATTTATCTATGAAATAGAATTTTTTAAACTTCCAGTTCTGTCCATGTGCTTTCTGTGAAAGATGAATTATTTTTTGACAAACCATGGTCAGAATGTTCACTGTTACTTCGACACTGATTCCAAAGAGATTATGAAGGCGAACATTCCGATAAGCATTGCTGTGTGTTTATGAAAAGTGCTATTTTCCTATGTTACTCTTTATTTCTGACTTACTGTTCTGAAAAGACCCTGTATAGAATTGTTGCATTACTGCATTTGTACTTATACCTACTAGATCGTTTTCTAAATTCTCATTTTTTACACAGAGAAACGAGGAATAAATTTTTAAATTGCACTCCGACACTTGAGCAGGTGTTCAATATGCTGTACCATAAAATGAATTTTATAACGTTATCCCGTAAAAATATGAGTAAGCAAATAATGAAACAATGTTCTAACGTGAAGAATTCAAGTGATTTGAATGACTAAATAAATTATTATAGTCTGCTTTCCCAGGTACTCTAAAAATAATCGAAATGCCTCTGAATATGCTATTTCAAAGGTAAAGTGCTTTTTACTGAAATCATTATTATTATTACTATTATTATTATTATTATTATTATTATTATTATTATTATTATTAGTTCCTTAATACCACAGATTACTTCATTTACCGAGGAATCTCCTGTAATGGGATTTTAAGATTAGTTTATAGGACCTGAACAATATACGAATTTCTTTTTATGTTTAAAAGTTGTTTTTACTTTTTTAGAAGCGAAATATTTCTAATAATAAAGTATTACTTTACAAGAGTTGAATAAACTAATTTATGCTCTTAAGAACTTCAAAATGTCATAAGACTTAATAAAACCGTTAAAATGTGCCGTCTTTTAGTATTATAATATCTTATACGCATGCGCAATTACTTAATAAACTGGTACTTAATATCTTAAAGTCGTGTTCCCTCAATGGAGCATGCGATTTTTATGAGGCTGTAGTTAACTCCTTGAAGAGCCCCCTTGACTACACTTAGCACATTATTAATTGTCACAGCATATAAAATTCTATGTACTTCGACCTGTTGAAGGCATTTCTCAGCTGCAGTGTACTGCGTTAGATATTGCAGGTGAAACTTCTTCAAAGCTCTGGACTTATATTCAGACATTTCAAGAAGGGGACTCTTCTACAATGTACATAAAGCCCGACAACCTATTATTCAACACATTTCATTTCACACGTTCACAAGGCACCGAACTCAATCCAAAGGGGGCGCCATGGCCATTTTCCAACTTTTCATTTTTTTTTTTTTTTATAAGTTGGAGGGAGGCACTGCATTGTTGTTCCCACACCTAGCCCGCTATTTAGGCGTCATAAAGAAGGTGCGTTGTGAAATGTGCCTTTTTATCCGATGAGGCCACTTTTCGCGTGAACGGGCCGACACCCCTTGTGTGACAAAATTGAGGGGTTCAGATTTAATTCCCTCCCCCCCCCCTCCCACCAAGCCTTTTCCATATCACCGGGGGTGCTGAAAAGCTGGGAAGCCATCGGCTTGGAAAGTGCAAATTTGGAGGTGTCGCTCGATGAACAGATTACAACGTTTCGCGCTAAAATCTCCCATTGTGGCTGGCTGGTGCCCGTAAAAAGCCCGCAAAGTAAACTTCTGTTGGCAATAATGCACGACATAGAATTACTTGGCACAGGGTAGCTGGCAACGGTGGGGGAACAATGTCGAATTTATTTTTTTTCTGAGTGGGGGGACAGCTGCAATAGGAATCGGAGGTGATCGTGTGTAATGCGCTTGCATTGGAACTTGGATGAAGGTATAAACACTTTTCCCTGTTGGGAGCGGAATATTGACTGTTATGTGTTCATGGACTTGCACAAGCAAACAGAGATATTTGTTCATCCGGCCCTCATAAATATGGAAATGTTCAATAACGTGTGCAATTTGTAAAACAGAATGGATGGATGGTTTTTAATGGGTGTACATTGGAGCATAAATATGAATAGTAAAAAAGATCCCGACAAACGAATTCTTGTAAATAATCTGAATCTACTTAGTTATTTATGTTTTTTTTTTTTTTAAATGCAAAGAGTTTTTCAGTTTCATTCTAAAAATAATAATACTAGTAATAATAATATTAATAAAAATAACAATAATACTAGAAATGAGTTTTGCAAATATCCATAGCAGCTGGCTAATGCTTTCAATAAAAGATAAATTATTCAATGCATTGCTTACTGCATTGTATTAGTATTTCAATTTGTATCAGTTGTATTCAGGTTATTATTTTGATACGTATGAAAAAAAATATACGAAAACAATCATTTAATTTGGTATTATATTTTAGCACTTGCAAATAACTTCTATAGTACTTCAGTGGTATTTTATCAGCAGCTTGTTCAGCTGTTAAGATACAAGAATGAGTATCTCATATGAATAAGCAATAATCTTTTTATTTGGAAGAGTGTTTAAGTGTCCGTAAACAAAGTCTGTATAATTCCACTCGCAATGTTTCGGCAACTTATTCATGTGTCAAAAAGTATTTTAGTATCTGTAAATAAAGTCTGTATAATTTCAATCGTAATTTTTCAGCACCTTATTCAGATATCAAAAATCTGTATTAATAAAAATTCGTTTATGCTCCATAAATTTATTTTAGTGTATTGCATTTGTAGGAATGTGAGGATGATCGTGAGGAACATTTTGACTGCCGTTATATTTTTCCTCACAATCAGTTATTAGTTTTATTAATGCTTGAAAGTAACAAGCATTTTCTTTCAAATTAACTGCAATTAATGTGGTGTTCGAATTTTTCAGAAGGATAATTTAAAACGTATGTAAAACTTTTCACGCTTTTAAATATTTTTTTATAAGAATTAGGAAATAGATTTTAATTACATGTAAAATTTAATGATTATGTGTGAAAACAGAATGCTTATTCATAAATTTAATATACGTATTTATGGAAATTCACCAATGCTTTCTTATATATTTACGTGCTATAAAAATTTAAAAGTCACATTATGATACGATAAAACATTTTTAAAGCATATTAAATTTAATAAGTGATGTTTTTTACCCCAATGAATGATGCATTTTCGTTAAATAATATTTTATTAGAATATATTTTTATGAAGTTTATTAATAACTTTTTTAATAAATTCTATTCATAAATTTTATTATTCAGTAGGCTATTATCGTAACGGACGTTATATCAAATCTCCTTAAATTAATTAAGATTAATTTGTAATTAATTCTTATAATTTCATTTATAAATGAAAAAAATTCCCATTTTCATAGTACTAGATCATTTATATTTTATAAAACTTTAACAGGTACTTCTGTCATAATTTCATTGTTAACATTCTCACGGGTCTGTGTGACAGTGTAACTTTTTGTTTTATTTGTTTCTTATTTTAAACCAGAAAAAAGGCTCTAATAAATAGATTTTTTAATCTAAGTATTGTTATTTAGATTTAGATTTTAACATTAGAAATAATGAAACTTATTATCAGTTACACTGTGTCAGGACTTTCCTTGTTGGTCCAACGATGAACCTATCATAAAAAATGCACAGAATTAATGTGTACTAGCTTGACAAAGCTTTATGATTCAAATATTTTCATTTTAAAATCTTGCATGTTATAATCATACCGTTATAATGATAACCAGCAAGGAATATACTGACACAGTGTAACTGATAATGAGTTTCATTATTTCTAATGTTAAAAATCTAAAAATAAATTATAATATTTAGATTAAAAAGTTCTATTTGTTAGAGCCTTTTATCCCGTGCGTAAAATGCACTTACTTTATGGGAACATAAATCAACCGTTTTCAGTGATTTTTACATTTAAAATACAATCTAGTTTCCCGCAAAAATAGAATCATTTATTTAAGCTATATGTGCTAATCAAACTCTCTAAATGAAACCAAATCACTTTTAAATAATGTTACTCACAAAAATGCAAATTAATCATTATTAATAGATAAAGATAATTTTAAATATTTCCAAATATCAATAAAATTAAGCTATTTAATTGGAAATATGAACTCTGCAGAACAACAACTAAAGTTCCATAATAATAATTCTTTCAATTTTTTTAAAGGATAAGTCAAGAGTGTTTATTTATACTTAGAACACACGCATGCTGGCGTAATTAGAATTCATGCAAAAGAAATATACATTTCTGTTCTTAGAAGAGCTGCATATTTTCTAACTTTTCTGAGTAAGTTAATGATGCAGAATAATCTGATGGATAACAGGCATTTGAGATGCCTCCAACCGAAATGGAATAAAATTCCTTTTGTTTGATGCTACATATTTTATTTGTTAGTCATTACCATATATTTTCAAAGAAATATTGAAATAATTTGACTTAATTTTGTTTTGTTTTGTTCTGCTTTTTAAAGAGAGCGGGATTGTTTCTGAGAAGGCCGGGGACACTGGAAATTATGTTATAGTTGAATTTATCAAAGTATGGAGGTGCAATTAAGGCGAAAGAAAAATAATGACTTGTATAAAAGAGTATAAAAACAATGCACACTTAATTACTTGCATATCTCTTAATTGCACAGCATTTGCTGTTTCCGAAATAAATAGAAAATTGCTATTATAATTAAAAGTTATTTTTATTCAACGGAGGAGATAGAAGCAGGACTAGAAATCAGAAGAATTCCTACTAATTGATTCGTTTGAAATATGTATATTTTTATATATTTTAATCTATAGTCAGTTTGAAAACATACGCCATATTTCAATATTTTTAAAAATAAATTTAAAAGCCTAGATAATGAGCAATTTACCGTTTATATGTTGTGTCACTGATGGTAATACAAAGCACTAGGATAATAGGTAGCAAATTAAAAATCAATTTACCAAAAGGTAACTTAATCTGAGAAATTTATAAAATGAAAAACTTGGTCTTGACTGATAACAATATAAATTATCGATTAAAAGCCACATGGCATTAGCATGAAAATGTAACGATTGTCTTTTTTCTAAGCCTCCTTTAGAATAAAATGGACTTCAAATTCTGTCTAAAGCATCTAGTGGATTTTATTATTTTTATGTTCTTATAACTTTATCCCTATCATTGATGCATATTATTTCCAACTTTTTCATTTTCTTATTACAAAATACCTTTAATTTATAGTGGCGCAATGTAGTAAAAGTTACTACAGCAAAAATCACAAACTAATGGCGCAACACAACACTGCTGAAACTCTCATTAAATTTTAATTTATTAATTAACAAAAATTAAAGCTACTTAGAAATTTAACAGATCACGGGTTTTTTTTTTAGGACAAACTATCAACATTTTATAATAATGAGAAAGAACATGTTCTTCTGTTTTAGGAATAAATTACATGTATCATTATGAAAATTCATATTTCAGTAGTTAAGGAGATAAGTTTAACATAATATTTCTACAGTATCAATATTATTTCCACCGAAGCATTTCAGCATAATACTGCATTCGTTCTGCGCAATTATGTATTGCTTAAATCTGTTTTATTCTCAAAATGATACTTAAAATTAATGAAGCGCAAACATTTGACAGATGATATATCTACACTGTCGGTTTTAAGGAGAATCACGATATCTCTACTGATTTAAGTGAAACATTTTATTGAAATAGTACTCCACTTGGGTAAATGCAGAAGCAGAGGAGATATTTTTCGATGCAGTACTACACGTGTATTATCGATAAAAGTGTTTTTCATTTTAATGTATCTCTTATTTTAGGATTTGAGTAAAACTATCTTGGTTTCAATTAAATAAGCTTTATAAAGTAATATTTTTTGATAACGATCTAAAAAGATTTTGTTCTATCATTCAAAAATTCTATAAAATAGTAAAGTAATTATTTTTTTATTTAAAAAGGAAAAAAAACATAAAAAATTATTTTAAAGGAGTTTTTTTTTGTAAAATAAATAAAAATTTCTCTTCCTTTAGCTATGTAATCACAGGACAGTAAACTGTGATTTTTTTATTGCATTTCTTGACCTTACACATTCCCATAGAATAGCTAAAATCACATTTTTGTGTGTAAAAAAAAATATATATATAAGAATGTACTAAAATTATTTTTCTTATGCATTACGAAAAATGCTGTAGGGTATCTATGAAAAAATAAGTCGTTTTTCTCGGTAAATATCTATGAAGCAGACAAAAGTAGTGTTGAAACCACCAATAAATTAACCGCTATTTAAACAAAGTGTTAATAGCATTGTTATCAAAAAGCTGAATACTTATGCTTATTTTTAGAATACTGACTTCACTAATTTCGCCATACACTGTTTTTACTCGCATTTATTTTTCTTGCTAAGTTAATTAATTTATCCCACTGTTTTCAGGTAAATTATTAACAGCCAAAAGGTTGAATTATTTGCACACTTAACCTATTGGCTAAAATAAGAAATTTTACTCAGATATCAATAGAAAAATGCGAGAAGTTATGCATCTGAGGAGAAAGTAATACCGATGTGCAACATATTTCATGAACTATTTCATTGCATCTGAACTCATGGCGAAATGATGTTTGCCAACTACCTTATTATTAATTACCGCGGATGTAATAAGATATTTTTAGTCTACTGTCTTCAGAAGTATATTAGTAACTTTAAACATAACATTGCACATCTGAATAAAGTTGCATTTGAGAAATGCCTTACTTATAGCACGTCCAGGCTAATTTCAAACCAAGAAATTCGATTTTCACGTTTAATTCAGCAGCTTTGTTCGGCATGTACCAACATATTTGCATGAATCTCCGCACAAAATGTGAAAACCGCAAGACTATGTACGCATCAAATTGTGTAATATATCTTACAAAGGCATTAAGGTCTGTAGTGCATATCCTCCTATAATGAGCATATCTTAAACATGAAATGGCCGGCATTGAAACGGCATAAGCGAGATTCATGCAATAATTACAATGTGAAGCTGGTCTTGTCTTATATGGTATATCTTCATGCTAGTTGTTCACCTATGCACATTGAAACAATTATAAGACAATGTTGGAGTTAATAAAAGTACACGATTGCAATGTTTCATAGTAATACAATGTAGATAAATAAATTATATAGTTGGAAGAATAGCAGCCTGCAATAATACCTTCCTTAAAATTCCATGCCAGATACCATATTTTTGCAACTTTGTAAATGAAAAAATAATATGGGAAGCAATTTAAAATGTAATTTTTTAAATAAAATGCTACGAAAATTCTTAATATGAAGTTAAATATAAAATATTCTGCAAATGTTATATTATCATGATACAAAACCCATGTTCCAAATACTAAAAGATTAATATCAATAACCAGAGAAAAAAAAGTTGCAAGTGGATGATTGAGACATTATTATTCTTTGTTATAAGATAAATGAAAAGAAAAATGTTCTAAAACATACTTAACGCTTACTTATGGCTTAAATACTTAAGATTACCAAACTTAAGAAATATGAATTATTTGAATGATTACTGTAACATGGGTAAAAAATGATATTTAATATCTGGAGAAAAAGTAAGGCAGTTCAACATGCTTTCTCATACACTGAAGTGTTCCACAACTTTCTATTGAGAGGGTAGATAGTACAAAGTCATATTTTGTTACTTCTAAAACAAATTCTTTTTGAAGATTTTTTTCATAATATGGAGTCCTAACTTTAATTTGTAATTTGAGAAAATTTACACTTTTAAGCTGTTTTATTTTGGAAAAAAAAATTTAAATTTGAAAAACCATGAAAGTGTTACATCATTTGGCACATTTAAAAAAGATTTTTCAACGACACAATTAAATGTTAATTTATGGAAAGAAAGCATTCAAGTTTCGAGTAACTTAGCAATGTACCTAGAGTGATAGGCAGTTTGCATTGTATACCATAAAGGAAGCATAGCTTTAATAGAATATACAGATACTTTCTGTACATTCATAGCAATTTTCTTCGAATCTTTGTTGCAGGTGAGTGTAAGCGTAAAAGAACAGATAATAACAGCACAAATACATCTCAGTAACACCCATTTTAATTAATATTAATATTAATCAATAACAACCGAGAAAATTATTCAATACTGTGATCTAAACCCTCACATACTGCTCGCTTAAAGGCACAATCTCCCACCAACCATTTTCGTCATTTCCATCACGAGGCGAATCTTTTCGACCAAATGATACTGAATTATCTGGCGTACGGCTGCAGAAGCCGTGCATCACGCTGCAGCTACTGCTGCTTGCTCACTCGAAATTCCAGCCGACCGCAAATTTCATCCTTTGCCAGAGAAAGTGGGGGGGTGTGGGGATAATTGAAATTTCGTTTACGGGCATGTGAAATCAGATGCGACCACTGCACAAATTAAATTTTAAGGACGAGAGATATTGTTGTGCTGATGGGTTTTTGACAGGGGTATCGGATTATTGCGGAATTATTTTGGGAAGAAAGTATGAAACGGAAATGGAGGAAAGTTCTTTTGAAGTATCCCTGTACGGATTTCTTTATTCCTCGACTGAAAAGCGATAGAAATTTTGATGCAATTAAAGGGAAGAAGAGCCGGGATTTTAAGACGCATTCGATGAAGAAACGGGGAAAAAAAAGTTAAGGAGAAATAAATTATAATATATTTTTCTTCCTCAGAAATATTCGAATGTGTTTTATTTTGGCCGATGAAAGGAATTATGTGTAAGATTACTTCTTTTTGTACTGTTGGTTTTTGTTTTATCCATTTCTGCAAAGAATTTCAATCAGCAAAGCGCTGTATTAAAACAGTCAAGTAGATTGTATAAAGTATTGCTTTTTTAAAATTAAGCATGACACAATGTGTTTTGTAAGAAAATGTAATATACAGAATTCTAATAACTATCAAACTGTTTTAAACATACACCAAGAAGATAATTTTAGAAAATAATTGCAATTGTTTGTTTTGAAAGCTTACTAAACACCTATTGAATAATGTTTTCTTAAAAGAGTATGCTGTATTCAGTATTTTATAAAATCAATGAAAAGCTTATGAGTAGAATGTGATGTAGCAATTGCACTTTACCTCACTTCAATAATAAAAACTGTAATTTCCCCCCCCCCCTAAAATATCAGTTCATGAACCTCTTCAAATGCTTCATTTGTTTAATAGTGCATTTTATCTCAAACTTTGGGTATCTAGAGCTATTTTTGATATTTATATCTTAGGCTGATTGGATAGGCCTTAAAGCATCTTCTCAAGGGAAGCACTTCTCATTTAAACATTGACCACTACTAAGGCTTGAAGTATTGGCGATTGTATTACAGCTCCACCAATAGGTGGCCTACGTTACCCCGTATAAGGGAACGTACGAGTTAACACCCAAACCCGAACCGGAGTCGAACCCGGAACCAACGTGTGATATAATGGTTCATTTTATACTTCACCATCTGGGTAGCATTTCTGGAAAACATGTTCTTTTCAATGCATACTGTGAATGAGAAAGTTTGGAGCACATTAGATAAAACTGTTTACTTAAAATCCGTCTTGAATTGCAAATATTTCGTAAGTACGTATTTAAAACATTATCGCTGTAACTAATTCTATAGTTTTGATAATATTTCCATGTTTTATTTAAGGAAAAATGGATTATCATATAATAAAACACAGGAATGCTGTATGTATTGGGCATTCAAATAATAAAGTAGCAAAAGTTGTACATATTTATGAGAATTGTTGACAATATATTTGACCTCACCTTTTACCTTTTGTAACTTCTCAGTAATTGGAAGTCCCTTTACGAAGCGTAAAATATAGTCCATACCTAAGTTCCAAATGTGCAGTTTACTGTAATTCTTTTACGATAACGAGCAATAGATTAGGATGCCAGATTACAATCTAGACATTTTTTTCAGAAATTCAAATAAACGATCACGATAATGAATCGAATTTTTGCGATGTCACTGTTTAATCTTAACTGTGAATCGATTTTTCCCCTGACGTAATTAAGGGATAAAAGAGCGCTTTGAGAGATTTCCAATATTTTGGACGACGATATATTGAAAAGCGAATTATACATTTGCCAAAATGTAAAAAAAAATTATCTTAATAATTCTTGCTTTTGTAATTGCAGTGAATAATGCCGCTCTCAGTATCAAGCACTGGAACAGTTATCAGAGAAAGACGGAAGCGAGTAGAATGATGGGAATTCATACTACAAAAGACCCGCGTGGTAACGGCGTTTTCCCGTTATATTTTGAAACTTCGACAGTTTAATCCGGTGTATATTTTAAAACAAATCGTTAAGTCTTCCGAGTGAAAACATATCATGAGCACTTGAACACAAAAAGTAATTGTATTTAAATATCTATAAACTGTCAAAGGGGAAATTAGTCTCTTTCAAATACAGCACGAAACTGTTTCACGAGAAAACTCTCCAATGAATTGATTTCAAAACTCCTATGATACGTAACAAAGAATGCGTAACTAATGTATATGCAGTGTAAATAATTTATACGTTTTCCTAGCAGCTGATGGTAAAAGAGCTAAAATCCTGATATAATAAAAAATCACTTTAATAACGTTATAATTCTCAACATAACGTGGACAAATACAAACTTATGATACTGTTTGAAAGCATGCAGTTAAAAGTTTAAGTTTAAATAGATAAACGAGTTTAATAGATTTTTACGAACACACCCACCTTTTCAATCTCTAACTAACCTTATTTTTGGTAAAGAAAATAATTTATTCTATAAATATACAAAAAATTGCCAAGGGTGGTGACAGTGTGTAAGCTACCCAATGCCCAGATGTAAACAATTTATTTTATTTATTGTTTGTTAAGCAGTTTAGCAGTGTTATTATATATGCATACATTTAATATGGTATACTGATTCGACCAATCTACTTTGCAAGGAAAAAATATATTAAGTTAGATGTGATTCTGGATGCTTTACGAGCACCTCTAAATTAAGCAATTTGCTCAGGAGCATTTGCTTAGTGTCTTCTATTCTTCTTCTTGTTCGGATCCCATTGCGCGTCCGTCGACCTAACCGTTCGGAGTTTTCCGTGGTTTTCTCCGAAACTTAGCGTAAATACGGGTTAGGACCCCTTAGAAAGACCCCCACGGAGGGCACTCCACCCATCGGCCTAGAGCCCACGCGTAGCTAATCGGCTGTAATCCCACAAAGAAACAAACATCTATTCTTCTTTTTTATAAATTAACATACTGTACAGAAATATCCAGAAGTCTGAGTACCAAAGCATAACTGAGACTAGATTTGACGTCATTTAGTAGTGCTTCTTTTCTAATTACAGTAATTAAACAACCTTTATTTGAAAAAAATCGAAAAAAATTGTAATCCTGTACTTTTAATTATCAATTTAAATAATCTGAAGCTACCATGAGTAAAATACGCATGCTGAATTCTCCATTTCCAAAATGTCTACCGCGTAATCCATGCTCTGTAATTCTAGTTCGTCTGTGAACATATATACAATAAATTTAGTCAACTGTACAATAAAATGGATGCCTTTAATTGTGGAAATTGCACCCTAGAAAGAGCGCTTAAATTTTGAGTTACACAGCACTAGTTTCTTATAAATATTTTAAAAAAATAACTAAATTAACATAAGCGTCAGCGAAGTACTCACTTCATTGACTATACTAAAGCATTCAAAATAGTTCCTTACTAATGTATAATAATGTAATAATACTAAATTAAGTACTAAATCTTATAAACTATATCTAAGCATATAGCCTTTAATGGCTTTAAATATTCTTCACTAATTATTGCACTTCTCTATTAACAGTTTATATTAAAAATTTTCTTTGAAATACAAAACACTCATTTCACAAATTAAATCATAAAAAAAATGAATTGCACCCATTCGTCAGTATGAAAGTAATTGAAATTCCCTACTTTCAAGAATATAAAATTGGAGACATTTTCTTCACAAATTAAATTTCGAGTACGTTAAATTTATATAGCGAAAAAGTTTGACAAGCCAACGTGATTATCGGTAGAGGATGCACTTTGGGGTTCAAAACAGCGTGTGAAATAATGAACTTTTTCTGATTACGTGTATTTTTCACTCAAATAATATAATAAATTATGAAACAGCTAAATCAATAACAAACTTTCGCACATTTTCTTTCTTCTAAAATTGTAGAAAATTTTCCCCAGTTGGGGAATTTTTATAATATGTTTATAGTTGATAATACATTAAAAGATACAAATGTGAATCATCGTAAAATTTGTTAAATGATATTCATTGAAACTTTGAAACAAAACTTAGTTCAAAAAATTTATATGTAGTAGCAAAACATTTAAGATTTTATTGAATTTTAATTGTTATATAAATTACGAACACTTAAAGTTATAATTTATAATTTTTATCACACCTATAATTTATCTTTTCTATCGCAAATATCTTAAATTTCAAATTTTTACATTTGAATATTTAACATCTTTTATTTTTGAAAGGCTTAAAATGCTACAGAGAAATTACTTTATACTACGAAAAATAAATAAGTAAATAAAAAAAAAAAGAAATTAAAAAAATCAAATATGGAAAGCAATTTGGAAAAAGCTGTAGTTTTATCAGAACCAATATTTTTACGAGCTTTACTCTTTATCATTTATGATATACTGAAATATAATTAGAGTAATATGCCTAATTCGTTCACGCAAAAAATTTAAGATTTCTATGAATGCATATTAATTAAAGATAAGAATTATTTGCTTACTTCAAAATTCAAATATTCAGGACGTAATACCGATTGAAGTACTTAATATTTTTTGGGGTAGTTTGTGAAATTTAAGTTGTACTTATGTTTTTGTTTAGTAGAAATAAAGTACTATTTTTGTTTATTACTTGTAGTAGAATAGTTAATGTATATTTATGTTTTAAATAAATAATTCGAAATACACATTAGTTATGTTGGTCATTACTTTAAACAAATAAGAACCAACTTTAAAAAATGTATGAAAACTTTAAAATTTTGGAGGGAAGGAATAATGGGAAAAGACACGGGAATCTAATTTTTAAAAGCTTTTCATAATTTTATAAAATATAAATGCCTAAACTCAAACTGCTGGCTCTACAAATGGAAACTTATTTAGTTATACGGTATTTCAATATCGTAGTTATCTAATTTGTTAAGTTTAAAAAAATTTGGACTCTACTTACGTCTATTAAATTGTATTAAATTTTGTGCAGTTAATTTAAACTTATTTCATTTGAAAAAAATTCAAGATTTTTTAGTAACATTAGATTTTGGTAATTCCTTGCAAAAAACTTCCAAATGGGATTGCTTGCCGATATCGCTAAAGCTGTGTTCATTTTCGGAAAATAATTTTTGTCACCCAATTTAGCAATAAATCTCCCGAAAAAAATCAATCTTGTTGAGAATTAAGAAGATTTTTTGTGACTCTGGAAGTAAATTATCCAGTCGATATAAATAAAAAATAAAGGTACACAACATTCCTAAATGCAATGTTTTAACATTTGACAGCTGTTTTTTTAGTTATGCAGATATGTACAGATGTCATCTAAAAGAAAGCCAAAATGAATTCACGGTTGGTCATAATGGGCCATGCATGTACAAGTGTAAATACATACGTACGTTGAGACGTTGAATAGAAACTTATCTAAGTAAATTTAGGAATAGTCAAAATGATTTTTTTTTTTGGGGGGGGGGCAAAATCTTAATACCGAAAATTTTCAAGATTACAATAATTACATTAACGTCCTACAAGGAATTGATACAAGAAAAGAGAAGGAAATATATATATGTATGTAATCACGGTAAACTAATAAATTATTATGGAAACTGTACAAAACTTCCCAAACTTAAATCTGAAAATTATCAAAGCTGTATATACTTGTAGTTGTTAGAAATCAATATAACATTACGAATAAATTCAAAACATCAATGAATAGATAAAACTGAAGGAACTATTTTAAAGCATACATCAATTTATAGCAAAAATGTATTCTTCTGGCTCTAAATTCAATTTAAATTAATCAATTCCTGGTTGCCAAATTACATTCTGCTAGAAGAAAACTGATAGTTTTGACAATTAATATTTGAAAAGAAGTTCTAAGTGATTTCCTATAACTTAAAGAGACTATTGAAAATGAATTAAATTCTATAAAGGATGCATTCTTATTATTGCAATAGTTTGTGCCACTTATATACGATTTAAAGCAATGTTGTGGCATTTGAATTGAAAGATATCCGACAGTTCGGAGAACATATATACTAAATTAATTAATTTCATAAAAATGTAAGATTACTGAAACGGTTTATTTAAAGAAAGATAAATATAAAATGATTAAATTAAAATGTTATATAATGAATCTCAACGGACCAAAGACTAAATGCTTAATACCAAAAATTGCGTTTTAAACAAATTTTTTTTTATAACTGAATTTATACTTTACGATTTTTTTCGGTAGACTTATATTGTTCGTTAATCTGATATATTTATGAAATGCAAACATTTTGAATACTGAAAATTATCCGATAGGATATATTCAAAAATAGCTTATCTGACCTAAGAAAAATGTATATACAATAAAGTAAAATGCTATCCCAAAGCGGTGACTGATTTTGTGGGAGAACCCTTAACCACTTCTTTGGATTTGCCTCTGATCTTAGCAGACTACCTGAAAACTTCTTGTTCTGCTGGATTTTATATTTTCCTACAATTTTAAGTTAACATAATTAAGCAAAAAATATTTAACTTGCGGTTTTTATCATTTACACAAACAGCTTTATATGCTTAAATTAGGTTCAGGTTTCATCTTAATGGTTAGTTGTTATTCCTCCTAATCGAAAACTTATTTAGCACACCCACATTAATGCTACTCATGGGTGTCCATAAGGGGGGCAAGGTAGGGCACTTGACCCCCCCTACAGTTTTAGATTAATGTCTCATGATGTATACAAATGGCAAAAACAGAACTAAATTTGTTAAAAGATTGAAATTTGCCCCCCTCTAGAAAATTTTTTTGGAGTTTGCCCCCCCCCCTAGAAAAATTCCTATGGGCGCCCATGATGCTACCGGTAAAGAAAAGAAACATGTCAATGTGGTTTCATAAAAAAATTAAATAATTAATTTTAAAAAATTCATATACTGTAATAAAATGGCATACGAAAAAAAAAGCTTCACAGTTACGAATTTTTTGCAATAGTGATTAACAAGCATAAGCATAACACCAACTCCTGCAATGGTACACAAATCTCTATTCCGTTTTCATAAAAAAAAGCGTTTTGTAATTAAAATGACACAGTAGGTTACACGCTTGTTCTTGTACTTTAACAGCAGTCATATTTCAAATACTCGTTCCTTTAATTGTGTCAATTGTCCGTAAAGTAAAACCGGGCGTTCCCTACGCACTACAAATGCAAATTTACTTTACTTCTGTCACATAAAGTATGATATAACAACAATAGTGCTGGCAGCTTACTTAGGTTGCATGTGAGCCTTTCTGGGGATGAAAAAGGAAATCCCCAGACCACGATTGTGTGTGCAAACATGCAATAATGAGCTACGCTTACTAAACCATCTGCTATTGTGTCGCTTTGGGGCCAGCAGATGCATTCAGCAAATTATGTGTGTATATATGTATATATTCTTTGGTTTTTGACGTTTAAATCTTGAAATTCACGGGAAAAGGCAAATGGGATAACTGTCGTATATCTGAATAATTGCGACAGAGATATATTTAAGTATAGTGTCAGACGGAAACGGGAGATAACGTGGAGTAGGTATATATATATAGACCTAAAAGTCACTTTGTTTGTAATGCAATAGTGAGTAAGAGACAAATTTGATTTTAAAGAAATAATGAGAAAGTAAATTTAGGCTAAAAGTTTTATTTAAATGAAATTCATCTTTAAAAAAATGAAAAAAAAAAACCTTTAGTTATATTAATGAAACATGTTGTAATAGTGGGTGAAGAGATTAGGACATCGTTATTCGTAATAACACTGAATGGAAAATGTGATCAATAAGATATATGGAAACGCAATTAAAATATGCAAAGGAAAAACTTTATTAAAATACATCTACAAGCATAACATATTTTTTACACAAGTTTTACTCAATGAAACACTATATAAAATTTTTCATTGCTTAAAATTCACTTTATTTAATACATTAATTTAAAAGATAAACACGGTTTCTTTAATTATATATATTAAAACCGAGTAAAAAAGCTATTGAAAATATGAAACAAATATTATTTCATGTGTAAAAACTATGTTTTATAAGCGGCTAAAATATCAGCATTGATAAACCGCTTAAAAATGCGTGAATTCCTGAATTTTAAAATTTCAATGAAATTCAATCATTTAAAAGCGCAATACAACAATCTGAAACTCCGAATTTTATTGTATCAAAATTTTAGTGTTTGAGAGATTTATCATCTTTCAATTCTACTAATCAAAGAAAACTGTTAAACTTGGTCTGCTGAGAGGAAAAGAAAAATGATATATATATACAGGGTGAATCTAAACTCTTTGACAAAACTTTAAGGGGTGATAGGGCACATAATAAGGAATCAGAATCACATAGCAATGTGGGGTCGGCAACGTCGTCTTCGTATAGCTGTTAATAATCACTTCGAAAAAAGTGCTGAAGCAACAGTGCACTTGCCGACCATTGTTCCTCAGAAACTAATGTATTCTTCTCCGAAAACAGAAGACTAAAATGGATAGTTTAAAAAGTTTATTTCATTTCATGGATGAAGTTTTCGGAGACGAGCCTATTGCTTATGAAACTTGGTTAAGAAATTAGACAGACACTTCAGTGCTTTTCCAGAAGTGATTAATACCGTGTAAGTTAAAACTGCGTTTCATCCCAGATTGCTATGTGATTACGATTCCTCATTGTGTGCTAGCTATGCGTTCCTCCAGCCTGAATACTTTAGGCTGGAGGAACGCATAGCTAGCGCTGAATAGTAAAGAAATAGTGCATTGAGACAAAGGTATCTTGTCTCCCAGTGCTTGTGTGCATTTTCATATTAAAAGAATGCATATATGATAAATATATCTTGAGAAATACCTATATTTTTATTTTTTCATTTAAGAGATAAGACCATTCTAAATAATATGTTATTCTATCGTTTGAAATATTTTTTCAAAATAATATTATAAACGTATTTTCTTATAATATTATTTTGAAAAAATATTTCAAACGATAGAATAACATATTATTTAGAATGGTCTTATCTCTTTGAAAAAATAAAAATATAGGTATTTCTCAAGATATATTTATCATGTATGCATTCTTTTAATATGAAAATGCACATAAGCACTGGGAGACAAGATACCTTTGTCTCAACGCACTATTTCTTTACTATTCAGCGCTAGCTATGCGTTCTTCCAGCCTGGGGTATTCATATTCTTATGCACGCGCGTACTTCGTATTCCTATCTGGGGGGCTGCTCTATATTACGCATATTTACGGTGAAATAAATCTCTAACCCCTCCAGCAGTTGAAAAGTCGGTTAAAAGCCGCCCCTGAAGCTACATCTTCCCGACATATTCTTCAGTGAATAAAAAGGAAGTCTTAGGGGGTCATAAGCGGCGGCATAAGAGCATCTCTAGCGGCGCGTGAAAAGTGGATTCCTTGGCCCCGCAGCATTTTTAATATTTCCCTTATTTCTTTGCGTGAAATGCCGGGGCTCGGTAAGATCTGGAAAAAAAGTATTTTCAGGGCTTACAACCTTAATGCCAGATTTCAGAATGTAAGCTCTCAATAACAGAGATGTTTGTTGGCCCACAATGGGAGCAGTTTAAGGCTGACCGGACACTGAAGTGATTGAGAGAGCGTGGTGTAAAGGATTGGACACGGCGATATTACCTGTGAAAAAGAAGTCTTTTGTGGCAGAAGGAATAGGGGGAGAGGTCAAAGGTGGGGTGATCCCGAGCTTCCGTAGCTGCAGCAGCAGCTGCTGTTGCTCACTTTGTGGGACGAGTATTTTTGGTCTTTAGAGAGCCGGGGTGTGCCCAGTCAAAACATTCGCGAACTCAGACGGGGATGGAATTCTAAGGCAGAGAAATGATAAATGTCATACTAGATATTAACGAGGTGAATAATTGTAAACGTAAATTCACATCAAAAGTTCTAAGGGACACTACGGAATTTAAATACTTGAACAAATGAAAGAAAGTTTGCTAAACTTTGAATTTGCAAATGACCAAAATTTCCTTTCGCATAGATATTTGTATTATTATTATAAGTGAATTATTAAATAATTTTTATAACATAATGCATATATATTTTTTTAAAAAAGACTCAGTTACACAATATTGCTTTTAACGCGTTTTCTCTTTTGAAATATTTTATTGTAAATTTTTAGTTTTGAATTCGACATGTTATTTTAATCACACAAAGTATTTTGGTAAAAACAATAACATGACATTTTCCATTTTCAGCCTTATGCAAGTATTTAAAATTAGCATCGGTATTATATTAGTTGCACACACATTCTTTCATGCTTAGGAGCAACAGGATTGATATTCTTTTGTTTGGTCAATGATATTTTCAGTGGAAAAATATCTTTACAAAAGGAGTAGCTATTTTTAAGAGATTACATAAACTTTTATATAATCACTTCTATAGATAACCATTTACATATATATATATATATATATATTCTTATAAATTACTGAACAAACTTTAAAAATTATACAACTTCTCTTCATGCTTCGATAAGATGAGTACTCATGAGGAACATTGAATAGACATAAAGGTGAGCAACTTCCAACGGAAAATATATTGTTTAAATTAATTTCTTTTATTAATTTTTGATATATTTAAATCAAATATCAGTGTTTGATAATTTCTTTTGAAATCTGTTAAGTGATGCTTGCATTTTATAAAACTCTGAAGTAAGACGATATTAATGAATGACTTCACTTTTGCATTTTTTTTTTTTTTTTAACACAACGAAAGCTTTATTTTTAGAGAAGGAAATATTTTATCTGAAATTCTATCATTTATTAACCAAGATAAGAATTCCAAACGATCTATACTGTTTAGTATAAGTGTGAGGTATACTATGTTATCTTTTAAACAGACATGAATACACTATGATCAGATACTCTAAACATTTTATGTGATATTTTGTTTTGGAAAAGCAAGTGCACAAAGACATTTTAAAATCTGATAATCTCTTAACCTATTAAACCTTTGTAACCTTAATCATTAAATATCAAAGTTTTCTAGATAATGAGTCCGTTTCTGTAAAAGTCGAAATCACTTCTAAAAAAGTCATCTTCTTTATAAAAAGTTTTAAAGGAGATGACAGACATTATTTACATAACTAAAATTGTTACTCTGCTCTGTTCACTTCATTCCTAAATTTTTGGTACATAATTTACTAGTGTCTACATTTTCTATCGGTGGGGGATAGAGAGACATGTTACTTTGAAATGCTGCTATAGGGAAAAAAACAGTCAAAGCTGTTCTTTTGCATTAATTATTTATTGAACACAGAAAACAAAACAAACGAATTTTCATCAATGTTAAAAGAAAATTTTTAGTCGTATAATAATAGTATCAGATGGAATCTTAAGGTACAATAATAAAGTTACTAGCGACAGGTTTCGATATTGATCTTAAAAAAAAAATGATAGTTATAAAACGACTTTGTTTGATTTGTGAGTTTAATGGATACTTGAAAGTCAGCGCACGAATCAAATTTCCGCAGTTTTGGCGCTGGCGTACTAAGATATATATATATATATATATATGTGTGTGTATCTATGTATGTATGTATGTATGTATTTGCGTCACCCTAATATATGTATATTAGGGTGACGCAAAAAAACGACTATTTTCTATTTTTGAGTCTCGATTAAAAAAATGTTACTTTTTGATGTTTTAAGAGCCCCCACCAAAGACAGCTCAAAATTTTTTTTAAAATTTATTAGTCTAAAAAATCTAAAGTAATGCACTAATAAATTTAAAAAAAATGTGAGCGACCTTTCAAAATTTAAATTTTGAACTGAAACTTTCAGAAAATTATTTTTTTTTTTGGTCTATAAAATTATACCGTAATGAGAAAAAAAATTTAAAAAAAAATAGATTTTTGAAGTTAAAAAAACTTTGGAGCGACCTCTTAATTTTTTTTTGGGGCTGTCCTTTGAAGGGGGCTCTTAAAACATCAAAAACTAGCATTTTTTCACTCGAGACTCAATTAAAAAAATAGTCGTTTTTTATAAACGATGATATCAAATAATTTTGGCGCTGAAATTAAAACGATTACATTATTAAAAACAGCACTGATCAATTGCTAACTATACATAAATCAGAAATACAATAGGAATTTAATGTCTGTAACTATGATGTGATCATATTTTTCTCACCATTAAGTCGCATCTAAAATTTTAATATATAAATATTTATATTTAAAAAAGTGATCACGTCTAATACATCGTAACAGTAAATGATGTTTTCAAAATTAAGTAGATTTTCACTCAAATATAATAGAATGAAGCATGGGGAAAATATTATGTCTCTAACACTATTATTTCTCTGTCTGGAATCCATATATAAATAGCTATCGTATTGAATTTCAGAAAACATATTTTAAAAGCCATGAAATAAATTCAGTATAAAAAGTTATTTTCATAAAACTGAACCGAACTAATGTACACTAACGTTCAACAAGATTTTATAATTTTTTAAAAATATCTTATTACATTGTGTAATTAATTTACAATGTATAGGACGGAGTAAAACTTTCCTAGTTTTTAAAAATATAATTATAGTTAGTACATATCCTGTTTTGCAATAAATCACTGTAAAATTAATTTAAATTACTGCATCCCTAAGAGGCTGAATAAAATTACAGATGCTGTGTTATAATAAATAGCATTTTAACTAATAAATTTACGTTGCAGAGAAAATAACCAAAAATGTAAAGTTAATTTGGAAAATAATTAAAAATTATATAGACGATGTCTTAAAGTGCTACGTTATGCATACAATTTATTTCAGTTTTTAAAACCATAATGTATAAAAATGAAACACAAATAATTGATATATTTTTGATACTAAAAATTTATATTCAGAATTTTTTGTTGCATATTAGGACTGTGATTTGTGAGATATTACAACAACTGTTAATATAGAAAACTCACTTAGGACACAAGAATTATTATTCTTTTACTAACAAAATTTATTTATTTGTTTATTTTTCTAAATGTATAAAATTCATATTAAAAATAAAAATTGCTTAGTGTAATGTTTTAATGTTACCAATATAAATACTGAATATTTGTTGCTGGTGTTAGTAAAGTACGGGAGAAACCTACGGGAAATTACTGACTATGTGAAAAGATGAGGAGCTGCCTGCCTAGCTTATTCTGCCTTGATCAAAAATTTAATTAGTTTTTACGAGTTGACATCTCAACAGGCTATTGATGTCTTGCTATTGCATTAAAATATGATTATTTGGTTCTTTTTAAGCTAAAATTTATTTTTGCAAGATTATAAAAACACCCTATTTATATTTGTGCATACATATGGTTTATCAGTATATATGCATCACACAGGATGATCTGTGCGAATCGTCGATTCATTTACAGCCACTTGGGAGTTTTATTTCGTAACTCATATCCTAATCACGGATTGAAAATGAAGGTATTGCAATAAGCAATTCTCCTCTGTCGTTCATTGATAACCGAATTTGCAATATTTCTATTTACAGTTTATACCCTCTAACCATGAAGTCGGTACTCTATTCTTAGCTTGTGACAATCATATATGTATGCAATGTGTCAGGTAGTAAATTTGAAGTGTACTAGTACGCAATTGTTAAATGTGATCGTATTTGAATTAGATATTTTTAGTTATATTTGCTTAAAATGGAATATTGAAAAACATCATTATCAGTTGATACATTTTTTCTTGATAACATAGTCAACGATACCATTTAGCCTATAAGGCTCAATTTTTTTTGCTGCGCCTGAAATAAATATATTTGATAATGTTATTGATCATTAATGTTAGTGATAATTAATATTTTACAAGAAAATCACTTTTTTATTTCAGTTTTGTTTGCGGTAAACTGGGCCTTACTATACTTTTTTTTAATATTTATTTTGAAATTTTAATATTCAGATCATTTCTTGATAGGAAAAACTCCAACACACAGTCATTTGTTTCAAGTCAAAACTCTTGGCTAACTATTTTTTGTTAATTTTGTAAAGCAAACAAAACCACATTCCAAAGATTACTGTTTAAATTTCAATCAGGTTTCGCAATAATATGAACGATAAGTACATCGACACGCAATAGCCTGAATTATTTTGTTGTTATTAATGTATAAATACTCTTAAAAACCGACAGATGTCTATACTAGTATTTTATAGACGTAGAGGATAATTAAAGTGGCTGTTCTACATATCAGATATCGCACCAGGTGCCTTGTAGCGTTACGATTTGAAAAGACTTTTCAGGTAAGTTTTCTAGTTGCCACAGTTTCTGAGAATGCTTTATAATAATAACTTTGCTTCTTTCCCTGTCAGGAAATTCCAACTGATTTTTTTTTTCACTTTCAAAAATCGTGCTATTTAAAACAAAACATTAATATCATAATATTTGGTACTATTCTCTTCTCAATTTCGTTTTTCAAAAAAAAAGTAGCTCTCTGTAACTTGGGTTCACTCTAACAGCTGTTGCTTCATATTTCGAGTGTGTGCTTTAGAGGTTTGACATTTGGAGTGTGGTGACTCAGAACAAATTGAGGGAGACTGTCAAAAGAGCTTATAACGAGGGGGATCTTCGTGAAAATTGTATTGCGTAGCAAACACTTCTTTCATTTCTATAGAAAGGGTCATTTGTTTGAATGCATTATAAAACACCTTTTCTGGACCAGAAATTGATTTACGGCAGTGTATTCCGGGCACGTGCCCATGGCCACGTACACAGGTTTGAAGCTTGCTATAAATTTAAAGGCTTACCTTCATAATGTATGGAAAGTGTTTGTGTGCCAGATATGTTTTCTCAGGGCCCAATTAACCTCTGAAGTAAGGGGAAGCTCAGCCTCATTTCGCCCCCCCCTCCCCTTTTTGTTTTTGAACAGCAAAGTTTTAATTATTTTCTTTTGATAAAAATAATTTATACCTCAGAATGAAATTTCATTAATTTAATTAGTTGTAATCATTTCCTTTGATAAAAAATATTTTATCCACTAATCTTCATAATAGTTTAGTTCACTGTAATGAAAATTTACAGTATTTTTGAAATTATTTTAAAAAAGTAAACTAAAAACATTAACCTTACTGGAACAGTAAACTTTATTTATTTAGTCGCGTTTTTCATTCAACATCCCTTTTTTTTCAGGAATTTTTTACTTTGAAGGCATTATAAAAATTACAACACGGCAGTTCAGAATTAATTCTGACATTTGGAAGATGTTTAAGACTATCAAAAGACATTTGGAAGAAGTTTAAGTCAAAAAATAGCTTTACACTTCTCTTCATTAAAAATCTTTACAATACCTTAAAAGATCATTTAAAAACAAAATTTTGATTTTTATCGCCGCTTTTCAGTTGCTTTTGAGCCCCCGTTCAATTTTTGAGGGGAAGCTCAAGCTTCTCGAGCCTTTTCGGTAATCATTCCCGGTGTATTCTAAAAAATGTGCATTATTTTTTTCACAAGAAGTGCCGTAGTTACTTGTAAGTGCAGCAAAATTTTACCAGTACACTATATTGTACTTTGCAATAATAGCAGCGCAAAGTATGAATAAAGTTAACGCAATTTTTTACAGTGTATATATGGGTGAATAATTTATTTGTCTTTCATGTGACGAGTGTAGATTTTTTTTAAGAACAGGCGTATGAATTTCATTTAAATAATTTTTTTTTCTCCATGAACTTTTGTGCACTAAAATTAAATGCACTTAAGCTACGAATGCTTTGAAAACAAAAGCCAAATAAAATATGTAATTTGCGCAGAAATTTTACTTCTCACATTTTTATCGAAATAAATTATGATTTAAAAGATTAGCTTCATCAAACTAAGTTTATAAACTTAAAAATAAAATCCTGATTAATATTATTTTTCAAACACATGTAATCCTAGTGTGACATGTGTTGCAAGTTGCTTAGGAAATTCATGGAAATTGCATTTGAACATTAGTCTTCTTCAAATCGAAAATGGTTAGTATGTCGGGAAAAGCACCATTAGTCAATGGTGTTACTTTTTTTTATGCTAAAAGACCTCATAAAGCTTTTTCGTCGGTTTTATTGATCCTGTATGTACATTTTTTTATTTACCTGTGAAAACAATCAAATTGTAATGCTTCATGTCTTTGAAATGTAATAGTTTCTATTTTCATAATGAACTCTTTTTTTTTTTTTCAACGTTACTATGATGTGATATGAAAATGTAATGATAGGGAATAAGGAAATCATGCACGCCATGTTTAGTTATAGCAGTACTATTTTTATGCAGATACATGGAAATTAGTTAATAGTTATATGGTTATACAATACAGGGTGTCCCAAATAGGTGATAAGACGCTTCAGTTCTTTATTATATTTAAGGGGCAATGTAAATTGGAAAAATATGTTCAAAATAAGATGGGAAATGAGATTACTTTAAGAAAAATTGATTATCATATTGTTGATTTTCAAAAAGTGACGATTTTTAAATTTGTATACGACCCCCATATAAAAAATTCTCAGTTAGCAAAGTGTGCCACATACTCTAAATGACATAAGCTCAGAATTATATATTAACAAGTTTCAGAGATATGAAGATACATGTATGCTGACTTAACACTTTTCAGTGGCTCTCAATGAGGAAAAATCAGGTCTGATGATCTCGTTTCAGTGGTCGCTCCGATATTACGAAAGGAAATATTTTTTTTGCTCTCTAGTAATAAATGTTTACATTCACATTCATGTAGAGCTTCTGTCCACCTTTGTTTAAAGATATCTCTGAGACGTTTTATGATGAAAGTATGAAACTTTCTACATTAATTCACTAGCGTTTGGGGCGCATTTTACAAATTGGGAATTCGGTTTGGAGATCGTATACAAATTTAAAAAGTGTAAACTGTTAAAATGTAAGATAGGAATTAAATTAATGTAAGGAAAGTCAGACCGTACAAATAGAAAGGTATGTTATAACTTTGTCTTAAAGTCATCATTATTAGTCGATGATTACATAATTTCTTTTGTTTGTTAACTGCAATAGAAGTATCTTTAACACTAGACTTTTTATTCAGAAAAAAAAATTAAGAGCCTATATCCAAATCCATCCGATATAAATATTTTACTCTTTGTACCAAGCACACATTTATTTTAATAGACGAAACTTTACCGAAATCCTTATTTGAAAAGTAATTCAAAATACCTTATAATGGATTGACAACTTAATTTTATGGGCAGCATGATATTACCATCGAAAAAAGAAAGTTATCTTCATTTACTATTCCCCTGCTATGAATTTGTATTCACTATGTATTTTCGAATTTCAAAGGCTTTCCCGCATACTCAGCTCTGAAGTATTTCACTTTAACTGAACAGGCATTTCCTTTGTTCCAATGAATTCATTCTGTATCTACATATCTATTAGAGTCATCTTGTCCAATAGTCACTGGGGATAGATTGCATCAAGGTAAATAACTTTCCAGAGATATTTACAGCACATTTTAGTCTTATCTTGTTGAACAGCCGGCACCATTCATTTAAGTATGGTGACTAATAAGAACCTTGTCTGCTTTGTAAAGGCTTTATGAAAGTCATGCAGCAAGCGGAGAGATATTAATAGATATTTTGCGAAGTATTGATGATTTCGACAAAGTGTGTGGTGTTTCAATGATTGTGAGGGAGAGGAATACCTAACAGGATATAAATATAAGTCATTAGGTTTCATACTAGAAAACGTATGATTAAGGAGATGTTGGATATTTTGCTGATGAAGAATAATGAAATTTGCTCTTTTGTTCTATTGAAAGATATTTTTCATGATTTTTATATGCAGAAAAGAAAATTGAATAAAAAAATGTGCTTGTTTTAGTTATTATAATAATAACAGCTATCTATCAATTTGTCTGTTATAAAGGTGTAGGACTGACTAATTGTAAAGTTATAATTTTTGTTTTCTTGCTGAAGTCACAGAAATGTATTGTTCGAAAAAGGCTTTCAGAATTTTTATTGCCACCTAGTTGGTGTAAAAGCTAAACACCATTTTATCGCACCCTGTTTCCGGGTTCGATTCCCGGCTTAGGCTTGAACGTTTACTTGTCCGTCCATTTATGGGGGTAACGCTGGCCGCCCACAGGGTGGCCCCATAATAAAATGGCCAGTAATTCAGGCCTTAGCCTTGTAAAAATGCTTCATGTGTAAATGCACGTCCATTGGAGGAATTAAAGTTTTTACTTGGTTATAGTACTCTTCCTGAAACGTAGCTATTATTATTTTTTCTATTTTTTAAACTTGGGAACGAAGTTAAAGTGTTGGGTAAAAATAAAATGAAATTATGTAAACCAAATCAAGGTATTAAAAGTTGTCCAACTCATAGAGGAAATTAAATGTAACTTGAGTGTTGTGGAAAAGAGGGCAGAATCTCTAAAATTACTGGTATGAATTTCAAAATGTGCTTCATGAGAGGAGGCGTATATTTCTTCTGACAGCTTATGATAACATGAGCTCTCATAATATAGTACTTTATCATTATGAGATACAAATTATGCATATCTCAATTGGGAACACACTGAACTATAAATTCAGTCCAGTTTCATCATATCTTATTTAAAGAAGCCAGAACTATTGTCGATATAAAGCTAGAGGCTACACTTTTTATCACACTTAAAATGCGGAATTTAGTGTTTTCAATATCAAAGCTCCACTGATAATTTTTATATTTTAAGTGCCACGCATTACTATTTCCAAAACTATTCGATTCGTACAACGACTTAAAAGATTATTGTTTAGGATAAATAACCTTTTTTAAATTGCTGTTTTTTACATGCATAAAGGCTGTCCCAAAAACAATGACTTAGGCTTTTTGCATCACCTCATTAATGTACGGGACACATTTTACTAATTAGGAATTTTTTGTCCCGGGACCGTACAAAAATTAAAAGTTTGTATATGTTTAGATCTAATCTCCTGGAAATTTTAATCAATAACACAAATTCTGTACCTGCGACTTTGCAATATCGATGATCAGTATTTAAGGAATAATAGCAGAGGTCAGTGTCTCTGAAACATTTTGCGTACCACAAAACAGTGTCGAAGTTCTCTAGTCCAGACCTTCATAAGAGTACACTTTGTAAGAAAGTAATTGAACATAAAATAAATCTATGTTTGGAGAAACCTGTAAAATGTAAATAAATAAAATTTACTATACTAGAGGAAGGAGAAACGGAGGGAAGAGAAATAGGGGATTGAGCTATGTGTCACTTGTATTTGGTCGATTGTGCAAATTTTATGCTAAGGATGTGACAACAGTACCAAAATCTCTCCTATGGGTGAGTTTTATTTTTTCCGTGCTGAAAAATTTTACGCATGTTTCTCAAATACTGCATTTGAAATTGCGTTTCATTCTCTTCATTAAATTTTAGCTGTAGATGTGACCAAACAGGGAAAGCCATCGGGTTTATGACCATCTGGTAGAAAATGAGTTTATCCTTAAAAGAGTGGCCATACAAATTCTTCCTACTGTACTTTTCAAAAATAAAAACGAAAAAGTTTTAAAATTTATAGATGTACGTAAGGCAAATTTTACTCGTAATTGTACCATTATGAATCAGTTTAATATACTGAATACTTCATGATAATTTTATTTCCAAGAAAGGTACACGTTTTTAGTACGATAAAAAGAAACTTTTAAACTTAGTTAATTAACTCTTTAAACAGTTCTTTGTTTATAAGGAATTATTTACTGAAATTACAGTGTCGTAAAATAACAATTTGTGATAACTTCCGAGGTATATATTTAGAATGCCACCTATCTATGTATTTTTAAAAACGAAAACTAACTGTCTCGAACATATATATGAAATGGAAATTGTACGTCTTTTCGCTTTATAAAAGCATGCGCATTAATTAATATCTTTAAAATTTAATCATATGAGTTTTATGCCAAAAAGCTAATTTTGGAATTGATTAGTTAACTTTTTTTTTCCGTATTGAAGCGTCGACTCATCGTTCCAGTATAAAACAATTACGCTCTTTATAGAAAAACTTCCTGTTTAACTGCTGTACCCTTAGATGTTGCTTAATGATTTCTGCTTAATTACTCTGAGTTTTAGCTCTAATGGGAAAATATTTTTTTTCGAAATTTTCATCTGCTTATTATCAGCCCTTAACGTAAAAATCAATTACAAATAGCACAGATAATTCACAGCCACTCATTTTATTTTGTTGATAAGGAAGCGTTTTTCCAGATAATATAATTTCCGCAAACAATATCTGTGATTTTGAAACTAACAAGTCTGTCTCCAAACACAAAATTTTTATCGATTATTTCAACAGCAAAAATGACAAACTCGTAAAAACTGGGAACATTTATTGAATCCCTCTATAGTACTTAAATTTTATCTTCAACTAACGTATAATTCTGGAAAACTTTATTGACTTTCAATTTATCACACATGCCACAAGCAGAAAACAAAATAAAGTGCATTTTTCTGCAGCGGAATACACAATATTTTTATTAAAAAAGTATAAATTAATTCCAAAAAGAACTTTTCCAGCATTCTGAATAAAAATTGTGATTGAAAATTTGAAATAGCGCTTCTTGGTAATTAGTTTTGCTTGCGTAAAATCTACTAGTACACTTATTGCTGTTTTAAACTTCTATGAGATATTTCTGCGATTTATATTAAAGAATGTAAAAAAAAAGTGTAACAAAATTTATGTGTATTCTAGCGAGAAATTCACGAGATAAATTATTTTTTAACGAAATTTACATTTCAATTTAAAATGTACTTTTAAACTAGTTAACATTTCAAAAGGAAATTGTTTTCCCCATTGAGCTCTTTGGAGTTATGGAAGATAAATATTTTAAAAAATAAAATGCAATATAAATAATTAAAAAAACTAATGTTGCAAAAATTATTTTTTAAAAATAATATGGTTAACTTATAACTTCATTCACGTTTGCAATCCCCTAAATGGCCTATCGGCTTATAAATGGGGTAGAAATATCTATCTAATATGGTTTTGTGGATGGTACGAAATACTGTAAAGCAGAAATGTCTAATCCCTCATAATCCATGAAAACAAGACAAACAGATAGACAGACAGGCAAGACAATCTATAGCTGTAAGCTTAAAGGTGTCACAGCGCGACTACACCTCATGACACTAATTCATTCTTACATATTGTGACACTGAAACTGACCAGCAAGTGATGTCCTCATTGCAAGTCAAAAGCTATTTCAATAAAGTGGAGTTATGTAAAATTTCTATAACAATCTTAAATATTTCTTCGCAATAAAATTCTGAAGCTCAGGGAATATCAGACCTGATTACAGAAACCCAGACCAATAAACGCAAACAAAACTCTCTTCCCATGTACAAGCAAAGGGGCAAGTTCAATCCCCGTAACTCTTCCTGCTGAAGTCTTTATTTCGACTAAAGACCAATTATTTAAACTCGGCGCCCAATGTCACCGTAATGAAAGGAAGACAGAGAACTCGCTGAAGAAATAAAATGTGGACGAAGCAGTCTTATATACGGAGTCTGAAATTGATACTGCTCTGGGAAGAAGAGCGAATGAGTTATGCGAAGCGGAGTTTTACTTCTATAAAAAGGATTAAGTTAATGACTTCGGTATCTCTTCAAGATATAAGTTGAAATCTTTGTGCCCAGCGGGCTATATTTTTATCAGTGGAGAACGGGCTATATTTTTCATGTCCGAAATGTATGAAAGCTGATATTAATGGGCTCCATAAGCTCTCTTTAAAAAATTCATTATTTTCTTTGTTCACTGTAAGTAGGATTGGGGCAAAGTTTGGCGAAAAGCATCAAGTCCTGGAGAGAGGGATTTTTATATATAAACGATACTTTTGAATTGGATGACAGCAGTTTAAGTTAAAAGTTTCATTTAATATAAAAGGGAAGTTTCTCTGGCAGTAAATCTCGAATTTTAATGAGACTTTTAGCAGATTACAGGACAATGTAGTATTTTTTGTGATGCCTTTGTATGCATGATAGTGCTTTTAAAATTTTGGGATATTTAAATTATTTGAAATTATATTTTAGTAAGAAATATATACAGCAATTCAAAATTAAATCAAATATTTTATGAAAACGTCTAGTGCTTTTAAATAAGCGTTCTGTAAGAATCTAACAAGGGAAAGGCTATTATCTTATATGGCTATATCTATTAATTTTTAAATGTGTTTCAATTTTTGATGGATATAATTTTAAATTCGAATCTTTTATGCTCATAGTAAGACTGTAATAACTAAAACTAATTCCTTTATTTATTAAAAGGAGAATATGAGAAATTTAATTCTCTTTAGTATTTTATTTGCTCTTGTATAGTTTTTTACCCCTCTCATACTTCTTTGATAATTGGAATTAGTGTTAAATAAAAATCTTCAAGAAACTTTTTCTAGCAGCTCTTCAATGCAATTATATGAGGTATTATGAAAATAATAAACTGCGCTTACTTTGAAGTCACTACTATAAAGTCACTTGAATATAACATTTTTCGTGACTCTCAGACATATTTTCAATCATGAAAATACAGTGATATGTATTCCTGAAATACATTATCATGTTTCTTACGTGAGCCGGTAAAGAAATGATTTAATTTAACTGTTTTAGAAACGAAGATTGCGTACAAAGGGCAGCGACTTCAAATTTAGTTGGTATTCACAGGGTAGTTTTCCTACCAGTGATAAAAACCACATATAACCCCATATTATCGAGTCTGAACTATTACACTGAGAAACAGCCTAATTTGAAAATGTTAGAATTAGCATAAAATCGCAAAATTTTGTAAATTTCGAGAAACTTAACCTCAGATGCGCGACCGGAAGATATAAACAGATTTCATTAAATTTTTAATTTTTTTCAATTTCTCCATTTCGCAACTTTTTCGAGTATTGCGACTTACTTAAGAAACAGACATTTAGAGGATGAAGGACCGACGGACAAACCTAAATACATAACTACACAAACACATTCATAAACACTACATTGGAAAGTGTTAAAAATAGTATGTTATTTCCATGTATGTATTTATTAAAGAATAATCTTTTTCACTTGCATACTGATTGTGTAGGACTGTCATTTATTTATTTTTGTTATATTACACTAACCGCCTTTGGAAATCAATTGGTTTGCTTCTAGTGATTCTCATTCTAAATGAATTTACAGTACTTTCACATTTTCGTGTGGATGGAAATTTCATTAAAATTCCCTATATGAAGTCGTGGTGCCCACCTAAATTCCTCACCAGGGTTATTATTTCAATTTTAGAAACAGTGGGATGCAATTTATAGGATATAGCTACCTACTGGAAGCTGCATCACCAGAGCGAGCTCTATACTCCAGTCCAGTCTTTGTCTAGCTTAAAAGCAACTATTATAAGAATGTCGAAATTTTTAGAGTAGTCGACAACTCGAAAAATAATTTTGATTACTTGAAACAGATCTTTTATGCAATTGCCGTAGCTACATCTAAGCAACTTCATTGAACAGGAATAAAGGATACATCTGACAGCAATAATGTCATCGGCAACAGTTTCTTCTATCCAAATTAAACACACACACACACACTTTGCCTACTTCCACTTACCAAGGACGAACTTTAAAAAACACCGAAAATATTTTTTAGGTGTTTTCACCGGTTACATTCTAAATCAAGAGTTTTATTGCTTTTTCTAATTTCTTTCATGTATAAAAGTAAAGGTGAAATATATATATATATATATATATTTGACCTGTCACCCTTGTTTAGGTGCGGCATTTTAAAAATTGCTTCTTAAATGACGTCTTGAGCACAAAAGAAATTTCATAAAATTTCATGCCCATATCTCCAACACATTGGCTGGGCATAGACGAGTCATTAGCCAGTCAGGACATTTTCCTTTATTTAGACTATCCTTTAATTAATTGTATTATAGCTTTTCGTTAATTATTCAAACAAAAAAGCGAAGAAACAATCATTTTCGAAGAAAATCGTGCTAAATAAACAGTATTTTGTCTTAAAAATCGTTTTATGATCCATTATTAAACATTGGTTGTCAACCTGTTAATCAAGACTTGATTAAACTAAACTGTTTGATATTCTATATAAACAATAAAATAATTGAATACTATGAAGATAAATTAATTTATCTACTTTTACGCATTTTGATGATGTATACCTATTACTCATATGAATGCAAATATTCATTGTTAAGATAGCAAATTAGATTTAGCTATTTACGCAAAAAGTGTTAAATACAAATTTTCTATATTTTTCCAACATAAAATGCAATCAGTTTTTCGAAAGTCATATATTTTTAGACGATTAGAGAGTGAAAATCTTTTGATTTGTAAACTGAATGAAACTGTGGATATTAATAGATATCAAGAATAGTACAAAACTTAGTTGTCTTGGCTTATCGTTTACAAAAGAATACAAAAAAAATAAACAATCGCTTTTGTAGAAAATGATTCTAAATAAGTAGTATTTTGTCTTAAAAATTATTTTATGATCCATTCATTTAGCACGTACTGCCAACATGTTTTTCAAGGCTTAATTAATGTAAACTGTTTGGTATTCCATATAAACATTAAAATAATCAAAAGCAATGAAGATAAATTAGTTTATCTATCTTTACACATTTTGATAATGTATATGTATTACTCATATGAATACAAATATTCATTGTTAAGATATCAAATTAGATTAAGCTATTCATGTAAAAAGTGTGAAATGGAAACTTTCCTTCCTTTTTCAGACATAAAATGCAATCAGTTCGCCGAAAGGCATATATTTTTTGGATTATGAGAGAACAAAATTTCTTTGATGTCTAAACTGAATGAAACTGGATATTAATAGATACCAAAGTCAGTGCAAAAGTTAATTATATTTTTTTCGTTCTTAATACGGAATACGATTTTCCGATTTGAAATGCATAGAGGGTAAAGAAAGATTTTAATAAATAATTTTGTTTATTATAAAGGCTTCAGTGAAAATATGCTTTTTGAAAATGATTTCAAATGCGAAAATTAAATGACGAAAATCAACTATAACTTTTCCCTTTGCGCAATTTTATATTATCATTATCATTATTACAAACTTTTAGATTTCTTTGAAGCATTATTAAGTGGTTGTAAGCGTATTCATAGCGTAATTATTACAAAAAGTTATCTTAATTGAAAAATAATATGTTTAATGTGTACACGTACAGTGATTTTAAACATTGGTTTAATTTGTATTTAAAATATTTTTATTCATTTAAAGGAATTATAATTATATGAAAGGTATTTAAAACATAATGTCCCATTTTCTTTAGCTTAATCACGAAAAGCTTTTCAAAGTAAATCTTAAACTTGTCATTATTTTTAGTAATTAATTGTGTAACTAATATGTTGATGCACACTTATGTAAAATTTTATGAATCACTAAATAATATTCAATTATTTTTTCCTCTATATATCTTATTATCAATTTTATTAGTGAATAATGTAAGGAATTTTTCTTTATATTTACGGACTGTGCGAAATCTTTAAAGAAAAATTTTAGATATTAAACTTTTTAAAGTTTCTGACGTACACCAAGGAATATTATGTATGAAATACCGACTGTGACAGCATTACTTTTTTGGGATAAATGATTTTCAGTGAAAAAAATTAACTAGTAAGATAACAGTAATTATTTTTCTTTATCTTTACTTTTTTTTGGATATTAGAAGTTCTGATATGTTAATTCACAGGAAATGCTGCACTACACAATTGATTAAATTTAATGGTAATGCTGATTGTATTTTGAAGCAAGCCCTTTTGTTCGCTATATGACATGCTGATAAACTTTACTGCCATAAAACTGTATTTGCATTTGTCTGTAAAAGTAGTGTGTATCAGTTTGAGCGGTTTGATCTTAAACCTTTAATCTTAAATTCTTCAGTTTTCGAATTCAAGAAATTTTTGAAGGGATCATTAATATTCGATGATTTCACAACATCGATTTACATCTGATTTTTTTTTTTTTGTATTCCCCTGGTGTTTCTCCCTTGAAAATATTTTCAATTAAAAAGTATCATTAATTTAATATTTATATTATTTAAACAAGTGTCACAGGTGAACAGATGCTTCACTATTTCCAGATGTTGAAATTTATTCACTGGTAAATTTTTCTTTGTACTGATATGTAATGGAACATAAATGTACTGAAACATGTACTCTAAAATAGAAGAAAATATATCCATTTGCTTCTGATGAGAGTCTAGAGATTTGTTCCACAGAATGTCTCAGACTTTAAGGCAACTGTTGGAGTATCTATTATCACTTGTCTTGTCTGAGTTGTGGTATTAAATGCTTTGACTGACTGCGTACAGGAGAAAAGTATGTCCGTGCTAGCCGCAACTACACACAAACTCTCTAAGGGTGACTGATATATACTATTAAAAGTCCGAATAAACGTTGCCCTTCACATATGTTGCCAATTATAAAAAAAAGAAGAAGGTACCAGTCAAAGAAATCGGTGAGCATCAGCAAGCTATACTGATGGCGATCATCTGTATCAGGGGCCACCGTCAGAAAGAAGCTGCACAAACAATAAATCTATGGCAAGGTACTAGTTATAAAATCACTTGTCACAGATGAAAGGAAAATTATTATCTCAGGAAGTGTAAGGCATAAAACATGACAAAACTGTATTTGTTAGTGACTGTAATTGATTAATCATCACTCGTATTATTGCCTACAAAAGAAAATATGCAAATCTGAAGAGCATCTTCATTAGCGTATCCCATGAATTTTCTTAAGGCAAGACATAGATGTTACTTTGGATTGATTAGAGTTGTGATCTTATGTAACTCCTGTATGATTTTATGTAACTCCGGGTATCAACCTGGAAGATTGGATGTAAGTAACTGCCAGTAACAATGGAAGCATTTTGGTCAAACAGGTGCGTTCTATGAAAAAAACATTTTTCTACTTCCAAGAGTTGCCGTTTTCTACAGGAAACTAATGTTACACTACTTAAAACAATGATTTTATAGGTACGTATTGGATAGCATAAAAGGAAGATCAGACGTTCTTTGCCAGCCCAGGATGCACATTTCAATGCCATTAAATCATTTCGATCCTTAAGATCAGAATTTCATAACATTGTCTCATTTTTACCAATATATTCAATAGAAATGATTTTATATACCATTTAAAGGGTTGCAGATGCATGTCACATTATCCAATTTTTAAAATACTGCGTTATTTATATCACCGTCTTGGTCTTTTTAAGGTGAATTGGACTGTAATAGTGATTTGGACCATGACTAGCACATTAAGGCTGAAAAAATGCTATAGACCTAGTTCTGATGCCTAACTCACATTATACTACAATTATTTAGCTGCATAACTTAACATTCTAAATTCAACCAATCAGGGAGGCTTTTAAAGGATCACTTAATTATTTTCTTTGCATCTGTCGCTCTTTTTAAAGAATAAAAAAAGAAACCTTTTGAATAATTTTTTTTCGTGTTGACTTTTACTGTTTATTAACCTCCAAAGTAGTACAAAGAAAACTAATGCCTAGATATTTCAGATTCTTTATTTTTAAATAAAAAACGATTTGGATAATTAATATAACAAATATTTTTCATATTTAAATTTAAATTCTAACTTTACCAGAATTATGACAGGGTTTAGGACAATGTGCAAATGGTTGTTATGATAGAAATTATATCACACACCCACATACAATAAAAAGTGCCAATGTATCATATTTGTTAATAATAACAGTTTTTTACAATTTTCTAAGGACTTCAAAAGTAGAAAATGTGATCTACAAAACTTCATTTCACAAATATATTGTTTATACAATTTCATTCCCCGATGCACTACATTGTTTTATATAAAAGATTATCTTGCGCCGTTCTAATAATGTTCTGTGTTCTTATGTGGCGTTTCTATTAATTATATATTTATCTAAATACACATAACTAAAAAATACCCAATAAAAAAATACTACAGCAGTATTTGCTAGTGTTTCACCCAAATACGGACCACCATGCACCCGATTTTTATAACTAAAGAACATGGTGTTTGGAGTTCGATTACTGAGAATCTAGAGTCCGTAGATTCTCAGTTCAATGTGAAGTCGAAATGGTATGGAACATCTCTATTTCCTTTGTATGGACGTCATTTGAGTGACAACCAACAGCGCATCATTTTTCGCAGATTCCGTTAGTGTATTTCTAATGTATTAAATTCAGGAAAACGGCGAAGATATAGTAAAGATTTGATAAGTTTATCAACGCACCAGCTTGGAATCATCACGGACCGTAGTCTAAAAAATAACTTGGAATAATAATGTTTTAGTAGATGAGCGAGCTGTAGAAAGAACATGCGCTTGAATAAACAGACGAGTGAAATCTCTACGTGAAAATTGAAATAAGCTCGTGAGGGTGTTATAAAGATTTAATTATATAAAGGATAAGACTGGGTACCCTTTACTTGGTTCGCCGCCTTGTAAATGGCTGGCGTCTAAATATATATATGTGTGTATTGTGTAAATTTTAAATCTTATGTTGTCATTTTCAAGATATTTACATTTTGCACGATGCTCTAATAAAATTTGAAGATAGGCAAAAAACACAGCGCGGGAAAGCATTATTGATATATGACTTGAAATTATCTTAAAAATTTCAAATCATAACATGCCTATAGAAAATCAGCGATTCACTTAAAATATTGAGCCTTTTAAAATCATACAACTACTAGAATTGAAGGCCATTCTTTGTGTTAGAAATCGGGTTTCTCCCATTAAATGAAATTTTCGGTTGTGTTTGCAACTTAGTAGTGATTGTTTTACTAGTTAATATGCTTGACCAAATGATCTATTACAGTTAAGGGTAAATTGCATTTCTATTGGTTTAAATCTACTGCATAGCATATCAAAAACCATAAGAAACTAACTTAATATCAAAAACCATAGAAACTTTACATTCTTTAAAAAATAAAAATAAATAAAAAAATAAAAACTTGACATAACAAGAAAAATAAATTTTACAGATCTGATAATATTGCAAATTTGACAAGAAATTTTTGATCAGAAATTTGAGGCGATTTTGGAAGGTACATGTAGCAGTAGAGCAGAGTTTAACGAAGTAAAATACAGCATATCCATGTATGCATACATCAGTGGTTCTCAACCTTTTAACGTCCCCCCCAACAAAGGCTAACTTACGGTGGTGCCCCTCCCTCGCATTTTTCAGCATACATTCAGTTTTTAATCTTTTACAATGAACATTTAGTTGACTTTTCTACAAAATATTGCTATCAGTAAAAATTGAATGAACATTTTAGGCGAAAATGGTTATATTTTTGAGTAAAAATGAGAAAAGTGAGATGACTCTTTTGAAAACATGCATCACTACTTGCTCTTTGGTTTTTCTTTTGCCCCCCCCCCCTGCAAACGCTCTGCGCCCCCTTGGGGGTCGCGCCCCACATATTGAGAAACTCAGCCATACATAATTGTAATCAAGCCTAAATGAAGCTTTTTTTTTTACTACAGCCGTCTGTTTTCCTGATTAACTTAAACATTACTGGAGATTGGAGAGCCAATTTTTTTTATTTAATTATTTTTATACTCAAATTCGTAAGTAATAATTTGTATCACAGTTGAAACTAAAACAAATGCACTTTAGTAGAATATGGTGTTAACTTTCAACAACGCCATTAGTACGTTCACAAATTTAAAAAAAAATGTAGTATAAGTGTATATATACTACTAAAAGATCCTTACAGTAAAATCTAAATAAGGAATATAAATAATGGTCAAATGGATGCTAGAAAAAAACTTATAACAAAAATATTTCAAAGATTTAAAATCCAAATTCAAAAGAAAATGTTCTACGATATTAAGAAACTAATTACGTGATTTTTCAGTATAAATCTGATACAAAAATTTATGATATGAGGCTATCTGTCCCATGAGATATTTTCTGCTGACGGAGGTGTCTGGACAATTTCTTTTTCCTTACTTAATCTTTCAGAAAGTAATTAAATGTCATGTTTCCTCAGCATGTAAATTTATGATGGAAATAAAAGAAATTTATTTTAACTATTTCTTTTTCTTAACTGCCCATAAAATTATACTGTAAATGAATACACATATTTGTGGAAAGCTTTCGATGGCTGTAAATTATGGTTGATGCTTAGTAGTTTATGTAGGGATTTTTTTTCGTTTTTTAATGATGAGGTTTTGAAAAAAAATTCAAAAATTGTTTTATTGAAAGTCAATTTAAGTATATTTACACACACAAATGTATATTTATACATGATTATCTTCTGCAATGGAATCTAAAAAATTCCTTTACAAGTGATCAATGATTTATTCAACTTATGCCTACAAACTTTAAGTGCAAATAAGATAAACATTAAGAAGGAAAGTCTAAAATTTAAAAGCAAGTATATGTGAAATTGAGGAGTTACTGATTATATGGAGTGTTAAAATAATTACAACTAATTACACTCAAACATTGGAAAAAACCACATTTACAAAGCATACTGTATCCCCCCTCCCTCTCTAAACACAAGGAAAAAAGCTATCTATGTAAATTCGCATTCTAAGAGATCCAATATTTAAAAATGAAATTTTAAGCTATCATATTGATTTTCATCCCTGACGTTACATTTAAATTCTGTTCCTTTAACTATTGTTTTGTAATTTGATTAAAAGAAACGTATTGATGGCGTTTCATGTGTTTCTGCGAAACTGCATGTTTTCCTTACGCACTAAGAAATTAAGTGTTAGAGAGAAAAAAATAAAACAAAAGATCAGAAGAAATAATTTCTTTTATTGTACTCTTAATTTTCGATTTACAATTATTTTAATATTCATTTATTTGGTACAATCGTAAGGTGAAGTTTTCATATTGGAATCTTTCCACAAAATTGTCAAAAAAAAAAAAAATATCAGAGAGAACTCTTCGAAATTTTCACTTTCATACAATGTTACTTATTTTATTTATTATAGCTGAAACACCTCGATAATCTTCGATCGTTTTCTTCCAAATCCAACATCTTTCCCTTCTTGCTCTATATGAATACAAGCTTTAACTCAACAATCTTTAGTAACAAGCGTAATTACATGCAGTTGCAGCTAAACACTTGCCTTACAAACTTCGTCCTATATTTTATGGTCATAGAGTTTGCAGGTTCAACACTATCGTCTATCTAAATATTTCGACGAGAAATAATCTTTCTTCGTTCGAAAATCTGAAAAATTAAGAATAAAAATTATAAGATTTAAAAAAAAAAAATTTTTGAGTAAGAGGAAATGTAAATTCACCGCAGTATTAGAAGTAACAAGAGATGTTTTTCTACTATACCTTAAAATGATGGGGAACTAGGTAATTTGCTGTAGCTTAAAATTAAGTTCTACCTCGTTATGCATTTAAAAAGTTATAAAGTCTTGATTTGTATAACTGCAAAAACTGCAAAACGTCTTTCAGTAGCCTAAAGAGCGTTTTTAACACATGAAAACGTTTAATGGGTTTATCATCAAAATCTGTTTTATTTTGCCTGTTCTGCTAGTTTAAGAATAGCGAGATTCTTTCGATATTATTTATTGTTAGGGTCAGAATACAAAAAAGTCTGTGCTTAAAGTTCTGCAGATAGTGAAAACGGGAGGTTATTTGGGGTTCCACTAGCAGCTTGTTCATAAACCGGGAATGTTGCGAACTAGACAAAATTTAATTTCTCAACTCCTCATGATGTTACCTTTATAATACACTGAAGCACTGTTTATACGTTTCTCGTTTATACGATTTTATCGTTTATACGTTTTTCTGAATGGTCCTGGCGAAATTCATTGGATTTTATGGTTGATTTCTATTGATTAATGATTTCTATTATACGTTTTCTTGAAAACGAAAACTTCATTTATACTTTTTTTTATTAACAGTTGGAGAGGAGAGAAAATGTGTGATGTATGTTTTCCACAAGCTTTGACAGGTTTTAATTTTATGAAAAAATACTTCATTTCGGGTAATTTAAATGATTATGTTAAACAGACACTTTTAACTAGGTACGATGAACTTTCTCTGTGCATTCCCAAACAGCCATAACACCGAAAATTAAAAAATATTTTGTACATGCGGAATGAATATGAATACAAGTACCAGCTGTACATTAATTTCAGAATAAAACTTTTGGAATTTCATAAGTATTATTGTATTTTGTTTTCATGTAGTAATATAAGTTGCAGTATTTTATTTTAAATCTGATTTTTTACTGTTGATTACGAAAATGTACGTACTTTAGAGAATTTCGTTTATACGTTTTCCCCCTAGTCCCTTGAAAAATAGAAACGGTTCTTCAATGTACATGTTATTACCTTCTCGTCATTATTACTTTTTTTACCAACCCTTTAAAACGCTGAACTAGGACAATTAAATATTTTAACGCTTAAATGCACGAACTTTAAAGACGTTTGCTGCCGATCACTCGATAGCCACGAGTGTAAGCTAAATTTATTATAGCAGTTTTGTGGATAACTAATTATATATTTTTTCAAAAACACGTAGTTTAGAAGACATATGTGAAAATATATTTTATCAATCACAGTATGAATAATTTTATATAAATAACTATAATTTATAGGTGAAACTAACGTAAGAAAATTAGCTTCGGATCCGGCCGTGAACGAGTTTTAAAATACGATGCAGATATGCATCGCTATGCATTTAAGGATTAACATGTGTTCCAATGCCCACATTACTGCAAGATGAACACCAATGTATTTTTCTTTTAATAGTTGAAAATGTTTTGTTATTGCTAAAGATTGAAAGACCAAATGAAGATCTAAGTTTCAAGTCAAAACGTTCGAAATTGAAAAGTGTTTTGATTCATCCGTTTTAAGGCAATTACTCCAATTATTCAAAAACATTTTACATTTAAATGTCATTGTATATCCAAAATATTGATCTACTGTTTTATAGATAATCTTGGTTATCTTATGCTGTAAATTTTGTGAGAAACAGACGACTAAATACAAATTATTTGGGAATAACTGCAGCATGGAACGGGAACATCCATTAAAGTCGTTTTGTCAGAAGAAATTTTTGTTATGAAAGTATATACTTCAAAGAAACTGAGGCTTCAAGTTTCTGTTAATGTTGTCAGAATTCAGGAAATTAAATCTCTCAACTCTACTTACAAATGGGTAAAGAAGGAAATTACGGATGATCTTGGTAAGGAAAAAGAAAACAATAACTTTTTCCGTAACCGGTCGAAATAGTTTCAATTGTTTCAACAATTATCGAAACCGTGCATCGAAATCATTGAGTATTGTGCGTGGGGAAAAAAAGGGAAGAAAAAAAAAAAACGGATTGAAGCTATTTGTTTAACAAACGATCTGATAAAGAGAGTTTTTGTTCTTCCAGCTGATGGTCATCGGAATCGAAGCTAGGGTCATCGGCCCACAAAGCTAAGAAATTGAAGATGTCTAAGATGGCTCCCACCCCTCCCTACATTTCATTTATGAACTACAGAGGTAGCTGTGAAGATTGATTATTTTGCTCACTAAAAGCGGTAGACATTTACAGAGCGTAATTCTTTTCAGAATCGCAGATTGAGCGATATTAAAAATATGATGGTCTTGGTAAGTTGTGAGTCTTTCTAAACTGTTGCTTTTTTAATTTTAGGTTAATTGTGAGCAAATATTTCATTAAGATATATTTTACGATAATTTGAGGAAAAAGGATCGTTTTCTTGATGGGTTATTTTCAGTTGAATGTATTATAGCGTTATTAGATTGTCGCATAAAAAAATCAGGCGTGTTTTGTATATGCATATTTTAAAAATCATGATTATACGCAAGTAAGAATTTAGATACGGACAACATTTCGGTTTCTATCAAATTTCGAATATTAATTTTTAATCTCCTTAAGTTAAATGCATTATTTACACAGGATTTAATCAATTTACAATTTCAGATTTGTAACATGCTTAATACTGCTCAACTTCACCATGCATGTGTCTGATAAAATGAAGATAGGTTTGAAAAACATTGATAACAGTCAAATTTCTTACATAAAATGCGTGATGTGTGTCTCGTTGTGTTCTGTTCAATGCGTGTTTCAATAATTTTTATGTATAAATGGGACTTTTTAAATAATAAAAAAAAAGAGTATTGCTCATTTAAATCACAGACTTTTACCAAAATAAAGAAAAATAAGATTTTTTTTTTCTTTTTTAGAATTTCCTAGCCATGATCTTTTACACAATTGTGTGATAAATAGATTAAACTTATATTAGAGCTGAACTGGAGTGACTAATATCAACGAACAAATAAGAAACTCAATCTCCATTTTCTTTCCGACTGTGAGCGGTGTAAGATTATCTGTCGTTCTTCAGGCCGTTCTTTAAAAATTAAATACTTTCTACTTTGATAGTGCTGTGATTGATATAAAAATCTCACCTGTTACATAAAGAATTGATGTAAATATGATGTAAAATTATTTAAGGGTGTATGAAATTATAATTCTTCATGCATATTATTTTTGTTGTGATAGATAGGCATGCCCTTATTAATTTGCATAGATACTTTGAATTCAATTTTTCTTCATTCCACTATCTCTCAGTACTCACATAAGATAAAATATAATTTTATCTTAAATGAATCAAATTCAGAAGAAATTCAGAAATTTAATATAGTTACTATTATAACACAAATTACTTTTAAACGCACTCTCTTTTATGTACAGGTAATATTTGTGACTGTTTAGTTCACAATTCGCAATATACATGTAGTTCGTAAAATAATTTACTTTTTGAACCATCCATAATATTTAGCAAAAATATCAGATACATAAAGTATTGTACTTTAGTCGCGATGAAATTTCTAAGTGCAATAAAACTTCCTAAATATGCACGCTTTAAATGCAACACCAAAGCCTTAGTGTTACATTTGGAAGATCAGGCAAAAAAGGCAGTAGCAATGGTTTACAAAGCTTAATTAAAAGCTTTGTAAACCATTGCTACTGCCTTTGCAATGCTTTACTGATTTTGCAAAGTTTAAGCAAAATTAAATGCTATTGAGAGGATAATCTAACTCTTTGCAGAACAGTTGCTACATAAAACAACATAGGTCAGTGTGTCAGAAATATATAGTTAAAGCAATCACATCTGATGAGGGCGTTTCAGGAGTTGCACAGAAATGTGTACAGAAATCAGTACTATCTTTGCATTGTTTTAATTTTGATGTAATCACCAACATAATTTCATTTAACAATATGTAAATATAATACAAAGTTATTTAAAGATGTATGAAATTATAATTATTCATATATAATACTTTCATATTGTTATTTAGGTATGTATGCATACTTACTCTGCAATATTTCTATAATCCTCTATCTGTAAATGCTGAAAATAAATATAAAGTACAATTTTGTTCTAAATAAATGTAGATAAATCCAGAAATTTAATGTAATTGCTTTTATAATTCATCTTACTTTTAAATTTTCCTTTATTTCATGTATAGTTACTATATGACGGTATTAAGAGTATTGCAAACGTTTTGGGTATAAAATTACCAAAATGTGTAGTAGAATAATTTGATTTTTGAAAAGTCCATGATAATCAGTTAGGGCATCGATTAGATAAGCTATCGTACTCCTCTTTCTTCGCCGAGTAATTTCTAAGTGCAATAAAACTTTTCTAAATCCCAAGACCTTAAAATGCAACGAAGACTTTGTGTTACATTTGGAAAAGCTATGAAAAAACGAGAGTGGCAATGGATTGGAAAGTAAAAAAATAAAACTTTATTTACACAATAATCTAACTCCTTGCGGATATTAGCTCCATCAAACAATTGACGAAACTCGTTATCATTGCTTCTCCTTGTTCTCACCGAGTTAAAACTAGCTTCCCATTTCACAGCGAGGCATCGCACAGCTTGGGTCTCATAAAAACCTCTCTGTTCTTGTGTATCATATTATAGTGCATAATGATGATGCCTAAGCAGGCATTACGCGCTGAATAATGGTACAGCCATTAACCTAATGAGGAGTCCGGAATTAAATATGCAAAAGCCCTGGCTCATTCCCCTGCTCCACCTATTACCGGCGATTACCGTCCTCCACTTGGCTTCGGCTATCCCGCTTTTTCACTCTTTTCTTTTTTCGTTTTTCAGGAACAGGAAAATAGACGTCAAGTCCTGGCTTTGAAAAGGAAACAAATGTTTTCTAGGGTCTGTTGGAATGGTGCGGGTATAATTTGATAATTGCTTCCAAGCTCGTTTCGCGGGAAATAAGCCGGCCGTTTTGTTGCTGAGCTCGTATACCATACCAGCCTGAATATATGATTGGGCACATTTTCGCACATCACTGAGTTCTGGTTTATGTATGAAGTCTCACTTCAAGCCTACAAAGATCACGTGTCAGGGTTAAAAATTAATTATACCAATAGAATTCGAGAGAGAGAACCAAATGATATTCGAGATTCTGAATGCGTTCGGAACTAAAATTTTTGTTTGTTTTCCTCCTTTCCCGCTTGTGATGAGTGATTATAAAGTTCATTAATAATGATGAGTATTCCGGTGGCAGTATTTTTGCGTTCTATAGTCTTGGGCTTTCGCTTTGTGCAGAGCTTCATATATCAAGTCGGTAATGTTCGCAGCTGCGAAAGGTTTTGTGCTGCACAGCACCGAAAGAAATCTTTTAGCAAAAGAGGAAAAATGCAGATACTTAATTTCGCAGCTACAGCTTAAATAAATTACCTGCTAAATAATTTCATGCAGAGTGAAAGATAAATGAAATTTTCACCGTGCATTTTTACTTCAATTATTCTAATACTACATCTGTTATTTTGAAAAATGGTTCTCTTTCGCTAGAAAAATGCCTTTTCAAAAGTGTTTTTAGTAACTGTTGATCTATAAAGTAACTCGTTATGCATAATTATTATATATTAGCCTTATTTTAAATAAATAAATATATACATGTATATATATATATGTGTGTGTGTGTGTGTGTGCGTGTGTATGCGTATTGCAAATAAATATAGAGAGAAATAACGTTATAAAAATAATATTAAAGTATTAAAAATTGAAACTATTAATTAGTTTCAAAAACACCAAAACTCTCTACTTTTAAAAATTGAAATGCACTAGTGTCCAAACTTAAAGTTAAAATTTCGGCGATTATCTGGAGGAAGACCGTATTCACCGTATGAGAAAGGTCTGCAGACCTCGAACCCCCCAGAGAGCAAGCACATAAGCTTAAATCAAGCTTGACATTTCTTTGAATTTGACGTATTAATACAAGCTTGACAATTCAATTCCTTTTAAGCTTGCAGCAAGTTTGGAGAAGTCATTTGAACTGTCAAGCTTGAATACAACTTGATTACTGCTTCATTTGGAAAGCCACATCCACATAACAAATAATTTATCATAAGTCATAAATGTACTTGACCATAGAAATAAAAAAAAAAAGTTTCTATATTTCCAAATATTGAAATTCTTCAAAATAAAATACAATTATACAGTACGGAACCTCTTATCCGGAAACCAGTTATCCAGAATAATTTTTCAATCGATTAAATTCCAATTTTTTTTCCGAAAGAAAAGCAAAAAAATGAGTTTTTTAAAAATATTTCTTATGTTTTTGTTTTTTTTTATTTTGAGAACTACAGCTAGAATTTATAATGTAAGCAATCTGGTAAGGTATCATTTATTTTTGTAGTGTGTGACTGTTTACAACAAGTTATATACCTACTACATCCTCTTTAAATGATTATTATCTATCTTGATCATATTAAGAGTTTTTTTATATTAATTTTCTAGTATATTAACTATTAATGTTTAATTCTAACCAAGAGAGTAACATTTATGATACCAATCAAATCAGTAGATGTCATGTTAATCCCCAACCAGTTATATAGAAAATTATATTATCCAGAATGCACCCGGTCTCAACCATTCCGGATAACAGGTTCTACACTACTACGAAATAGATTTCAAAATCAGTCGTTTGTCTCGATTTTGGGCAGTATTGCCCAACATGAGTGTCGCGATATTGAAAGTTTTAAAACGAGTGCTGCTTTTAAGTTTATATTGTGCTTATTTCCCTATTAGTAGAGTCTATAAATCACACATAACATTATTTTAATTTTGATTCAACCCATGGAAAAATAAAAGATGATCGGGCAATACTGATCAATCTCGCGAAACAACAACTGACAACCATAACAAGGGCTGGCCTCCCAACCCTTAGGTCCCGAGTTCTATCCCAGTCGCGGATACTTGATGGAAACACATTAAATTAACTGGAAATTTCAGCATAGAGGGGAAAAGGCGTGGAAAAATAAAATTTTTGGGGCGAGTTCGCTGACGGGTATTTAATGACGTGTATTTAAGAATTTTTTTTTTCAGAAAAAAAATTTTAAGCTTGAAATTAAGCTTGCTATGTCAAGCTTAATGCAAGCTGGGCAAGTGTAAACTTGAACACTTGATTCAAGCTTGCACTAAGCTTACACGCTTGAAATTTTCAAGATTAATTCAAGTTTATTGACTTGATAAATCAAGTTTGCTGCAAGCTTGATGCAAGTTTGCTGTGCTGTCTGGGCCATAGAACACTCGTGGAATGCTCTAGGAAGGGCATTGCATGTCGACAACATAAAGACCTTTCACGTGTTAAAATTGTGTTTTTAGAAGACCGGGAATAACTGCCCGGAAATGTTGATCAATATTCTAATTAACAGAATGAGGGCTTAAAGTGAAACTTATTGATCAATGGTATCGTTAGCAGTATGACGGTTTCCAGTGAAACTTGTACGAGGTAGCCACACCTTTTGCTAGACAAAGCCGTAGATTTGCTACATCTTCTATTTTGACCAATGTTGCTCTCACTGGCATATAAGCCTGCATTGAACTCTTTATGAAAATATTTTTGTTACCATTTCTTGTCTTACAGAATGAGGTGATAACATACCAAAAACCAAATGCATTGGTCGAAAAGTCTCATATTTTTATGTTTGTAACCTTAATTTCTGGGTACCAGTGTGGTAGTCCATTTTATTTCATAGAGACCATACTAAGATTATACCCCTTTCAAATACTAATAAAATTATATTAAAGGAAAAAAAAAAACATGTACAGACATTCCGTGGCAACCTAGCTCTTCGGACCTATTTTCATGTGATTTTTTAATGGGGTTACACAACGACCGTGTATCCGTGCCCCCTATGCCTCATGATTTAATGAATTTACGCCTAAGAATCAAAACCGCATTCGCTACCATTGATCAAGACGTGTTAATGCGAGTGTGGGGAGGAAAGAATTTGATTTTAGACTTGATATCGGCCGCATCACGAAAGGTTCACCTATTGAACATTTGTGAAACAAGCCTTGTAACATTTCTTTATTCAATAAAGTCAGTTTTGTTGACGTATTTGGATTATATATTTTTTCAATAAGCCTTCCATACCCTGGAGGAATTGTGACACACTCTGTACATACATATTTAGGTCCAAGAGATCGCAATTGGTATATAGATCATACCTTTTTTTAGCTTTGATAGCTCTGATTTTTCTTGATACATAGTTAGTGTATAACATTTAAAGCCTGTGCCTCTATTTTTATTCTTGGATCTGGATTTTTAATGTTATTTGTGTTTTGTGCTTTCACTTGTTAATATATATATAACATATAAAAGTAAACATCCTCTCAAAATTCAAAATTTATATTTGCTTGCTTCAAAATTCTTCAGGGCGTAGTGACTTTCGTTTTAAACAAAGGTTTTGTATCAGGATCTAAATTTAATTCAAACGCAAGTAATATATCTCCCCTCTTTCCCACGGTCTTCTGTCTCTACAACTCGCAAGAATTTCCTTAGGCTAGCAGACCCGGTCAGTTTAACAACCAACAAATGCATCTTAATTTTGCATCTTAAAAATGCTGGTACCAGGGCTTAAAGTGAAGCTCGGAGCATAGATTCTTTGTGACTTCACTTGGCATGCAAAACTATGTGAAACCAAATAAAATTATGTCTTCTTAAACCCACAAGATCTCTCCCTTTACTTGGCGCGACTACGAGTACTAGCAGCGGGAGGCCGGGGCTATGTCAGAATCCTGAGCCGCCTCGCCTCTCCTGAACCTGATGACGTTATGATCCAACGCCTCGCCTCCTGCTCAAACACTGAAGGTGATCTACTCCGCCAAACCCTACAACGTTCGTCTTTTATGACATATATATGTATAGTCCTAGTTTATACTTTTTATTATAGTAGAGAGAGATTTGCTGAGTCAGATAAAATCTTTAATTGCAGATCGACACGGTGAATATTTAATCAATCTCTGTAATAAAATAGTCCTGGCCATTTCTCAGCGGGATTTTACTGTTTGTCGATAGATTTTTAATTATATTATTAATAAGCACAAGAAAATGTTGCCTAAGAAGGAGCTGAATATGCGTAAAATCATTCTTGACCAGTAAATAATATTTTTTCTCATCCTTCACCCATACTTGATATTAATTTTTTCCTCTGAAGAAAGTTACTGTTTAATATTTATTGTTGGCCTGTGCGAATATGATAACTAAAAAATTCAAACTCAAGCAAATTCTTCAAACTTTTAGGGATTTTACTTTTAAATTTGATACAAATCGTCGTTTAAAAAAAGTTATAAGTAAACGTGCCTACATCTCTCTTCTTCAATTTTCGTGCATTAAAAATACCCTTTGTTTCTTCTAAAAATTATTTTAAGCAAAAATTAATTATTTTTAAATTTTTACTGTGAACCTGTTTTCAATTGTGTGCCGAGAAATGTTAGACAATCAACTTACCTAAACTTTAATACTGGTTTTTTTTAAACATTTATCTAATGTTTTCGATACATCTGTCTTGGATTTAAAAATAGAAACATTTAGGCCATTTCTGCGTCCTTTGTTATTTTAAAATAACAATGCAAACGCGTGACCAGATGATTATCGATGTCGATTTGTAAGTTTAAACTATATCTAACGTATTATTTAATATGAAATTATTAAAATACTTACCGAAGAAATTCGAGTTTCTCCTAAGTGAATGAAGGGTAAATTTGATTTTATTTATTCATAAATTGACCTGCCTGCAGTAGTTATTAGTAAAAACGATGCATTGTTTTTCTTCTAAAATAAGGAAGTCAACTAAACAACTGCATACAATAGTTTTTGACCCTTGTGACTGTTATTTTAATGTAAAAAAAAAAAATACTGGATTGATTCCGGTAAGAACGTTTGCTCTTGTTAATGTTCTTGCGGGTAACGGGTGTTTAGCATTTCGTGCATTTATTCTTAGGACACCAATAATTGAACTCGAAATAAGCATTGTCATTGCTGGTTTCTATAAAGTTATATGCAGCGTTAACAAATTGAATTGCAAATAGCTGTGACACGGTTACCTTTGTTTCAAATGGACTTATTAATTTTAACAGAGTTACATAAAACTAGTTTAATTTAAAAAGATTTTATAGTGTGAGCGTCTGAGTACCATCTGTTAGTATTTAGATTGGTCATTCTTGGCCTTATTGTAACGGGTATTGGCAACTTTAATTTTTGCATGTGCATTCATTAAAATATTCGAGACGACGCTATTTTTTTTTTAATTTTCATTCGGGCACAAGTTACTTTTCTATAAAAAATGTACCATTATTTTTTATTAATTTGTCAGGTTCACAAATATGAACCGTTAGAAGGATTGAAATCATTACTTTCTTCGGATACGTCTTCATACCTTTGCCTTAAAAAATCTTAAAATCTAATGCTTTCTTTATTTTAACCCTTTCATTCCCAGGTTACAGATATTTTCAAAACCCTAGAGTCCCAAAGATGCGCCCGAAATTTCACCCCCCCCTTGAGAAATTTAGGCTTCTTTTAAGGACGATCAGTAACCAAGCGGTTCTCGCCTTTTCCATGTACACGTGAAATGCGAAGAATAATTCATTGTTAGGACTACCCTCCGGTAATTGAGAAGAGAGCAGAGAAGTAGGGAGATTATCGCTGGCACTGACGGATTGCTTTTGGTCGTATGAATAGAAGTTACCCTTCTCCCAACTCTGAAAAGATAAACCACTTATCATGTGTCAAAAAGGAGCCCTTAAAATTCCTCACGGGATGGCATTTTTTCTTAAGGCGTCTCGGGGCGATACGGCATCCACTTTATGCCGGGCGCCTAGAGCCATTACGGGATCTAAAGCGTTAAATGATATTTCCAAATATTCTACATTGAAAATTTTTCTGGCACTGTTGCAACAGGTTCGAAAATTTATATTCATATGTATAAAGGTGTGAAAAAATCTTTGCAGCAACAAAATGCGAAATTTAGCCGCTCAACGATTTTTCACAGCTTTCGAAAAGCAAGCGTCTCTTATTGTTTAAGCAGTTTGCTTCAAAAATTGTATGACTTTCCAGAACACACATAGTCAAAACTGATAGCTTCTATAACATTCCCTAAATCCAACATATGGCTTAATTTTAGTTAGGCTTCACATTTTTCGACTTGAGTTTTGAAAGCATTTCTGAAATCTTAAATCCCCTGGGTTTGATTATTGAAATCATAGTACAAACGTTTGGTAATTATAAGAAACTATGGTTAGATGTTTTCCAGCCGTAGAAAATTTTGACACAGTTTCCAACCTCCAACTTATTAAATTTTTATAGTAAAACAATATAATTTCAGATTTTAGCTTAGCATGAATCAATGAATTGGCGAATGAAATAAGAAATAATGCTTATATTGAATCTTTTAATAAAAAAATATAAGTGTACGCTCTTAAAAACTCCATATTTTTTTTATAATAAAGATATAAAATATTAAAACTAAAAAAAGTATAGGCTCTATCAAATAAGTGATAAATACATATAAATGAGCCTTTTTTCAAACTTTTTTCCGGGGAAGGCGGGGGTAGAAGGTTAAAATAAACTTAATTTTTTATTTCAAGAAGAAATCAAAAATAACCGATCACTATTATATCAGGAAAGTTTTCCGCCATATCTGCCTGAAAAACTAACTTCTAACTCTTTAGATAACTGTTTTTGAACTTTCGGTACCAAACCTGCACAGTGTCACATGATACAACAATAACTCTAAAACTGTACTCATAATTCGTTGATATTATGTAGCTGACTTTTTGCAACACAACTGGAAGTAAATGATGGTTCTAATCCTCTAGAGTGATAGTTCCATTTGAGACACCTTACACTTAATGATAACTATATTTTTTACAGATTTCACAACACAGTGTTATAAAGTAAGCCTCTTTCTTTCAAATGCCAATAATCGTTTGACAAAATATGAGCAAATACGCCAACGAGAACTGTGTGCTGACGATGTTTGCGGTGGCGGGAAACTTTCGTTACAACCTAATACTTACACAATTTCTTCAGTTCCAATAGTTACAGAGCAGAAGCAACATGTAATGACAGTAACAAAAAACATTCAAAAGAACTGTTATTTAAACGATTAAATTTTGTATAATAACACATATAAAATATACTTATCAAACTGTAGTACTTAGATATAAATTAGCTTGATAAGTATGATTCGTGTGTATTATTGTACAAAATTTTAAGTATGCTATAATAAAAAATACTTTAAAACTTTCCATATACGATACTAATCTAGCTGGAAAAAAAAGAAGAAAAAAGCGAGAAGGAGGAACTATTAAAATAGAGTCTTACGGAATTAGGCTCCAGTGTCCCTTTTCCCTTTAATAAGTTGGGGTAACCCCACCCTATGAAAAAACATAAATGCAGCATTCTTCCTGGAAACACGTAATATTCCATATGGAATGAATTTAATGCGGATTACTCTAGTTTTTGCTAATCAGTGAGTAATTCATGGCATTTATTTCAGCTACGACCTCATCCATTTTACACATGCCAACTCTACGGGGAATATCACTCAAGAGGAAGAGACAAGCTGTCAGCCATTAGAGAGGACTTAACATGACTAGCCTAACAACATCATAACGAGGTATCACGAACTTTTTCATTAGACAGGCACATTTTATGTTTTATGTGCATGTACTATGCATCATAACATGTACGTATAGGAACGTTTTAAGACATAAATAAAAATAGCCATTTTTTTTCTTTTGTTAATTAGCGATAGGTCGGTTATGTATGTGGCATAATTTTAATAATGCAGCGTTTTAAAAACAAATGAAAGTGCCACTAGTGTTATCACGTTGTCACTTTAAAAGAAATATTTTTAAAAAGCATTTTTACGACCCGTTTATGAGTAAAGGGTTAACTTAATTTAGCTCATTACTTTCATACGTAGCCATTAAAATGCACGTGACTTAGTAAAGGGCATATAATAACGACAAAAGGGAGACTTACTTTATTTTGTTTTTAATTAATGAAATATAGAAAGCGATACATAAATAGATAAAATAAAGTACATAATCTACAGTAATCGTAAGATCTTGTTCTGTAAAATAACAAACTTGTACATTGTACACACAAATACGTATTATATTTCCAAAGCACTAGATAAATAACATGATTTCACAAAGTGAGTAATAAAGAAAAATGACAATGCACTAGAAAAGTTATAATCTCTAATCGCGGGATCTAGGCCGAGGAGAGGTGTCATCCTTTAAGGTTTTTTAAGGGATTTAACTCGTATTTACGTATGAATTCGGAGAAAAGCACGGAAAACTCCGAACGGCTAGGTCGACAGACGCCACCTGGGTTTGAACCAGGCATTTTCTGTCTCCCAGTTAAGAGCACTATGCACTCAGACAATCGTCGGGAACGAATAGCTTCAAATATCACTTTTGAAAGTAAGATGAAATAAAAAAATGTGTTAAGATTTGTTTCTAAAATTGTGTTTAAAAATTTTATAGTCGGATGAACAATTCTAGCAATTAAAATTGCTGTAGTTAGATAAAAAAATATTTTTCCCTTGTTAACTAAACTATTAAATTTGAAGTTTGATAGAAAATGTATGCTTGTAAAAACTTTCTTTTCATATAATTGTAAGTGCTTGAAACAAAAATAAAATAATTAACAAAAATGAGTAAAAAACTGACTTTTACGGTTTCAGATGCCCGAATCATATTAAGTCTCACATATATTCTGATTTATAAATCATTTAGCTGCTAAATCTACTGTTACAGCATTTAACTATTCGATATCTTTAAGTTTATTTATATTATATATATTCATTTATAAGTATGCTTAATACTAGCTATAATTCCATAAGCAATATCAATTTCCATTATGAAGGAAAGGTATTTGATTTCAGTTTAAAGTTTTTCTTTTTTTCTTATATCTTCGTTTGCTTGTTTGTTATGAAAATTAAACTCATTTTGCACACATTCACATTGCTTAAAACAAAAAGGAATTCGGAAAGCAGATTTAAGACTGAGGTAAACATTTTTGATGAGCAACACCAATCAACACTAAAAAATGTTTTGCCTAACAGAAATTTTCTCTGCAATTATTTACTTAAATAGTAACTCCCTAAAAAATATATTCACATTACTATAGAAATTGAATGTATTTACATATAACTTCAATGCGGCGAAAAATTCTTTAAATAAGATTTCTTAAAAGTTTATATGAAAAACACACACATATACACACACACACACACGCGTTGCTAATTATTACAGCTGATACTTTACACGGCATCTAGCTGAATGTCGAGATTAATTACATCCGACAGCAACGTTCAAATACGAGGCGTATTCGGAAATTAAGTTCTGTTTCGAAGAAATGAAATCAAGCCAGTTTTATTTTCGCATGAAAGGGCGTGCTTTACACTTTTTTCTTGCATAATTTCCGTCAATGTTTGAACACTTGTCGCTGCACCAGCTTTTCTATACCTTCTTCAAAGAAACTTCTCGCCAATGACATCAACCACAACTAGTGACGAAAATTAGGGCGTGCAATTCAAAGCAAATGTAGAGGAATGCTCAGTAAAAGAGTTGTGTTGCTCCATGACAATGCCCGGCCTCATACTGCTGGTCACACTCAAAATGTGATTCGGCACTTTCGTTGGGAGCAGGTCAATAACCCGCCGTAAAGCCAATATTTGGGGATTCCGACTACCACTAGCTCCTGGACATGAAGCGCGAGCTATGCGACAAGCTCTGAATCCGACGATCAAATGGTATATGCTGTGCAATCGTTGTCATCATCATTGGCGGGAAGTTTGTATGAAGAAGGTATAGAAAAGCTCGTAATCCGCTTTTTGAGTGCTTGAATATCGGCGGAAACTATGTAAGAAAATAGTGTAAGGTATGCTCTTTAATGTAAAAATGAAATTGGCTTGAAAAAAAAAAATCCCAAAAGGAACTTACTGTCAGAATACACTTCGTACTTTATCGAAAACGCTAAAACAAGAATAAATCAAAAATTTACAGTGAACACATAGTGCAGTTCCATTTACACTAGGAATATATTTTAAGTGAAGATTCATTATTCCGTTTAAATATTTACGAAATGCCTTTTACTTTTGTGTAAACGCCTGTCAAAAAACACAGTGAAGAGTTAATATGTACACTATACGATTTACTTTGAAAACCTGGTAATTGGACCAAGATAAGTATTTAATAAGAACAATAAAAAATGGATGTTTAAAGGTTAAAGTAAGTAAGCAAAAAATTTAAATAGCATTCATATGCAAAAAAAATAGTACTGTACATACATTTCAGGTAATACAAAAGGGTTCGTCCTTCTTTAGCTGCAAAAGCTCCAGCTTTCAAAAAGCTCAGAAAGAAAGAAAGAACAGTAAACATAAAATTGCGAAAGAAAGGAGATATTGTCATTCGGAATTAAAACAAATTTATTATTTTAATCACTATGTCATTTTATCTCTCGCCCCCTTTATTGAAAATTGTTCGAAAATTTTGTCCCCCCAAAAAAGCGACATAATTTTACATATATTTAAATACTATTAGTTTACAACAGCTTTAATCTATTGTTACAATATTTCGTAAGCTGTAGAATATGCATCCCATGTTTTTGTTTATAAATAGGTTACAATCATAAAAACTTCAACATAGGTTTACCTGGCAAAATACATGAAAGATGAGAGATAAAATGACATAGTCAATTAATAATGTTGTAATATGGCAATAATGAAACTAAAAAATTAGGGGTGTTAAGGGGGGTCTCCTCCTGACGAGGCTCGAACAGCCGAGTTTTTTTTAAATTTTTATTTATACAATACCGGGTGAATGGCACATCCCAACTTCGAAATTCTTTCGATTCATTTGTCCCCATATATGAATTACTGAAAATAATTTCTTTTCGATGGCTCTTCCCTAGTAGCACAATTAGTCCAAAAGACGTTTTAAACACTTTTTTAACGTCAAAAAACGTGTCTCCAACGTAATTTGAACGTTTTTAGAACTATTTGTGCTACTTGGGTTATGATGAAAAACTTATTTTTATTTGTATACCAAACAATCTTCCAAACAGCACAGTCTGTTACAGACCGATCTGATTATTTTAAACACACTATTCCTTGCGTATTACTTTATGTACCCAACATTTAAAAAGTTTGGCCCTGATCATTTTGAATTTTTATTGATGAACTTGTTCTTTCATCAAATGTTAAAGAAATTCGAAAAAAAGTCAGACAGAATGGAGCTTGCTCATAAGAGAGATTACAGTAATACCTGAAAAAGTTTGAATTGTATGAAATTTAAGGATTCTATAATCTTTTACAAAGAATTATTCAATCACTACATAATTAAATATTTCTAACTACATGTTCTCAAGGCTTAAAGTTTTATTTTTTCAACCTTTACACCTGCATATGCTGCATCAAATGAGAACATTATCAGACATTATGATTTTAATCTATCCTTAAAATAATTTTTCTTGTTATAAAAAATAATCATTTCTTTCCATATAAAAAAGAAACTATTCAAGCGGTTCCCACAAAATCTCTCAGTTAGCTCGGGCCCTCTAATTACTCAACCCGTCTTAAAATTACTTCTTTTAGAGTCCCATAATTAAATTTCAACTACAGGAAAATTGATAAGCTTTCTGTCTGATAAAGCCTTGGAAAATAATAGATAAAAATTCTTTTTTTTTTCTTCATCCCCAAATAAAATACATCACTTTCAAATTACGGGAATAAATTAGAAATGTTCAAGTAAAGGGGAAAAAATACAGAATGACTTTGCCTGATTAAAGACCAAGCGGTGACACTTTTTACTTTTTTTCTTACTGCACTTTCCAGAGATAATGCTTGAATATATTTGCATAAAGAAATCGTAAAACTAAATGCGCTTTCTTTTATTTTAATTCTTTGTCACCCTTGAGAATTTTTAATAGCCAGCAAGCAATGCTCTCCAGTCTTTTTTGGTAATTTTTCTAAGATCATTCTTTTTTTTTTTTTCGTCATGGACTCGAGCTGTTAATCATTTTAGTTGAGGTAATTTCTAAAGGTTTAGCTAGGCTTTCAGGCATATTTGCTATCGAATTAATATACGTGCAAGAACGGCGTTGTGTTTGAGGAATAATATTTTAAATACCACTTTTTTATATCTTATATACACTGTTCGTAATGATAATGTATAAGTAAAGCTAAAGGATTTTTAATAGGTTTCTAAAGAACATTCTTTTTTTCGCGTGTCTACAAATGAAGAAAATTTTTGTTTTCCTTGTTTAACTATGGTAGTTTTTGGTATGATAGGTTTCCACTAAATCCCATATACAAGACTTCAATAATTTGAAAAACACCTAATCTGCATGCATGTCAAATATTTAGCATACAGAATTATATTTTCATTAAAATATCTGTTAGAGGTATTGTACATATTCAAGTTTTCTTAATTAATCTGATAAAGCAATGCTATAAACACGATTTTAATATACACTGGCCTCCAAAAGTTAAGATACAACCGATTTTCTGAGTCTAGTTTTCAAATGAATGAATATTAAAACAGCAAATATGTAGGAAATGTGCAGTAAACAGATATTTGTTGAATGTGACATAGAAATTTGCATAAAGCTAAGCGCCAAAAAGATTTACAATGAAAATTAATCTTGATTGAAATGTCCATTCTTGAAAAAACAATACACCACAGTTATATGTGGGGAAATGCCATAGAAACATAATAAAAAGGTGTTCCAAAAATAATATGTCCACCTCCAACCTTGAATGCATTGGCGGTATCGACTTTCCATGCTGTCAATTCAGTTGTTGGATACCGAAATGGGAAGTGAAGACAGACACGGGTGTAAGGCTTGTTCCAGCTTATCTAACGATTTTGGAAAAGGATTTAAAGCAGCAACTTGTGTGTGAAGATAGTCCTAAAGATTTTATATCAGATTCGGGTCTGGAGATTGAGCTGGTCATTCCATTAGCTCCAAACCATAACCTTCAAGATAGTCCTCAACCGTAACTCGGTAAGGTCGTGCATTCTCATCCATTAGAATGAAGCCATGGCCAATACCGGCTTGTGAGCGGACTCGGACATATCGATCAAGGATCCCATCCCGATATCTCACGCCAGTCAAAGTTTTTTTCCTGGAACACATGCAAGTTACTGTGACCACTGAGTAAGATCCCTAGGAAATTCATTATTCCACCTCCTCTGAAACTGTGTCTTTCAACAGTGTTGAGTCGATGGAATCTGGTGCGTTGTTCCTCCAGATCAACAGACGCCTAGAATCACTCTCCAGTGTGAAATCTGGACTCGTCTATGAAGAATTCAGAAGCGCATCGCTTCTGGTCCAGGAAACGTTTTCCTCTTGCCCAACATAAACGGACTTTTCTCTGTCTTCCGTTGAGAGGGAAACACAAAACTAGTCGCCTTGCGTAGAGACCTGCATTCAGAATGCGTCTTCGCACAGTACTAGTGGAGATTCTTCTCCCTGAAGCTAAAAAGTGGTCTACAACAAGCTGCGGTACAACACTGCTTCTTTTCCTTCAAGCCGCAAGAGCTATAAAATGGTCTTTTGCTGTTTGTAGCACGTAGTCGGCCTACAAAATCTCTTATGGGCACCGAATCTTTGGATTATATTGATCCTAGAGTCGTTGGACCACACTGCCAGACATATTGAGACACATAGCAGCGCCAGCCTGTGAAAACCATATTTCCATTTATCTGACAGCCCACCACCTTAATGAATCGGACAAATGACCTCTCCTAGACATTGCTGGACTCTATTGTCTATTGTGAATGAACTGCCTACAACAGCTGTAGATCAACAAAAGTTATACAAGTACCTATTCTTTTCTATAAAATAAAATCGGTAGCTTAAGTTCTTGCATATTGCAAGTTTCTATAAAATTCGTTATTATCATTTATATAAATTATGAATTTTATTGTTACTGATACTTTTTGGGATGATCTTCGAAAAAGGTGTGGTACCTTTACTTTTGGAGGGCAGTGTATTATTAATAGTCATTTCATTTAGTTAATTTTAAATGTTAATAAATAAAAATAGTATAAAAATATTGTTCAATACAAAAATGATGCATAGTCAACAATATTCTTCAATATATATATAGAATTGTTATTGTCCTGATTCAATGCAATAATTTTTTGATCGACGGGGAATTCTTCAGTTAAAATACCGACACTAAACTTTTTGTTTGAATCAACAAAGCAGTTTGACTATGCTACCCGTATTGGCAAACCTTGCCCACATGGAAGACATGTAAGAAAGTTCACTTTACTAGAATTGTTTCTAAAAGTTCATTGCGGAGAGGTTTTTTTTTCCTACTTTTCTCGTTATTCTGGTGTAATTTGTGATTGATATTTTCCTTCTCAACGTAACTTAGAGGTGAGATATGAGTTTCCTTTATATGTTCTTAAACGTAATATTTTTAATATATGATTCATTGTTATGATGTGATATGAATACAACACAATATGATAAATATACCATAATTTAAATTACATTACAGATCTCGAATATTTAGGGTCCCTCTCTCATACTTCTCTAAAAATAAAATTGGCATGATATTAAGAATTTCTTTGTGTAAATTTTGTTCTTATGCATGATTATTCTCACACGTGTGAAGATATAGAGAGATAACAAGAAATTCCAGACAATATTCATGCAATAAGTTTTCTTTCATAAGCTGTGTCATAATCACATTACCCACAGTGGTTCACTCTAACTATAACCAAATTATTATTTTTATTATTAATTAATATTTTCGTTTACGTAAGTGCAGATAAAAAAATTCCACAAAGTCTCATTTTTGTGTAACAAAAAAATGGCATCTACCACTAATTTTTATAATTTTCACATCCCATCTAGCAATCCTGTCTGCTGTAACAGCTCTGCAAACCCCACCTTAACTACATACTCGCAGTATCCCATCACCAAAGTTAAGTGTGGTTGTGTGTTTTTAAATCACGTTTCATGTTGAAAATGGAAAGTTTTCAGCTTAAGATGGAAGGTTCGGTTATTGTTTGTTTTCAAATAGATTGATTAATAAAATTTCAAATCGAGCATGAGCCACCATAATGGTACCCATTTATTGAATCTACTTAATATAGTATAGAAGCTGTATTGCTCCACAACGGAAAATATTTATACTAGCTACTCATTCTGTTTCAATGAAAGAAAAATACGTTAAAATGGTGGTTATTCTAAATGCAGTTAAGTATAAACAATACAATTCGAAATTTTTTGAAGATTTTAAGGTCACTGCTTGAACTTTAAGAGTGAATTTTCTAAGAATCGTTAACTTCTTGTTTGTGGGATAGCACTTGTTACGTAAAATGATGGCTAAGCAGAGTTTATTTTCAACCTCAAACTAATAACGCTAAGTACACTTCTATTGTTGAACCAGAAAAAAATAATATTCTCCCTCCACTATCGATTAATCTAGGACAGATAAAATATTTTTGTGAAGGATGGTGAAAAATTTAAACATTTAAAAGGTCTTTTTTGCTTTTCCACAATTATGTAAAGCCAAATTTAAATAAGTTATGTATTGAACTTCCAAATAGGAAAATGATCTGTGACCTTCTTTTGAAGCAAATCTTGATCAAAATAATAACAGCTTGGATGGCGCTTGTTAACGTGGTAAAAGTATTTCGACGAAACAAGAAAGATAGAAGTTATAAAAGGTAGAAGAGAAGTCTCAACAGATATAGGGGTGTTGAATTACACAAAATATTCATTATTTTTACGTTCATATTCGAATATTTTCCCAAGAAAAATCTAGGAATAGTTAAAGACGAACAAAGGGACAGATTTCACTAAAATGTTAAGAATATAAAAACTCAATATGAAGGTCTACCAAGACCACCAATGATGGTGACTACAGCTGATTTCACAGTGCAAATAAAATAAATGCGGTAACATTTCTTCTATTTAATGGATATTTAATGATTTTATGTATTATTTGTATCTAACAAATGTATACCATCTCAATTACAGTAGCACTATATGATAAAATAATGAGTTTATAAATGAAAAAATATGTCTTTTAAATATGTTTTATAGTTTCTTCCAGTACAGTTAAGAGAAGAAAAAAAACCTATAAGTGTTCAAGTTTTATTACTATTATTTTTAAACTGTACTCAGCAAAATTAATTGTAAATGATTGATTTCATTTGTGTTAGGGCAACAAAAATATTTTTTTTGACTAGTGTAATTTAGAAAGAATTACACATTTACTTCGAACATTCTATATTTGTTTCAAACTTCGTAATTTTGAAATAAATATTACCAACTTGTTTTAAATTGAAAATTACTCACAATGCATTTTATGGAGTGCCGGTCAATATATTTTAAAATACTTCTCTAATTTCAGAATGAAGCAACATTTGTTTGAGGCAACGTTATTTCAATTACGATACATCTAATTGGATTTTAAAAATACAAAAAATTATTCAGCTGTATAAACGTTAAAATCGCAAACGTTTGGGAAAAAATTATGTTTTATTATGATACGTTGCTTCAAAAACCACTTTCGCCTTGACGAATTTTCAAAAACCGTACAACCCAATTATATTTAAACACTTTTTCAACTGTTGAGATTTGTATTAATAATAAGTAATGCTTATTATATTATTAACAAAGATTTATAAATATATGAACGATTGTATTGGATTGTTTTTGAAAAATCATTGTTTTGAAATATTTTAACTGAGATGACTTTTCTAGAATTAACGAAAATAGTTTCTAGTTCAGACTTTAGTTAAAGAGAAGTAATTTTCAGTTTCTTAGGTGATTAATCTGGATTTTATTCGCTAGTATTCCTACCTAAGTGTATAGCTATATGAGTGTAAGTGCGTAAGTTAAAAAAAAAAAAGTTTTTAAAAGTAAATCTGATACGTTATTGTGACTAAAAGGAAAACTTTGAAACTTTGTATTTCTCTATAGATCTGCTGTTATTGCTCGGTGGATTTGAGGAAAAACTACTGCTTCATGAAAACGTAGAGAATGCTCCGCAGGATCATTTCGTCGCAAGATATAATAAATTTCTTCTTTGGAAGATTTTTCCAAACATGCCTCTGGAATGGCCAGATTTTATGGCCGCAGTAACGACCCCATTTAATGACATGTGTATCATTAGAGAAAAACAATAAAATCTAAGTGGATTTAATCCAGCATTTATTACGATCTCCCAAATACCCCATGAAAAGGGTTTGAAAATGCAACAAACCTATGTTGAATATGATTTCAATTCGTAAAACCCTTTAGTTTGCGGTTATATAAAAATATTTGCTTTTGCAAAAAGTTGTTGAAGGTGTTCTCAATTTAATTTCAGAAAAATTGATATTTTATAGTTAACTTCTGGAAATTATATTTTCTCTTAAGGTTTACATGCTGGATTGGGTTGCAGGAAACCCAGCTTTCCACAGTAAATATATGTATATATATATATATATATATATATATATATATATATATATAGATATATATATATATATATATATATATACATACATACAAAGTGTCCCCAAAACACTGAATTAGACAATTATTTCTTAAATACTGATGATAAACATATACAATGAATTAAAAAGTTACGTAAAAAAAATGGTAAATTGTTTTATGGTTGATTGAAACTTTCTGGAGATTAAATCCAAATGAATAAAAATTTAATCTTTATATACGTTACCCCGTTCACGAAAATCCCCATTTAGTAAAATATGTCTCATACATAATTAGGTGAAGTTAAAATCTTCAGCCTTTCATTCCAAAAAGGCTCGGACATATGGATATAAATATGTGCTGACTAAAAAACTTTTTATTGTCTCTCAAAGAGAAAAAATATCACCGAATAACAGTGTTTCAGTTGGAGTTCTTGGTGCCCAAATTATGAAAGAAAACAATGATTGCTTAAATATATTAAACTTTTTTCCATTATTGGTATTGCATATCCTCTCACGGACGTACTGAAAGATATATCTGAGCACAAGAATATCTTTCACGCTTTAAAAATACTTCAATCCCTTTATATGTTTAAGAAAAGTTTTTGGAATCTTTGTGCGAATAGTTGTGTCATATTTACGATTGAATAGTGAAGTTCCTTAAGAGAAAATTTACTTACCTCCCACCAACACTCCCACTATATATATCTTAAATAGATTAATGGTTTTGTATTCAATTTTTGACATTTCTAACATAATGGAAATTACTATTAAATCACAATAGCAACTGCAGAGTAGCATTTAAAATAAGATTTTTCTCTAGCATATGCTGACATTTTTTCATACTGTAGATTGCAGCAGAGGTATAGCCAGTGGAGTAAATATTAGTGCAACTCTCCCCCCCCACCTTCCGAAATATTTTCCAAGCTATTCCAGAACTATACGCATTTCATGATATAACTCTGCATAAATGCTTTAAATTCTCAAACGTAATTTGCAAAACTGTCTCATTCATTTCTTACAAGGAAAGATAAATACAAACTGGAAGGAATAGTAAAATTCTGTATGTTTAAATAAAATATGATAAAATAAAGTTAAATAAAACTAGAAGTAATGCTTCCAACTTACGATCATCAAACGGCAAGACCGGTGTACAACATTTTTAATCGCTTTTCGAAAAAGACCAATTTAATTAGAAATCCAAATGCATATATCTCGAACGTATTTTCTCTGAAGTATCCTCAATCTCATTTTCGCGAAAGTCCTGAAAAATTAAAAAGAAATATTTTTTTCTTTTTTCGAAAAGAAAAAAAAAAGATAAGAGGAAATGTGTTTACTCCGAAAGAGCCTGAAAATTAAAAGACACAATTAAACCACGATTTAGCTTCCCGGCAAAGGAAGAAAGAAAAAAAAAGTATATTGCAACGTGGAGCGAAATTTATACGGATATATAGATTACTGCTCAGATTATGCATAAAAAAAACTCTGAAAAATAAATGGGGTGATATTCTCCGCCCTCCATGTGCTCTGGGAAGCCGGCGAGGAAAAATTAGATGGAAAAGAGACGCAGGAATTGCAATTAGAGGGAAAACTTCAAGACGCTAAAAATTCATTACGCGCATAAAAAAAAGGAAGACCTCAGTCACAAGGGCGACTAAATAAAATATCATTTAATAATGAAAATGTGGTTATACGACACAAATATTCCTCGAGACACGCTAGAAAGCACAAGTTATTTAAATTTATTTTCTTCCCTCTGACACCAGAGAAGTGGGGGCAAGCACCATGTTTTTTTCTTCCTAACTGTTTACTCCAAGCTGGTAATGAGAGAACAATTATATAAGACGCGAAAACGGTGAAATGGGAAGTTTTTTTTTTTCTTTCTTTCTGTGTGTTTTTCGGCGTTTATTCTTTTTCGGAAAATAAAGAACGGGAGTCATTTTTCAGGCGAATAATTTCGTCATTTGAAATGGTATTTTAATTATTTTTTCCTCCCTTCCTTATGCGTATGGTCGCTTCCAACAGGTTTGCATTAAACATAAAAAATATAAACATTTATGTTGGTGTAAATATTCTTCTTGTTTTACATGCATTTAGTTTGTATTTATTCATTTAATTGAACAGATGGTAGGCAAATTATAAACTTAGTTTTACTTCCTATTTAATTTACATAATTTAAAAAGTATTAGTTTTTAGATATGTTTATAAACGGCTTTATATTTTTGAAAACTACTCATTCTTCTTAAATTTACTAATTTTGTAACACCTTTTGAAACTATTAGTAAAGCGGTAAAAATAAAAGATTAACAAAACGCAGTTAAATAAATTCGGAATTTCGAATTTAGTTTTGTAATTTAACGTACCTAAAAACAGCTCATTATACATGATCAGTATAAATTACGTAATTCTTCTGTACTTTGCATAAATAAACGTAACAGAATGTGTAAAATGGGGCCTAATGCATTCTGCATGTCCTATATCAATAACATAATTAAATGCAACTGAAAATACACTGTAATACATTGCATTCTTTGTAAATAAAAATTATTTACGCATTAATTTACTATTTGCATTCTGGTCTGATAAAATATAATGTGCCAGATTTATCATCCAGAAATTCTATATTGTAAAGCCACATAGATTTTAATTTAATGATTTGGAGTCAATCTTCTACAACTTTCTTTCAGTCAGTTGAATATCCAATATAAAAATTGCATTTGTAAAAAGTATACATAGATACTTTCACTAGAAAAAGATTTTAATTGTTTAATACTTTAAAATTTTTGATGCTGTAAATTACTTAGAACTATTAAGATGCCTATTTCAAATTGCCGTTAGAACAGAAACTTTCAATGGCCTGACTTGAGAAACATATACTTGCTTTATAGAAGTCGAATATGTTAATGCTGTTTGTAAATTAATATCTATTTGTAAGATTAACACTTTTGCACGAATTTCTACTTCAGCGTCATTCCATGCTAAGGGGGACAAAAAATAAAATTGTCAAACTTTATTTCGAATTTTATTAACATATAGACTTATTTGTGTACTACCTGAAGTTGTTTGGCAACACTGTAAATTTTACAGTGTTGCCGTAACCATGTCTTAACAGGGAACATGACTTAAAGTTTAGTACATATTTTAAATTAATTTTGACTAATAAAGCAAGTGATAAATGCTGTGTAACGGAAGCGACTGAATACTAATTTTTGAGCACAGTCTATTGAAATATCATTAAATAAATAAAAATATTTTTTTATTCTCTGAATAGTTGTCCATCATATTTATAAGTGCTGAATTTTAAACCTGAATAACAGAAAAGACATACATAAAATAATAAGTTTCAGTTTAACAGAAACCTTTTTGTCTGGGCAACGTAAGTGGCCGTGATATTTCATTTTTGCCTGTATATGTATTGACATTTAAAAATCCAAAAACATAGTAGATATAAAAGATTTGATCCATTATACCAAAATTTATTATAATATTTAGCCTCGAAGGTCATATAATCAGCACATCGCATGTTAAACAGTAAAAATGCTGTCTAAGTGTAACGTAAGTGACCGCAGAATGACTCTTCAGTATACCTTTCGTGCATTGTTTACAACTCAAAATGGAAGTAAACTATATTTAATTAAAAGAGTCACACAGCATTAAAAAAGTAAATAGTAGTATATTTACATTAATGAGCTTCAAAGAAACAGTCACCTTATTTTTCAACTCGCTGTTCCGCGAGGATCATTATAGCCTAGTGGCAGAGTTGAAGTTTCAGTAAAAAATCGAATCTTTAATCGATAATCAAATTAAAATTAGGCAACTAATCCCAACATACCTTGAACTTATTGAACGGGGCGTCGCTGTAAGTTTTGTTCTTTATCCGAGTCCTTTCCGCTATTAATGGTAGATTAAGGCCGATTTGTTTTTATCGTTCTTCTTTAATGATATTTACGCCGTAAAAGCGGATCGTTACGGTGACCGTAAAATCTGGCTGCATCGGAGGAAGCGTAGAAATGGTATGAGAAAGATTTCATTACGAACGTTGGCAGAGGTGAAATTTTTGTTCCTTTTCTTTTTCAGTAAGAGCAAATTTCGTGGCAACATGTGACGTTAAGTAGAGGAGTCAAAAGTAAGATTAATATAAGTTTAATGAATTAATTAAGTGGGAATCATAAATCGAGATTTTATTTTATGTTGATACTGTATTTTGAGGCATAAAATGTAATGAAGAAAAATAATATTGAAAATGTTTATGTCGTTACCTATTAGAACCATAATTCCATTGTCATTATGACGTCGTCGTGCTCAAGACGTTACCACGCATCAATATTGGACATAAATGTTTATCAGACATAGGACTGTTTACACACATATCTTATATATGCTGTAATAGGACATATTGGACATAGTCACTTAGGAATATTTAGGATACATTGCTTAGCTTTCCAAAGAACTTATAATGAGATTTTATTAACATCCTGAGCATATCTGAAGGACAAAAAAGACATGCAGATGTAGAACGTTAGAGGCAATATCCAGGCTTTTACAATGAGAATATCGAAAAATCTACACCTGTCTTTACATAATTTAATACAAATTTAATTACCTTAGTTGAATTTGGAGTAAATAATTGAATTAAAGTAATAAATTAATATATAATATACTAAAATTATTTGAAGAAGATGAGATTAAAAATCACGAATAGGGGTTATAGGGTTTAGGGTACATAATAGGGGCATTTAAAACATCAGTATTCTACATTGTTTAGGTAATGGATACATTTTCCTTTTTTAATAGAAGTGACTCAAAATGGTTCAATAAAATACTACTGAACAGAACTCGAATCAAGATTTTGAAGATGGAGTAAAAAATTGTGTGAGCTTTCACAAGCTAGGTGAAAAAACTATTCAGCTCACGGCAATATCTTAATATTTGGCAATTTCAATACTAACGGTAAATTGCAGTAGCAGGTTTCTCTAATTAACTTTTAAAAAATTGAATCAATAATAGAATGAGAATAAAAAAATAACTTCACTTTTCATATAAGCATTCTTCAGTTTCATACCTTAAAATACATTTTAGATTGATAGGAACACTCAGGTAATAAGATTAAAAATATTCTCAGCTAAACTTTTCGAATCGCTGCTATGTGGGCTAAACTCAGGCATCTGCCGAGTTTCCGTGAATTATTTCGAGTCCTAGTGCTACGCGACTTGCAAATTTTATGTGAAGAAATATTATTTCATGATCTGGCTTCATTCTTTTACATTAAGCACGAAATCATGGAGTAACGTTTTTCTCTTTAAAAGTTTTTGAAACCGAATGAGCTTTACGGTGAAAGGCTCATTTCCACAGTCCAATTTTATCACGTAGATACACATAAAGGTTTGTCGCGAATCAGGCAACATTGAATATTTTTTGTTAAAAGTAATATTTGTTATTGTGAGAAACTGATAAAATCACTTGAATTGAACCATATTATAATGCAATTTTCCACTTTTATTTCTAACACTAAAACATTGGAATATTCAGAACAACGCAATGGATTGCTTCGAATGTTGAACATGCTTTGCAGTTATCAGTAGATTTTCAATAAGAGTATATGCGATTGTTTTTCCTTAATTGTTGTAAATGCAAATTAAGTGCTCGGGATAGTTACAGCTTTAATAATAACTCACCTGGTAGTTTTACTGCAATTACAGTTTTGTGTTGCACCTGTTACACAAAAGTGGATCTTTATGGAGAAATATCATTTTACTGTTCGAATAATTTATTTCAGAAAGCTGTTTCATGCACTTTTTAAAATTTTCAATAAAATGAAAAGATTCGTCTATCTTTGATAATAACGCACTGTTTTTGTTCAACAAAACAGACTTCTAAAAAAAAACTACAAATTTTTCAATAAAAAAAAAAGAAAATTGGGAAGTGCCCTGTTTTAATGAAATGTAAAAACAGAAACGTTAAAATTATTAAACATAGGAAATAAAATGCTGGTAGGACACTCCTGGCATTTGCTTTCTTTCTTATGAATAAAAAAAAATTTGCATTTCCTCCCTAAGTTTACTCAGTTTGTATAGTTAGTCCTTCCAAGAACGGTAGAGTGTACCTGCAGGAAGAAGCTTTCTTGACATTTTTTAGGATGAAAGTTAAGAGCGTAAAACCACCAATGAAGCAATGGAATGTTTGACATTACCTTTCCATCCGTGGGTCTTAATAAATTCAAAATATTTTTAGGATGACCTTTTAATTTGGACACTGATCTTTGGGCAGAGCTTTAATGTTTCATCAAAATCAAATTTTTTTCGTAAAGCTCAAGATCTTCTCGCTGTTCTTTTTCTTTTGAAGGACGGACAAATATATATTTACATCTTAAAAAATTCAGACCAGTTTACTGTTGTTTGGATGTTATTGATAGAAAAACCCGATCAAACAAAAAATAAATATTTCTTTGATGGGGAGTAATGTGCAACAGTTCACAACGCTTGCTTATCAGGAAGGTTTATTAAAAAATTGTGCAACAGCACCTTAGATTTTGTGCAGAAACGAGAAGATGTTAGGATAAATAGTTAATTTCATCGTTATACTGAGCGTCTATTTATGCAAAAAGTTTTCGAAGTAAGACATGCAAAAAATGGGGAACCTCAAAAGAGTCTTCTTGATTACAAATGTTATTTATTCATTTGATTAGTCTACAATATTTCATTAAAAAATGCAAACAGTATAAATTTTTGAATTTTGCGCTGTGTACAAATAGAACTTTTCTGCATTTTGTTCTTATGCAAAAATCCAATTCTAATGCGAATTAACTCATGTCTGGTGCAATGATTTCTAAGAAAGTCTGACAGAAAAGTAAAACACAGTTTGCATTCAACTCAAAAAATAAGGCAGAAAAAATCCCCCCCCCCGTGAAAAATATGCAAATCCTGTTGGCACCAACGCTTATTTAACCCCCGGTCAGGGACGCTTGTTGGGTGGGGCAAGCGGTACAGACTTTAGAAGCTCCGTGAAATAAATAAAAAGAAACGATGGGTGTTTGAAAATTTGGTACGGTACATGAGTAATTAATACTCGAGGAAAATAGCTTGACTCAGCTTACCCTTAGATATCTAAAGAGGTTTCTCTCGTCGCCAAGCCCATGAATCTTGAAGTTCTTAAGGTGTTTTCAACTGTGCTTGGCCTTTCACCCTTTAGGAAGCAAGTTTTTTTGTTTCTTCGTAATACACGAGAATGCAGTTTTAGAAAAACGTAGGTGTGGCGGAATACTGTAAGTACCAGTGCCTTATATAAATGACTGTTTTTTGCTCTATTACATATTGCAACTGTTGTTTAGCTCTGATATCATCGAATTTTTTATTTTGTGATTTCGCTTTCATATTGTACTCACTTGCATACTGCGAGTATTGAAATGCTGTGAATATTCGTGCTTTATATAATCGCTGTTTTAAAGTGTTTGCCATATTATAATCATTATTTGAATACACAGATATGATAGAATATTTTAAATTTGAGCATTCGCTTTTAAATTGTACTCTTCAACAGGAATCTGTACCATTGTTTTGAATAAATGTCTATTTTAAAGGCTATTATGCACAGCAATTATTATTTTGCTATACAGATAACGTAGTACAATTTTAATTTGAGAGTTCACTTTGAAATTGTAAGCGTTTACGCTTACATGAATATGAATTGTCATGGAATTCAATCAAACTAGTATTTAACTACATTAAGTGCCAAATCAAGAACTAAAGGTACGATTCCAGTTAATTTAGTATGTAGAATAAACGATTAAGGTAGTAAAAGTAACGGATATCCCACATTCTGCATCTGCCTATCAGGAAAGAAGTTACAAAAATAGTAATATATTTATTTCAATTAAAAAGGAGAGTACTTACTTTATTGGCACCTGGTTCCAGCAATATTTCCCCAACTATAATTGGATAATGTTATGCGCTGAATAAATTTAATTTTACTGGAGTTTTTCCATGCATGCGTGGATATGAGCAGCTCCCCTTGAAACGGCCTCAAACAGGAAACTTCCTCGGTTCTGTATTTTTCGAACATATGGACGCACATCGTACGTTTTACAGAGGGATCATATGTATTTATGTGAGTGGAGTGAAAAATAGGAAACCTTTGTAATCGAAACCTGGAAATTGTCAATAAATAGTTGTAGTTCAGCTCTTTTGAGCATATTTGGAAAATGTTATTATTTTTATCTTCAGTATGCTCTTGATCATTTTTGAAAGCATTTTGCGATTATATTTGGATGCTTCCTAGCAATTTATATGCATAAAATAAATTCGGGTAGAGTTTATATGCAGTAAATAAATTTATAAATAAAATTTAAAAATCAGTGTATTCTGTTCCCAAATCATTTAATACTTTCAGTTTACACATATGGATTAAAATTTGAGATTTTTTTTTTGTAATTTTTAAGTTACTCTAGTTTCCTTTTTATTATATGCATTATGTAATGTATTTCCTCAAATCTGCTTTTAGCGTACCCACAATAACCCCCAATTTTATTACATTAATAAAAATTGTGGAAAAAAAATACACGAAAATTGGAAAACATTGCAGATATTTCAAAAGCTGGGTTTAGTTAGCAGGTGAAAAAATATTATATGAATATATATACATATATATATATATATATATATATATGTATGCGTGTGTGTGTGTGTGTGTGTGTGTGTGTGTGTGTGTGTGTTTACATAGAGTCTAAGAGATCCTCTTCCATCCTTGTATACATCAAAGAAGAAATATTTGAAATAATGTAATTGATTTCCTAATTTTGTTGATCAATCTTCATTAAAACATACATTTGTTGTCCAATTTAGAGTGTACATTTAATAGTTGATGTAACATTCTGTTTTGAGTATTAGTTCCTCGAGAGTGATATTTTACACGCTCTAGATGAGTGTGAAAAAAATCTCCTTTTGGAGCTTGAAAATAAAAGTATTAGATAAAAGAGAGGACCTAATGATGGTAAAATATCAAAATTTTGATCACATGAATACCTTAATCATAGCACATGGAAAACTTAAATTAAAACTTAATAGTCTGCTATGAAGTGCTGGATATATTATTAATAATGAAGAAAATTCAGAAACCTACTAGAGTGTTGTGGTAATGCAACCGTGTACAAAAAAGAGAAAAGACACAAATTTTTATCCAGGTAAGAGTGATATTTTGGAGCTACAGACCTTGTACTCAGGATAGAAAGTTGTTGCACGAAATTCTCCCAGGAATGATAGCCCCCTTATCCGCTATAAACGGTAGATTAAGGCCGATTTGCTTTTTATCGTCCCCTTTTAATGATATTTCGGTCCTAAATTGGATCGTAACCGTAATCATAAAATCTGGCACTGTTCGAAAAATAGTTTTGGGAATAGTATGTGTAAAAATTCATTACGTTCCAATGCGAGGCATATTAGAGGCTCCTTTTGTGATTCCGAAGTAAGCCATAAGGAGAAAAATGCTCTCAGGAAGTGGTCAATTCGAGAGAAAAAAGTGAGTTCATTTCTGGTGATAAGCAGGTTTAATTTGGGCGTGCATGTCACTTGTAGGGTATAAACTTGTTATAGGTAAGCGTGATATGCCTTCGAAATTTCGTTATTAGCAATATTAAGTGTTTATGTATAAGAGTAATTCATACACTTGCGTTATTCTTAGCAGAAGATTTATGAATGCTTCGGGTAATGTCGATTTCGGTTCAGAGCATTTAAGAATAAGTTATGGATGGACTATTTAGAATGGTATTATTGCTATAAAAAGTTATTTTTGGAACTATATTGACTCAAGAGTTATTAATTTAAACCTAGTGAAGTTCATTTCAAAACAATTTCATGTAATGAAGAAGTTATGCAAACGGTAAAGAAATCTGCTAAAGTACTATTGTAAATATTTTATTAGAAAATCATGCACTTTACATGTACGACAAATTTTTGAAAGTGAAATATTATTTATTGTATCCATAAAAATCAATAAATTCTGCTGGGAATTATTTATTTTATACCTGAAAATAATTAAAAAAGCGACTTATTAGTATAAAAAAATATAATTACGTATGCGTACATTTTTATTCCTTTGTTAAATCGTGTTTATAGTGAAACAGAATCTGTACAACTGTGGGACTCTTAAATGTGGGTGTAACATTCACGTTATAATAGCGGCAATTTTTTAGATTCGTTCAGTTTCAGAAATGCGTGCGCATAACATATACAAGGGGCTCTACAGTTCATTTGCTGTCGGTGTTTCAAAGAGTATTTCCGTTATCCACTTTTCAGATTTGTAAAGGAATATAAGAGATTCTTTTTATTCGGGCTCACGTGGTTACAAATACAGTGTTAAAGGACAAATAACTGTTCGTTGGTTTTTCATGGGTCGTCGAGGTTGTTTGAAATTTATATTTCGAAAAAAAATAAATAATCACTGTACGAACAGCGAAAACTCGGTGCAGATGGAGGAGTGTTCAAGTGCTTACAAGCTGAAGTGGCAACTCCCGTAAATGATGAGAAAACAATTCGAATTATAAAAAAAATAGAAATAAAAGCTACACTACGCTTGAAAGATATTAGAATTTTGACTCAAAGATGCAAATCATTATTTTATTCTTTTTTTCTAATGGCCAGCCTCTGCCGTGAAGGCTTCGGCCACAACAAGCCGGAATTTTTGGTCACTTTAGTATGGGGGCACCTAGTAGGTGGACCAAAGTCGCCCACTATGAAGGGACGGACACATTGACAACCACGCCTAGTCGGGGATCGAACCCCGGCCGCCGGAATTGAGCCCGAAACCGGAGTACGGTGCTTTACCCACCGTACGACTCGGTTGTCTACAAATCATTATTGTATGCCGAAAAGTGTTATTAAAAACAGGCAAAATAAATTGTTTTTCTCACACATTTTCTACCGTTTATTAGATATGCATCTCAGAATTTTGTTAGAAAAAACTTGTAAATATTTGAATATTAAAAAAAAACGAGTAAAAATGAGGTATATGTATTCAAATTAACTGCAATTCGATTTTTAAGGCAGGAGGATTCGTCTTATTATTTTGTTTTATAGGTCCAAGTCTAGAACTCTGGGTTTACGTATGTTCTTCAAAAGCATTTCGGGTATGAGCAGTAGCGGAACTTATTTAACTTAAGGTTTCCAAAATAAATTTCGAAAATTAAATATAGATACACGACGCACCTTACAAATTAAAACAGATGTGCGTTTCCTGCAGTTAAAGGAAAACAATGCATGCAACTGAAAGAAAACAAGTAATATTTGCTCTTACATTTCGTCACCAAGGTAAGTTTTAGCAAAGGTGTTTTCTTGATTAATTTTATTTCGTTTTTCTCAAAGAATGATATTAAAAATGTAATTGCTTTAGCTCGTAAACACTTATTTTATTCTCTTAATTATTTACACTAGTTTGTAAAACATTTTGTTGTGAAAACTAATAAAAATAAAGAAATGATAAGTGAATGAAAAAAATGGATTATCTAACCGAGCATAACAAACTAAGGGAGAATCCCGAAAAGATAACCTTATAATATGGTCCATGAGCACACTGAAAATGAGCAAATAGTGATATCAGCAGCGCCCTACTTCTCCCGCAACTCTCTCCGCTTCTTTCTCAGAGAGCGGCTCAGAAGGCCATTTTTTCCAGTCGCACCTGCGAGCTAGGAAATACTGAGCTGTAGTAACGTACAATGCAGCGCGTTAGCTATAATAAGCGTTTTCAATAATAGTTGCGAGGGGGGGGGATTAATAAAACTCACGTTTTAAATTTAAAAAAAATCTAGAAGTATGCTTAATATTTTTTAAAAATTTAATTTGTTAATTTTTTATTTCTTCCTCTGGGGATTCACGTACTCATGTGCTGAAATAGCGGAGGAGCCGCCACTGGGTATGAGTGGTCCAAGGTCACTCCTTTTTACGGATTTATGCCAGTGGTGTTAGCATTCAGTATAATTTCTGCGTCACAAATTACGGTTTGTAGCTCTTTACAGTTGAAATGCTCGTTTCAAGGGAGTTTTCTCAAGACAGCTTTCACCATTCTTACTAGGCGTTCACAGAAGACTCTCCACCACGATGTAAAGGGAAGGTTGCACGTGCAATGAACCCTGCGCGAATCTGCTTGAAACCCCTTTTTTCCCTAATCTACAGAATTTAGTTTTGTGTAAACTCAAACTATTTGTTCTGTTATTGTGTTCTGTTAACTATTGGTTCAAACTATATTGGTTCTGTTTTCATAACATGTGGTCATCCTCTTCGAGTAATGAAGGGTCTTACAGGAAGTTTGCAGGAAGATTTTAGTTCTCAAGAGACGTTTTTAACTCCAAGTGGCTCCCTCTGATTGCAAAAGTCTACGATACAATCCAAAATTTCTATCTGTCTTTCCGATCTACAACAATGTCAAGAACTCCAACATCTTGAATTCTATCTTCTGGTTTGTTCGTGCTTTAAGGAAAAGCTGCACGAGAGCTATCTGCCTACGCGTGAATGCTGTGGACAGAAGACTTCTTAAAGGGTTCTACCGCGTATTCATGTTATAACTGAAGAAAATCGCCCCAAACTCCAGGCTGTTAGATCAACAGCCGTGCGAGATTTATCTTCTGGAAGTGGGGCTTACAACACTTCAGCCGCTTCTGACGAGAGTTTTTTGCATTGAACGCATCTTGTCATAATCTTCCCAATTGTTTTTCGTATTTAATTATTCAAAGATTCACCCTCAAGCTTGATACAAGAATTTGAATTCCTGCTTGATTCCTGATACATGTATTTATGCATTTCGTCAATTACACTATTTCATGCTATGGCATCTTGGTAGAATTATGGGTGTTTGAATTTTTCTGAATCTTTTCCCATCGAAATTCTGGCACGAGCTGTAACTATACAGTGGCTAACAGTCTTGGCTAACAGTACTTGGCTAGTACAGTCTTGGCTAACCCGAGCAATGCGTTCCAAGTCCCCTCGTGTAAGTGAATATTTCGCGTTGTGAAATAAGGTATATGCAGGACTTTTGAAACACATACATCCCTACTAGCAATTTTGCTCGGGCCGTCATCGGCTTGTTGCGTGGCCGGAGGTAGCCCGAGCAAAATTGCTAGTAGGGTAGTTGCTTTAGACACTTATAAACACCCCTTAAACCATTGCCTAAATATATATTACTATTTACCACATTATAAATAATTCCAGATTCCGACTGGCACCAATTGTGGGCTTCTGCCTTCAGTGATGCTACGAGATATGAAATACTGTTCGCTGACTAGCTCTCTTCTTCAGTAGCAAATCAGGAAGACTGTGATAAATCTTGCCCTGCGGGCGAGGAATTCAAGTTAGCTCTTTACTCCTTGAAAAACTCGCGTAAGATCGACCGCGTTATAGCGCGAGTTTACTGTACCTTTCTCGTCAACAAAAGTTGAAAAGTTAGAAATTTACTTTTTTCTCTTTTAATGACCCAAAAATCAGAAGCAAGTTTCAATAAGCTACGTAATATGCAATGCAACAGGGATTTCAATTATATGCAAAAAATGCGCTCATTTTGGAGAAAATTATTTGTTTTAATTATATTCAAAACCGATTAAATACATATTTCTTCATGCACAAGAAAGTCTTATTTTATGCAAAGACTTACAATACCCTATACTGTGCTTTATCTCCATACCTGCAGTCTCCATTTGCATGAAAACTGATAGAATCGCCTGCGTAAGATTAGATGTCTTTAAATGAATATCATAACTTCACAATACTCACAAAGGAGCACTAATCATTAATAATTATTACTAAATTTAATTCTATTGTCAGACACTTCCGTTAGTCTAATGTCTTATTTATACCCAAAAGCAGACGCACAATTCTGACCATAAATCATTATTTTCATTTAAGGGTTCATAAATCATTCCAAACTGTACATAAATCATTTTCAACTTTTGTGCAGCGCTCTGAGTTTTATCAGATAATTACATGCCCCGTTCATCTACCTGGAATTGTTAAAAATTTAGAATGCGAACACAAGAAAGAAAAAAAAAATGTTTTTCTGGAAGATGTTTTTAGGAAACCTCAAGAGACCAATTTAAAAAGAAAAAAATATTTTTTGACATAAGCTGTGTTATTAAATTATTCTAAATTACGTCAAATGCATGTACAACGTTTTTGTACGTATTCGTTTTAGGAAGCATGCATGTAAATTCAGCGAACAATTTCTAAAATAGAATATATATCAGCTTAGTGTTAAGAAATTTTTATTCTAAAATTTTATAATAAAATAATTTTTATTCTAAACAAAATAGAATTGGAACGTTACACTTTTACATATAAATAATATTTAATTAATATAATTTATAAGGAAATATTAAATGATTTAAAATAAATGATAATATAACTATTTAACTCCTAGTCAGAGGATTATAATATTTCACGCTCTATATTTAAATTAAAATGGTAAGTGTGATTAATAAGAAATGATATATTAATATAACTATTTAATCGCTAGTCTCAGAGGACTAAATATTCCAAGTGTTATAGTTAAAATAGTAAGCATGATTTTAATTGTTTAGAAAATAAATAATTAAATGAAATAAATTAGCATACTTAGCATCTTATATAAATTTAATTATTTTCTCATAATATTAGTTTAAGTATTTTCGATTGTTTTATTTGAAGAATCACCTTACTTAATAAAGTTAATAATAACATTATTCCATTCTTAATGGAGAAAATTAAGCATTTTAATATGCTGGTACCTTTCCTCTGACTGAATAATAAAAACGGAAAAATGCAAATGTACGAAGGAGCTGCAAACTCAACTCATAGAAAGATTACTGAATAAAGGTTCTAGAACTTAAATCATATTTAATTATGATATTGGGAACTATTATACCTACAAAATGTATGCATGTGAGTCAAGCATGAGAACTTTCGTCAGCATTGTAGGAGTACACAGAATGGATGTAGTATGCTGCCAAAGTAAAGAAAGAGAAGCTATAATTTTTATGTATTGTTAAAACATTACAGGTTAGATAGTAACTAAGTAATACCATTTCATTCGCTTTAGTCGTAATTCTGTGATGCGCGAACGAATATTTACGCATATTGAAATAATTTTCGCAAAATCTCAAAATCTAATCAATATTTTTGAAAAATTGTAAGCCTAGAATTTAAGTTGAGTAACAACCTATCATATCACCAAATTTCGTTTCATTCCTTGCAATCTTTATTTCATGATGCTGGAACAAAATTTCAGCATTTTAAAACGATTTTCACAAAATCTCAAAATGTAATCAAAATATTTTAAAAATTCACCGCCTATAAATTAAGATTAGCAACTACCTATCATATCACCAAATTTCGTATCATTCGTATTAGTCGTTATTATGTGATGCGTGAAGAAATATAAACATACTTTGAGAGAATTTTCCCAAAATATCAAAATCTAATAAAAATATTTTAAAAATTGGACACCTATAGTTTATGTTGAGCAACCATCTGTCATGTGACCAAATTTCATACCATTCGCTTTAGTCGTTATTACGTAATGCGTGAACAAAGATTTACTCAGTTTTAAACAATTTCCGAAAATTCTCGAAATCTGATCGATTTTTTTTATTAGATGCTTATATTTTAAGGTGCGTGACCACCTATCATTTCACCAAATATTATTTTTTCACCTTTGCAGTTATTACGTGATGTGCGAGCACAAATTTACTCAGTTTGAAACGATTTACGCAAAATTTCAAAATTTAATCAAGATTTTTAAAAATTCGACACTTATCTTTTAAGTTGAATGACCCCCTATCATGATACCAAATTTCATTTCATCCGCTTCAGTCATTTTTACGTGACGTGCGAACATTAATTTACGCAGTTTAAAACGATTTTCTCAAATCTCAAAATCTAATGAAGATTTTTTTTTTTAATGGGGTAAATGTTTTAAGTTAATAACAAATTTCATTTCAATTACTTCAGTCGTTTATAAGTTATGCTTGAACACAAATTTACGCAATTTGAAAGGATTTTCGCAAAATCTCAAAATCCAATCAAGAGTTTTAAAAAATTCGACGCCTATGTTTTAAGTTGAGTGACCACCTATCATGACACCAAATTTCACATCATTCGCTTCCATCATTTTTACGAATTCATGTCGTGAAATCATGCATACGTCGTGATGCTTGAACAAAAAAAGCGTCACGGACAGAATGACAGACAGACAAACTGTTTTTTGAGGGTCGCACCGTATTCCCAGGTGCTTGAAACGGATAGGAATTTTTGAATTCCAAGAAATGTACAGACAAAAGTCTAATATTATATATACAGGGTGATTCGCGTCACAATCCACTTTTTCCCCAATTCACTTTTTCTCTATATGTATCTGATCGTGACGGTCACGCAAATCCAGTGCTTCTTTCCCATCCCAAAAGTGCCAAACGTGCCTAAAGAAGTTTTCACTTCAAAAATGAATAGCATTAAGTTTGTTTAAACCATGTGAATAGAGACGTGTTTTCACTCAGTTGAAATTGGATCAGGACTACAAAGCAGTTAAAAATACCAGAGTAACTTTCGTAGTTGTTATTAACCAAGAATTTTATCAGCAGCGTGGAATGGACTGTCAGAAATGCTAGATTATTCTTCTATACACGGTATGCACTGTTATTTACACGCACATTTTATTTGATTACGGTAGATGCCAATTGAATACATCTCATGGTGATAATTATAAAAACCAAATTGCATTATAATTTACTAGTATAAAGTAAAACAAAAATACAGATATCTATCTCAGAATCATAGCGATGTAGTGAATTTCAATGTAATCAATGACAGATACTTCTAGATTAAGAAAAATACTGATTATATTAAATACTACAGTATTAGTCCTCATGCTTCCATCATTTTTACCAAAGAGTATGCTTAACGGGTATAGAAATATGTGCTTTTATTTAAAGATAATTCGGACATAGCCATTATTATCTGTACCACTCTTCAATGAGTTGCTTCGTTGATAACAAAATCGTATTTACATACAAACAGTTGCGGAAAAAGCATTAAATAACATTTCTATAAATGTAAAATGCGTTGTGGTAAGTGTTAATGCATACAACTTTCAAGGAGTTAAGATAAATATGTATTAAATTTTTAAAACAATTATATTCATTTCAGTTATTTACGTCATTTATAAAAATTTCCATTTTTTAAGTTGGACTACCCATTAGCACTCATTTTGTAAAAATGCTATATTTTACACTTATAATTTTATAACACATCAAAACACACAGAAAGGTTTCTTTGAGTCTGTGAAAGGAATTTTTTCTTGACATTGACTTTCCATTCTTGATATTCTTGACATTGACTTGATTTTTCTTGACTTTCTCTTTTACATTGAACATGTAAAATTACTAAATAAGTAATTTTACATGTTCAATGCGGATCAGGGTGCGAACTGAACATTTTCTCCAGAGCGGGACATTTGAAAGAAAACATTCTCCAGGTGGAGTCATTTGAAAATAAGAAGAAGAAAAAAAGGAGGGAAGATGTAAATGCTCCACTCACATAATATATTAGTTATTATATGACAAGACTCTTAGGTATTATTTGACATGCCTGAGAAGTGACTTAAATTCACACAAAAGTCGACTGCCTATTTTCTATGCAAATATATTCTTGCCTTCGTCGATTCTACGTCTATCCTCAAATTCGGCTCGCGGTAGAACAGCACGTCTTCGTTCATTACAAAGTCTTTTTGAAACCTGACCCCAGTAACAGAATGAGAAGTTGCATCAGGCATGTGTGAAAAAAACCTCATCCCTATTTCAAGGGATGTTCGTAACTTGCTCCTTTGTCTAGTAAACAATGGAAGAATTTTTATTCTCAATACTTAACTTCGTTAAGTACCGTTGAACTTGTAGGGACAGAGACTAATTTTAACATTTCTCCTGCAGGGGATAAATAGTATCCCTGGCAGGGACCAATTAATATTTCTCTAGCCAGGGATGTTATATTCCTCAGCCGGGGACAATCCTCGGCATCCTCCCCGTCAATTCGCACCCTGATGAGGATACATAATGTTTGCCTTAAAGCATCTTGGTAGAAAGGTAATGGAATCAAATATTCATTAAACGTAAATTAGAAGAAATGGAACTAGTATTTATAAAATAAAAAAGTATATGAAAATTGCGTTATTTTTGTGTTTAGAAAGAGAAAAATATTCGCACAGTACAGAGTGGCAGTTATTGGCATATTTTTACTGTCCGACTATCAATATAAAAATACTAACGGAAATTACTATTTCACAAATAAATCAATGAAGAATGTATTTTGTAGAGAGTATTGTGAAGTGAAAGATTGTCCTTGAAATGATAAAATTAAAAATCAAGAAGTTTCCACAACTTTCTAAGAATACTTGCTTGTCCTACCCTTTAAATGTAAATATATTTAATTGAGCTAATTATTCTACATAGAGTTGCATAACGAGACTGAAAAACAGTTCAATTCACTAACTTTTTCTGTAAGTATCATGCTATTATATTAAAAAAGAAACATAATCAATACCAAATATTTCAATTATGCAGGTATTTTTCAAGAATTTTCCAAGCTCCAATTTAATTACTTACAATTAAATAATAAATGTCAAAGCAATTATACTTGTCTCGAATGAAATGGAAGATCACATGAAAAAAAAGTGAAGAACAATAAAATTAACACAGAAGTTTCATAACTTTATATTTATCGTTAAGTATCAATTTAAAACGCTGCATATTACTCAGACGTCAACATTTCTTCAGTGAAGTAGAAATTTTAAAAGTTTAACAATATTATCTACCCGCTAAAATGAATGTTAAAAGAGAAAATGACACGTGTTCCGGAAAAATAAGACTTTATTTTTTTTCTAAATATCAAAGCGAAAATTGCTATTTGCTGGTAATTAAATAATTGTTCATTTATGCTAGCATGCATTGCATCAGGAAAACGTGGATTACTTTTGCGCGTCACTTGATTTACAAGCTTTAATGTCGTTTTCTGTTTCATTAGTCATACTGTTGTGTCACAGGAGAGAGTTTTAATGATCTTTATTGAAAGAAAGCGTTAATTATTAATGCAGACAAATGAAACTAATTACTTGCTCTTCCGCTAACAAATACATTTCTTCAGAAAGGGGGGTCTGCGTTTTATGCTGTTCTTTCGTTTGTAAATTGTTAGCATTATTGAGTTCATTGTTAGATAAATAATTAGTCACCCTGGAAATTACAGCGCAAGTAATATAATGGGTTATTAAGGAGAAAAAACACATAGTGCGAGTATCGATTGTGTTATGCTGAACATGATGAATTTGTTTATAATTGGTGTAATTATATCGGATTGTCTGTTTTGTTTTGTCTGAGATGTCTTTAGAAAGTGCAGAACTTTTGGTGCGTTACTTAGCTCGGGGAGAGATGATGTTCCGAATTTATGCTTGAAGTTTTATAAGGCAATTTCAATTTTCTTTTTAGATATTTACTGAAAAAACAACTGTAGAAAAAAACCTGTAGAAATCAGTACTCTTTTTAGACACTTTTGTCAGTATTCAGCAAAAAATATTCAGTAAAATGAGGGATGGTACATAAAAAGCAATTTTTTTTCTGAATGCACGTATTTTAAAATCTATTTTTAGTAAGAAGAGATAGAAAAAAGAATTGTAAATTATAGATAGAAAGAAGAATTGTAACAGATGTATTGTTTTTTTAATAACAAAATGCAATTCAGTTAATTACAAATATTTTGAATACCAAGAGAATAAAATTACTGTAAATAGTATAAAACAAATAAAATTTGTCATCAGAATGCTTTTAAAGCAAGAATTATTACTTCTGAAGTGTAAAAAAATCTTGAGAAATTTATTGAGAATATTAAATATGTTGAGAAATTTTAGTGCGAATAATCAATTAATTTTTTGAAGCTGTTCAGCTTTAGAAATTGTTCGAGTTATTTAAAACAATTCTTAATTCTAACTCCTTAGTGATGGTCCAAGTCATAACTGCCAAAATAGTTAAACTTAAAATTGGAGAAATTTTGTTTTATTACAAAGGGATTTTTTTTTTTACAAAATCTTTCTGCTCATATTTTTAACTTACAGAGCAAAATAAAAAGCTTTCTACATGATTAAATTTGGGATCACTCAGAAAAGATAAAGAATTTAGTGCGTAAGATATTTCTGAATAAAATTTTTGCCTTAGAAAAGTAATAAGAATAATGTGATATTGAAGAATTTGAGGAAGATGTATCTCTTTCTTGAATTGTTAGGGTTTGAGAATTTTTAAGCATGAAGTCAAAGCTCATTGGTTATATCTTATCTATCTGCATGTATTTAAAAAATTGCTATGCTTAGCCACGTTCACATTAATAATGCTGATACATTATTATTTACAAATAGCTAATTAATAATTTACTGTTCTATACTTTATCTGCTATTTAACAAATGCATTTTCACTCAAAATAAAAGGATTTTTAACATGAAATTGTATTTATGATGTGAAAAAAAATATAGTCAGTTCATAATAAGTTAAAAAAAAGAAAATTATATATTCAGTTTTGAAAATTGAAACAGATAGAGAACTAAATTTAAAAAATATGAATTTTTTTTATATTTATTTGTGTGCAATAATACGGATGTATCTCAATACAGCATATATCGAACAGTTTCATTTATAGGTAAAACGATAGTGTGAAAGAACTTGCATTATTGACATAGTCGTAAAATCAAGCATGTTTAACAATAAATTTTAAAAATGCAATTTTATTTAAATAAAAACAAAATAATTAATAATGATATATACGAGTTATATTGTTTAGTGTGTCCTTTCTATTTCAGCTGTTTAGTTGTAAGATATATTTCTAAGTGAAATAATAGTGTGAATAAAATAAAATAAAAAAATATACATCACATTTATATTATTTTATTTAATTAAGTTAAAAATGAAAAAAAATAATGACCGTCTTTGCAATGTTTTTCAACAAAAATATTAAATTTTGAGGGAACAAGCCCTTTTTCAAGTTGTTTTCATTTACATAATAAAATTGAATATTAAGAAAACATTTTTTCGGGGTAAAGAAAAAACGCAGAAGATGGACATCTGTTATGATCTAACTATTTATTATAAATATAAAATCAATACTGAAGAAAATAGTTACTGACTAATGTGTTTTTTTAATATAAATATGCGTTCTTATAGGTTGTAGTACTTAGCTAAAATAATCTTTTGTGTGTGTTTCAAGAAACTAATTTTTTATTACTTTTTCAAAGTATAAACAGAAACAGTGCTCATAAGACGACTGCAACATGATTTTGGAACCAAATATCATTTTCTTGGTGCTATCCGTGTTATTCCATCTCGAAACGAATACTGTATAAGCTGTGGATTTTGTGATGTAAGCTATTTAGTGAAGCAGTGACGAAACTAGATCTTTTAATGGCAGTGTGAAGTTAAAATCGCTTGTTCATTCCACAACAGTTTCTACCCAACGCTGAAAAATATGTGTTATTAGTATCTTTATTTAACATTCCGAAAATTATAAAACTAACTTATCATATTTGGCGGTACAAACTTCCCTTATAATTTCGTACTACATGAAAAAAAAATCACACACACACTCACAAAATATCTCAAGAAATTTCAGAGAAACGCTTTTTGTGATTTCAAATTCCTAAATTAGAATGATCTAACATTTTGGCTAGTCGCTCTCCAGATGTAGGATAGCAGAAGAAACATAGTATTTTTGAGGAATCATTTCACCAAAATACAGTGGCGGCCAAAATTGTGGACACTTTTGGCAACGATTTTTTCTTTTCTAAGTTCGTATACGTATAAAAAATGTTATGTTTCACAAAATTCAAATTCTTTTACATCATTTTAAAGATAATTTAATACTGATTTTAATACAAACACAAAGTTAAAATATTAGTAATATAAAAAAGGTTAAACGGCAATAATTATCTAGATGCATTAGTTATTGAAGATTGCAGTGAGTTATCAGCAGTTTGTAGGGTAGCCTTAAATTTTTATTACAGCTTCACATCGATGTTTTATTGAGCTGACGAGAGTTTTAAGCTCAGAAAAATAACAGTGATTGACCTGTAAAGTTAGGAATTACAATCCCCTTCATCACTGTATTTGTTTATCAGATTAAAGTAATTATAACTTCTATTCTATTGCACACATTTAAACTTTGTTTTGTGTATTGAAATCAGTATTAAATTATCTTGTGTAAAATGATATATTAGTTTGCCTTTTATGAAACGTAGCACTTCCTATAAGCATGCAATGTTAGAAAACCTAAACATTTCCAAAAGTGTCCACAATTTTGGCCACCACTGTAGGTTTTGATAAATTTTAGCTTTGAGAAATTCCTATCCCTACTTGCAATCGTAATGGAAAAGTATTGTTAAAAATAATTTTCAGAGCTATTCAGGAATTTAGTTAGAAATTCTATAACCATTCTCATGCATAATATTTGAGCTAATTTCTTATGCAGTAAGTATGATTAAAAAAAGTCAATGGAATCAACACATGGCACAGGTTCACACATTGCTCAGCATATCTCGACATTGGTACTTAGACAGTGTTTTCATGAAAACAGAAGCTCTTACTGAACGTGAAAAATATTAGGTAGATCTGCAGTACTTTAAAGGATGTTACCGTGTTTACAGATGTCAGGACTCATTATTATTTGCAGGATGTAATCTATTTCACGCACGTGGTAAATACTGTTTTTTTTTTTGGATTGATTTCTAAAATGCGATGGTGCACATACCCTGGTATTCTTCTTTCATATAGTAGCTTTCATCATTTTTCTGTCCTCGACAATTTTGGAAATCTAGACAACATTTTTAAAATGGCATGCAAAATAATTTATATTATTCACTCTCCCGTGTACTCAGTTACTAACAAATACTCCACAAAATGTCCACACACATTGATTTATTTTGTTGATAAATGAAAAAATATTGAATTAGTGAGGTTCTTTAAGGCTCGTTTTAAAAGAATAGTTGAGTAGTACTTCATAATAATTACTCCTTTGGGAATGAAAATATTTTCTCAAACAAGGTCTGGAGTCCGTTCGAATATTTAATTTTGGATTCATTTTCCTAAGTAGTTGATTGAGTAACTTGGACATTTCGATAAACAACGAAGATGTTGCACCCTAACATAATAATATTATCTATCATCTGAACCTGCCAAGGAAATTCCCGTTAATTGCTGGAAATATTGCTTGATGTTTACTTTGTATACATAGATTGTGTTCAATGAAATGCTGCTAGAAGTCATACTAAGACATGTTGTTTACTCTTAGTTCTTTACAATCGGACAGTTTCTGATTCCGGTTTCAGTATTACTACTTTTATCAGTTTAACCCTTTAACGCGCAGTGTTCCCGCTCTAGGAACACCAAACTCTGACGTTTTGACTGTTGCCAGACACGAAGAATAGATTTGATTTCTATAAAAATAGTTGCGGGTGACATAGCTCCACGAGAATCCTTTATTTTTTAGCACGTCATTTCCCGGAAAAAAGATGGTCACGATTATTTTTAACAGCACTGACATCTGACGGAAAATGGAAGAATGCGAGAACAGCTGGAGAGATTGCCTAATGCTGAAAAAGGGCAGCCGTTGCCATCGCTCGACTTAACTACCAGCAAGATGGCGGGCGATCGGAACGCGTGCCACAGATCTAGAGACCCTTTGTTGACGCACACAGTTGCCCTTTTCTCAGCATTGGGAAAGGGTTGCGCCTCAAAGGGTTAATCGTGTCAGTTTTTACAGTCTCTTTTTGTTTGTACGTTTCACTGACCCTGAAAAGCAAGTTGTTAATGTAAACAACATTTTCAAGTATAAGCACTAACGAAAAGTTTCCGTTACTATAGAGAGAGCTTTCGCTGAACTCGACGATTATTGCTTTTTTCCTTTACAACTTTCCCGGTAAGTCACGGTTCGGAAGAGAAAAATAACTGCAAATAATGCTGCGAGCAAAAATACGCCCTCCCCTCTCATTTCATCGCTTTTATACGGATCCACACTGCACAATCGGGCGTCGACCAGTGAAGTGGTTTCTAAGTGTCAGGCCAACCCACCAACAGCAAACCATACATCACGGACACACCTGGACTGTTGTGGTACAGACGTCGAGAGCGTTACAAATGGAAACGGGAATACACGCAAGGCAATAAAAAAAACCGCTACTGTAAAAGGTACAATTAAGCAATATAAGAAACAATAAAATGAGTTGCTCTGTTTCATTCTTTTTTATATTTTTTTTACGTACCTCGCACGAAATTAATCGCAAGTACGAACTTCCAATTTTAAGAGGCTGGATGGTTTCAAGCTACGAAAGTTTTGAAAACTGCGCTTTAAAAATTAAGGGCGTTTTTTTTTTTAAAGTCTGGAATGTAATTAGATGTATAAGTCTAAAAATAGGTAATTACCATTATTCCTAAAAATATTTTCTATGACCTTATTTTAGTACAGTAAAACCCGCTTAAGAAGTTTTCCAATGGGATGAAGGGCAAAAACTACTTAAGCGGGAAAGATTTTTAAACGGGAGATTAATTTTTTGAAAAACAAATAAATTAATATCAGTATAGATATTGAAGAAATATCTTTTGACATTATTAAAATATACAAATAATATAAAGTTTATACTTACTTATACAAACTGTTTCTCAAAAAATTAATTAATAAATTAAAAAGATATAGCTATTCTGTATTAAATATTTAAAAAGCATATTCATTTTAAGCATTATTGGTATCAGTTTTACAGAAAAAAGAAATCCGTTAAATCTAGAAATGCAGTAAATTCCGTTAAATCTAGAAATGCAGTAAATGCATTCGAGTGCATTAGAATAACACTGGGGAACAGCAATTTTGTTGCCTTAGAACTGTGACTTGTTTTGAATCACTTTTAGCCCCTGAATCCAAAAGTAACTGTAGTTTTTGTCTGTCACGTCAACTTTTTAAGATACAGGGTACCCCCAAAATGTGCATAAAAATAAAAATAAAGGGAAAAGTTACCTAGATATACAGTTCCTACAAGTTAAATTGTATTAATACACATAGAAAAACTTATTTACCAAGTGGTAAACATACATATTAAGGCACAAATTTTCGTTTGTAGCTTTTTGTGGAATATTTAATCTCTGGACATTCTTGCTATTTATGCTCCAACAATAGTCAGCCATCATATGTACATCCCATCTTCCTTGATAGCGTGATTCCATGATCTTCAAATCTTGGTGAAATCGCTCACCCTGCTCATCACTGACTTGAACAAGATTTTTCGGGAAGTCAGCGAGATGGCTACGTAAAAAATGCAACGATGCTCATGTTGCAACCAAGCATTTTGAAGCTCTCCAAGAGCTGTTGGACAATTTCGGTGTAATTCTGTGCTCGCGTATTTCCAAGGAAGTGTTTGACAACGTTTTTGAATGGCAACCAAGCATTCTTTTGAATTTGTGTCATTGTTCCGATGAAATGCTACATCTTTAAAAAGCTGGCGAATCCGTGGGCCATCAAACACACCAGCTTTTATCTTTCAAATGACAGGTTAGGAAATGCCGAAACAGTCTCCTTCAAGTGACAAAGTTTTAACAAATTTCTTCATGAAACCCAGTTTTATGTGCAGAGGTGAAAATATTATGTTCTTTCTGTTGACAAGTGGCTGATGAAGAATGTTTGGATCACCAGGTTTCATGTCATATCTTGGCGGCCATTTTGACTGCACCCAATGCGTCTCACGAGCTCTACTGTCTCACATGCACAAAAAACAAGGATACTTGGTATATCCACGTTGCTGGCCAAGGAAACAGACCATTTTAAGATCAACACAGATGATCCACTGGTGCATGTGATATTGCAACAAATCAACGACTTTGTCTTCATATTCCTCAGGCAAACATACTGAATGACCTATTGGGACTGCACGAAATAAATTTCCATTGTGGAGGAGTACACACTCTAAGCTCTGCTTTGAGCTATGGATGAGATAAAATTCTCAACTCTTACATTAAACCATGTATGCTATGGCAATATACAAGCCCATCATCACTTCGAAAGTATTGCTGAAATGCACTTTCCTGTATCGGAAGTAGGATATTTTAGCTCCTTTTTCAAGCAATTTTTTTTCGTGCAGTCTTGATGCTAACAGTTCTCAAGCTTTTCTGGATAGCCCCAAATCATTTAACTCATGCTGCTCAAATCCCTTACGAACGGATCATCTTCAATTTCAAAATCTTCGTCATTGGGGTCACAGCATTAGTATTTCTGGTTTCGAGTGAACGAATTTCGCTCTTGCGGATAGTGAAGAGTAGGTAGGTGTAGAGAAAAAACTTGACGTGATCGAAGAAAACTAACAACAGTTTTGTAATCAGTGTGCCCATTGGACTCTAAAACAGCTTAAAAATCGAACTCAACAGAAATTATGCTAAAAATTGTTCCCCATACAATAACACTTTTTTTAATTTGTCGCTTTTAATTACACATTAAAAGCGACAAAACCGAACTTTGCAATCATGAATTCGAGATAATTCAGATAACAAACACCAATTAAAATAAATACCTACATCGTCTACTTTAATTGCGTAAAATCCTTAAACCGTTACAGAATTTTTAGAAAGGACAGGACTCCTTTAGCACATACTAATTAAATAAAAAAAAGTGTTTGAACCAAAATAAAGCTGTGTTTCATACATAGCAAAAACAACACTAATGCCTTATACTCAGGTAAATTTATCAAATTCCCTGTAAGTAAATGGAACAATATTTATCCTTGTATTAGAAATATTAACAACTAATATACATTAAAAACTCATTTCTATGAATATTTAATGTTTTATTTATAATTTTGTTTATTTATGTATTACTTTTCGAATGCGGCTGATTTCAAAACAAGAAATGCAGAGGCCAGTATCACAAGTACGACAAACATATCATTCATAAAACATGCTTTTCGAGCTAGTACTGATATATACGGGGTCGGAAAATAAGTTTATTTTAATTAGTATAGAAATTATTGTGTGGGTACAAATGTGATGTGGAAAAGGGAAATAAACAGCTAAAATACAGCCCATGCGAGAGAACTCAGTGATAAATGGGCTGAAAAAACTCTCGACTGTTATCTCATTAAGAAAAACAAAGAAGCTTCATTCCTATTTAAACCTGAATCTGTGAAACATAATCCAAAGCTTCTGAATTTTAAACAAAAGTTATGACATAACTTATTTGGTTCAACCAAAAGCGGTTCATACATGGTTAGTTCATCCATGTCATCTGAGGTCAAATAAAAAAAAAAAAAAAATGAGCAAAAGGAAAAGCAGTCTCAATTTGAAGTCACATTGCACACACGGTAATAAGAAAAGTATATTATTATAAAAATAATTCAAGCAAGAAATAAAATTGAATTTGTCTCGTGAATTCACACAAGCTGTAATACAGTTCAAAGTCGTAAATAATTTTAACCTGGAGATTTTCTAATGGTTTCTGGAATGATTACAGCTGACAACTGCCATCACGAAACTTGTTCTTCGGAAAACAGCAGTGAAAAACACTTACACCCATCATAATAAAACTTCAAACGGCATTTTCGATTATATTGTGGTTTGCAACTTCATCCATTTCATTATTATTGCTCGCATCGTATTTATCACACTCTTTTAAAGGAAATTGACCGTCCTACTTGGCATCCACCTTTGTGCGCCAGTAGATTGGAAAGATTACGCCCGATTCGTGCTTTGTGCAGCAAAAATGGTTTCTCATTGTTTTAAATATTCGTAAATTATCTAAACGATAATATTCTCGAATCCAGGCGTTACAATAGCTACTTGTTCACGCAATTTTTTTTTCTCCCACTGTGCACGTACCACGGACGCAATGCTGACTGTTAAAAAGGTTGTTAAATTACTATTAAGACAGCTATCTTCAAATTTAGTAAATCTTTTAACATCGTTTTAATGCCTATCTAGCAAATCGTGACTTCGCCGTACTCATTTACTTTCTATTGTAGTGATATTGAAAGCAAAAATATAGGCAATAGAAAGAGCTTTGAATGGCGAATTGTATTTTTGTTTACTAATGGCGGATCCATTTATGCCATCATCAGATGAATTGGGAGAATGGAATTGAATTTGCATTGTTGCTGTAAAAAGGAGAAGAAGTTTTATTTTTCATAAGAGATGTAAATGATTAGTTTAAGGTTTTCGTCGCCATGTTCCTGATTTTCAATTGATACGCTAAGTATTATTATTTTTTAAATGGAATTCTGCATGCAAGAATAAATTCTTGAGTCATTATGCACTTAAGTTACCGACAGGTGCTGCTTATACTTAGCACACACACAAATACAAGTATTTTTACAGATATAAAAGCGTGTTGATATAAAATTTGTAAGGCGGTTGTGTATTCCAGTTATAAGCATTTTTCTTTAAACTACTCAATAAACTTTTTTTCAGACTGAAGTTTTTGTACAAAATGATAAAATAAAAAATGTTTGAGTAGAATTTGTAATTAAACGGAGTAGTTTTAGAATTTTGCTAACATTTCACTCTATAAGATATTTTTTATTTCTTTGTATAGTTATTAAGGCATTGTATTGATATATTTTAGTGTTATTAACTAAACTGAAGACAAAAAAATGCTATATATTATATCACTCATAACAAACAAATTTTGAAAATCGATTACAGCGATACTGAATACACAAGAATATATTGAGTTTGCATATAATAATATCCAGTACTTGTATATAGCACACACAAAGAAGCGTTGTGGATTCAGATGCAAATAGGTACAACCCCATGTTAGTTGGCTTCAACGACTCAATTCAGGGGGGATCAGTGGTGACCACTCACGTGGAAAGACAGGCTGACCAGTGAAGCAAATCACTTTTCGATTCTTGCCAGCGATGGTCATTCTCCAGGTTATGTGGAATGTTTTTCATCAGTCGGAGGTTTTTCTCTCCATTAATCATAGTTGCACAAAAAACAAGAGTGAAAATACATATTTTATAATATTCATTTCATTAAAACTGCATAAAATTTGTGTACATAGTGTGAAATAAATCTTTTAAGACTCTTTTTTCTGAATTTAAATCTCAAAGTAACCAATATTATTTTTCTAGTTAATTTACCAGTGCGATTTAATATATTTTACGCTACTGAGGTCATGAACTGTAGAAAAGTTCTTTCATCATTTATTGAAAGTTTTTCTCCATAGATTTGAAGTATTTAAGATGTAATACAAGAATGAATGCCATCTGGATAACTGGCTCCATCTGTCGCTATTTTAGAAAATAATATGTGTTTCTCCATAAGAATAATGTTTGAATACTCTGGTCCTTGCCTCCATAGCTAAAGAATCAAAAACATGCTTCGTGGCAGCTCCCGGGTGTTTTCTCTAGCAGCAAAAATTTATGAATTGTGCTGCAAAAAATGATAAAATAGAGGATATATTTAAAAACTTGAAGGGTTTTGGAATTACGTGCTGTGGAAGAGGTGCAAAGAATGAAAATGGATGATGATTTTAAATCAACGTGGAAGGAAAGCAATGAGTAAATCTTCCTTTGGAGTTTCCAGATTTACTACTCATTTTATTTAGTGAATAGGTAAAATAATTTCTGGTGTCCATTCAAATTTCTTCCATTAATAATGTTATGAGCAAAAGCTGCAGTAATTTTATAAAAAAAGTAGCGATATGTTTGAAATTTGTAAATTTGAAACAATTATAGCCATGATTTTTATAATGTGTTAACGATGTAGAATAAATAAATTACCTAAAAAACTGTTTTAAATTATATGCTGGATCTGACAAAGGCTTGCTTATTGTTTATATGTTTAGACATTTTTTTTTTGCGATTAGGGATAGACGCGAGAGGGAAAATAGACCTATCTTGTCTTGCAAAATAGCTGAAAAGATTTGTTTTGCCTCGCAAAATTCCTATATAGCATTGAATGATAAAAATGTTTCTCTTGCCTCGAATAAAATCTGCAACTGTCTGCCTCATTTCATCTCGCATCCATCCCTATTTTCGAGCAGGATAAGAGTTTGATTTTATTAAAAGAATATTACCATTATGATAAATTATGATTTTTAGAGTTATGTGTTAATTATCATTTTTTAATGCAGATGTCGCAAAACAATTGTATCGTCAAAAAATATTTGTTATTTCTCATAAATTCAAATATCAATTAATTAATTATTTTTTTATTTTTTTTATGTCCATTGAGGTGACAAAATATTCATTCACTTGAAGTATTTTAGTTTAAGATTAGCTAAACATTTTTTTTGTCTAACAAATAAAAGTTTTGGTGAAGGGGAAAAAAATGAAAAATTATTACGATGTACCAAATAAACAAGCACTATTGTTAAATATTGCGTGGTATAGAAAATGAAAAAAGTTCGTATGCAGTTTTCTAACAAAAATTTAATTTAAACGGTATCCTTTACTTCTGTATAGTTATAAATTAAATAAAAACACTGTAAACTATATTTTTACATATTTATTTTTTAAAAATTACAGCAAGTTTCTCTTCTTTACTTTAATAGGCAAACAAATAATGACACTTTCCTTAAGCTTGCATTTCTTAGAAAGCTGTTTTTTTTTTTTTTTTTTTTTTTTTGCTGATCTCCGCATATAACTTTTTTATCTGCATCGGTTACTCACCTTTCTGAAAATCCAGATAGATGTAAAATTTGGCTTGCTTTCAAATTCATGGTCACTTCCAGAAAAAGTAAAAAAAAAAAAAAAAAAGATTCAAATCTCTCGGAAGTCTCCCCTCATCTAACCCCACAAACAAAACTTGTGGACAAGACAATCTGTTCCATATATATATATATATATTTTCTTTTAGAAGATATATCTTTTCAGCAGATACCCCTCACCCCTGCCTTTTTATATTACATGTATACGTCCGCATGCACTGCATGCTATACCTTTTCAATTCTCCTCCCTGCATAACTCCGGTAATGGATTTTTCGGTAGAAAATACGGGGATTTAGGTAGCATTGAAATACGAGATGTGCTGGCTAGATAGCAATTTTTCCCCTAAAAGCTTTCCGCCTCTTATATTTTTCTGCTCTTTTTTTGTTTGGAAATGAATTTACGACGAAAATTGTCCAGATTGAAATGGCGTCAGATGTTTTGCATTGCGTAATTCGGACGTTGTGCACAGAATGCATAAAGCGCGGTCGTAATTTCGCATAATAATAGGGTTGGAAATTTGAGAAAGTATTTTGAACCCTCCTATATTAGCACTTTTTCCGTGGGAAACGAGAATTTCAAAGGCACATTTTGCATATGTTTATGAAGGTTATCTCATGCCAGTTATTTTTGCTTGGAACGTGTTATGAATATGCCAGCACGGAAACATATGGTACAAATGTGAGATAGCATTAAAAAAAAAAAGGGCTCGAAACGCTATAGATTTAGTTTTATAAACATCGTTTTACGTATGTTTTTGAAACATCATATAAAATTACTTTTTAAATAATTGCGTTCGAGGGACAAAATCTAAAACGCTTGTCACAGGATAGTCGCAACGTAATGAATGCCATACCCAGAACATTTTTTTGGGGGGGAAGAGTTTTTTTTTAACATCATATAAAATCATCACTGACACACAATCCCAATTGAATTGTACTCAAGATTGTATTCACGACTAACTTTCATCAAGTTTAAAAAAAATAATTATTAATAAATTAAAATGTGGGCATTTTAACTGCAACCTAAATTATTTCCAGATTAAATAGGAATTTGATATCAAGTATACGTGTATTTAAATTTTACATGGAACCTTTAAAATTACAAAACCGGAAGAATCTTGAAGTAAAATCACACAAAACGTTTAATGAAATAATTGAGGTCTATCTGCTGCAACCGCCAATAAATGTATGTCCATTTCAAGATCTGTTGTTAAGATTCTCTTGTTAAGAATATGTTGGGGTATGTTTATAATTGATAAATTACAATGAAGAAAATACTCTTTCACAGAACTAAGTGCTCTCGAACACTGTTGCAAGTTTCCGGGCAAAAACTCTCCAGATTTGAAGACCTTTCTTTTAAAAATTTAAGAATGATATTTCCTTGTCACCCTTCCTTGTTTGCCAAAACGTCTAAGCTTGTACAATTCGAGTTGAAGGTGAATTGGCTGATCTTCACATTAGCTCAAAGAGTATTGGAAAACAGAAGCATGCTAATCTTATTAATGTAATGAAAGCGTTTTATTATTTGTTTGCAGAATAAACAAAACTTGTATAAACAAAAATTTGGTCTGTTCAACGCTGAAAAAGTTGTTATGGAAATAAAAATGTCAGAAATCTCAAACTATTTAAATGAATATTATTCTGTTGTGCCAGAGCAAATACTCACGAAACATGTTTTATTTAAATGTATATTTTTAAATACTTCAGAAGAAAATACAAGGGTTCGAACGTTCATATTAATTTATCTAATACACAAGGATTGCAGTTTTCCTATCGTAGAGAATTATCATGAGTTAAAATATGCATTTCTTACTTCTTAGAAAAGAAATGTGCTTGTAATTTTAATACAGGAAATTGGTTTTAAGATACAAAAGAAAGTTTGATACTTCATGCATTTTTTTAATATAATCGATAGTAAGTAAATATTCACGATAATTAAAACGAATTATTTATAACGCTTCTTCACTTAAAATAATTTAAAAATTTTAAAATGCTGTCCAAACTTTCTGTTCATGTGAAAGTAGATTTTAGTGGCTGAAAACTTCCCTCCTCCTTACTTAACCATATAACAAAGAAAGCAAAAACATGTCATTATTTTTAGTGGTACTTCGAAAGAATTTTTTCATTACTTTGATAAGAACAAACACAAAAAGTTCAAGAAACCGAAACTGAATAAAATCTAAATGCTCGATTGAAATAATAAGCATTTAGTTTCAAATTCAAGGAACGTGAGATACAAGAGTATTGTTTGCGGTTAACGAAATGAATAATTAGTACGTAAGCATTTCACATTAAATAAATAAATGAGATTTTTTGTTTATAATAATTTGCTTACCCAGATGCATAAATATTACTTAATTACCGGTGAAAATCTCCTTTTCAGCAAGAAGATTAGAACAAAGGAACTTGTTTAAAGTAAGGAAGTAACAAATATAATTTCGCTTGCTCGGGTTCTAATTACATGCTATTTACATTAGCTCCATAAATAAAAGTAACAAGTTGCTTAAAAATAATTGATCTGTGAAATAAAAAGAAGAAATAGTTCTGGACTAGATCGTTTGCATTCACATTCCACCACTTGTAATATCACCGTTGAAAGAGTTTGTTACACAAGATAACTATCAAGACGGCAACATTGTAATGACGCAATCAAACTGAGTTTATTAGAGTACACTGGATTTGAATAGATGTAATTAAAAAAAAAGGGAATACCACGTTTTCGTAGATGAAGTTATTATTATTATTTGTTATTGTTGTTGTTGTAGAGGATCATAAAGAATTAAAAGTACAGCCTAGAATGAACTAGTCATAAAATGTGAACTTCCATAAAGTTGCACCAGGGTTTAAGCTGCTAAAATAACAATTATTTTCGAGAGGAATGTCCTAGGTGTAATATTTAAAATGCTCTTTTTTTCAAAAACACTAAATTTTGTATAATAGATGCTAAAAAAGGTAAGTGGGACAAAAATAAAATTCGAGATTGTATTTGTATAGCTCTTAATAAAGATATAACTGCATAAACGATACAAAAAGACATCGATTTTGGTTGATAGCAATTTTGTATGTTTCTAATTCAATATTTTTTCAATATCCGCAATTAAAAATTAAATTTTTCAATTAAAAATTCCGCAATATATCGTTACGTGGTTCTTGAACAATCATCTGAGTCTATACATCTTTTTATTAAATGAAATTGCTTACATCATATTTTATTTTCAAATCTTTTTATATTTAGCATTTCTCAATTTTAAGAAGGCTATTAATGAACTAGTTTATCACACACTTATCGTTCGAACAGACAGCCATTTCTTTTCAAGTTTAATCATTTCCTGATTTCTACAGTACTTTAACTATTTTTTTAAGAATGTGACATTTCCGTAAAACCACAGAACATTTATCTTGGTGACTTCAACTTCCATCAAAAACCGAGAAAGGGGTTATGCCCTCACAAGAGGTCACATCAGCAAAATGTCTTTGGGAGATGAAGCGTCAAAAATAAATGCGTCAACAGCATATCCTGAATCAATCTTTTCTCTTTTTTTTCTTTCTTCAACAAAACTGCTAGAGAATAGTTTAAAAGCTGTAGATCATATCTTATGCATTTTATCTTGAAACTCAAAAGAAAGTTTTGGTGAGTGGAAAGGCGCTTTATGCTTATGAAACAAACTTTTTCTATTATCATTATTATTTCACTAGATTTTTTTTTCCGGGTTTGTGTGTGTGTTCAACAAGTGTCGTAATATCTGCCTAATAAGTCAAAACGAAGTAGAATTCTGGCATAAATAAACAAATGGCATTATTTCCAGATGAACACAGATGGAATATTCAGTGTAGATTTGTGTGATTTCAATAAATGTTTCTGCTTAAAGTTAATGACAATAATATTGTGGTCGTTAAAAAAATGTCTAGTTATCAAAAAGGAAGTAGAAAGCACTCAGTTAAATTCGAATCAGAGTTGAAACCTGAAAAAAAAATCTCATATTATTTTATGAAGAAATAGTAACGAAAATGAGTTTTCTATCTCAAGAATACAACTGTCGTATAGCGGCTTTTTTCTGTTTATTATAGCTACCTGTAATTAATTTATTGCTTATAAAATGCAATAAAATAAATTATTTAGAAATGAATATGGCAGGGCAATTGTATTAGAAGAAAATTCCCAATAACATAGTCAAACTATAGTTTTACATCTCACATACTATTTTTACAGATTTTAAATTTCACCAGTCTATAAATATTATATGCATTACATATTTATATTATTATAATTATATTATTTATCATAATTATTTTGGAAACAACGCACATTATTTAATAAGAAGAAGATGCACAAATTTTGCGAAGATCTTTGCATTTTAGGAAACTGTTTATCAGTCAACATAGAACTCACGGACAGTTGGAGGATCTTCGAAAAAGATAAGACACCATTATTTTAAAAAGAGAAATATGTTAATTTTTATAACAATATCGATGAAAACATGGTATTCTAATACCCTGGAGTCATGCATAAATGACATAGCCATTGTAACCTCAAATATTAGACTTGTCATTGTCATTTTCTTAATTTTTTGAAGAGATATTTGATTCCGAATCCATACATATATAACGAACTCGTTGCTTTTACCTCACGACAAGATCTCTTTCCCAAAAATGAAGCTGAATGAATATTGCATAGCTCTAGTGTTTCAACTATTAATTGTTTATTCTCATTATTGCTGACTCGAGATCTTTAGAAGTCTTCAGAATTATTAGCTCTTTCAATAGCTGTTCACAGAGATCCCTTGTTCGTCAAGTAGTGAATGGTTTGTTTTATATCGGATTCAGGCACTAATACATATATCCCTATTTTATTTATATCTTCAATCTCAAACCCTTCTGAGTGATAACCAGTTGCCTATATGGCAATGCCATATAATCATGCCTATTTGGCATGATTTTGAATAGCAAATTTAAAGGAATAAATCTTATTATCTTTAAACAGGATACTGCACGTTTTCAATGCCACTCGAGTCCAAATATTCTAAATAGAGAGTTATAAACCTGGATGTCAGGTGTCATGGTGCCTAATTTAGAAAAAAACTCCTCTTTTACTGACTAAAACAGTTGATTAATGTGATTTAAATTTCATATGAGACGTTTAAATATATTTAAAAAGTATTTCACTTTACGGTTCAGATACTGTAAAACCTTAGGCTTCTATTACTTTTGTATTTAAGTAATTTTTTTGCAGTAATAAATCAATAAAAATTTATAAAATATGCACCGTGCGTTTTACATCATTTATTACAAGTCTCCATTGCAATCAATGCCATTGAAAAACTGTTTCGAGAAATATGATTTTGTGCCCTATAGCTGTAGCATGTAGATTACATACTTAGTTTACACATATGACGTCCAACAGTACGGTGCAATTTTCGTCTCAGAAATTGCTTTTCCGAATTATGGATAGCTGTGAAAATGGCATGAATTTTTCACTTTTTCTTTTACTGCCTGTTTCCTACACTGAAAAATTAACTTTGAATTCATGATGTCTTCTTTACTCATTATTTCAATCTGTGCTACTTTGTACTTCTCTTAATAGCGAGTGAAATTACACTAATTTTGAATGTTATAAAATGAATGCAATTCAAAACTCGAAAGCTAAAGAATACAGAAAAATGAAGTACAAAAAATTTTAGATGGGTGAGCTTAGTTACTTTTCAATATATTTTATTATATTCTGAATTGTTTCATTACGTTTGAAAAACCAGCAAGGTTTTTTGTGTGAATTTTTCACCGACATTACAATTCAAATGCAACCTGCAAATAAAGCTGTCTAGACTAGAGATAGAAAATTCACTTTTAGATGAAAAGTAATAAAAATGCATGAATATAAAATCAAATGAGACTTCTTTCGAGATAGTTTGTAAGTTTTAACATCAGAACTCGTTTAGGGTGAATTATAAGGGGCAGTATATTTTCTTTAACTACATTAGTTTAACATGACAATAAACAGGAATACAAATTGGCAAACACTTTTACGACGAACAAGTTTTTCTTAATTTACATAATATAAACATACTTTAACTTTTGAAATGGCTTAAATGCGATAGAAATCAATACTTTTGAGCAAATATTTATATTTGAAAACTCAAACATATATTTATTATATAGAAAATATATTTTTTATTGGTGGACATGTCAAATAAAGATCGAAATTTGATTTCGAAACTTCTCATTCAAATAAGAATTTTCAGTCAAGTTTAAAAAAAAAAAAAAAAAAAAAAAAAAAAAAAACTATCACTGAGGATTTTACGTCGTGTCCTTTATTTAAATCCAGTAAGAGAAGCTTGCATTCATCGAATTATTTTTGACGTAGTACTTTGTGTCTGTATGAACTTCAAAATATGTGAAAATTCAGTTGTCTATGGGAATTATCACTTACTAAACTGAACAAACAAGCGATTAGTCGCATACAAAACCTAATTTTAAGAAAATTAGCTCAAATTATTAAACAGAGTTCAATTGCTGGGGAAAAATCGTCCATGATTAATCTAAAGACTGGTGAGGTATACATTGCATAAAGGGCATGCATACAGAATGCATGGATTTGGACATGCATTCCTTATCCTCCATTATATATGCATAAAGGACACATATGTAGAATGAAGAACATGCCTGTGCCTGCCAATGCATAAGTTCTTATAATATTCCCATAGGGATACGTAGTGCTAAAAGCTTTTTTTACAAGACGGAAAAAACACTTTTTTTACACTAGTGTTTCTATGTATAAATTGTTTGGTAAAAGTGTCAGTGATGCTATTATGCTTCAAATAATAATAATAATCAGTCGTAAGTTCAAAAATATGAAATACATCGAGAATGATTATTCTCCTTAATGAAAATGGTATATTTTCGATATATTACAGTTTATAGGAGTTAATGTTTAGAGAGTCATTTATATATTTTTCCATCTGAAGTGAAAGAACGATTATATACTTTTAACAAACCTTTTCTAATAAAGAATATAACTTAGAGCTTCTTTTCTTCCATCTGTCTGGCAATCTTCCTTTTAGCACTTGGGTAGGTACAGTAGTAATTCACACATTAAGAGCAATATGAAAATGAACTACTAATTTCTAATCACTAAAACTATCTCGAAGCAAACTTTTTGTTTTCAAAACTCAAATGAGCCTTTAAAAAATTTTTGCGAGGTACAATTTACTGCAGAATATTGGAAATGTATATTTTTGACTGTATTTTATTTGTCGTAATTGTGGCTATACCAGTAACTTTCACGAAGAAAAGAGTTCCAGTGAGTGACAGTTCATACTCCAATAACTGATACTCAAGAAATAAGTAGAAAAACAAGAACATTCACTTTTTATTGTAAACTTTTTACTTCCTTGTACGTAGTATAAGGAAGTAATGTGATCCCGAAAAATTTTGGGGGCCAAATTTCGACAAAAAAACCGATTTTGACTACCTCTAAATTGAATTTTAAAAATTTTTTCGATGCATCTCATCGTAGGCTATCATGCACGATCATATTAATGCGTCTGCAACTCATTTTGACCAGCGGCGAGTCTATTGTGGCCAGTTTTCCCATGCCGTCTGTACGTACGTACGTACGTACGTATGTATGTAACTCGCATATCTCAAAAACTATTGGTCGTAGAATGTTGAGATTTGATATTTAGGATTGTTCTATGATCTAGTTGTGCACCTCCCCTTTTGGTGATAATCGAATGGATAGTTTATGTACAGGACCGCCCAAAAGATTCGAAATACATTACGCTCTATGGGCCGATATTCATTAAACTCGCCTAACTCAAAAGCTATTAGGCGTAGAATGTCCAAACTTCATATTTTGGATATTTCTAACATCTAGTTGTGCACCTCCCCTTTTGGTTCCATTCGACTGGATAGTTTATCTACAGGACTGCCCAAAACATTCGAAATACATTACGCTCAATGGGCCGACATTCATTAAACTCGCATATCTCAAAAACTATTAGGAGTAGAATGTTTAAACTTTATATTTAGGAACGTTGTAACATCTAGTTGTGCACCTCCCCTTTCGGTTCCATTCGACTGGATAGTTTATCTACAGAACCACCCAAAAGATTCGAAATACATTACGCTCTATGGGCCGAAATTCATCAAAGCGTTTTTTAGAGGTATTGGGCTATTTCAAACGACTCAGAAGTGATATATGCTGTAAAGAGTTAGAAAATGAATTTCTCCATTAAAAAAAAGTGTCTTTATCATTTATAGTTCAGCTACAGGAACACTCAAAAGATTTCCAATACATTACGGTCAATGGCAATTTTAGGGGCATTCATCCATTTCAAGCACAATGCCGTCCTACCACATAAGTTAGGTAATGGTCCGACCACGGTCACGTGACTCCCTCAAGAACTATCCAAAAGTCGCCAAGCTTGGCGACTTTTGGTGTACGTGTGTGCATATTTAACTCTCAAATCTCAAAAAATATTATGAAATTTCATATATAAGATTGTTGTAACATCTAGTTGTGCATCTCGATTTTTGGTTCCAATCTACTGGAGAGTTTATTTACAGAACCACCGAAAAGAATTTCAGTACTTTAATGTCTATGGACATCTTCAATATAATACAACTGTAGACGGTCATTGTTTGGTACATGCCCAAAATCTCGCCGTCTGTCCTCGGCCTTGGCGAGTTTTGGCGAAATATCGCCAAATTTGGCGATATTCAGTTATTTGGTCCATGCCCAAAGTATCGCCATTTGTCATCGTTCTTGGCGAGTTTTGGCGAAATATCGCCATATTTGGCGATAATCTGTCATTGTTTGGTTCATGCTTAAAATCTCGCCAAATGTCGTCGAAATTGACGAGTTTCGCCGAAATATCGCCAAATTTGGCGCCAAAAATTATTTCGTATTTTGTATAACTGTAAAACTTTAACCCGTAGAATTTTGAACTTTTGTATTTAGAACTATTGTAATATCTAACTGTTTTCAATATCTTTTTTGACAGCAATCGACTGAGAATTTATTTACAGGGTTTGCCAAATGACTTTAAATACATTGAGGTGTATGAATGCATTCAATTCATTGAAAGTCTGTGGTCAATGACTACTTTGGCTATCCCCAAAATCTCGCAGACTATCTCAAGTTTGTCGGCTTTTGGTGAAATATCGCCAAATAAAGTGTTAGAAGGAAATCTTTCAAATTGAACTCAGCTTGGCGATATCGAAATATTTGGCTAGAAATCGCTAAATCTTACTATTATTGATATTTTATCTCTTTCAAAGAAATAAGTTTAGAGGAAGTGCGTCGAAAATATTTTTGATCTAATAGACGTGCAAGGAAGTCATGTGTTGGACACATCAGATTTTTTTACTTCCTTGTACGTAGTATAAGGAAGTAATGTGATCCCGAAAAATTTTGGGGGCCAAATTTCGACAAAAAAACCGATTTTGACTACCTCTAAATTGAATTTAAAAATTTTTTTCGATGCATCTCATCGTAGGCTATCATGCACGATCATATTAATGCGTCTGCAACTCATTTTGACCAGCGGCGAGTCTATTGTGGCCAGTTTTTCCATGCCGTCTGTACGTACGTACGTACGTATGTATGTAACTCGCATATCTCAAAAACTATTGGTCGTAGAATGTTGAGATTTGATATTTAGGATTGTTCTATGATCTAGTTGTGCACCTCCCCTTTTGGTGACAATCGAATGGATAGTTTATGTACAGGACCGCCCAAAAGATTCGAAATACATTACGCTCTATGGGCCGAAATTCATTAAACTCGCCTAACTCAAAAGCTATTAGGCGTAGAATGTCGAAACTTCATATTTTGGATAGTTGTAACATCTAGTTGTGCACCTCCCCTTTTGGTTCCATTCGACTGGATAGTTTATCTACAGGACCGCCCAAAAGATTCGAAATACATTACGCTCTATGGGCCGAAATTCATCAAAGCGTTTTTTAGAGGTATTGGGCTATTTCAAACGACTCAGAAGTGATATATGCTGTAAAGAGTTAGAAAATGAATTTCTCCATTAAAAAAAGTGTCTTTATCATTTATAGTTCAGCTACAGGAACACTCAAAAGATTTCCAATACATTACGGTCAATGGCAATTTTAGGGGCATTCATCCATTTCAAGCACAATGCCGTCCTACCACATAAGTTAGGTAATGGTCCGACCACGGTCACGTGACTCCCTCAAGAACTATCCAAAAGTCGCCAAGCTTGGCGACTTTTGGTGTACGTGTGTGCATATTTAACTCTCAAATCTCAAAAAATATTATGAAATTTCATATATAAGATTGTTGTAACATCTAGTTGTGCATCTCGATTTTTGGTTCCAATCTACTGGAGAGTTTATTTACAGAACCACCGAAAAGAATTTCAGTACTTTAATGTCTATGGACATCTTCAATATAATACAACTGTAGACGGTCATTGTTTGGTACATGCCCAAAATCTCGCCGTCTGTCCTCGGCCTTGGCGAGTTTTGGCGAAATATCGCCAAATTTGGCGATATTCAGTTATTTGGTCCATGCCCAAAGTATCGCCATTTGTCACCGTTCTTGGCGAGTTTTGGCGAAATATCGCCATATTTGGCGATAATCTGTCATTGTTTGGTTCATGCTTAAAATCTCGCCAAATGTCGTAGAAATTGACGAGTTTCGCCGAAATATCGCCAAATTTGGCGCCAAAAATTATTTCGTATTTTGTATAACTGTAAAACTTTAACCCGTAGAATTTTGAACTTTTGTATTTAGAACTATTGTAATATCTAACTGTTTTCAATATCTTTTTTGACAGCAATCGACTGAGAATTTATTTACAGGGTTTGCCAAATGACTTTAAATACATTGAGGTGTATGAATGCATTCAATTCATTGAAAGTCTGTGGTCAATGACTACTTTGGCTATCCCCAAAATCTCGCAGACTATCTCAAGTTTGTCGGCTTTTGGTGAAATATCGCCAAATAAAGTGTCAGAAGGAAATCTTTCAAATTGAACTCAGCTTGGCGATATCGAAATATTTGGCTAGAAATCGCTAAATCTTACTATTATTGATATTTTATCTCTTTCAAACAAATAAGTTTAGAGGAAGTGCGTCGAAAATATTTTTGTTCTAATAGACGTGCAAGGAAGTCATGTGTTGGACACATCAGATTTTTTTAAATAGAGAGCAGAAATAGATACTGCATTTCACAGAAATTTTATGCAATTATCATTAACTTGAGTGAAACACCAATAACAAGCAAAAGTGCCACGTATTCGTGATATCCATTTTCCTCCTCATTTATTGATTGCCCGCCTTAAATAAATAATGATATTTATTTATTAAAAAAAGAACTCTATAGACTTATTTTATGGACTATTGTTTGACACAATTCAGTTTAAATTGATTCCGAAAGAGAAATATGTTTCCAATAGAAACCGGTGGAAAACGAATTTATCTTAATTTTAGCATTAAGCCGGCTACTATGAATCAGACCTTTTTTAGCACTGAGTTTTAAATCTCAAATTCTGATACCTAGAGCTCCCTGTAGGAAAATAAATTGCATAAAATTGAAAGCAAATGTCTAAACTGGTACTAGATAACATCATTCAGTAATAGTTCTGCAGTAAAAACTTATTATAATAAATTATTTGACAAAGTGTCAGTTACTGATGCAATGTGAATTGCTGTTGCACCTACCCTATAACTTCGGTTAATAGGACTGAATGAAATTGCAATCTAATTACGTTTTTAAAGTTTATTACAAAAATTGACAAATTAAAAGAATTCTTATTAATCACATTCGATGGATGGCAGTCGAAACAACGTTTCAGTTCGGAAATCTAATTTACTTTGATTGTCAGCAATATGTTTTTGCTTGTTTTTATCCTGATAAGAAAAATTATAAAGGATAAATAGGAAAGCAATTTAGTGAATAAAAAAGATTGCAAAATACAAAATAATAATTTCATTCAAAAACTCTTATTATTTGCTTGTACATAATGCTTGTTAATTTTCAAGATAATTTTAAAAACTAAGTACACAGGGTGTCCGAAATTAGACCCTATTTTAAAGTTGTGTACAGACTGTTACGAATTTTCGGGGCAACCCGCTGTTCTGGGGCTTAAAATAGTTCAAAATTCGTATTCTACGCTTCGAACAGTTAAATTTTGCATTTTGTTGGATCAAAATCGGTCAACTAGAACCGGAGATACGGAGGTTTTGGTTTTCCCATTGATTTTCTATGGCGGTTCTAGAAATCTCGAGAAATATTGGTCGTAGGCCTTCGGTAACGTCACTTCCGGGGACTTATTTTTGGCACCAAATTTGGCGATATTTCTCCAAAAATCGCCAAGCTTGGCGACATTTTGTTTATTTGCGCGATTTTCCCTATGGGGCTTGTAAAGTTGCTTTTTCAGGATTAAAATCACTTAATAGTCTAATATTTATCTTCTATGACGTAGTCAAAATTCCCGCTTTATGTGGAATCTTCGAGAAATGGACTTCTCTGGAAACTTCTTGTAGCCTCTGCATCGACTATAAATACAAGCATTCAGAGGCCCCAGTCAGAATGGATGGTACTAAGTGGTCTGTTATAAACCAGCTACTGGCCGTTAGTGCCTGTGAATTTTGCACAGCTGATTGTTCGACGAAGTTCTAGAAGCAATAAAGTTGTGTTCCATCCTGAGAAGTGGACTTTTTACTAGAACTTTCTACACGAATTAGAGTTTAGAAAGACGAACCCAAGAAGCAAGCAGAGTGATCTGCAACAAGACGAAACTATTGTTGAGAAAGTTATGAAACTTTTGCAGGATATAATGAAGGTATGGGAATTTGTTTGAGCGAATAAAAAAATTAGGCGAAATGTTCGCCAACAGGGTACTTTTAAATGAATTACACATTTAGCATACATTAATGATAGTTTCCAATATATTATTACAACAAAACATGTTCAATATTCCGACTTACAAAATGTTCCAAACTCCCCCAAAGCCAAAAGTCGCATGGATTGAGATCCGGGGGGCCTCAGTGGGCATGGAACTTTATAAATATTCTAGCGAATATTTGAACTAATTTCTTTTATTCGCTGAATCAAACTCCATTTTCATTATGTCCTACACAAAATTTCATAACTGTCTCAACAATAGTTTCGTCTGTAGATTACTTTAAAATAGGGTAGTTTAATTTTGCACATCCGGTATTTTGATATACATAAAGTTATTGCTTGTTAACTTGTTATTTTGCTGGATTCAACCTTTATGTAACAGAACCGATTTACGTATTATGTAATGTTTAAACGCAAACTTTCTCCACAGCCAAGGCACCTTTACTAAGCAGACGAAGGGTGTATTTGCTTAGGAAAAGGTGCCTTGGGATGCGGGCTTTGTAATTGTTTCTAATACGTATTCATGTTATATCTGGAGAATACTGTCCAAGACTCCAAACCATTCGATGGAGAGGCGCACGGTAGGCCAGAAGCCTAGACCTTCACACTTCACCATCTAGCAAGTTCAGTGTCAGCCAATCAGTTATGGTGGGGTCTACAGAACAATTTATACAATTTGATATTTCCACTATGGCTTTTAAAATTTAATAAACAGTTTTTAATAAATTTAACAGAATTGTGTATTTTTAATATAATATAGATAAAATTTTATTCAAGGAATTTAAATAACCACATGTTATGTTATAGATACTTAATTTGCAATGCACGGAAAAATATATAAGATCCCATGAATAATTGAAATACTATGCTGTAGCATTAGAAAAATACATTCACAAAACTTATCATTAGGTCGGATGCATTTTAATATACTACAGCTATAAACAGAAAGCGGCTAAAAGAAATTCTCGTTTTTCATTTAATTTACGTTTTATTAACTTAACAGAATCTTAATTTAAGAAGACATGTTTTACGCTCAGAGGGTAAAAAAAGGAGAGAAATCTTTTATTAATATACATTTCTACTTAATTCAAAGAACTCGGGAAAAAATGTTTTTCATTATTTTTTTCTGTTATAAACCATTTGCTTAAATGTAAAGCTAATTTCATTTAAAGCACCCTGAATTAAAACGAAACGCAGGAAAAAAAAATTCTATTTTTGCTGCATCCTTCCCCCCCCCCCCCTAGAATGTTATTTTATTGCAAGAGCACAAAAAATGTTCATTTAAAGGAACTAAAAGCAATGCAACCCATCATCTTTTAACACTTAGCTATATAATCCTTTTTACTGAAATTATAGAACTGACACATTATGTGTGAGCCACAGAGTACAAATTCACGTCAAGAAATTTAAACACCTAATTTCGAATGGTAATCATGCTTTGGAAGCGATCCAATATTCAATGTTTTATTCAATAGATATAAAATATCTTTCTAAATTCGTGTAGCCAGGCTTTCTTCTGTTCGAGACATTCTACATAAATAGGGGATATTGTTTCGAATAAAAATAACCGTTTAATTCTTTTGTCTAAAAAAATTTAATGGTACATAAAAGAGAGGGATATAATTAATCTTTGAAGAAAAAAGTTTGTATTCATGTTTTGGAAAAAAAAAGAAAAGAAAAAAATAGAAGTATTCTTCAGAGAGTATTTTTTTTATGAAAGAAACAATAATTTTAAGGAATATTCCTAGAAACAATCAATACCTAAATTTTTTCTTTGTGCAATAAATGAAAAAGTGTGTGTTTTAAATACAGCGTGATCAGTGAATAAGCCCTGACTTCAAAATTAAATATCTCTACAACGAAGATTGATAGAATTATGCGGTAAACCGTACGTTTATTAGCAAAACTGTAAAAATGGTTCACAAAAGTTTAGAAAATTTAGTAACGTTAGTAACGAAAATCGTCAACAGATAGCGCTCTGCGCTGAAAACTCTTTCTCTGAAAGGAGTCTAAAAAACAAACAAACAAACAATAAAAAAAAACAGTAAAGTGAAGCAGTCTTTGCAATCAGAATACAATTTTTTCAACGTGTTCACCGTTCGAAACAATGAGGTGGCGTAAACGAACAATGAAATTTGACATCACGTCTTGCAATGTCTCAACGGGTTGCCGTAGGACAGCGTTGTAATCTTTGAAAATCCAGTACTAAAAACACACGTTCTTCAATGGAATACATTATTTCACTTTCTATGCTAGCCTCTTTTCACTATCCAACAGTCGTACTGATCGCTTTAGACTTCGAAGCATATTTTAAAGGTTATTGATAGGTCATTGCGATTAAGCGCCATCTGTTGACGATTTTCGTAACTGAATTTTCTAAACTTTTGTGCACCATTTTTACAGTTTGCTAATAAACGTACAGTTTACCGCATAATTCTATCGATATTTGTTGTAGAGATATTTAATTTTAAAATCAGGGCTTATTCGCTGATCCCCCTGTACACGTTTAGTTTTAATTAAAGATAACAGTGGTATGCATTTCCATAAATTACTTATGTGTGCATTTCGTGAAAATTTGTTTGGTAATTAATTATTCTTATTGACCCTCTTAGTAAATCACATGCTCACAGATGAACCGTATCTGTGTGGCCTATTATGACGTATTTACCTGAGATTATGTTTAACACATGAGTGGTTCTAATTTCCTATCATTGATATTTAGTTTTGTGAAATATCAATGAAAACTAATTATAAATAAAAAAGAAAAAATATTGAAAGTTATAAAGCCTTTGTGACATTTGGTCACCCTGTACATCTGTATCTTGGCGGAAAATATAAATCAAATCCGTACTCTGCAAGTAAGTTATAGGTCTTTATTCTTTTTTTTTCTTTCTTTTTCTTTTTTTTGTGTCTGTTGTTTTGTATTTTAGTGCGTCGTTTTGTATCTTCCTAGGTCTGTGCTACGTTGAGTCAAACTTGCAAAAAATATCACTTTTGAAGGTGTGGAGATTTTTTTTAGTAAATTAGCCTCTTATAACAATTGTTAATTTTTATACCCAGAATCCTTAAAAGAGTAAACAAAAATGTATCATTTTACTAATAAGCTTACATTTATTGCTATGATTACATTTTGGATGTCAAAATAGTCAGGCTTTATCCTTCTATTCTAAATCACAGGTCCAAAGGGAAAAAAAAAACAGTCAATGTTTTATGAAAAACACAATATTTGATTTACAATCTCTATTAATTGTTGTATTATGATGCTATCATCAGTACTAAAAATATTTTCGAGTGCATTTTATAAGATTAGTAGTTAAAAGGATAGGCTTTTCAAAGCCAAAATTTGTGATAAACCTGCCTAATATAGTAAAACATCATGAGAACTGGTATGCACTCGACTAATGTTTGAAAAATGCTGTCAGAGGCAATTCAGACCATGCATTCTTCTCTTCACGGCAGTCCACAAATCTCCGCTCTATTGAATTAGATATGAGATTTGTTAAAGAGACATTTCCAGTCACCAACAGTCCAGTGGCGGTACAGAAGGGCCCAAGTGATACATACATCATCGTGTGCTATAGTCACTAACGTACACCAGAGCTTCTGCTCTGAAATTTCGTGTGAATGATAGCTCGTCGAATAGTTCGCTCGTTAGGACTTGCTGATGCCCCAGAAATGAAATCCTTCGCTTCTTGAGGAAGAATTGCGAGCCTCCCGTACTTAGTGATTTTCCTCTGTAGTAGTTAATCAAATCCTTCAAGAGTTTTTTTTCGGCCTCAGGTATGTATGAGATTTTGTGTTTTACCTGATTCCCGATATTCACAGTACACTTACTTCTCAGATGATTGTACACGAAAATCCAAATTTCATCGGTACCTCGGAGATCCTATGCCCCATCTCTTTTACGCCGACTGTAACAACACATCATGTTCACTTCAATCTCGAAAGTATGCCATTGTAGCAGCAGGAATCGACTTAATAAATCTGCCAGAGCTTCCGAAAACGTCGTGTTAGTCTGACAGACTGCACTCATCTTTTATTAGCATAACCCGGCTTTAAGAGTTTTTCAGTGTATATTATTAGCAATCAAATGTTTTATATTCTTATTTTAAAAATCAATCTACACATTTGGTATAAAGTGCTATTTCTAAGTAATCTGTGACGACAGTTTTATGATATTACTATCTGAAGACCTGTCGTTGTCGGGCTAATATCTTCCAGACCTTAACCTTATGCCCCATATTTATTTTATGAAAAGAAGTTTGAAACATTATTATTACAAGTTTTATATATTAAAAAAGACCTCATATTAAATTCATAAAATTATTTCAATTTTTTACACTAGTGAGTCAAAGTGTCAATAATGAATAATTTTTGTTTTGGTGGAATACGCTTTTAACTGGAAGTTACAGATAAATATGCTAGTAATTAACATTAAACTGCCAAAAGTATAGCTGATCTTTTTAATAGTAAGCTGTTTTTTTTATGAAGACCATGATTTAGATTATAGAAAATCATGTAAATAGGGATATCGTGTTTTTTTGGGAATATACGCAGTCCTATCATAGGTACGAACGTGCTATTTCAACTTTTTTTATAAAAACATTTTTTTAAAACCTTTTTTTTAAATCCTCAGAGAAAGTTCACCAACTTAACTCTTTATCTAACCCTTTCGTCACCCTGAACCTCATATGGGGCTCCTATTTCAAATAGCAATATTTAGAGAGAAAACAATAGAATTTAGTATTTTTTCTTTCAGTGATATCAATATCATTCATTCATGTCGAAAGTATACGAGGCTCTTAACTAGATGCATAAATCGTGCCTAGATTGCAGTACTAGTCCATTTAGATCATTTTTTACAGTTTTCGCTTCATTGTTTCAGGAGAAAAATTAAGAAAATATTTTCGCTGCTTTTTTACCGTTTTTTTTCTTTTTAAGATAAATATAGTTTTTTTCTTATTCTTCAACCTTTACCTAATATGTGCATCCTTTTAAATTAATTTTAGCATAACAAAATGCTTCGAAAATGCAGAAATTATTATTAGAAAAATTATTATTATCGACAGTAATCGACAAATATTAATCGACATTAGAAAAAAATATTTTTGCATAATTTATAATAGTATTTCAGATGCATTAAATTCTAGACAGATTTGTTTTCTCCGATTTTTCATAATTCGGTGACGAGAGGGCTAATGCTGTGCCATTTTCCAAGCGCTTTTCATCACGCTTTGCCTATAAATAAAAGCACAGGCTAAAAAACAGGAAATTTTAACGATAGCAGGCATTCCATCTCAAATTTAATATTGCTTTGGCCCAAACAGTTTGAAATATCTACAGGCAATGTGAGATTGTTGCCGAAGATGCTTATAGAGCATGCAGCATTGTAAACCATAATCTCTGGGGAAAGAAACGTTTTCCTGTGTTGTCATGAGAACCATCATTTAGACTTTTTAGACATTTGAAAACGGTGCAAATGAACTGTAACACACTACCACAAAATATTATGCTAAGTTCCAAGAATAAGGCATTGTAACAAAATTATCATAGTTTTTATTCGGTTGAAAGTGTGATTATAGGGAGATTTTAGAAGTTTTTTTATAAGTAATTTAATGCTGCTTAAGAAGACAATGATATTGCGTGTTTAAGTGTAAAAGTAAGAGAACATTTTTATGAAGAATATATTAAGGTATGTTTTAATGAACACAGCAATTCAATGTTTAGAAACGAATGTAGTTAAAATGTAGTACGATGTTGAAAATTATCAACATTTAAAAAATGCTATTTTTGCATGCTTAATTGCTGCTGTGCATTAATTGATTAAAAATTGTAAGAAATATTGATCATTTCAACTCAATCTGCATAAAAAAGAAGCCGTTATATATTTGCAAAAGAGTGCATCTACTCAAAATGACGAACGTTTCGCTCTTGTTGTTACTCCAGAGTGTTTTGCGTTGTTTCTTTTTCCCAGACAAATGAGTTAAACTACCCCCCGTATATCTTACTCTTGTCTCTCCGCTTTTTCAAGCCTTTCAAGAATTCAGTGGTATTTCTCCGGGGATTCGCTCGCTTAAAAAGATTCTTGCGCTGCTGAAGGGAAGGCAAAGTGACGACTTTCGGGCGCCGCGTTGCGTCTATTCTCCCCTTCCCTCCTCATTCTCGTCTCTTAAAGAATGCCACCGTATTTTTCACGCGTGAAAAATCGCGTGCACGTCTTCATTAGGCTTGTATTCCTATCCGCGGAAGTGACGTGGTGGATGGATGATCAAAATTCCTTCTACTCTCGAAAACAAATTCGGTAATTTGCGTTCTCTTAAATTTAAGTCTCAAAAGTAAAGTGCTTCTGTCATTTGGTCGGGTAAGTAAATTAGCGGTTTGCACCGATTTCCCCGTATCAGACCGGCTCGAGGAGATATAAATTGGCAAATAGAAAATTTCATGTTTTAACTAATGTATTCTCCCAGCGTTGTTCAAGCGTACGTCGAGACTACCAGTTGTGAATAGCAGAGCAAATTAAATTTTTCCAAGCGTTCTGGTGTATTGGAATGTAATAGCGCTTAAAATGTTATTTCAACCTTCAAATGGCATGAAGGGTAGTGATTTAGCCGACTACAGTTTGACAGTTGAAAAACATATATATTTGTATACAGGTCATAAAAATTGCTCTTTTATTAATGAGGAAATGCGGAAATAAATTTATTAAAAATGTACCTTTTATTATTATTACAAATTTGAATTCTAAATCACCGGCAGCATAGAGAGGCTCTCTGAATATTAACAGACGTTCAGAGAACATCATTGAACGTTCTCTCAATGTTAATACACGTCCATCGATCAAGTGTGTGAGTAGTAGATAAATGGGAGTTCTGCCCAGCCGGTGCCATGTTAATTCGCCGGTGCTGTTAGATGCTTTCCCTGGGTTGAGCGGGGAAGGGGAGCGTGGTCGGACCGGATGTGGGGAGAGGATGTTCAAAGGATTGATAAGAATTTTTTTCTTTTTTTTTTCAAATAAGGGGACTTGTAATTTTTTTCAGATTGTGACATATTTTTCAAATAAGGGGACTTGTAATTTTTTCAGACTTTAAGGTATTTTTCAAATAAGGAGACTTGGAAAAATTTTCAGACATTAAGATATTTCTCAAATAAGGGGACTTGGAAAAAATTTTCAGATTGCGATGCATTCTCTCATGAAAAATAAGGGACTTTAACATTTAGTATCAAAATAAGAGACTTTGACATAATTTTAAATAAGCTATATGAATTAAACCTGAAATAAAAAATATTATTATAAAATGAGGACCCACCAGCCGTCCGGTAGAACTCGTCTACCGCCTCATTTCAAATAAAAATTTTTACTATGCTTTTCCACGTCACGCTAGCCTCGCATAAATGGAGACAGGGCGTAGCACAGAGGATGCGTTGTTGTTTTTGTTTCTTTAAATAATAATTAACTATGTGGAGCAAAGAAACGTACAACATCCCCAGGAGACCTACGAACTTTAATTTTAAGTTAAATAAGTAATTTTACAACAAATATATTTCTGAACCAAGAGTTTTAATTTTAAGTTAATAATTTATTTTACAACAAATATTTTTCTGAACCAAGAGTTTTAATTTTAAGTTAATAATTTATTTTACAACAAATATTTTTTAATCAAGAGTTAATTAATTTTTTTTAAACCATGAGTTTTAATTTAAAGTGAAATAATTTTACAACAAATATTTTTTTAACCAAGTTTTAATTTTTAGTTAAATAATTTTACAACAAATATTTTTCTGAACCAAGAGTTTTAATTTTAAGTTAATAATTTATTTTACAACAAATATTTTTTTATTCAAGAGTTAATTAATTTTTTTTAAACCATGAGTTTTAATTTAAAGTGAAATAATTTTACAACAAATATTTTTTAAATTAATTTTACAACAAATATTTATTTTAATCAAGAGTTAATTTATTTTTTAACCAAGTTTTAATTTATAGTTAAATAATTTTACAACAAATACATTTCTAAATTTATTTTTTTAACCATGAGTTTTAATTTTAAGTTAAATAATTTTACAACAAATATTTTTTTAATCAAGAGTTAATTAATTTTTATTTTTTAACCAAGTTTTAATTTATCAAGAAAAAATTTTAATCAAGTGTTTTTAATTTATCAAGAAAATAAAATTAATCAAGTGTTTTTAATTTTTAGCTAATTTTTTGTATATCCTATTTTTGTTAAGTAGTCGTTTAACACTAAAGTAGGATACCCATACATTTTCTACAAATTTAATCTACTGTTAGGCAAGTGAGAAAATTATACCATAGAAAGATTTTACAAATAATGATTTGGACATAGTCTTATATTCTATTGCGAGAAAACCACTTTAGCCATATATCCCCCAAAACTCAAGTTTTCGTATACGAAATGCATGAATACGCGTTAGATCCCCTTACAAAGTCCTCCTACCAAGGCACCCCTCATCCTAGGCAGATACCCCCGCGTGCAGGTTTGCCTTAAAACACAAACAAACAAAGTATTAATCTAAACATTTTTTCTTACCCACACATTTCTGATAGATTTTAGACAGCGATTATACTAGCTTATATTTTCTATAGATCAATTAGAGAAAAAATTGCATTTTTAGTAATCCTACAAAATATTTTTACTGTATATCACAAGTAGAGTACCATGATTTATAGAGTTTGAATACGATACGAATTGTATACCACAAGTAGAGTAACATGATTTATAGAATTTCAATACGATACGAGTTAGATTGTTTATGTGCGACACTCATTTTAGTTTGACTATGAAAGCATAATTTTATACATGAATCAACCTTTTTAGAGGTATGCACTTAGCATATTTTATAGAAAGGTGAGCATAACTAGCACAAACTTTTAGACTAGATAGTACTATTGTTAGAAAGTTGAACTATTGGAAATAAAAATTGAAGATCCGTTTTAGTATACCGCATGTACATAAATATCTTTCAACAACTTAGATAGTTTAAATCGCAAATCATTACTTGAACTAAAAAAATACAAGGTTTTTACTTACGTGAAGGGACATCGTTTTAAATCTTCGAGTCTCTGGACAAAGTACCAACATCTATACGGCTAGCAAGACCGGAAAATCGAATAATGATTTAAAATACATTATCCCTAATTCCCGGTCCAACTAGCACATTTTCATTCATTCTTAATACCATCATATGCTGAAATAGGTATATTATTTTGACACTAAAAACAAAACACATTTGAAGATATTAAACGCTTTAAAAGTAATTTTTTTTTCTTATAACAATTTACCAGATTCACAATACTATTTTATGTAGGATAAATTAGTTAGCAAGCGAAAATTTAATCTTAGTTAGAATTTACTGAAATACAAATACCATGCATGCCTTATTTTCTATTTGGGGAAAACCCTCAAACCCCAGTTTTTGTATACAAACTGCATAAAGTACTTCTACCGATAATGCTATTAATATTAATTACACTGGATTACCAACTTAAAATTTCGCAAAACACCAAAATACAGAAAAACATACATTAACAATAACAAAAAAATCACACTTAAAAGTACAACACATCAAAAGTGCAACTATAAGAACCACATAATTATTTTCAATTAGAATTACGGTATCAACTTATATGTAACTAAAATAATAGAAAATATTACACTTACCCTGTACTTGTACACGCGAGAGGCAAAAATAATAAAAATATTCGCAAATATATCCACAGTATAAGTAGAACACGTGCACGCCATTTTGCTGATAACAGAAATTGAGATAAGAAAGTGCCTTGAGACCCTACAGAGCCGGTACAATAAGAGTTGGCCAGTTTGCCGATAAGATAAAACCAGGGAGGCTGTTAGGGGTATGCAATTGGGGACACGTGTTTCATTCTGCGTTCAAAAATGGGGACTTATGGATTAAGATCATGTTAGATTAAAGCCATTTCAATAAAAATCTATCCTTTTTGTAAACATGGGCATTATATCCTAAATTAAAATATCAAAGTTAAGCTACAACGATTAATATATTTTACGTAGTTTAGGAAAATAATGAATCATTAAATTAATTTCTGTGAAACAATTAGCAAAGAGCATTATACTAAAGCAAATTATTTTTGTTAAGTTTTGATAAATAACAGTAATAAATTATAGGCATTGCAGATGAATGAGTTCACGTATAAAATAGGCATTAATATTATTGTTTAAAACAATTTTTAGAATAATAAACTAAAATTTTTATTTAATAAAGTCATAAACTAAAATTATTAATTAAAACTTGTTAATAAATTAAACATATCAAAATTTTTACACTCAATTTTTTTTTATATACTTAAATTTTACAAAGACATCCTTTTAATAAATTCATAAACTAAAACAATTTTTACAATAATAAACTAAAATATTTATTTAATAAAGTCATAAACTGAAATTATTAATGAAAACCTGTTAATAAATTAAACTGATTACTCTAAAAGATAGCTAATCACAACATATATCGGAAAAAATATAAGCAATTATAATACCGGACAACACTCTTGTTACATGCGGACAAAACATCTGTTTGCACGGCTAAAGTATTCTTAGGTACCCGTTGTAGGAGAACTTACCTACGCCCAACCTACAAACTCTACAAATTTAACGGCAACGGGTTTTCTCTTATCAGGTATCACAGATCAGATAAGAGATAAGGAAGTGACATGCGCAGAAGACACCTGATAGTGACGTGTGCAAATCTGTGTTGATTTAATATCCGCTAGGTTCGTTGGCAGGATGTGCTATTTACAATTAGGGGCAACTCTCAGAACAGGCTAAGACAAGTTAGATGATGCAATATCTACAGGGTTGAGGAAGGTAGAGGGCGCTTGGGTAATCGCATGATTTTTTAAAGAACCAGTATAGAGACATTTTAGTTAGATAAAGTGGTCAGGTGTGTGTTGCGAGACTACCTTTACACTGTGTGCGCCTATACTTAAGACGTGTGTTTTAATTGATTTTTCGCCGAGTTTCAAAAATGTCTTTGCTTGAATCGATCGAAAATAACTTTAACATTGAATACACTCCCGAGTTTTATACTCAAAGTGATGCCGATGTGTTGCTGCAAGAAATAATACAATTGCCTTTAGATGTAAAGCCTCTGCAAAGTATTGAAAAGAAAATTTCCCCCGAGTTTTATACTGAAAGTGATGTTGACGTGCTACAGCAAGAATTGTTTCAATTACCCCTGCAAAGTAGTGAAAAGAAAATTTCCTCGACCCGTAAAGTAATTACTTTTGCTGATGAAGGAATCAATTACAGTTTATGACTTTATTAAATAAATATTTTAGTTTATTATTGTAAAAATTGTTTTAGTTTATGAATTTATTAAAAGGATGTCTTTGTAAAATTTAAGTATATAAAAAAAAATTGAGTGTAAAAATTTTGATATGTTTAATTTATTAACAAGTTTTAATTAATAATTTTAGTTTATGACTTTATTAAATAAAAATTTTAGTTTATTATTCTAAAAATTGTTTTAAACAATAATATTAATGCCTATTTTATACGTGAACTCATTCATCTGCAATGCCTATAATTTATTACTGTTATTTATCAAAACTTAACAAAAATAATTTGCTTTAGTATAATGCTCTTTGCTAATTGTTTCACAGAAATTAATTTAATGATTCATTATTTTCCTAAACTACGTAAAATATATTAATCGTTGTAGCTTAACTTTGATATTTTAATTTAGGATATAATGCCCATGTTTACAAAAAGGATAGATTTTTATTGAAATGGCTTTAATCTAACATGATCTTAATCCATAAGTCCCCATTTTTGAACGCAGAATGAAACACGTGTCCCCAATTGCATACCCCTAACAGCCTCCCTGGTTTTATCTTATCGGCAAACTGGCCAACTCTTATTTTACCGGCTCTGTAGGGTCTCAAGGCACTTTCTTATCTCAATTTCTGTTATCAGCAAAATGGCGTGCACGTGTTCTACTTATACTGTGGATATATTTGCGAATATTTTTATTATTTTTGCCTCTCGCGTGTACAAGTACAGGGTAAGTGTAATATTTTCTATTATTTTAGTTACATATAAGTTGATACCGTAATTCTAATTGAAAATAATTATGTGGTTCTTATAGTTGCACTTTTGATGTGTTGTACTTTTAAGTGTGATTTTTTTGTTATTGTTAATGTATGTTTTTCTGTATTTTGGTGTTTTGCGAAATTTTAAGTTGGTAATCCAGTGTAATTAATATTAATAGCATTATCGGTAGAAGTACTTTATGCAGTTTGTATACAAAAACTGGGGTTTGAGGGCTTTCTCCTAATAGAAAATAAGGCATGCATGGTATTTGTATTTCAGTAAATTCTAACTAAGATTAAATTTTCGCTTGCTAACTAATTTTATCCTACATAAAATAGTATTGTGAATCTGGTAAATTGTTATAAGAAAAAAAATTACTTTTAAAGCGTTTAATATCTTCAAATGTGTTTTGTTTTTAGTGTCAAAATAATATACCTATTTCAGCATATGATGGTATTAAGAATGAATGAAAATGTGCTAGTTGGACCGGGAATTAGGGATAATGTATTTTAAATCATTATTCGATTTTCCGGTCTTGCTAGCCGTATAGATGTTGGTACTTTGTCCAGAGACTAGAAGATTTAGCACGATGTCCCTTCACGTAAGTAAAAACCTTGTATTTTTTAGTTTAAGTAATGATTTGTGATTTAAACTATCTAAGTAGATGAAAGATATTTTATATCCGTGCGGTATAAAACTGTGCTAAAACGGATCTTCAATTTTTATTTCCAATAGTTCAACTTTCTAACAATAGTACTATCTAGTCTAAAAGTTTGTGCTAGTTATGCTCACCTTTCTATAAAATAGGTTAAGTGCATACCTCTAAAAATATTAATGCATGTATACAATTATGCTTTCATAGTCAAACTGAAATGAGTGTTGCACATAAACAATCTAACTCGTATCGTATTGAAATTCTATAAATCATGTTACTCTACTTGTGGTATACAATTCGTATCGTATTCAAACTCTATAAATCATGGTACTCTACTTGTGATATACAGTAAAAATATTTTGTAGGATTACTAAAAATGCAATTTTTTCTCTAATTGATCTATAGAAAATATAAGCTAGTATAATCGTTGCCTAAGATTTATCAAAAATGTGTGGGTAAGAAAAAATGTTTAGATTAATACTTTGTTTGTTTGTGCTTTAAGGTAAACCTGCACGCGGGGGTATCTGCCTAGGATGAGGGGTGCCTTGGTAGGAAGACTTTCTAAGGGGATCTAACGCGTATTCATGCATTTCGTATACAAAAACTTGAGTTTTGGGGGGTATATGGCTAAAGTGATTTTCTCGCAATAGAATATAAGACTATATCATTATTTGTAAAATCTTTCTATGGTATAATTTTCTCACTTGCCTAACAGTAGATTACATTTGTAGAAAATGTATGGGTATTCTAAATCCTACTTTAATGTTAAACGGCTACTTAACAAAAATACGGTATACAAAAAATTAAAACTCTTGATTAAATTTTTTTTTTCTTGATAAATTAAAAACACTTGATTAAAATTTTTTCCTGATAAATTAAAAACATTTGATTAAAAAAATATTTGTTGTAAAATTATATAACTTAAAATTAAAACTTGGTAAAAAATATTTGTTGTAAAATTAATTAGTAACTTAAAATTAAAACTTGGTTAAAAAATATTTGTTGTAAAATTATTTAACTTCAATTAAAACTTGGGTAAAAAAAGTTCATACACTATCTAAATCATTATTTGTAAAATCTATAGGTACTAAAATCGTTCTATGGTATAATTTTCTTACTTCCCTAACAGTAGAAGAAATTTGTAGAAAATGTATGGGTATCCTAAAGCCTACTTTAATATTCTAGTAAACTGTTACTTATTAAATATATGCTATAATCAGTATACAAAAATTAGCTAAACATTAGAAGTATGTATTAAGCAACATTTATTCAATTTGCATTGGTTCTATTACTAAATGGTAAAGAAAACTAAATAAATAAATAAAAAAAAAAAAAAATCGAAAAATTAATCAAAGTCCCAATTCATTTTGAAAACTAAAGTATAACACAATACACCTACAATTTTATACTTGAAGGATTCTCGGTCTAATGGACAACAATTATTAGTCTATGAATTCTTTTGTAGGTTGCGCGTTCAAATCTGAAAATTTTTCCAAGTCCCCTTATTTCAAAAATATGTCACAATCTGAAAATTTTTCCAAGTCCCCTTATTTGAAAAATTTGTTAAAGTCTGAAAAAAATTACAAGTCCCCTTATTTGAAAAAAAAGGAAAAATTCTTATCAGTCCTTCGAACATCCGGTCTTAGCATCCGCTCCCCACATCCGGTCCGACCACGCCCCCCTCTCTCTCTCGACCCAGGGAAAGCACTTGTATGGCGTACCGGCGAATTAACATGGTACCGGCTGGGCAGAACTCTCATTTATCTACTACTTGTGTGTCGTCTGTGTTTATGATTATTTAAATAAAGTTCAAGAAAACGGATTCCTAAATTTAAAAAAACCGTACCCTTTGTGACGTTGTCCGAATAATTACCAATAATTAGAACTTATAGAGATACATTTGTGATGCTCTCTTTTCCTTTCCCTTCAATACTTGAATCTCTCCAATAGCCTTGATCTGGGCAGTATCGTATAGTCTTCGACAAGAAGCTATAGATCTTTGATAAGGTTATAGAACGAATAAATCCCTGGTTGTTTCAAGGGCTCTTCAAAATTTGACGCTATTGGGACATGAGAAATCTCATAACTTTCGAACACTTACTTCAAGCATCCTACGTGATCGAAATCCGCTTGAGGTTCCAGCCGAGAGCCGATATGGACAGATTAAGGCTGAGGAGATCGGTTTCAGACAGTGACCAGTGCAGAGGTAACTTTCCTAAGGTGTTAGGCCGGTAACGGCCAGATTTTTCCGAACCCGCCATCTAACTGTTTAATTTCCAACTCATACTTTATTTGTTTTTATGTGCAATCTAATAAAGTGTTTTGTTGTGAGCAAAAGGGCTCCATTTCTTTATTTATGACGCCACAACTTTTAAGCATCCTACCAACTAAAATAAAATGTGATACTTTTGAAATTTTATTAGTGGATAAATGCATATTTTGGGATGAAATTCGGTTCTCTATATGTATACTTTACGGAAATTTCATTAAAATTAATCATTTATTCTTACGATAAGCTAATGCATTTTATATAAAATGTTGAGAAATAATAATGCGTAACTTTGAGTAAATTATGGCACTACTATTGCTAAATACTATTCTGACATTTTTCATTTTTCTCAAATTTTAATTCTAATTAAAAGGCAGCAGAGAGAAGATCTCTGAATGTTCACAGACGTTCATTGAACATCATTGAACGTTCTCTAAATGTTAATAGACGTCCAGAGATCAAGAGTGCGTCATCTGGGTTTATGATTATTTAAAAGTCATACTCATTTCTCAATAATAACAATAATCTCGAGAAAACTCATTTCTCAATATATAAAAGAAAAATCCCAACCTCTTAAACATCCTACCAACTAAAGAAAATGTGATTCTTTTGAATTTTTTGTGAGTGGATAAATGCCTATTTTAGGATGCAGTTCGGTTTTACTCACGGAAATTTCATTAAAATTAATCATTTGTTCTAGCGATTAACTGATGCATTTTATATAAATTTTGAGAATTGATTATGTGTAATTTTGAAAAAAAATACGGCGCTACTATTGCTAAATATTATTCTGATATTTTTCAATTTTCTCAAAATAACTCTAGTTTCAACAATCTGATAAATTGCAATGTAAATCCTAACTAATATTATAAATGCGAAAGTGAGTTTGTTTGTTTATGACGCTTTCACGCCTAAACCACTGAATCGATTAGGATGCATTTTGGTTTAGATATAGATGGGACCCTGGAGATGGTTATAGGCTACTTAGAATTTTAGATTTTTAATTACTTTTTTAATTATTAATTAACAACCGTTTTTACGTTGCCATGCTTGGCGAGTTTCGCCCGTATCTGATTCATGTTTTGAGCTAACAAGAATGCTATTACTTCAACAAGGAAGCGCGTGCATCTGAAAACATTAAAAACTACAGAAATTAAGCCAGTTTTATGCCAAATCTATCTGCCAGTAATAATAATAATGAATGTTCTCCAGACACGTCTACAGAAAGCAGAGCTTTGAAAATTTGAGCATGACTGAGCCCATAACTTCGGTAAAGTGCACCTGAGGCTCAGAATTTTGAAATTTTAACTACTTTTCTAATTATTAATTAAAAGCCGTTTTATCGCCCGCTTTTAAAATAAAGCAGAAATTCTATTTGCAAAATCACATTCTTTTGAAAAACATGGAAATTATGTTGATTTTACGCCAAATTAAAAGGCATAAGTAAAGAAAAGGGTACTTACGTATTATCCCGGCGGTCCGCCAAGACCAGCGATTTTTCGCCGAAATAAATGCCGGGCACATGAAATTATTAATGGTTTTTGAATACGATTGGCAACAGTTTGGCTACTCATTTGACGAAAAAACAGTTTGGCGGGAATGACCGCGGGATAATACGTAAGTTCCAAAAAAAGTGCAGATGCGTTTCTTAAAGTTCAAAAATTTCCAAATCCTACCAATAATATAAATGTATACGTTTGTGTGTTTGGATGTTTTTGACTGAATCACACAAAAATGGTTGAACGGATTTGAAAAAAATTGTAATGAAAATAGCTTATGCCCTGGAATAACATACACGCAGCCTTTCAAGCATATAGCATAAATAATTCTTTTACAAAGACACTCAAAATAATTCTAATGCATTGCGCTCTATGGAACTTTTGTAGCTACTAAACCAATTCTAAAATTTTTTTCACTGATTGAAAGTTACATTATTCCTGAGTATTATTGTTTGTTTGTTTTTGTATTAAGACCGATTGACTGCACTAGGGTCCTAGGCCTAAATGGCGAATTCCTCTGTGGGGGACTTTCTAAGTTATCCTAGCCCGTACTTACGCGAGGTTTTTTAGAAAACCACGGAAAACTGGGAGCGGCTAGGTCGACAGGCGCGATCGGGGTTTGAACCTGGCACCTCCCGCCTTACAGTTTTGAGAGCAGAAATTCTTAGACACTGGTGGCATCCTAAGTGTTATAGGCTACCTTTAATGCATATATCACAGATAGTTCTTTTACAGGGATGCTAATAAGAATTACATCACGCTCTATGCACCTCTGTAAGTACTGAACCTATTCGTAAACTTTTTTTTACAGATAGTAAGCTACACTATCCTTCAGTATTATAGGCTAAAATTCATGCATGTAGCGTAAACAGTTCCTTTACAGGAACACTCAAAATAATTCTAATACATTACGCTTTCTGGGTATCACTACATAGCGGATTTTAAAACTTTTTCACTAATAGGAAGCTGCTCTATTCCTGCTGCCATAACTGTCTCTATTAGCAAAATGCCTGAAAAAAAATCTAAATTTAGTAACTCTGCATATTCTCTTATTTTAAATGAAGTATACTACCACGCATTATACTTCATTTGAAACAAGTAAAAAGCAAATAATATCTAAATGCAGTTTCTCTTGTCGCAACAATATTTGTTATTCACACATGCTACATTTCTCTCGGGACCTAATTCTAAAGCCGGCGCGGACGAAGTCGCGGGTAGCTGCTAGTTCTATATAAGATGCAAGGAATATAATTATTTAACTGGAGTAAATCACGAATATGGAAATGGCAAAATATAATTTTCTTTTTTTTAGTGTCATAAAAAAGCTTGTTTATCACATCTACATCTACAATATAGATCGACGACAAACGGAAATTGGAAAGAATGATAAATATTTAGCTAAAATTGACTGAATGATTTTTGAAACGAAATTCACCTTTCGTTATCTTTTCTGTAGAGCATGCACGAAAATAGTTAATTAGAGAAGATAATTGAAATAAGAAATGAAGCTCTTGAAATCATCGCAATTTTCCTAACCTACGATTCTGAATGCTATTCGCAAACATATGTGTTAAGAAGAATATTCAATAAATTTAAATTCAGTTTCTTGGCAGAAAGAGTGATAATTTGATTGGTTGGAACTGGAATTTGAAAAATCTTTCTCAAAGAGTTAATAGTTTTTTGACTCATTCGTTTAAGGTTAGTTTTCAAAAGCTTTCTCGACATTCCACTTTGAGTTCGTTCTTTATGAGTCACGCAATTGTTCGAAGTAATTATCTGATTCCGATAACTTTGTCGTTGAAGACTCAAAAATTTGAATTATGCATTTCTATGTACTTTTTTTTCCTTATTGCTTTGATAAAATAAATATGATGTTTGGGAAATGTCTTACTGTTATTTCTATAAAAGGGGATAAGCATTTTGCTTATTAATTTGCAAATAATTAATTTATCAAAAGAAAGATAATTTGCTCATTTTCTCTCATTTAAGAGTGCATTTCTTGAAATATACTGAAAATTACATTATTTAAGATATGAGACTACACAAAAAAATCTAGTTTTCTGAAAATGTTTGAAAAATGTTTTATTTGCTTATTTTATAGGTCACACCATTAGAATTCCAAAACCGTTTTACTTTTGTTTCTACGGTGACCAGAAGCTAAATTGTTAAAGAAATAATAAACCAGAAGGATTGTATTTGTATACCATTGAAATCTTTAAAACGCATTTTCAGAAAAAAGGCGTTTTTCCTAAATTTGTTTTGCAATAAATGTTGTATCTCATTACGTGTTTAAGACACTGACTCGGATATTTTGATCATTTCTAGTTGTGCTATGAAGGAGACTATAATATTTCTGTGTTTATTTATTGATTTTATGACCGTTTTTTCTTCAAAACCGCTTTTTTTAAATGGAAAAAATACTGGTTTGACATACTTTCATTATTATTAGGACTTTTGCAAATATATTTTTTCATAACGCAGATAAATATATTAGTTGTGTGTTGTATAAGTATTATTTAAAAAAAATATTTATTAAGGAAATGTAGCGTTATTGCAGGAAATGTAGCGTAAACACAATTTCTTACAAAAAGTTCTCTTATATTTGCTAATATTTCAAAGTTTGCATTGAACTCCATTAAAGCTCCATTTTTTTTTAGTTTTATACACCATTTTAATATGAAAGAATATTTAGAAACACTACCGTGATTAGACAAAAACTGGGGGCCTATCTAGATCATGCTTATATAGAAATTACTAGCTGAAGTACCCGTCGTTGACGGGTTTGTACTGAATGCAAATTTCCAAAAAGCAAGAACTTTCGTCAGCATTGTAGGAGTACACAGAATGGGTGTAGTATACTGCCAAAAGTAAAGAAAACGAAGTTATTATTTTTATTTATTGTTGAAATATTACAGGTTAGAGAGTAACTAAGTAATATCATTTCATTCGCTTTAGTCGTAATTATGTGATGCGCGAACGAATATTTACGCATATGGAAATAATTTTCGCAAAATCTAATCAACATTTTTGAAAAATTGGAAACATAGAATTTAAGTTCAGTGGCAACCTATCATGTCACCAAATTTCGTTTCATTCCCTGCAGTCTTTATTTCGTGATACTGGAACAAAAAATTCAGCTTTTTAAAACGATTCTCACAAAATCTCAAAATATAATCTAAATATTTTAAAAATTCAACACCTATAAATTAAGATTAGCAACTACCTATCATATCACCGAATTTCGTATTAGTAGTTATTACGCGATGCTTGAAGAAATATAACCACATTTTGAGAGAATTTTCACAAAATCTCAAAATCTAATAAAAATGTTTAAAAAATTGGACACCTTTAGTTTATGTTGAGCAACAAACAATCATGTGACAAAATTTCATATCATTCACCTTAGTCGTTATTACGTAATGCGCGAACAAAAATTCACTCCGTTTTGAAAGGATTTTCGCAAAATCCCAAAATCGATCGATTTTTTTTTAGATGCTTATAGTTTAAGGTGAGTGACCACGTATAATTTCACCAAATATCATTTTTTCACCTATACAGTTATTATATGTTGTGCGAACACCAATTTACGCAGTTTGAAACGATTTTCGCCAAATCTCAAAATCAAGATTTTTTAAAAAATTCGACGTCTATGTTTTAAGTTGAGTGAGCACCTATCATGATACCAAATTTCATTTCAAGCGCTTCAGTCGTTTTTACTTGATCCTCGAACACAAATTTACGCAGTTTGAAAGAATTTTCGCAAAATCTCAAAATCAAGTTTTTTTTTTTTTTTTTTTTTTTTTTTTTAAATCGACGCCTATATTTTAAGTTGAGTGACCACCAATTATGATAGAAAATTCATTTCAATCGCTTCAGTCGTGTTTACGTGATGCTCGAACACAAATTTACGCAGTTTGAAATGATTTTCGCAAAATCTGAAAATGTAATAAAGATTTTTTTTTTTTAATTCGACGCCTATGTTTTAAGTTGAGGGACAACCTGTCATGACACCAAATATCATATTATTCGCTTCAGTCGTTTTTACGTGATGCTTAAACAAAGAAAGCGTCACGGACAGAATGACAGAACGACAGAAAGACAAACTTTTCTTTGAGGGTCGCACCGGATTCCTAGGTGCTTGAAACGGATAGAAATCGCAAAATTTTTGAATTCCAAGAAATGTACAGACAAAAGTCTAATTTTATTATTATAGATAACACTTACATAGAATTTATATAGAAATTTTCGAAAGCCATAACCATTTATTTTTAAACTTAAAAAGCCCTTTCAGTAAAGCAAAACACACACGCGCACTATTTTTCTTTTTAACACAAAGGTACACAAAGAATAATATCAATGCCCTTCTATCACAAAGATTTATTTTATTGTTATTCAGTTGTTTGGAAATTGTTTTTAGTATTACTGAAATATATAACCAGAAAATGCTTACGACTTTCAGTAATACTAAACAACTATTTCATTTTTGTCATTCGATGTTTTTTTATGATTCTACTCAAAATAAATGAATTTGTAAATATATATCAGAAAATGCTACCGACATGCGATTTCACACAAGAATTGTATTAGATTACATGATAAAAACAGCACTAAATTCGGACTCCGGTTAATGCCATTAATAGTGTACTAGACTGGGTCTGTAATTCAGTTTGAAGCATCATGGGTTTTTTTTTTTTGTTTTTAGAAATATGCCGCTACAGAATGATAGATTGCGCTATTGCCTTAATGCTTAAAATTCACCTAATAGAGATTATCGTCAATAATTACTCATTGTTATAATTCTCTTGGGCGTGACTTTTTGAAACCGTTAAATAATTATGCTGTTTAGCACGTTAGTAGTCACATGTGTTTGAGAAAATATATTTTGCTTGTCTGCTCACAGTTCTTGGTAGAACAACCTTACACTGATATACAGGCTATTATCATAATATGAATTTCACTTCCCCCTCCTCACTAAGACTGCACCTATGACAAGTCGATCGTGGCACAATTTTAAGACAAAAGGTTGATCTTAATGTACATGAAAGTTGGACAACCTTGCACGATATTGATGCAAATTTTATGATATCTATGTTGAGAAACAGAGGACTGATTGAAAATATCTGGTATAAATTCCGGAAATATATAAATACTTAACCGCATAATAAATAAGCAGCAAAAAACCACGTAAAACGGCACCAATATAAAAATTAAGATAGCACACCAGTTCCGTCATGTATGGCATACCGTTGTCAGTGCTAGAATGAGAATGACCATTTCTTTCAAGCTAATTTTTCGCACTTATCTTAACCCCATAAGTAGTGCTGAAATTTTTGAAACCTCCTCGGTTAATCCTTATAAAATGCAAATAGATGTAATATGCATTCAGTATTCTTCTCCTTTCTTTATAAGCAATAATCATAACCCCATTCAAACTCCTTGAAATAAAAAGAAATTATGTTAATAGAAATATTTTTAACAAAAATTAATAGAATTTCAAGAACTTTAATTAGGTTACTTCTAAAACTTTTTAAGAAATCAATCTGCAAGTTAATTTATTTACGAGTCACGCGATCACAGTTAGTAATTATCTGATTTCAATAACTTTGATGTTTAGCCCAGGAAAACTTCCGATCTGCTTTTGTGCTGACAAAAAACTTATAAATTTCTTTTTTCCAAAAGTACAAAAACAGTATGCGTTACTATAATTATGTGTGATTTTCAAAAGGAAAAATATCATATTGATTTTGTTTCAAAAGATTAAGTTTTAAAAGTAAATATAATTTTTTATATTTAAATCTATAAAAGTATAGAGAAAAAAGAAAGAAAAGAAACGTAGAAAAAAAATGTAAGTAAAAATTGTTTATATTTGTTGTAATTCCAGTTGAATACAAATTCGGCAAGTGTGAAAATTTTAAAGTGAGATGTTTAAAAATTGCTTTGGAACAAAACGTTGTAATTAAAAAAATAGAATTTTATTCATAAACTTGAAAGTAATTTTGAATGTTTCCAAGATTAATCAATGTTTCAAAGTATCAATTCTATATATTTTTCTTGGTATATTTTTCTTCTTGGGTATCAAAATATTTGCTTTGACTAATTTATGCTGTTACAGTTTTACTGGAAGAAAAAATTAATGTTTATTGCTTGGATTTTATTTCATTTTTATTTTATAATATTTTAGAAAAAATACATAGAATACATTTTAGAATTTAGAAAATCTTTATTTACTTAAATGTCCATTTAAAAAATTAAAAAAACATATTTTAATTATAAGTGCTCATTATAATTAAAAATCAAAGTGTCCCGCAATGGGCAGTCAGTAAATTTCGTTTCCGTAAGTACACGGAGAGTGAAGCAGCACCCGGCTAGGCCAGTGCTTGGGAGGGTGAACTCCTCTTGTGACTGGCTGCTGTGGGACAGTAAACGCTAATGGGAGTTGCTGCACGAAAAATCCGTCGTGATTCCAATGTCCTCCATGTTTAACGCTACCTCTGGGGGTGCTGATTTCAGATGGTTGGTCCCTCATCTAGAATTGGTTCAAAATTAAGGGACCCCGAGCTAAGTCGGTATTCCTCCCACTGGGGCTCATTAAAATGGAAGCCGCCACTGCCGCCCATCGCCTTCCTATTTGGGGGATCTGGCACTGCCCCAAGGTTGCCAGAGGGTTTTAACAACAAGAAGAACAAAAATCAAAGTAAGCTCCTTAAGCTTTCATTTCAACTGTCATTTTGAACATGTTTGTGCGTCTCATAGATCTCTCTATATTATGATAATGATGTAATAACATTTTATAACTCTTGTTAAAAAAATTCTACTTTTTCACAGTATGTAAATAAGACTAAAGAAATGCCGACATTCACCATGCACAAATTGTGAATGTTCAATATGTCATAGATTTGTATTTGCTTTTCTGTATTCCAGGTACGATAAAACGTTCACGAGGGTTACGCAACGCTTCGTTTCTCTTGCTGAGAGGATCGAGCAATTACAGAGAGGATGGAAGTTCATCATTCTGTAGAGGGGTTTTCATTGCTGGACTAACCTCGGAGAATTAAAATGCTGTGGTAGATACAAAGGACAGCCAGGGATTGGTTTCTTGGACATGTAGCTTAATATTCTAGCGTAAGAAGAAAGAATGTTCCATATTACTTGCTTTTTTAATAATGATAGGAGATGTACCTAGATAATGGTTAAATATTAACCCTTTGAGGCGCAACCCTTTCCTAATGCTGAAAAAAGGGTAACCGTTGCCATCGCTCGACTTAACTACCAGCAACATGGCGGACGATCGAAACGTTCATCGCATCGCTTTTGACGCAGCTATCTGTGCCGCGTCAAAAAAGGGTCTATAGATCAGTGTCACGCGATGAACGTTTCGATCGTCCGCAATCTTGCTGGTAGTTAAGTCGAGCGATGGCAACGGCTGCCCTTTTATCAGCATTGGACAATCTATCCGGGCCATATGAGCCCCATAATTAAAAAAAAATTGCTACGTTTTTGCTTTTCTGTTTTCTTTTTGACCTCAGGCAGAGCGTACCTGTGAATGTCGATATACAAAAGTGGTAGACCGAATGTACTAAAAGTTAAGCAAATATTTGGTCTGTCAGTGAAGTATTTGGTATGCGTTGCCATTCACCAGTGAAAGTTGACATTCTCCAGTATAGACCTCGTGTGTGTGTATAAATTGCCTGTAACGCCTGTAATATTTTTAATAATGTAACATCTCTTAAAATTTTCTTAAATATATGTTTAAGGAACACGTTTTCCCCTAAATACTGAAATATACTAGTAATAAAATTGTATGATATATGGCTCACTCTAAAACGTCCTGAATTTATTAAAATCACCTAGATAGTTTATCCACATTAGAAAGAAGAAAGAGTTTGATCTTAAAAAGTTTGATTTTAAAGTTTCTTTTAAATTCTAAAAAGGAAACTAAACATAAAATTTAACTAAATATCATTATACTTTAATGTTCATTTATCGATTTCATTCCTTGGAGATATTATGACACTGAGCACCAGTCCTTTCCTTTCGAGTTATTCTGCAAAATCACAAAATAATGAACCATCACTGAAAGAATCCTCAAAACTGAAATTTAACGTTCCGGAAATCCCGGGACTAAACAAAGCCCTCTAATTTCTGACGTACGAATCTATCATCTGGAAAGGAAACAAAGTAGTGTAGTTCTCTAACTTAATAGCAGAGTAAATATTGTAATCGATCGTGATGAAATCGAAAGCCCTCTAGGAGAATTTGGTCCCACATCACGCTGTGATTCATCGCAGAAGCTTCTCTTTTCATGACAATAGAGAAAGGATTAAGATGACGAAACCAGTTGATTTATCACTAGATTATGGCTGCGCGAGAGCGAACGAGAAAAAAAAATAGCTCAATCTCGGAAGGATAAATAAATATGCCGTCCAAGATTCCTGATATTCCACAATGTAATATTTCATTAGAGAAGAAATAATGCGGGACGTGAAAAGTCAAATAAACGTCCTGAACTGTGCTTGTAAATAAGTATATATTAAGTACAATGCAGTGTTACACGTTCATATTCAAGTCAGTGATTGGATATATGCCTCTGCCTGAAATTATGCCAGTTTTACTCCAAATCTATCTATAATAATAAAAAGTAATGTTCTCCACACAAATCTACAGCACGTAGAGCTTTGAAAATTTGATCGTACAAGCCCTTGACTTCAATGATGTGAACCTGAGGCTCAGAATTTTGAATTTTCATTGAATGCTGGAAACATTCAATGAAATTGAAAATTTTTTAACTATTAATTAAAAATTGTTTTTAGCATGCATTAGGTGGCCATGCTTAGCAAGTTTCGCCCGCACAAAATGATTTATGCTTTTCAAATAAAGCAAAAATTCTATTTGCAGAATCACGTGCATTGAAAAACATGAAATGGCATGGAAATTGCTTTAGTTTTACGCGTGATTAAAAACATAAGAAGTCCAAATGTGTTTCTTAAACTTTATAAATTTCTAAATCCTACCAATAATATAAATGCGTACGTTTGTGTGTTTGGATGTTTGTGACTGATTCATACAAAAATAGCTGAACGAATTTGGATAAAATCTGGAATGAAGATAGCTTATTTACCCTGGATTAACGTACAGGTAACCTTTCATGCATATAATATAAATATATATTTTTTTTTTATAAAGGCACTCAAAATAATTCTAATACATTACGCTCTATGGGCATTTTGCAGCTACTGAATCGATTCTAGGACTTTTTTCACTGATTGAAAGTTACATTATTCCTGAGTATTATTGTTTAAGGCCGATTGACTGCACTAGGGCCCTATTCCTATATAGGGAATGCCCTCTGTGGGGAACTTTTAAAGGGATCCAAGCTGCCCGTATTGAAGCGATGTTTCAGAGAAAACCACGGAAAATTCCGAACGGCTAGGTCTACAGGCGCGACTGGGGTTTGAACCTGGTACCTATCCCACCTTCCAGTTTCGAGAGCAGAACCTCTGAGCCACTGGTGGGGCTCTGAGTTTAGCTTTTTTAGGTTACCTTTTATGCATATGTCGCAAATAGTTCTTTTACAGGGATATTCATAAGAATTACATTATGCTCTATGTGTATCTCTGTAACTACTGAACCGATTGCAAAACTTTTTTCACTCATAGAAAGTTACACTATTTCTGAGTATTATAGGCTAAAATTTATGCATGTAGCATAAGTTGTTCTTTTACAGGAACACTCAAAATAATTCTAATGCATTACGCTCAATGGCTATCTCGGTAACTACAGAACCGATTCAAAAACTTTTTCACTAATAGAAAGCTGTATTATTCCTGATTAACATAGGCTAAAATTCATGCACATAGTATAAGTATTTCTCTTAGAACAACACTGAAAATATTTCGCAAATTGTCGTAACTGTTGTTATTCGCCCAATGCGTGAAACAAAAAACAAAAAAAATCTAAATTTAGTAACTCTGCATACTTTTCTATTTTAAATGTAGTATACTACCATGTATTATACTTCATTTAAAAAAAGTAAAAAATAAATTATATTTAAATACAGTCACTTTTGTCTATAGTGCAAATATTTGTTATTCACACATGCTTCATTACTCTCTGGACCTAATTCTAAAGCCGGCGCGGACGAAGTCGCGGGTAGACAAAAGTTCGAAATAAATGCAAATGTAATCTTATGCAACATCTATCTCATCCATTAGCTTTCATCATTTTATCCATTAGCTTGCATGTCATTTTAGCTGAACTGTACACGAATTAACTTTTAAATTGGTAGAACGACGAACAAAACTCTCATTCTGTAATTTTATAAAACCTATTCTAACACAATTTATTTTTAAACGATTTATCAAATTTTATTACCATGTGTGGACAGACATACATAAATTTTTTTAATACTTCTAAAATATAAATAAGGTTTACGATACGGCTTTAGCTTCAAAGATATTCAACAGTCAAGTCATATTTAAAAACATTTAGCTACGTTTTAAATTAATGATGTGAAATACCCTCTTCAGTTCCCGTTTTTCCTCAGTAATAGAATGGAAAGATTTTTCGTTGAAATAAAATTAATTTGTTAGGTCACACTATGCTCAAAAATTAGTTTATGCATAATAAAATAGGACATTTTACTTTTTAGGGACGCTTTGCTCATAACGGCAATTATTATGAGATCAGTGCTTATTATAGCATGAGAAAGGAGAGATTAAAAAAGAAGCCAATAACGTGGAGAGAATAAAGACTTACTCAGAGAAGCCGTATAAGTTTAGATGGATACTCAATGATAGTGTACTACAAAAAACTTGCGAAACTCAAAAAAAAAAAAGAACGATAAATATATTAGAAAAAGTTTAAAACGGATAAGATCACTTTTTTTAAACATACGTGGAGTTACTTCAAAGGATAAGAAATATCACAAACGCTCCATTTTTTTAATATGTTCTGTTATTTTTGTGTCTTAGACAGCTAATGTGAATAGAGATTATTTTAGATTCCATTTCCGTTTTTAATTCAGGATTTAATTGAAAATTTGATCTGTAGGATATTTTTCACATTACAATTGCCACCAATAATTTATTTATTTCTCAGAAAAAAAAACCAGACGTATAAAATTTCTTGAACGTATACTTAAAACAATTCATTTGCCTAGAAGTAACACTTTTAAGTAAAAATTTTGAAGGAGTAAGATTGTTTATCTGCATTATCTACAGATGTCACCAAAAGCATATATTTTCTAAATTCATTTATGGAGTTCCCATCTAAATTCATGCTTTTAATTCACACACAATGTGTTACCAATAAAAAGCATATTCAGTGTATTTAGTGATTGATGATACAGTTTTTTTTTGTATATTTTGCTGCTCTTGAAATCAAGGCTTTTGTATAAATAAAGAAAAATATCAGAGTTAGTACGAGTACTTAATAACGAGTACAAAAGTAAACACTTTTGAAAAAAATGTAGTAAAATACTTACCATTTGAGGTACCCGACAGCATTTTCCCCCTTATTTTAAAAACAAAAAACAGAACCAATTTTAAAGTATTAAATTTTTTTAGGACGATATTTCAAAAGTTCGAAATTTTATTAAAGGCAGGACTCTTGTGAACCCTGATTTCATAAATTAAAAATATACTCTGTCAAGAGCAATGATAAAAAATTTTCAATTATTATCCTAAGTAGGAAGATCATTTGCTTACAAATTTCGGAAAACAAAAAGATTCTAATAGTGCCATCTAATGTGGTATACAGTGATTTCGCAATGAGTCGAAATCCGATAGGTCGAGTAGCCATCTGTGTCGAAGTTTTTACGCAGTCCCTGTCTCATTTAATACGAATGTACGATTATTGGATTAGTCAAACTTACGATAAGTCTAAGTTTTTCGTCAGTCCCCTGGAATTCGACTTATCGCGAAATCACTGTAATTCTTTAAATTGTACTGTACTCTACTGAAATAACTGAAAAATGTTTTTCCAATGTTATTAACATAAAAAAAGATAGAACATTTTTGAAAAAAAAAATTTGGCAGAATTTAAAGATAGATAACATTATTTTAAAATACGGTAATACTAATGCTATTTTATCCAAAGCAATACAATAGCGCGCATAGAAATATACTATACAGAGAGAAATTACTGCATAACTTCCGAGAGCTGGTTGTAACAAGCCAAAAATATATGATTATAGGCAGCTAAGCAGTTAATGTTTTGGATACATTATCTCTTTATTGTGTAGAGTTACTATCAAGATTGTTGAAGTCTGATGCCTACCAATTCGGGAATATTGCGGATTCTTTCTAGTTCCTGAAATACATATCCTAGGCTGTGAACCAAAAACTATTTTCATATTTAGTAAATCATGAATTTAAAGTGTCATTCAAGATCTTGTTCATTTGAATCATCGTATAAATATTTGCCGTCTTACTGAAAAGGATTCAAAAAAGAAATAGAAGGATACGTTTTTTTTTTTTAAATATGATTCTGTCACATAGTTTAATTCGCGATTTATTCATTCACAAAAAAAAATACATGTATTTTCTTTTTCTTAAACTATCAGTATCGTATGGTCGATTTATCAGATACCTTATAACCATTGCTGCTAAAAATAACCACTGGCGAAGAAATTTAAAAATAATATAACACTGAAAAAGTTTCCATTTCTGTTTCGAAAGAAATTCTACAACTTATTTTTTTTTTCCTTTTGAAAGTATTTCTCTTCACTTTTTTAAACTGATACTCCTCATGCAATTTTCGAATGTCAAAGTATGTTTTTTTTTCATACAGAATGTGCGAAAATATGTGAGAAATGTTCCATAAATGACTCTTTCGAAGTATTGAGGAGGTTTTCAGAACGATGAAAGAGGCTCTAGTTATGCCGCATGTCCTAGAGAAGGTGTTAAATTTCTCTTATAGTCAATGACGTGTGACTTACAATGGTCGTGCGATATCGCACATGATGGTAAAGAAGAAAAAAGCGAAAATGAAAGTAATATCCAGTAATGTTTTTCACTATATGATATGTAAAGATCAAATTATATCTGTATAAATCCGTGTCATGAATAAGAAGCCAGTAATCTTCAGTAAAAGAAACAAACTGCAGAGGCATATTTAAATGTATACTATATAAATGTGTTAGATATATATATATATATATATATATATATAAATGTGTTAAATATATATATATATATATATCATTTTGAAATTATATGTGAACTATCGGAAATAATAGTTTTAGGAAATATCGGAAATAATTGTTATATATAAATATCGGAAATAATAGTTATATATAAATTTTGATTTTATCCAATAAATTGGATAAAAACTAAAATTAAAAAAATCTCAATTTCTTAGGTTAGAGCTATTTCATTTAACAAATTACGGTTTGGAATTATTTTAACTAAAACAAACTATTTTTATTGAAATTTTTATAACTTATAGATTTCGAAGTAATAATACACGTACTTGATCGTATTAAATTGTCTGTTTTGTACGGCAAAAATTTTTATTTAATTTGCAACGTCATCCTTCCTATTTCCCTTTTCAGAGAGGCTATTGTCCAGTAATTTTTGAAATTTACAACACAAACGTGTTTTCTTCACTGGTGTATGTCGCTTCTAGAAATACTTGGGCACTCACAGATTTCGAGGCGTTTTATATACTTTAAGATACTTAGGTAAGCAATATGGAGAAAATGGCTCAACATCTATAATTACAGTTTTTAGCTTACAGCATTTCTCATGCGGATGATGAAGAAACTAAATCAGTCTCCTTTACAGTTTTTAGTATCTCTGTCGTATGTGAAGAAATCTTTCGAAGAATATTTTCATTTTTTACTAATTTTCAGTACATAACTTCTCATCTACATTGAACCTTGCAAAACTAGCTGTCGTAATAGGGGTTTATTAATTAAACAGTTGCCTATCAAGTTCCGTTATTAAAGAAGAAATGGGATATTACTAAAAGGAATTCGGAAATCGAATAAAAGAAACGAACTCGAGTAGTGTTGTTAGTTCATTCTGAGAATCTTTTAAAAATCGGTTTGACATTCCAATTTAATGACCTTAAAGATAATTCTGCTATAGAAGGAGGAATTAACTATAAAGAACTACAGAATCTGTAGTCATGCATTAATGTATTTTCAAAGCACCACATTCACAAAGATAATTTTGATCGACATTATTGACACTAATTTTAATGAAACTATAGACTAGCCTATTACACCCGCAATTTGAGGAATATCAACAAATGAAAACTGAATTGCCCTTTGTATAGAAAATATAATCTTGTTTTATTTGGCAGTTCTTCTACACTACGTTTTTTTCAATCTGATCAATTTACCCATATTCCAACCACTCAGAAATGCTGCATATACCAACGGAATGTTAATCACTATGTTTGTTGGTCACCACGTAGCACCAATGAGTTATCAGATTCTGCCGGCTCACTCTCTAATTAGACTCCTGAGTGGGGGGGTTTAATGAGAATACCGATATGATTAATTAAAGGAAGATGAGAGTGTGATAGTTACCCACTAGAACGTAGAACCCTGTGAAGATAACGCAAGGCACTTGGCGATGGAGAAGATACCAGTTTTTAAAGGTCTGCTCTGTCAATAATGCGATTTTCTAAGAAGAAAAAAACGATTTGTTAAATTTAAAGCTTCACATCCATAGTTGTTACTTCTTCTTTGATCCACTTCAGCGTGTTTTCACAAAGCTGCAACTGTTAGAAGTAAATTGCATGCTGTGAAGGTATACTTCGATTCATTAGATTGGCTGTAGTCCGTTTCACAGACATTTGAAAAAACTGAAGAAATTTTTAGAGCTGTATAAAAGAATAGTGCTCATGTGAGAATTAACATTTAGTATCTTATCATAGTTTCAATTCTTAGCTGCTTCTTACAGAGTTTCAGTATCTGGTTTGACAGTTTACAATGGGATGGAAAGAAAATTTGTCTTAGGTACTAAACATGTTTGTCACAACATTGCCTAAGTACAAAGTATTACTTAAAGTCCTTCGACTGCTTGAATACCAACAATAGTGTGGCATGAGGCCACAATACAAGAAATTAAACATTTCAGTAAAGTGTTCCCAGATAGCATCAACAATGTTCATTCTATATATCTGGTTACAGTACCCTTGAATCGCAAGAAAACTTTTAAAAATAGTATTTGTTTTCGGTTGCTTCCTACATTTTCTGTTATTATCCATATTAGCTGTAAAACTGAAATAATTATGTTTTCTTATTTTTATATTTTCTTTTCAGTAAATTTTGCTGCCTCTGAAAATTTCGAAATTTTACACTATTTAAATTTTAGAAAGATAGATTATAAAAGTCATTATTATCAAAAAATTATTTTATATTCTTGCATTAAGTTACAAATTCAAACTTTTTTCAGCGTGAATATTAAGTACTTTTACTAATTAAAGGTCATGTTGCCATTCTACCATTTTAGGATAATATTTTTCTGCAATGCACGTACCTCCTTAGTTCCGAGTAAATGAAAAAAAAGATGTACAGAAATCAACTCAACATTAAATGCAATGGAAATGAATTTCAAATTTATGTGCGAGGTACGAAAAAGGCCTTTCGCTAGGATTTATGTACCAAAATTCATTTGCCTGCCTTGTTCTCAGATGAACAATTTACATATTTTTAAAAAAAATTACCTGCCTTAATATTTTTAATATTGCTTTATATTTTTCAGACTACCTGCTGTCTTGCATAGTAATTGAAATGCAAGAAAACCATTTAAATATTCCTTTTTAAAGAAAATTACTTCTTAAACTCCTTTAAGATATGTATATTACTATTTAAAAGATATTGTGATCCTATATAAATTATTCGTTCATTTATAAACGGAATGAAATGTATTTTAAAAGAAATTTATCATTACAGTATCATTAATACTAATGAATACATAATCAATTACTTACTCCTCAATTCATATATCTTGTCAGATATTAAATTTAAAAATACAAAGAATCATGACAGCGAAAACTATTCCTCGCTCCCATCAATCCATTTTCAATAATGGTGAATTATAATCCCAAAAAGACTTTAAAAGTAAAGTTGGTTATACATCCCTTAATGTAGTTATCCGCGTGCAATTTCCCTTGCTACAGCGTAACGACATTTTCTGCCAATTAGGGAAGGGCGGGGCTGATAATGAGGGCTCAAATATGATTAATTAGAGACAAAGGTTTAAGAAGATGTAGTTTCTTACTTTCACATCAAAGTTTGTGTTTAAGGTACAAGAATTCATCCTAATTTTCGCCATTATTAGATGCTTAGAACTTTTGCTGAAAAATCTCTTGTCGAAACTTTCAAGACGGAACTTTACGAATTCCTGCCACCGTTATTCAAGATTAATGATGCAAAAGTGCTCATATTAATTCATAGGAATAGCTATGGATGTTATTGCTTCTACATTTAAATAAATACATGGATATTTGTTTTATATTGTTTTAAAAAGTATTATTTGAGAAGGCGTGTTGATCTGTAACAATAATAATGAAAGAAAAATTGTGGTTTAATGCAAAACCTACAAATAATTATTTCTTTAAACTTTTCTTGGCTTTTCCTGAGCTGAACTTGGGCAGACGAAATGCACTAACCTGGCTCATCCCGAGTGTAGTTCGGGCGCTACAAATAGATGTTTTTTACCTAATTTTTTAGGAAATTTTGCATGCGAATGGTGCTTTTATGTTTAAAAGGGAATGCATGTTTCAAAACAAACATCCCTAGTAGCACAATTAGTCCAAAAGACGTTTAAAACACGCTTTTTAACGTCAAAAACGTTTTTATAACGTGATTTGAACGTTTTTTTTTCTAGTTGCAAATGATATTTTACTAGTTAAAAGTTCACATCATTACACATGTCCCTGTGGTATTAACTCCAAAATCATGATATTTGAGTTATAGTATTGTTGCAGCAAATCATCGATACACGCGCAAGTGTTTCACTATGAAAGTTTCTTCTACTTTAAAACATCGTTCCTGGTTTTTCTGATATTTCTGTTTAAAGAATACTAAATTCAAAGTTTATGACTCACAAGTTTCATCTTTTAGCTTCTATAGAAGATTTGTTATAGTTCTACAGGTCTAGAATATAGAGAGTAAAATGTCCGCCACACTCGATAAAGATGATGTACAAATTTTAGTGTTTTAGTGTTTTATCCTAAATTTTAGTGTTATATCCTAAAAGCCTTCAGAGATATAAAGATAGATATATGGTGACTTAAACCACTTTTAAGTAGCTCCTGAAGAGAAAAAATTCACGTCGAATAGTGTTAGAAAGAAAAAAAAAATTCCCTCTACCAATAACGTGCATTCAAATTCAAATATAGTCCCTGACCAAAAATATTTATCTCGTAAAATTTTCATAACTTTGTCAATCATAACATAGTACCTATATTTACATTAAAATTGACAACACCATGCCATATCATTTTTCATATTTTATAATTCATATATTACATAATAATCTTTTCTGAATGAAAAATAACGTAACACATTTTCAATAAGTCTTCATTGATTCCATTACTATCACAAAATCGAAATAAATTTCGGCAAAACTCAATTACGCTAATGAAAACCTATTAGGAAGGAGAACCCTATGAACCTTTTACATTTCATCTGAAGCCGCTGCCATCATTTAATCTAAAATGTATTAGCTTCTAATACCACTCATTGTCTGCTTTGCTGAGCTAAATAATGTATTAGACGTTGAGCTGAACTATATCAGTTATCTGCGAACGTTACACCGCTGTTGCCAAATTAAGTCTGTTAAGTTACGATAATGATATATTCTATATAATTAATTAGTTAGAGATGATTGTATTAGTAAGGAAATTCCGATTTTCGCGTAGAAGATATCTAAAAATATGCCGTTTCTAGAAGAAATATTTAACAAAATAAACTGCACTGAAACACACGCAAAAATAAATAAATAAATAAATAAAAATAAAAATAAAAGTTATTTCTATCCAAAAATAATTACCAAAATGAGATGCATTTAGAAAAATTTTGATTTTTTATATAAATAAAATAAAGTGATGACTAAAGCATATATTAGGGATATTAGGCTGATTCTTAAAAAATGAATTTTAAAAATTTTATGGGAACCTTCCCAAGTTGTTCTGATTTAAAATACGAAAAATCCATTAAAATTTTAAAGTTTTAAAATGCGTTTTAGGGATACCAAATATTAATAATATTAAAATTCATTATCTTTCCAAGATATTTTTCAAGGCGAATTTTTATATCAAATTGATAAATATTCTTTAGTTACAATTTCTGCCTTTTATTTTTTAAATTATTTTAAGGATGACCTTTTAAAACGAGAAATGAATGTAAAATATTTTGTACAAGGAAGTAAAATACAGGGTGACCAAAATGCAACTAACCTATTTCAAAGAAGTCTACAGACGAAACTATTATTGAAAGTTGTGAAATTTTGTGTAGGACGTAATGAAGGTATAGGAATTGTTTTGAACGAATTAAAAAAATTAGTTCAAATGTTCGCCACCGTGGGCCTTTTTTTAATGAATTACACATTTGGCGTTCATTTATGATAGTTTACAAATATTATTACGACAAAACATGCTCAGCATGACGACCACCATTGTCAGCTGCCATCTAGAATCGTAAAAGACTATGTCCTATAACTGATAACAGTGTGTTCGGGGAAATGCTACTAACATGCTGTGAAATAATGTGTCTTTAAGATCAAGCAAAGTTCTTGGATTATCACAACTTACCAAATGTTTCAAACTCCCCCAAAGCCAAAAGTTGCAAGGATTAGGGTATGGGGAGCGGGGAGGTCATGGATCAGGAAAGTTCCTTAAAACAAATCCCCCTGGTGACGAATATTTGAACTATTTTATTATTCTCTCAAACAATTTTCCTTACCTTCATTATTTCCTACACAAAATTTCATAACTTTTTCAACAATAGTTTTGTCTGTAGACTAAATTGAAATAGGGTTGCTTAATTTCGGACACCTGTTATATTGAAAAACAAGGACACTGTTACGAAAGAAGTGAAAAATCCTGAAAACAGGTATTCAGCTTAAATACTTCTTCAAGAATTAGTTAATTACAATATTTTCAGGATACGAGGAAATGTTTACACTGTTCTAAAGAAAATTGACCTTCTATGAAAAACTTTTAATCAAAAAATTTGGGAATGTATAAAATTGATAAAATTTCAAATTATATTACACTACGCTTTTTTTTTCTTTTTGATTTACTAATTTACCTGTCTACAGTGTTAGTCAGATTCCTCTAACAGCAGTGTAATATTTTGCTTTCAAGAATCGTCATTTGATTAGAGGTTCTGTCAATTCATTCTCAACAATTTGTAAATATTTTCTTTAGCTTCGTTTGTTTCTCAAAGCCTATTTTTGAAAGCTGTTTGTAGATTGTCCATTGTTGTGCGCTGAGGAGCAGTTACGAGTTCTGCAGGAGAATTTTCACCCTTGTGTACTTGAGATTCTTTTTCGAATTTCTTGTACTAATGAAATTTGTGTTTCTCTCATTTATAACAGTAAACTATTCACAGGAACTTCCTCAGGTACTATATTTCGCATAGAATAATATGTTTACACGGAGTAAACTTTCAGGGGAAATTCTCCTATAGAACTCGTAACTGCTCCTCAGCATACAACAAAGAAAAATTCTCTAACAACTTTCAAAAATAATCTTCGAGAAACAAACGAAAGCTTCACAGCAAAATGAAAAGCAAAGAGAGCGAGAGAGTGTCCAATGCAAACGTACTCCATGAGCGATCTTTGAAATTAATCTGTACGTGCGAGGTGAGCTGCTCTTTTATACCTTTCGCAAACATTTCTCGAATACTCTATTAGTCACCATTATTTTTATTATGGTTATTCCAATCCCATAATATTTCCTACTGGTCGCGTACAGTTATTACATAATAGTAATGGGATGGAGTAATACTAACGCAAGGAAGAAAACATTACAGATCCCATTAATGAAATCGCCCCAATGTCACCAAGCTTGGCGACTTTATTGCGAAATATCATCAAATTTGGAACCGAAAATAAGTCCACGAAACTGAACTCAGCTAAGCGATATCACTAATCAGGGACGAGAAACCGTGAAATCCCATGTTTTTCTATGGTAAACTCAAAAGTTCTTTCCTGGCGTTCTAGTTAACCGGAATAGATGCAACAGTATGCAAAATTTTATAATTTAACGGATAGAATACGAATGTTAGCCTAACTTTAAGCCCTGTAGAGCAGATCAACCAAAATATTCGTAACATTGCGTCTTTCTCATCACTGCACGTCCAGGGAAGTACAATACGTAGTTAAAGGGTCACACAAACATTTATAGTACGCATTTAACAAAAGATCTTAACAGCATAATTTAAACAAATAAACATAACGTAATAAGCAAATACTCATTAATAAAGAAATATACACTAATAAAAACAAATATATTACAAAGATGCACATGGTGTAAGCACTGTGCAAAAGATTGTTAAAGGAAGAGTGACGCAGTAGATGAATACTGTGGTCGTATTGATTCAGTACTTGGCTGTGGCCATAATTCCGTCTGGGCTGTTAATTGTCGAACAAGTAGGAAGGTTTTATTCTTAATGTCGAAAACAGCTATTACTGAGACTGAGCGAAGCTCATTAAAATTCAAACTAAATTTATGCAAATTGAAAAAGTCCGAGAATGAATGAGCCTTATATATTGGTGACATACATCACGTGTTCTCATTTTGCATTTCTGAACGTGATTTCTACTGTTGCCTTTAAGCCCACTTTAGTCTTGTCACTTTCTCAGCCAGGTCTGTTTACCGCCACCATTTACTGAAGAAATCTGCAAGACTTTTAGATGAGGTTTTTAAATATCTGACAGCTTGCGGCCAGCGAGAAATAAGCCACGTCCTAATTTCCCTCCCTGTGTTTCTGAGAATACTGTTGGCGGGTCTGAGATTTTCGAGGACAATAATTCTGTGCATGTCCTTCGGCAACACAACTTCCAGAATTTAACTTTCTTTTGTTGTGTTTCATTCGGTCTTACATCTATCTCACTGTGACAGTTCTTCTACTAACGAAAACTGCTCGAAGGAAACTGGTATTTAAAAGGTGAAATAATTAAAACTTTGTTAAAGAACACTTATCAGATGTACTATCGTTCTGGACCTCTGTCTGATATTTACTGAAGAAGGCTGAAATTTTTTCGTCCGAAATACGTGTCCAAAACGATAAGTACCTTTTATGTGTGCTACATGTGAAATATGTGTGTTTTACAATGCTTTAATTACTGGGTGTCCCAAAAATGACCGAAAGTTTGAAATAACAGTTAAAGAAAAATGGAAAGCGATAGAAATGTGAGGTTTGCTGCTCTCTGTTAAATAACCAAGGAATTTATTATTACCAATTTTCAAAATTATTTACACAGTTCATTAACAGATGGCGCTGCTTACTAGGAAAAACTATAAAACAATGTTTTCAATATATCTACCCTTTTTTCAGCATCAACATGACGCAGTCGGAGGATAAATTAAAAAAATATCTGTGCAAACATTTCAGTTAAAATGTTCTGACAAGCAGCAGAGATGCATTGTTCAAGTTCATTGACAGTTTGTGGATTGTGACCGTACACCTGGTCTTTTAAAATCCCTCCTTCCCCATATAGAAAAAGACCAATCCATACCACTTTGAGTATGATTTTCGTAGTCAAGGCAATGTATTATCTGCCGGACCATTTCTGACACTGAGTTTCCTTTGAAACTGCTGCTCATTTCAAGAAAACTTTGGTCCAGGTGATGAAACTCCAAAACGATAAAAATATGCTGTTCCAGAGAATAAACCATTTTCAAAGCATACGCTACGGCGTAGAAATAACACCGATCTGAAAGTACGGAATGTGTATTGAATAGCTGCACCATCTATCGACGAGCTTTATAACTAATTTTGAAAATTGGTAAGAATAAATTCCCTGTTTCACTACGCAGAATGCAGCAAACCGTGCATTTCTATCACCTTTCGTTTTTATAGCCTAATTTTAACTAGCCTAATTTTAATAATAGCCTAATTTAACTAACAGCCTAATTTTAACTCCTGAAGAGAAGAACACCTCAAGAATTCGTAACAATTAGTAAACTTAGGTCGTGGAGTGGGGCAACCAACTAAAAATTCTCTGAAATTACATATAAGAACTATCCAGGAAGGAACCAATTAGAGTGAAAGGTAGGTAAACATATTTTAACTAGCCTATCCTCCGCATGACAATGGTGTACGAGTACAAGAATTAACGAATAGTGAATTCAGGGGATTCTGACAGACAGCCAAGCTATATAAGTTTTGTGAAAGTAATATCGCATTCAATGAAAATTACTTTTATTTTCTTTCACTTTCGAGATGACACACACGGAATATTTTCTAGAATAAAATCTCCCTCCAAAGAGAACTTGCGATTTAGCACAAATAAAGAAAAATTATTGCAAAAATCTCTGTTTCTAGCTTTACTAACCCCATTTCTTTTGCTGTCATTTTTTGAGAGATGTTAAAGCACATAGATGACGCAGCAACAGAATGGGACAGGACATAGAAAAAAATAATAAACAGGCTAATATTTTAAAAGATTAAATTGATTTTAAGCAGGTTATTACCGTGAAACTACTTAATATGAAGCAAATATTGTCGCAGTTCTCATTAAAATGCCAGTTTTTACTCCCCAGCTTTTGCGCAGGTTTGAGTATTTATTTACTGAAGGAGAATTTACCCTTTATTCGTTCGAAACGTACGCACTGAGTTATCTACTTTAAACTCCCTCAGTGTTGTTCAAATATCTGCTCTATATTTTCAATGTCATGTCAGCATAAGCATAATGATTGCTATTACATTAAATCATACTTGTATTAAAAATCATTTTCAAAGAAAGTTGGATTAATATAAACTTGGATTGAAATTAAATTCTTCTATTTGTACATATGCACTGCAACTTTCTTTTTCAACAATTTACAGAACTTTAGGATTTTAAAAACACCTTAAACCTTGTCCACAGATTTTTAACATTCATGCATATTTAATTCTCGTCAACAATCAAGAAAGTTTTTGTAGCATGTACTTTTGTAATGAGTACGAAAAATCTTTTGGGTTGATTTTTCTCAGATATCAAAAAAAGTTCAACATCTTTGAAGAACAGCTTTTTTTTTTTTTTTGCTCCCAAACCCTGGCCAACAATGAATATCTGCAAGAAGCTTTTATACATTTTTCATGAGCAGTATTGAGCTGTCTTATGTCAAACTGATAGAAATAAACTACGAAATCAGGAACTTTGTTTAGCGTTTGGAAGAAAATATTTTTCAGTGATCATTTTTTTTCTTTCATAAATAAATTGTAGATTCTGAATTTTCAAGTAGCTTCTATTTCTGGTTGAATGTGTAAGCATCAATAAAATATATCATTTTCTGTCTGAGAGTTGTGCATGTCGAACTGGAACTAGTAATATAAGATGCATTTTGAGATTTGGGAATTCATATTTCAATCATTTGCCATCCATTTGGAAATGAAAATTTTTGAATCAAAAGTTCGAATTTTCAGCAGTTTTCAAAATATGCTTTAGAATAAGACGAACTTTGACTTTGGTGCATGAACAAAATGCAATATTATGATGATGCAGAAAGAATTTCAAGATGGCAATTACAATGAGTAATAAAATGTGATACGTTTATATAAGTCGTTTACCCAGGCAACCCAGGTTCTATGAATGTCAAACTATTCAAAGACCGTTTACTAACGTTCTTTTAACGTTGTAGACGTTCAGAGAACACTGTTGATCTGACTGGGTACTCGATCACAAAATCAGGCTTCATTTTAAAGAAAAAAATGAAAGTTGGCAGAAGTCTTTCATATATATATATATATATATATATACCATTATAACCATTACACCACTATATATATATATATATATATATATATATATATATATATACTATATATATATATATATATATATATATATATATCAAAAGTGAAACATTGAATAGTACCTTTGCGAGGCCAAGGCCTGCGCTGCCCAACCGCGCCTTCGCGACCATGGATTCTGGGGTGAGATGCATATGCCTCGGCCAGCAGGTGGTCAGCCTGACTCGACCCCAAGAGAGCTTGATCCTCATTTTATCGACCCACTCAAGGGATGAAGGACTGAATAGACCTTGCCCAGCCCGGTATTCGAACCCTGGACCTGTCGGAAGGCAGTGCGCTAACCATTACACCACTATATATGTAGGGAGTGCAGATGCGGTTCAGAATCACATAGCAATGCGGGTCGGAAACGTCGTCTTCATGTATCTGTTGTTAATAATCACTTTGGACGAAGTTGTTTTTAATAAGCACACAAAGTTAGAAAAAATAAAAATTTCCCAAAACCACCATTTTGTATTGAAAAATGTTCGAAATAAGACTCAGTTCAGAAAAATGTTCTCGCTCATTTACAAAAAGTTACACTTTTTAAATTTGTATAGAACCCCGTAAGTAAAAATTCCCATTTAGTAAAATGTGCCCCATGCCTTATTGGGTGATGTAAAATAATTGAGAATTGTATCTCGAAAATTATCAGAGGTATGAAGATATATATATATATATTATATGTTAACTGAAATCACTTCTCAATCGCTCTCGAAGGGGTAAAAATAGAACGAAGGGAATATTGGACGTTTGAATTTCCCGGGTCGTAGAGAAATTATGAAAGAAATTATTTTTTCCACTCTAGCAATAAACGTCTACATTCAAATTCATCTCTAGCAATCGGTCATCTTTTTTATAAGATATCTCTGAGGCATTTTATGATGAAAGACTGACATTTTGTACGTCACATCTTTAGAGTATGGGGCAAATTTTACTGAATGCGATTTTTTTGTACGGGGTCGTACACAAATTTAGAAAGTGTAAATGTTTGTAAATGAACGAGAGGATTTTTTTTCTTACAGGAGTCTTATTTCGACCTTATTTTGAACATTTTTTAAAATTTACTTTAAAAAAATGTTCTTCTTCTCATATCTTTAAAGATTTAAAGAACATTACCACATTTTTGGGAACTCTGTATAAATCTTTTTATCTGCTACTATCGTCATAAATATTGAAGTTAATAATTATTTGCCAATGGTTTATCTGCTATGCAGTTAATCTATCGCTCTTTTCTCAAGAAATTTTTTACCAGTTAGGTGACAAAATAATGCAAGTTGAAATTACCAATACAGTTCAACTCGATGAAAAAACAAAAGCAAAACCATGAATTCAAAGCAGACCCACCGCTAGACAAATTTGATTATAATTTGACCGTGAAAGAAGAGGAAATGAGGAATAAAGATGCCTTATAATTAATATTAATAGAAAATCAAGAGTTAGGAACATATGAAAAGCACAAAACACTATGTGGAGATTTGATTAATGATCGAAATAACGGTGGAGGAAACACACGCAGATTTGTTAAAATGGGGAAAACGATAATGAGAATTTAAATAGAGTCATTAACGAAAACGAAACACATAGGTGTTCGAATATGATTGTTAAACTTCAGGTGATAAACACCATCATTTTAAAGTTAGAATTTTCGAATTAATGGCGTCTGCATTTCAAGATTAAAGATAAATATATCTCCTTATAGCTTTCGGAGCTTGTCTGAAATAGGATTTTGCACGTCAATTTTAGAGGGTTCATTATATGTTTGAAATGCAATAAAATACGTCCAAGCATAAGCTAATTATAAATATTCAGTGAGTTATCAAGCACTGAATTCGTACATTAAATCTCATTCAGACCAGAAAATGAGCAATTGATTAAGAGCAACATACAACAATTAGCATGTTCAAGAAACTAATTTTTAGCTATGAAGGTTATTTTTTTTTAATATTGATGAAAGAATGTTTTTGAGATACTCATTCCGTTTGCTGGGCAAAAATGTACGCTTTCAAGCATATAATAAATTGCATTTATCTTAAACAACACGTATGCATTCTAGCGTGTTTCTGTTGCTGTTTACAGGAGCTGTATGCTATAAGTTTTAAAAAGTGTTTCAAGAGCAGAGAAGTTTATATGTGCACTTAAGTACACTTCTGTACACTCAAGTGTTTCAAATCTATAGAAATATAAAGAGGAAAATTTTTGTCGCTCCAATAATTTTTATCTATATTGGTAAAAATATAATAATAAATATTACTCCATTGCAAATAATAGTTCCCTGCATACATCTAAAGAAAATTATTTAAAATAGTTACAAATACTAGGGCAATGATAAATCTGATTTATTTGTCTTTGGTCACTTACAGAATTTATGTTTACGCATGAAAACACCGATTACGTTACAGGTAAAATGGATCGCTATGCAAAATAACGTTATGTTTAAAAATATATTCCAGTGAATAGCATGACAAATTACGTAATCATACATTGAAACGTCACGCAAGACTCCCATATTTTGCCTTTAGCATCCAGACAAGTATCAAAATACCGTGTGTAAATATCTAAGGCAGTATTCGTTTGTACATATGTATGTATTTGCATCCGTATGTCCCTGGTAAAAATTTACATACATATTGGATAGACAATAAATAACTTATTTGTAACTATGTTTGATCTTAAAGTATTTCTACTTCACGTTTTAACTACCGTGGATATCATGCAATATTTGCATTTATTCTGAGGAAAATGTTTCATATGTTGATTCCATTTCTTGAATAAGTGTTTGGTTGCCATTCTGCAAACTGTGTTAATTTCTTATTCATATTTTTTTAAGATACATTGACGGATACGCAGGTGGTAGATACATTATTGGCCAGATTACTGTATTCGTTTCAGCTAAAACCATTTTACTTTGTCTTGAAATTATTATAATTAAATTTATATAAAAAATATATCATTTCAAAGCTACGAAAAATTTTAGCAATCATAATGGCCAGAAGTGTACCATACAAAGGAGTGGCATTGGAAAAATGAGTGAAAAAATGTAATTGTTTATCATTTATATTCATAAAAAGAATTTATTGTAGAAAAAGCTTTTGTATTTTATTTTTGCCCCTGCACAATGAGTCAATGAGCAATAATATGGCTGAGACTGCATAAATTAAAGATATGGTATTTATTATGCAAAAAAGAAAAAAAAATTAATGGTAATGTAAAATAAACTTTTTTTTACTGTACAAAGTAGATGACTGCAATCTTATTTAGTAAGTTTGACATAGTGGTTTGGCTTAATATCATACAATAGATGTAATTTTGGAGACAAATTTAGATGATCGATAAAAAATTAAATTGTCAATAAATTTAAAAAGACACACATATTATTGTGAATTTGATTTACGATCAATCTTTTAATTGAAGAGTTTGTTTGATACATAATTTCCCCGTTGTTTGTTAAAATCACTTTTCATGGACAAAATATTTGTACTTAGCTTCCTCATGTGGAAATTGTATAGTAAATATAGGAATAATCCCAGTGGCATACTGCAGACGTTTGATTCCCCTCACCCCCTAAAATGTTTCCTGGGTTTACCTCTAATCATTTATGAAATTGTTAGTTTTTCATACATTCGCTGGCATACTACACACAATTATTAAGTATGACTAATGTAAATATTGAAAATTAAAATAAAAAATTAAATGAACGTTACACTTAAGCTTAAATGCATAAATAATCCGATTATTCCAATATATTTAAAGATAAAAACATCTTTTTGTGCAAACTAAATGTTCAGTAATTAATGATATATCAAAGAATAGTGTGTTTTACTTATTTGAGACCAGCTGCGTAGCCTAGCGTTGCCCGACTGCATCAGATGTTAGAGATCAATTTGAAAAAAAAAATGTCATCTAACATTAATTACTCATGTACGGAAATGTTTCGTTTTTCATAAATACACTTATTTTTGATACCTATACGTTTTTCTCTGTTTTTTAAGGGCGGCACTTGCTCATAAAGCATTCGCCACTACTAAAGCCCAAATTACTGACCATTTCATTATGGAAGTATTCAGTGAGCTCCCAGAGTTACCCCTTATAAAGAGACTGACAAGTTAAAACCCAATATCAAGCTGGGAATCGACCCAAACCCAAAGTAGAATGGTCTTTACCAACTACACCACCTGAGCGGCTCCTCCATTTTTACTCATATAATTTTCTTATAAGGCTGTGTTTACCTAAGCATTTTAAGTTAACTTTTAAATATTTCATTCCTAAAAAAAATGTCAGTTATCGTTTAAAGACACTGGTTATCCCTTGATGTTAGGTATTATCAATATCGTTTTGGATCTAACATCTTTCTTTTAATTTTCGGAAAGTTCTAAAATTGGCAAGAATTAATATTAAAATTGTCCTCATTCTTAAAACTAAATTAGTTCTAAAACAATAAGAAGAAATAGAATAAACAGTTGAGAACATAGTTGAACGTTCTGAAAATGATTTAAGAAGTAATATTTTGGACAATCACTAGTGGAATATCATGCATTAAATACCATTATACAGATTATGACAAAAAGGGTAATCTTAATAAATATATATAACTTTTAAATATATGAGAAATAATTTTGTTTACCTTATGCACATATATATATACTTTTTAAAATTTCAAATCAGCGGATTTTGATACCTTTTTAAAATATTTAAAGCGGTAAAAGAACAAGTATCATTTTCAATCATTTTTTTTTTACTGTTAAAATTCTGCTTACTGGCAAGTATGTTGGTACAGAAAACTGAATAGCTTATTTTCTCTCTTTCTTTCGTTATTTTTTTTCTGAAAATGCAAATCTTTTGTTGTGCAAGTCCGGTCAAGTGTGGATTTTGTTAACTAAAAGCAGATGCCCGAAGAGGAGTAACCACTTTTGTCAAAACATGAGCTATAAAAAAAAAACAACTTTTTTGAGAGTTGCAGGTAATCCCCAATTCTGTTAAAGCTGCTTAAAAAGAAGTAAAGAAGGTGGGTATAGCGTGGCCGGATTGTATGAGTGTCGAGAAAAGAAAGATTAAACTTAAATTTACAGACGAAACAGTATGGAGTCAAATTCACAAATTTATTTTAAAGTAGTACGTCAAATTTTCACCTCCACAAAATATCCAATAAAAATAGCTAAATATACTGGATGAATCAAAAATCAAAAGTTATATTCTGTAAACGTATTTAATTATATTTAAATGTTCTCTCCACTATTGATTTTACGAATCAATACACTAGTTTTCGAAAGATAAAAAAAAAGCCAAAGAAAAAAAAATAATATCTTATCCGCATGTATATTAATTAACTCCAGGATCCACTATAATATTGTTTATATCCCATTCGTCCGCAGGGCACATGGAACATATATCCAAGGAACATAATTATCACAACCGGCAGACGGCGGAACTTGAGAGAGAGAGTGAAATGGCGTTCTGAAGTTTTCAAAACGAATAAACAAATCATTGTTGCCAACGGAAAAAAAAAGAAAAAAATTGATACCCATGACATGCTTGCGAAAATCACTTACGTCTTTCACTTCAGAAACATTTTGCTATTGTTAATTTTTTTTGTATTATGTCCGAGGAACAGAAAATAAATCGTTGCTACAGTGTGATTTTATACATATTCCTTTTATTTTCAAAAGAATTATTTTTTGTTATTTTAATATGCTTCGCAGTTAAGTAAAATGTTTTTATTTTTAATCTAATGGTGTACACATTCCGTTTATACCCATTGGCTGCAAGGACGGAATTACTGGAGTCTTTATTATGGAGTCACCCAAAAGTATAGACCAAAGTTTCTATGCATTTTCTAACGCATTCCTCTATGGACGAAAGAAATTATACACATATAACTACAAATAAATTAGCTCATCAAATTTTAGTTCTCCTTACAAAAATACCTAAAACAGTAAGATTTAAATGGATAAAAGCACACTCTATGATTATGGGAAACGAGCTAGCAGATGGATTAGCAAAACAAGCAGCTATTTACAATAGTAATTTTATCACTAAAAACAAAAATGGTAGTCGCCTCCAAGAAATAGTAAGCGTTTCATTTCCAAGCCCACTATCTTATCTAAAATACATATTAAAAAAGGACAAATTAGAAAAATGGAAAATATCATGGGACACAGAAGTTACAGGCCAACTTACCAATACTTCAAAAAACCATCAGAGGATTTTCTTTTAGAACACAGGAACCTTTACCCTTTTTTTACCAATCATGGACCATTCCCAGAATATTTTTTAAAAATAAGCAGAGCCTCCTCCGATCATTGTAAATGCAATACACAAGGAAATTCATTACATTATTTCACTAATTGTAAATTATTAAAGTAATACAGAGTTTCAAAATCACCTTCACAAAGTAATGAGCAGTGGGCTGCATATGTATTAAAAAATAAAAACTTATGCAACAAAATAATAAAAGGGATTGAAGAACTACAAAATAATCAACCCAAGTATATTCATCCGATTGATATAAGACCTCATACACCAGAAAGCGATTCAGATTAAATAAATACAAGAATTTCAGTTGATAAAAACAACGTATAAACTCTAAATAGAACAATTTTTTTTAATTATGAATTTATTAGCATTAATCCCTGACATAAATTTTTTGTTGCTGCTCTTATTTCGTTAGATTAAAAAATACACTTCTCATATCGAAGCCTAAATTTATTTTTCAGTATATTATTATATGTATATGTATGCTTTCAAAATTTAAAAAAAAAAAAAACTTTTTTTCTAAAGCACATTTTTGAATATTAGTTGTATTTATTTATGTTGAAATTTTTCAAAATTACTTTTTAAGTTTATCATTCTCAAGCCTATTGTTTACTTTTAGATATTTTTTAACTTTCAAAATTGTAAAAAAAGGAAAAAAAAAGAACGTGTTAAATATATGTACCTATGGTGAAATGTTACTAAGAACAATATTGTGAGCAATTGTAAACCATTGTAAACTAACTGCCTTTATATTGTATAACACTGATGTATTTTACCAATTGTAATCCAAAAATTGTGCTGTAAAAAAATAAAATAAAAATGAGGGAAACCGCTGCTTGCTGGACCCAAGCCTAGAGCTAGGGTTCAGCAGGACAGTAGGACACTTCAGGAACTAAAACAGGCTTTAAACCAAATAGGTAGGCCGTTCCTAAAAGTAGTATCCTGTAGTATCCCCACGTACCAGGTAAGTACTGACTGTGGCGGAGAATTTGGAATCAGTCAGGTAGCAGGCGGCTGGGGATGGAGGAGTACTAGAAATGATGGGTTCTCTGTTGAGCAGTCCTCGAAGGGGTCTCTGGAGCAGAGTTCTGCAGGGGGAGAGGTCTCTACTGACCCTCATCTGGACGTCGTTGAAGGTATGAGGTGACGAATTGTCTACTGAAGCCCCTTGAGAAGACAAGTGATTCCTGAAAAGCAAATTCAAAGTGACTTGGATGGCTCTGTTGTAAAATGCATATGAATGTCAATAAAGATAAAATCAAATGTAAATTTAAAGATGAAAAAACTTTTTTTGAACTGATTTTTCTTTTAACTGAGCTACACTATATATGCATGCATATATATATAGAATCTGTAAGCGTCTGTCTGAAGCAGCATCTCCTGAAAACCGCGAGATGTTGAATTATGGATTGTTGAAATATGCTAAATGGATTTTTCGAATCCAAGGAAGCCATTCCGCTATCTTAAATTGGAAATTCGCATTACTTTAGAAGATTCTGATAAAAACAAAAAATGAGCAGCTGCCAGTCAGTTAATGCTTTGTTTATTAAATATGTATGCATTTTAATTTTTATAATTAAAAAATATTGTATTTCGAACAAATCGGAATCAGGAAATTTTCGGAATTCTGCCAATATTAAGATTATGTGCAAAATATCAGAATTGCAGAAAATGCAAAGTGAAACTAATTCTTCCTGCAATGGGATTTGCTTATTTTTACCATATAACGGATTTCTATATGTTGAGAATAACCTTTTAGAAGTAACTTGAAGTTAAATTGTTCTATTTGTTTCATATTTATGTATTATCCGAGAATAGAACTCAAAAAATGTTTTCGTTCGGATATTGAATTTGAAAACCTAAACTGTAATAAGACAACTACATTGAAAAAATGATTACAGCACAACGTGTGGGTAAACGTAACGCAACGCCAACACGTTGTGATGTTGGCGTTACGTTCATCCACATGTTCTGCTGTGGATTTACAACACGTTATGTTGTTGGCGTTACGTTTATCTACATGATGTGCAGTGGATTTACAACATACAGTGCTATATTATTTTACAGCACAACGTGTGGGTAAACGTAACGCCAACACGTTGTGATGTAAACTGTGCCAGTTGCAATACAATCATTGCCATAGGTTCTTCGTGTTGGGCTTATCAATGTCATTACGTCATTTTTGAGAAGATTTACAACACATCGTGCTATATTATTTTGCAGCAATATGTGTTAAATTTACAGGTAATTCTTGCAGTGTATTGTGTTAAAAGTAGTGTACGAAAATGGAATTTTACTTAAAGTGTAATCACAAGTGAATTTCACGTTATGTAATGAATTGAAATTCAGTGGCGGCTCGAGGGATACAGCAAGTACAGCCGGGCTGCACTTGAAATTATAAGCACATACTTTAAAATAATTTATTCTACTAATTTTCCTAAATTCAGATTAGAATTATGGAATTCCTACGGTAAATTAAAAAAAATCTCAAAAAAAAAAAAAAAAAAAAAAAAAAAAAAAACCGTATTGTGCCGGATCGCTCCTTCAGAAAAAAAGCACTTTTAATCTTCCCGCAATTCAATTGGGGAAAATCTCTGGTTCAGCCCAGAGCGCTGATAAGAAAATTGGCAGCACCGTTGCCATGACAACGATTACGTAAGCAGTTCCTCCGGCATAGGCTATAATGGGGATATGCAGCTAAGACTCAGCTCATCAAAGATTTTCAAACGTCGGCAGCACTTGAAAGAGCGCGGTGAATTCGACCCACTGATTGGCTCGAGAAGTGAGGGAGGGAGTAAGGAGAATATATGTTCGACAAACTCTCGACTTTATATTGCTGAATTTATCAAGAAGGTAAGCCTGAATAGACGCTTATGAATGGACAATTACCCATCAAAGCAGTATTGTTTTTAAGTAAGCAAGAACTAGCATTTAGAGGACATGGCGAGCGAGAAAATTCTTTAAATATGGGAAATTTTAAAGAGCTTTTAATATTATTAATATCTGAATTAAAACAATGCCTTTTTATGAGGGCATCACTGACTGATTCGCAAGTTTAAAAGAAAGGAGGATTGATTTGACTTATAAAAAATAAGTAAGTTTTTTTTTTTTCTTTTCTTCTCAAGTTATCGGTACAAAAGAAAATTCTAAGGAAACTTCGAATCCGACACGGATTAATGCAATTTTGAGGATAAGAGCGGTTGCTTGAAATTTATGTCCATTTTATGGAAGTAAAATAGGATCTCTTACATTTTTTATGTAAATTCTTTTTTTTTTCTCCTCGGTGAGGGCTTAATCCGCCAGCTTTCGAATTTAGTAACAAAGATTTTCCATTCCTGTCCGGAGGAAAGGGGGGGGGCTCATATGCTTCCGGCTACACTAACAGTTTTGACCACGGGCCGCCACTGTTGAAATTGCACTAGATTTTCAGTAAAAGCGAAATTTACAGCATGACTGATTGCATTTGCAACAAAGCCATGGTAATTACAGAAAATATTCATTTTTACAGAGCACTGATCGTTTCATGTAGGTTTTAATATATTGAAGCTATAAACAACGTTTTAAAACATTTTTTTGTAAAGCAAATTTACAAAGTTTTCAGTACTTGTAATAATCTGCAGCATAACTACTCTTACGCCAAATATTCATTTCTTACATTTCGAACAACGGGTACGCAGCTGGTCTCCATTAAACTCAGAAAACAAGAAAACACTGTGTCATTAAAGTGTATGTCTCACATAATATTCTTTACATAATGTAAAATATATTCAGTAATTTTACTTAAAGTGTAAAGCAAATTTTGAAAATGAAAAAATACATCTTATATTTTTATGTAATGAACTTTAAAATGGAGATTAACATTTCTATTTCAAGACTGCAAGAATTGTATAATAAAAACAAAACAGACTTTTTCTATTTTATGAAAAAAATTTATTCCGCACTATTTTTTTATAATTTATTCCATGCTCTTTTTATTTCTCAGCAAACCAAATATTCTTCAATTCTCTTGTGTTTTTCGAACTGGTTTTGTATGGAATAAGGATATGTTTATGTCGGCGAAACTAATAGAATAAGTCACAAAAAACTTCTAATGTGAGGTCTTTAAGAGAGCATAGAGCCTCCAGAAAAATAAGAGTGCATAAACAATAGTTAAACTATTACCAAATTGCAGTACTCAAGGGAATAATAAAAGAGTTTTGCTTACTGCTCTTGGGCAATAAACATAGTTTACTAGGAAGTAACTCAGCGAAATTAAGCGGCAAATGTAGCTACTTCCGTAGCGCGAGATTTGAAGGAGAAAAAAGTGACTTCTTGTAACTGTCGAAATAACTGTGGTAAATGCATTGTAAAAGAAATTCAAGTAATTACATTTCTTTTCTTTTTTTTAGGAAAAAGTTTAATTATAAAATTTATGTACTGCCAGGAAGAAAGTACTAAGAGATACCCTGAATCAGAGGAATCTTTGCATATGATTCAAGCCCCGTAATGTGTTATTCTTTTCCAAATTCTTTAAACTGATGTCTAATTCTTTATAAATCAGGGCTAGCAGTTGTCTAGTTTCATCTAGTTTTAAAAGAATGTATGATTTTTTTTTCTCCTACATCTGCCAGAGATACAGTTTCCAAGATGATGGATATTAAGGGTGAATATTCACTATATTTAGATAGAATTATCTAAACAGACTTGCACATTTTTATTAGGAATTATTAATTTTATTTAGAACATTTTTAATTGTTTTTGGTACATATTTACCTTGAACCGTTCCCATAAGCACTTTCTCGGAGGCGCCAGTAGTACTTTCTTAACAGCATTATATGTCGAACAAGACATATATTGCGATTTACAGAAAAATATGTTAAAAAGGTCTTTCTTTTTACACGATTTTTACTTTGCAAGAAATGTTTTAAATAAATGAAAGACTGTATACTGTAACAGTTTGAGAATTATTTATGTATAAAAATTTGATTATCAACCGTATTATTATTGTAACGTGACACAAGTTACACGTGAAGGTTAAGCAGCTGCCATATGATATTTTGAGGACTTGAATAAGTTGGATTGCGTATCAAGTAGTCGAAACTAAAGTAGCAAAAAAGGATTTTTTTTTTTTCAAATAGAGCGGCTTTTGGTAAAATCAGGCCTTGGATGACTACTAAATTATAAATATTGATCGGGATTTAACAATAAAGGAATCTACAGCTGGACCAAAGTTACGAAATCCAAAGGAACCGTGGTGATGATAGAATGTTTCTTTAGCCACTATATTTCCGGGGCTTTCTGACTACAAACTTTAAAAGCGAACTGTTTTGAGCGTAAATGTATTGGCTAAACAATTACCGATAAAAATTTTAAAAACCATGAAACTCTTCTAGTTTTAAAACACAGAAATCATATGCACTGCTCTCTTAAAATTTCTCCCCGTTTTAATAATAATAATTATTACTATTATTATTATCACCATCATTATATTTATTATTATTATTTATTATAATTCTCTGTCTAAAAATTAGAAGCAGCTACTAAGAACTAAATTGGATTTCAGGGGAAACACTTTATATATACTTTTATCTATACTTTACTATACCTTATTGTTTGGGGATATTTGATAAGTAGATGATTTTATTTTTAAGTAACAGAAAAAGCATAACGTTAGAGCCCTTTGATTTAGTGGTGTTAAATTTTAATACTTTTCTCTATTCAATTATGAAGCACCTGTAGCGTTTTAAAGGTACTAAGTAAAATAAAAACTCAAAAAATCATCATTTTTACTGAGTTATGCTGTTTTTTGCTAGGGGCACATCTTATAAATAAAAATGAAATTCTGTTTGTTTGTTTGTTTGTTTGTTTATTTGTTTGTTTGTTTGTTTGTTTGTTTGTGGATTTGAGTTGTATACAAATCCACAAAAATGGACCTATCAGCCTGAAATTTTGCACAGATATGTAAAATAATATAGAATAAATCATAGTCCACTTTAAAACTTCGAAAGTCCACCCGTTCCCGGAATTTAAGAGATTTTTTATGTTCTCCACGCAAAAAGCTTTCCGTAATTGTAACCCCTGTAGTGAAAAAAGTGTGAAATAAGGATCGTGGTTGCCATGTGTGGCGATTTTGCCGAATAAGATGTTTTAAATTCTCAAAGTAAAAATAAAAGAATAATAATGATTTTTTTTTGTTAGTTTATATTCGTAAGGTTATATTTTTTTTAATTATAATATCGTGTGCATGGGAAATCGGAGCAGGAATGAAATGTTTTATACTCAAAACAATAAGAATTGAAGATTTCCGAGGCTAATATGTTAAAATTTTTTAGTTTGGCGAAAAAATAAAATGGCTCAAATGCCGAGAAAGTGAGTTCCAGCGGTTTGCACAGTTTCCGGCTTGGGGCAATTTACTGAGAGCTTAAGGAAACGGATTTTTGAAAACAAGTGCAAAGGTTTTATTAGAATACAGCCTTAAATTTTAATGATCCGTGCGAAAATAATGCAGTTATTAAGGGATTTCAAGCGATCTATCTTCAGCATTCTCGCGATTTTGAGGAGGATTCTAACGCTTGGCGCTATTTATCGTAATTTAATCGTCTGCTATTTGGGTTATGAATACACCTGCGTATAAGTTTTTGAAATTTTCATTCAGTTGGAATTGTGCATTTTTCTGAGCAGCTTTTCTGCATCTAATGTATTACATCCAGAAAAAAGGGTGTTAGAAATATCAATTTTAATTTTGTTTAATCAAACTCATGAATAATGATACACTTTCCAACTTAATGAAAGAAGGAACGAAAATAGGGCAGACCCATGGATTATAACTCTTTTTATACATAGCACTTTAGTGCGTATTTAAAAATCTGAAAGTGTGTCAGATTTTCTATGATTCTAGCGCTTGGCGCAATTTAATGAGAGGGTATTTTTAAAAACAAGCGTAGGTTATCTTATAAATAAAAATGAAATTCTGTTTGTCAATTTGTTGATTTGGGTAGTATACAATTCCAGAAAAATGGACCTGTCAGCCTGAAATTTTACACACATATGTAAAATAATATAGAATAAATGATAGTCCACTTTAAAACTTTGAAACTCCACTTAAAAACGTTTTCCTCCTGAATGGTTCCCGGAATTTAAGAAATTTTTTATGTTCTCCACGCAGAAAGCTTTACGTAATATTAACCCCTGTAGTGAAAAAAGTGTGTGAAATAAGCATCTTGGTTGCCATGTGTGGCGATTTTGCCGAATAAAATGTTTTAAATTCTTAAAGTAAAAATAAAAGAATAATAATGATTTTTTTTAGGTTATTTTTTTAATTATAATATCGTGTGCGCATAAGAAATAAGAGCAGGAATGAAATGTTTTATACGCAAAACAATGAGGATTGAAGATATCCGAGACTAATATGTAATTTTTTTTAGTTTGGCGAAAAAAAAATGGCTGATAGGCCGATTTTTAGAGAGTGAGTTCTAGCGGTTTGCACAGTTTTAGGCTTTTTGGCGCAATTTACTGAGAGCTTAAGGGAATAGCATTTTTGAAAACAAGTGTATAGGTTTTCTTAGAATACAGCATTAAATTTTAACTATCCGTGCAGAAATAATGCAGTTATTAGGGCATTTCAAGCGATGTAGTTTCAAAATTCTCGCCAATTGAGTACATTGATTTAACTTAGGGGAAATCCGCCAAATTTCAGAAAATTGAAATCTTCGCATTTAGTATATCGAGGTAACGATGAATAAAACATGTTATAGTTGATAATTTAAAAAATGCGGCTGTATTAAGGGATTCAACTTTTCAAATAAATGCCTGGCGGTCGAACCATTTCCCATTTTGATTGCTGCTAAGTCAATGCTTCGAATGATTCCCTGAAAAAACTCTTGCAAAATGGCGTATGCTGGCACTTTGGCGAGGCTTAGATTTGAAACTGGGTTTTACTTGAGACTGGTATATACGTATAATAAGACTGGTTATAGATAAAAATGAATGTTGGTATGTGTGTAGGAGGTTGAAAAACTCCAGCACCGTTTCACCGATCACCATGAAATTTGGTTCACCTAAGTATTTTATCATGGAGAAGGTTTTTATGCTATCCGTTTTCCTCTAACTTTTTACTAGGTGGCGCAGCAGAACGTCGAATTCTATTCCGTTTACCGTTTGCTATGCGAATATCGTCCAACCAATTTCGATGAAAATTGGTACACGCGAATATTAGAACACGGAGAATATTTTTCACTATCCATTTGCTGTAACTTACCGCTAAATAGCGCTGCAACGCATCAACTTCCATACCGTTCGACCGATCGGCATAAACTTTTTTATACTTACACATTTGAGAACGAAGAATATATTCTAACTGCGTTACTTTTGATGTTACTCACCACTAGATGGCACTGCAATGCATTATTATTTTAACTCGCCACTAGATGACGCTACAGCAGGCCAAATTTTTGACCATTCAAACGGTGGCTATGAAAATCAGTATACATAGCTATTTGAACAATGAGAATATTTTGGCGTTATCCATTTTGCTATAACTCGCCACATGACGGCGCTGTAGCAAATCATTACTTTAATTAACCACTAGATGGCCCTGCAGTGTATCACTTCTTGACTGTGCGAATGATCGCTATGAAAATAGGTATACATAGATATTTGAACACGGGGAAGAGTTTGGCACGATCCATTTTCCCATAACTTGACACTAGATGTCGCGTCAACACATGAACTTCAAGACTATTCAGCCGATCGTCATGAAAATTCGTATACATCGATATCTGAATGCGAAGAATATTTTTGCCGTATCCGTTTTGCTAAAACTCGCCACTAGATTGTGCTACGCCGCATCGCCTTCTGCACCGTAAAAACGATTGCCTTGAAATTCAGTATGCATGATTATTGGACACAATATAACGCGATATCCATTTTGCTATATCTCTTTATTACAATAAATAGTAATCACAACAAATATTAATATCAAAAAGTCCATTCATTCCCGTGCGAAGAATGGGTACTTCAGCTAGTTATTTCATAAACATCTCCCTAAACTTGATATATGGAAAATTAAATCTTACATTTTCGCACTTTCAAAGAAGCTTACGAGTTAATATTAAATGTAATCGAGTATTTGCATTTTATATTTGGTGCTATTGCAGGATTCCAAAGCATATGGTGTTGGATGGAGACTACTGCTGAGGAAAAAAAAAATTGTATCTTTTTTAATCAGAATGCTATCTATTAAATTAAACTATCCATTTCTTTCTTACATTTAATTTTTCTATTATGTATTAACTACGTAGAAAAAGAAGATTATGCTATCCAACTTAAACACGCAATGAAAACCTCAATGGAATCGATTCCATCTTGGAGTTTTATTTAAATAAAAATTTCCAATAACTGAGATTAATTTAATACCTGGTATCATGAAAAAAGAATTTTACTTGGGGGAAATAAAAAGACATGAAACAGTTTAAGTAAGTAAGAAAACTAAATTTTTGAGAATAGAAAGATTGACTTTATGGAGAACTTGATTGTTAATTTTTCTTGAGGCTATATTATGGATCGTAACGTGAGCTTAAGAAGTGTGTACAGAAGAATAAATATTTTATGATAAGTAAAGTTCTTCTATTCACCTTTCTTAAAAAAGAATTGGGGGAAATAATTTATCGCCTGGTAATAAAACCAGCAAATTTTTATAACCGTAATGTAATTATTTTCCTTATAATAGTCGTTTATGTACTGAATGAAATAAATGTTGAAATATATATCATTTTTAAGCAAGTTATCCTTTACATTTCAAATGTCTACATGCATCAAATAAAGACTGCTATGAAATTAGCTTACGAATCAATTTCGATTAGTTTTTTTTTTTTTTTTTTTTTTTTTTTTTTTTTGAGGCGATAACTTAGTATTACAGATGTTAAACAAACGTTATAGTGAAAGAAATTGAAATATATCTAAAATATTTGACTTTCTAAAAAGGAGGTACAATGATAAAGTTTTTACGACATTATAATCAGAAATTTTCATAAAAATTTTTAGCAATAATTTATAAAACTTAAATAGTAGTAATGGAATATATATATATATATATTCCATTATTTGTAAGAAGAAGAATTAATTAAAAATTAAAAAATAAAACCATCACAAAAAAATCATGAGCGCAGCAAATGCAGCTTTAATATATTTCCTGTCATTATAGTTAAATGTAAAACAGAACTCAAATAACCGCAGTCCTTGTCAAAAATGCACTTAAACAAGATAAGAACCAATTGAGAAACATTATAACAGGCTAAATCATCAGAGGGAGACTAGTTTAAAAATCTCCTGACACCAGATTAGAAACCTGTAACCAGTCTCCTTCTGTCGATTTAGCTGGTTATAGTGCTTTTCAATTGGTTCTTTTCTTGTTTAAGTGTTTTTTTTTTTTTTTTTTTTTTTTTTTTTTTTTTTTTTTGACAAGGACTGGGGCTATTTTTTTTTTACATTTAACTATATATATATATATATATATATATATGAGACGTCAGATATTTCAGAAAAGTTCCAGAGTTAAGGCAGGTAAAACGGTTTATTAAACATTATCTTTAAGTTACAATATAGAGTGAGAAGAAGAGGGGGAGACGGGTACAAAAATCGTCGTGGACTAATTAAGCAGTTCCAGTGGCAGAAGTCTCTCGATTTTCGATGTGCGGGTGTATTTTCGCTCACCACACCACGTGGTTTGCGAAGACATAACTCCGCCTCTCTCTTATCTCTAATCGAACCACACACATTTACCAACATGACCCGCATTCGGGGCTACAAAGACATGGGGACACCTGTACACTCTAAAGAACTCAGAATCGACATCCTGATGTCTGACAAATGACAAAATAAATAAAACATAGCTCCAGAGCGCGCGTGGCAAGTAAGACAGAAAAGCAAAACTTACAGTGAAAGTACCGCTTGAACAATACCCAAACTAGTAAAACCCAAATTACCTTTTTATACATTACATATATATATATACAGGGGTGTATCCAGGGGGGGTGGAATATCGGAATATATCCCCCCCCGAAATTTTTGATTAGTGATGAAATTCCGTCTATTTATACACGTATAAGTTCATATCCCCCCGAAATATTTTCCAAGCGCATACCCCCCCCCCCCGAAAAATTTTCCTGGCTACGCGCCTGTATATATATATATATGTCCTAATCAGCTAATCAGAATATTGGTGAGGATGGGGTTGGTTGTTGGTTCTGCCTATAAATTAAATTAAAAAAAATCATAAAAATCATAAAATATGTATCTATATATTTTATACAAAAAAAAAAAAAACCAAACAAAAAGTATTGTTAAGAACAGTTGATTACTGGCACTTTTTATCTTTTATGAGTCTGTAACTAATATAGCCATACTAAGTACTTATTTACCTTTATATCTTACAATAATATTAGCATACTTATTTACCTTTTTATTTTACAATAATATTAGCATTAATAGCAATTAATAAATGTGTAATATTAATATAATTATTATCATAATCATTACTATTATAATTAATTTCTACAGTTTTTCTCCTTTTCCACAACTTCACCTAGTACTTCTTAGCTACTGCAGCTTGTACTACGTTACACATAGGTTAGCTATACTAGTGTTATATTTATTTTGGTATTTATTCATTTAATTATTTAATTTAATTATTACTATTTTTTAATTTTCTTTCCATACTTCCAGATTATTATTATTTTTCTTTTCTTTTCTTTATTTTTCTTTTATTTTTTTTTTCCACTCCATGGCCATACTTGACTAATGATGGCATTTAGTTTTCTCTGGTGGCATCATGCACTAGTACTGCCTCCATATCTGAGCTTCGATCTTCATGTCTGGTTCACTACCTCGTTGTTTATTTCTAATAGCTATGGCCGCGCCCCCAGGTTACAAAATTACCCTATTTTTGGTCAGGTAACTTTCAGAAACCTAGCTATTATTGTTTTTTCGATTAAATTGAAATGTATGTGCGGTGGCGCCTGACGATAGAACACACCATTTCAATTTTCCATTCCATATCCGAATGATGTGGATACTTGTGGTTAGGCTTAACGCCCACCTGGTTTCATTCGGCGCATTATATCCAAATTTTCCAAACTTTCATTGGCTTTGAAAGCTCTATTTATACCCTTTTTCGGTTTAAGCTTGTTAATTGGCAACATGTGCTATCTGTTTTTTCTGTTTTTTTCACTTCATCAATGAATTATCTTGGGATTCTGCATTACGTAAGTTAGCTATTCTATATTATATATATATATATATATATATATAATATAATATAAAATAGCTTAACTTACGTAAAATGGATTCCCAAGTGAAATATTAATTGAAAGCACATTATAACAGATATAATACGTATATATATATAATATAATATAATATAAAATAGCTTAACTTACGTAAAATGGATTACCAAGTGAAATATTAATTGAAAGCACATTATAACAGATATAATACGTATATATATTCATATATATATATACATACATACATATGTAAGTATATATATATATATATATATATATATATATATATATATATAATAAATTTAAAGTTAGATCCTTAAAAGTAAAAAAAAAAGTGGGCACGCACTAAACATACATATTTTGATGATATTATTAATAAGAAGGTATTTTTATTTGCTTCAGTTAAATATTATTTGTTTATTTTTAAATAACATTTAGTGTTTATTAATAATTTTTATTTGGATTTGTTAATTATACCTACCACTAAAGCCATATAAATTTTAATTATCTATAAATTACCTTACCACCCCACGTTACACATACGTAATTGCTTTATGAGCAGTTACATAAATAAGAAAAAAACTTGACGTTAAGCTCAAAATAAGGAAAACACTGCTCATAGAATGGAAATATCTTTACTGTATCTTTGCAACTAATGAACATATGAATTGTGCGTTAAAGGAGAAGATTGAAGCCTCTTGTGTATTCCACAATCTGAAAGTGCTCAATGAAAGCAAAATTGCATATTTGCTCTTTTCTTTCTCTACTGCGATATTAGTAGCCATAAATACCTATATGCGAATACCTTTGGCATAAGTAAATGGGGGCTAAGTACTACGTACGGAGATTTTAAGTTGCTTTAGGAAAATTAGATTTTTCTATTTTAAGAACAGGTGTCGGCGCCCTTTAACCCTTTGGGGCACAACCCTTTCCCAATGCTGAAAAAAGGGCAGCCGTTGCCATCGCTCGACTTAACTATCAGCAAGATGGCAGACGATCGAAATGTCCATCACTTTGCACAGATCTAGAGACCCTTTTTTGACGCAGCTGGCTGTGCCGCACAGCCAGTTTTCGTCAAAAAAGGGTCTCTAGATCTGTGAAACGCGATGAACGTTTCGATCGTCCGCCATCTTGCTGGTAGTTAAATCGAACGATGGGAACGGCTGCCCTTTTTTCAGCATTGGGCAATCTATCCAGCTGTTCTCGTATTCTTCCATTGTTCAGCAGATGTCAGTGCTGTTAAAAATAAGTGTGGCAATTTTTTTACTGGAAATGACGTGCTAAAAAGTAAAGGATTATTGTGGAGCTATGTCACCCGCAACTATTTTTTATAGAAATGAAATCTATTCTTCCTGACTGGCAACAGTCAAAGCGTCAGAGTTTGATGTTCCCAGAGCGGGAAGACTGCGCGTTAAAGGGTTAAGTGTGAGAAAAGGGAATAAAGCTGACAACGTAGAAATGTTCAAAACGCTTACCAAGTTAGGCCAAGATACGGATGATTTTTTTCTTCGAATATCCGTGGATATGAATACGGACATAGATCTCCGGTGCACCGTTAGTTCTATCACCTTCTCACATTACATCTGAAGAAAACCCACGAAAACTCCAGACCGTCAGATCAGCAGCCGTGCTGGGCGACCAACTCGTTCATCTCGTCCAAACCATCGAAGTACAAAGGTGGCATTGAAGTAATTATGCACATTATTGAGGAAATAAGTTCAAGCTCCATCTTGTTGCAACCACTCATGTAAATTTTATTTCTAACACCGCATTGCTGCACCAAAAAATGCGTCTTTATAGGTATATTACCTACTCATGAAGTTTAGACCATGAATTCAGGGACATCCAGTATGCCAGCAGCTCCCAGCCGGTGGGGCGGCCACAATTTGGGAGATGCATAGTGCTTGCAGACGTGAGGAAAGCAAGCAAAGAGCAAGTGATGATGCATGTTTTATAAAATAATCTCTTGCATTAACAATTTTTCCTGCAAAACATATCTCTTTTCTCTTAAAATGTTTTTTCAAATTTTGCCGGTAACATTATTTTCTAGAAAAGGCGAAAACTGTATGCATGCCGAGGAATGTAAATAGGGGGTTGGAGCGACATCGTAAGTTATCTTTGTTGGGACAATGTTGGACACAATGTTAAATGGTTAGGAACCGCTACAGATATTTTATTAAAAGCACTGTGCAAGAATATGTATACATCAAAGCTAAAGTAGTATTCTGATGCTTTCATAACGTATTAGGTGTTACAAAATTTAAATATAAACAATATTGCATTGTTTTTCTCTTTCAATAGATTCATTTTGAAAATTTATTCTGAAATAACTTTTTTTTCTGTAAACATTTTTGTGACTAACAACACATTATTTTTTCAAAACGATTTTAAAAAATGGTTACTATAATTTGTATTATTCGTTTTTAAATATGTTTTTCAGATTGTATTAACAAATTAAACTAATCCTTTTTAAAAATATGAATATTTATTACGTTACCTTATGTCAGGGGCGTAGCCAGGGGGGGGGATATCGGGATATATCCCCCCCCGAAATGTTTGGATTAGTGATGAAATTCCGTCTATTTATACACATATAAGTTCATATCCCCCCCGAAATATTTTCCAGGCGCATATCCACTCCCGAAAAATTTTCCTGGCTACGCGCCTGCCTTATGTTATTGCATTTTAGTATTTCGGATAAATAATTAGGCATTTGAAATTCCATATATATATTAATTGTTTGTAAAATGTATAATAAATTATCTCAATGATTGTATGTTAATATGCAATCGAGAATTAAGTGGAAGTTCATTTACAATTGGAGTTTTCTTTTTCGCCTATAATAACAAAAAATTTTTAAGATTCATCAATTTTTGTAAATACAAATAAAATAGATTATAAAAATACTGCCACTGAGTAAATCACCTATAAAGGACTGTAATTTACAAAAGAATAGAATGAAAGCATAACAATCTGATAACAAATTAATTTTATTTTATTCGATAATATATATTTGATTTGATTGATTAGAAGGTGATATTTCGTCGGTCTGTGACTCTTTTTCATCCTTTACCCCACTTGTTCTTACTCGATCCGTTACTCGTAAAGTTTTAGACATAACATAGAAAAGCAAAAAGAAAAGCATTGCATTAAAGAAACAAATAGAGAAATAAAAAAAATAGAAAATAGGAAGAAGTTTGAAAAATGTAAAAAAAAAAGGTATGAAAATCAGGAACTCTATCAGATTTTACATATGCACTAAAGTGCTATATATGAAAAGCTTATCATCGTCCATGCGTCTTCCCTACTTTCTTTTCTTACTCCAATTAAGTTGGAAAGTGTATCGTTATTCATGAGTGTGGCGTATTTTTCTAGCTTGTTAAATAAAACGCATCTTTGAAATCGAAATCTACCTTGAAATCGCCCACTAAAACTGTTTTACAGTTTCCCCCAAGTATATTCCAACTATACTTCACTCATACTTCGTTTTAAATACTATTTGGGATGTGACATCATAATCTATGCGTGTGCTGTGTTTGACTTTCTCGGGGTGATTTCTACTTTAACGCTTCTACTCCCGCCAAGGTAGCGATAATTAAATATATGCAGTTACCAAGACTACTTTTTTTTATTTATGTGGCAACCGTAGTTTAAAATTAAAAGGACGATTTGAAGCAACATGTAAGTACATCATCCCATTACTTATTTATTTATTTTGTTTTGCCCATATGTACTTTTGATAATTAAGAATTTTCGAATTCCTTAACTGGTGCGATTATCGCTAGTTTGTTCTCCTTATTTTTCATCCAGTTCTTTTGGGAGCGATGATGAAACTTGTGCAAAACGCCTAGACCTATAACTGCAAAGCTCGCAAAAGTGCGGCGTTTTTTTTTTTCATTTTTTTTTTAAATGTTGGCGAGAGTGAGAGCCTCAAAAGAGGAATCAACTCTTCCTTGTTCCAAAAATTCATCTTTGGAATCGAAATCATCTTAAAATCTCCTACTAAAACTATTTTACAATCTTTGCCAAGTATATTCCAACTATACTTCACCATTTTAAATAGTGTTTGGAATGGACATCATAATCCATCAGTGTTGCGTGTTTGTCTCTCTTGTTCCATAAAACACACACTTTGAATAGAAGTCTGTATTGAAATCGCCTACTAACACTATTTTACAATGTTCACCAGGCATATTTTAACTATACTTTCCTAGTGTCTAGCCAAATTTGGAAGATATCGCCAAGCTTGGTTCGGTTTTGAAGTATTTTTTGGCATCAACCTTGGCGATAAATTTCCAAAAATTGCAAACCTTGTCCGATTTCAAGATTTTAATCTCCACCTCTCCACCTCTGCATTATCTGGCAACACATTTGAAACGATCTTCACAGAGACAGTTCATGTCTATAAAACCTGTCTACAAATCATGTCTATTCAGTCGTGTAGACAAAATATTGGGACTGAGTGAAATAGCACCCTTGTACTAATAAAACCCTCAAGAAATATACAAAAGAAAGGAGAAAGACAGTGGGCCAAGGGCAACCCTCACTTTTGAATTAGACTGGCCATTAAGATAATGCATCATTTATTTATCCCTCATACTTACGAATACAGTAGTATAAAATATGAAGCTAAAATATTAATATAAATGCATGTAATTGAAAGTAATATTAATATGAATTTAGAAAGATAATAGGATGCGGTTCTTGAAAGCACACACGCGTTGGCTTATTTGGAGTATTTATCATATCAAAAGTTAGGTGTATACGCTTAATAATTATGTATCCAAACTTTTTCAGATTTCATCATTGTATGCATACATTTTATGCAGAAAAATTATATTAGTATCTTTTTATATTTCATACAATACGTTATTTTTAAAAAAATCTTTTTTTTAAAATAGTATCATGTATGATTAATTAAAAAGCAGAGTATAGAAATTAAAGATTAATTAAAAAGAAATTCCTTAATTTTCATTTCATTATTTATATAAATCAAAACATACTGCAGACTTAACTGAAATTATGATAACTTCGCAAATGTTACAGGTCTATTTTTAGACATGAAATGTTACATCATAAGCAAAAAAAAAAAAAAAATATCCTCAACGACGTATAATTTTGCTGTGCACTTTTGAAGGGTGTAAATTTAAACACAAACATAAAATGACAATCTAAAAATATACTCTGTAATTATAAAAATATAACTTAATTTACATGTAAATAACAAAGAAAGAGCACCGATGAGGTGATTGAAAACGAGTTGAAAGTACTGACAGGGGTCGAGGTCATTAAATGTCAGTTTGACATACTGATGTAGACTTAATTCTATGCATGTCACGTGCTGTTCGACGTGAAGGATAATGTTAGAGGTTGCGATAAAGTGCGTATTAAAAACAAAAGAAAGCTAAAAGAGGTTCGTGATGATTAAAAATAAAAAAGATGGTATTAAAATAGATCTCTCGAATGTAAGCGGCTTCATGCGTAAATACCTTTGTCGATGCCATTCTGTTTGAATTTGTTTTGGTTCTGTTTGAATTTGTTTGAATGCAAAATAACGCAGAAACGCTTTAGTACAGCGTTTCTCAGCCTGTGGGGGGCGCCCCCCAGGGGGGCGCAGAGCGTTTGCAGGGAGGGAGTGAGAAAAACCAAAGAGCAAGTAGTGATGCATGTTTTTTAAAAAAAATCATTTTATTTATTCTCCTTTTTAATCAAAAATATTTCCATTTTCGCTTAAAATGTTCATTCAAATCTTACTGATAACATTATTTTGTAGAAAATTCAACTAAATGTTCATTGTTAAAGATTAAAAAACTGAATGCAAGCTGAAAAATGTGTGGGGGGGGCGCCACCGTAAGTTAATTTTTGTTGGGGGGGGGGGACGTTAAAAGGTTGAGAACCGCTGCTTTAGTAAAATGTTTCACTAAATTGTACATCCATTACAGATATAAATTTTGAAGATTTCAAGTGTATTTTTGAATGAAAAATATAAATATTCATTCCTTGTCATTAGTTTTTAAAACTAAGCTTAACAATAATCATTTAAAGCACATCAGTTGCAATCTTCTGGTTACTGCTCTCTGAAAAACTGTTTCACTTTTTCTTTTATAAAGTTTCTTTCAGAATTTGTGCTAAATGAACATTCGTGTTCAAGCTGCAGTTAAAGCATATAAGCGCAAGGTTAGGAAAGAGAGCACTTTTTGGATAGCTAATTTTTCATTAAATATGTATTTGTGGCTAAACCAACATTATTTATCAAAAAAGTGAACGAAAATATGTTGTGATATTTTCAAGTAATTAAATAAGGCATAAAACAAAAATTTTATATAAACTGAAGAGCAATTGAATTAGGGATAGCTGACTTTATGACAACTTTGAGTTGTACCCATTCCTGGAAGTGACTTGGAATTGACGTAAGAAGCAGTTTGACAAGACAAGTTCTGTTCACGTTACGAGTAATAGTCAGAAGCAAACGGGTAAGAATGCGGATTTAAGAGCAGTCGATCTTTACCAATTCTTCAGGACCCGACGAATGGATCACTCCATTTCGGAAGCAGTGCACACACTCAGATTTTCAGTCACCAATATGTTAAGAATGTACCATGAGTACGTCAAGTCTGTTAAAACCATCCCTGTCACGATCACATGCGGCGGACAACAGCATGTGGATGACCAAAGTTGTCGTTAGCTGTCCTGCATTGTAACATCGGATAAACGGGCAGCAGTGCAGCAAATCACCCGTCAATATAACGCTAGTGCATAACGAAGTGTAAGCTACCACACCATACAAAACCAACACTTCTGAATAAAGAAGTGATCGTTCTACGAAACTCCTTTTGGTAACTGAACAAATCAGGGAGTCACGATTAGTAATGAACGGTAATGATCACTAATGGATCACCAAAATGAGGAAAAATGTTGCTTGAAGTGATGAGTCGGGATTCATTTTGGTACATGCCGATGGCAGAGTGCGTATACGGACGGCGTAAACCGAATGAAGCGATGGTCCTTCCTGCCAGCAGAGGAATATTCAAGCTGTAGGAGGGTGGCATACTTGTCTGGGGAGTGTTCTCATGGGCTAAAATAAGACCCCTGTTAAGTGTGACGTTGTCTCTTAGAGATGAATGTTCCCACTATATCATTAACGACTCTATGTTCATTGCCGACAGCCAACTACAGCGATTGTCTTCCAACAAGACAATGCGCGTTTCATCGCTCCCGAAATATATCCACAGACCTGCATATGCTTCTCTAGCCATCAAGGTATCCTCACTTTATGCTGATCCAGCACTTTTGGGATGCCACTGAGAGTGATGTTCGAGGCTTCAACCATCGTTAACTTCGTTACATTGTAAACTTCGTTAATTGTGGGAGGTTGTGGAAGAGTTATTGATACGAATGGTTTAATGTCTCTTCCAATGTCTATTCTAAGACGATTCTTAATCGCGATCAAGGCAAAAGGCGGCACTGCCTGCTGTTAGATAGGTATTCCTAATTCAATTGCTCTTCAGTGCATATCATATACAAATGCTGCACACTGTAATACCCTGATAAGTGATAGATTAACGAGAGATTACTGCATAATTTCGCACATAAATACGCCCGAAATTAAGTGACTCTATTTTAAACTTGTATACAGACGAAACTATTGTTGAGAAAGTTTTGAAATTTTGGGTAGGATATAATAAAGGTACGGGAATTTGGGCGAATAAAAAAAAAATTTAAATGTTCGTCACCAGGGGGGGGGGATTTTAATTTAATTACACCTTTTAGCAAACATTTATGGCAGTTTACGAATATTATTATAACAAAGCGTGTTCAACATGACGGCCATCATTGTCAGCTAGCATCTGGAACCGTAAGAAAGTATGTTCCACATCTAACTTCAGTGTGTTCGGGGAAATGTTACGAACATATTGTGAAATGCTAGCTGTAAGATCAGGCAAAGTTCTTGGATTGTCAACAGCTACCAAATATTTCAAACTTCCCCAAAGCCAAAAGTCACATGGATTGAGGTCTGTGGGCCGTGAGGCCATGGAACTTCCCTGGTGGCGAATGTTTGAACTAATTGTTTTATTCGCTCAAACAAATTCCCATACCTTTATCATGCCCTACGTAAAATTTTTAAAAACTTTCTCAGCAATAGTTTCATCTGTAAACTACTTTGAAACAGGGTCGTTTAATTTCCGATATATTGCATATATTTACAAATTATATGGGGGTCGGATGATAATGAGAACAATAATTTTAGGAAAGCAATACTTAGTAAAATCTGAGATAATGGAAATAATATAACAAATCATACTATAAAAATACTCTGACGGAAAAAAAAAATCCCAACACCAAGAAAAAATTATTGCAGAGGAATGCAATTTGGACAATGCATTGCTATAGTTAACACGTTTAATTGATTAAATTTTCTAGATTACAGGTTAATTGAAACTCAAGAAAATGCATTTCAAATGTGAAATGCTGTTACATTAATAGCTGATGTAACCTCCAGAATTTTGAATGCAATCCAGCAAATGTGCATGCATTGTGTCATAAAAGTGCCGAATGTCACTTTGTGGTAGGAGTTCCATGCTTGTTGTCCTTGTGCTGTCAATACTGGGACAGTGCTGGCTGTGGATGATGCTGTAGTTGTAGTCCAATGATACCCCATATGTGTTCAATTGGAGACAGATCTGGTGATCTCGGAGGCCAAGGTAAGATGTCGACACTGTAGAGCACGTTGAGAGGCAACAGCGGTATGAGGGCAAGCGTTATCCTGTTGGAAAACTCCCCCTTGAATGCTGTTCATGAATGGCAGCACTACAGGTTGAACTACCAGACTGACGTACAAATTTGCAGTCAGTGTATTTGGGATAACTACGAGAGGGCTCCTGCTGTCATACGAAATTGCTCCCTAGACCATGACTCGGTGTAGGCCCAGAGTGTCTAGGCCGCAGACAGCTTGGTTGAAAGCGTTCCCCTGGCCTCCTTCTGACCAACACACGACCATCACTGGCACCAACGCAGAACCTTCTTTCATCAGAAAACACAACAGATCTCCACTCCGTCCTCCAATGAGCTCTGGTTTGACACCACCGGCGTTGCAAACGGCAAATGGCTGAGAGTCAGTGGAATGCGCACTACAGGGTGCCTGTCTCGAAGCTGTCCTTCAAGTATCCGATTTCTACTTATTCGTTATGTCACTGTGGATCCACCTGCAGCTCGAATCTCTGCCGCAGACACTGTACGATGCGCCACAGCTGTAAGCCGAATGTGATGGCCTTCCCTCTCAGTAGTGCCACGTGGCCACCAGGAACCCGGTCTTCTTGAGGCAGTACCATCCCTTGACCACCGCACCCAACAATCATGCACAGGGGATGCATTCCGGTCAAGTCTTTCTGCAAAATCGCGGAAAGAAAATCTACCTTCACGTAGCCCTATTACAAGACCGCGTCCCAACATGGTGAGCTTTTCATAATGGTTTCTAAGTCTTCTTAAAGGCATTTTTGGCTAACATCAACTCAATACGTCAAATTTCAAAACTTAATAACGCTCACGAACTTCACAGCACGCATTTAAAGCTAAATTTACTGGCATGTTCTGAGGGGCGCTACTAGCGCCACACTTATGCGCGAAGCACGAAATTTGATTCGATGTCATTTTTCTGATGTATAAACACGCCGTCTAAATTTCGTTTATCTAACACAAGTCTTTCTTGGTGCTAGGATTTTTTTTCCGTCAGTGTAATAAACCGAAGTCATTTTGCAAGTAAACAAAAGACAAATCAAGGAGGTTGGAAAATCGCGCAACTCCAAGTTCGCCTAAGTCAGTGCAGCGTAAGTCGGGGTAGTATTGTAACTTAAATCTACGGCCAGCTGCTTTTCATAACATTAATAAAACAACACGCAAATAAGTAAGACGAAAACGTACATTAATTTTCGAATCAGTTCAGTGCTGCATGATACTTACTTCTACATAAATAAAATACGTCAGAAATAAATGGTTTTTCACATTTTATTTGTAAAAAAAAATAAATAATAATAAGCCCTTATTAACTTCAGCATGCAAAAGGAATTACATTCTTATCTTATAAAATATTTACAAATTTACATTTCGATCGGCGCACGGAAAAATAATGTTGCGAGTGCCTCCAAAAGTCGGGGAAATATTTTTGATGATCCGTTAATTCATGATTTATTCATGAAGTTTTCGATCTTCAAACGTGATTTGAAATATCGCATTGCGAATCGTATTTTCATTTCAAATAAAATCGTAACGTATTTGCTTATAATTTGAATTACTGAAACATATGTTTATTTGTTAAAATATTTTATTCGAGTCACACAAGATACAAAATTATTAAATAAGCAACAACAACGTGTCTAGTCTTGAATACGTGTTTTCGCTTTTGTTGCTTTATAAAGAATTGTGAAGAAATAGCTCTTTTGTAAAATAAATAAATTTCGATAGGCTTTTAGAACAATATAAAGACATGCTTTGAGTTTTCAAACATGAAATTTTGCCATTTTTTCTCTTAACATAGGGTTAAGCATTTTCACTCTGAATGAAATATTTTGAGCGATTCAATTTTATGGAGTGTTTGATGTCAATTAAAATGAAATTTCGTGCTTTTCAGTGCGTGCTTCAGAGTTAGCTGAAATTTCTCTTTGTGATCGGGATACTTAAGGTTTCAGCTTTAGTTCTGTAAAAACGTCTAAATCGACGGACTGTTACAAGGTTACACCATTTTAATACGATACTGGACCTCCGGAAATGTCAAATGCATCGTGAGACATTAGTTGGAGATAGTCAGTGCGATCGTGATTCTACTGAGCCTGCTTGTGCCCTACGAAAGAGGCCTACGGACGTTTCCACATTGGTTAGATTCGGCCGTTAGATGACGTATCCAAGTGCTGGAACCAATAAGTGAGCATCCGTAGGTCTCTTTGGATGACTCATCGGAGTGCACAAGCAGGCCCGGTCGAATCAAAATGGCCCCGAGATAGTACAAGTATATATTTAATGTAAACTAACTTTTATCTTTCAGCTTTCAAACTTCACGAGAAGGCTATGCTGCGTATAGGGAAAAAAAAACAACTACTGTATGGACTTGAGTTCAGAATGCACATCTGTAGACTACTAAACGTTTCAGCAGAATCTTTTTCTGTAGTCAGATTTGGGACTAATGCCTTACTGATGCCATATTCGGTATGGTTAAATCGTTTAGCTTCAACGAATATGATACGAAAATTTGAAAGTAGACTGTCAACAAACATACTGACTAACCCGTTTTACAGTTTCATGAAGGAGTGACGTCAGCCAGATTGTTTATATCTAAGAAAATTGGGCTTGAAAAAGGACATTATATGCTGTTATTTTTTTTTTCATTTTGTTTACGAACTATTTAATCATATAAAAATCTGCCATGGAATAGTTGCTTCTTGATTTGATTGATAATTTTCTCCCATTTAATCTTTGTACTGGGTATATTACACTTGTCATTCGTTTTAATTGAATAGTTGTTCATTTGAGAGCTAAGCCCGATTGTTAAAGTTAGTAAATCGGTGTACTTGTCACCGCGTGATGGACAATAAAGTAATTGAAATTCATTTTTCCTGTGGTACACTTACTCAAAAAAGAATTCGAGTGTGCACAAAATTTTCTGTTTTCGTTTTGTGAATAACTAATTAAAGTTTCGAAAAACACAAAATCGAAAGAAATAAAATAAGTACATTATTCATTTTTATAAAAAAAAGCAATACTTCCTAGTTAAAACTGGCATGATTTACACTCAAATACATTTTTGTGAAAGGGTACCAATGACGCACAATAAGTCCTAGGACTGCATAGAACCAAACATTAAAGTCTGTATTTCTGTATGTCCTGGAACATGTTGGTCAGTAGGTGTAGGTACTTTGTGTCATGCAGTATTTTGTATATGTAAAAAAAAAGCATAAAACTTTTCTGTCCGAGAAAAATGTCTGCCAAAGATCGCTAATAGCAAGAAGCTCTAAATTCTAGCATAAATTTTATGTTATTGACTATGGAGTATCAATCTAATGCTACAACGACGAGTGACTTCTGAAAAAAAAACTTTACGAAACAAGCGTAATCACCATGATTTATGACTTACAGTAGAAAGATTTGGATTTGTAAATGTTTTTTTACGGGCAGAACTTAGGCGTGTTTTTATGGGCAGTATTTTTTTTTCATAAGGGTAGGTAAAATGTCAGAGAAAAATGCGCCTATGCACATGCCATATACTATTTTTGTACATTTTCCTTCTATTATGTGTTTAAGTATAGTTACAGAATCGCTTAGCATGATTTTAAAAAATTCACAAGATATAAACTTTTTAACATCTATTTATTATTTTGTGTGATTTCTTCACGCAACGATGGGCATTTGACCACCCTTGCCCATACCTGCTGGCGCCCGTAGGCAGAACACTTGTATATGACACTATAATAGGTTGTATTATCTTCGCCCTAGTTTGTTATTCTAGAACTAAGTGCACTGGTTTTCTTGTAAAGGCTCACTGGACAGCGACCTTCAGACAATGACTTGATGTTGAGTTTTTAAGTTATTTAGCGACATTTTTCGTGAACATCATTCCGCGATCATCTTTGTTTATAGGTATCTCTGATGTCTTATGAAAGCCTGGATTTTTGTACATCATCTCATTACTTGTATGGGCCATATTTCACTGATTGGGAATTTTTTTTTACGAAGGACGAACACAAATTTAAAGTGCGTAACTTTTTGAAAATTTGTGTAATTTTTTCTTCTGGAGGAGTCAGTCTTTTTTTCTACTTTATTTTGAACTTTTTTTTTCAATTAGCATTGCTAACTTATCTCTAATAGATAAAGAATTAAAGCTTGTTGCCAACTTTTTGGGACACCCTATATACACACACATATATATAGAAATGACATGCAGATATAAATTATCCCATGTTTTGAGTAAAAATCTTTAAAAAATGGCTTTCTTTTAATATACATTTTACAAAATCGCGATACAATACCAAATAACTTGTATTTTCGGTCACAATAAAAAGCTCGTTACGTTAAATAAATATCGGTAATTAATATAAAATGTTCGAAAGTTGATACAATTTATTCTCCGTAATTTACTGCATGTAGTTTTGATTTAATGGCTTCTGCCATTTACTAAAATGCTGCAATAATTCTCTAGTGAAATGCCGAGCCACTCCTTATTTCTCAGAATTACATTTTTTTTTTCTAGTTTCTTTAATCATATTGTTACACCGTGTAAAGAAAACACGTGTACGTTACAGGTAATGAGACTAAGTAATTTGTTTCTTAAGTATCAAATTACATAAAAGTAACCTTTACATAAAAGTAACCTTTTTTAATTTATGTATTAAAGAATCCAACTCATTCGAGTGCTATCTTATTCAATGATTGATAAATACTGTCCAAGAAATGTTTATAAATTATAAAAATTGTTTCAAAGTAATATATTTGAACTATGGTAGTCTTGTTTCATGAAATACGATAGTCGTCTCCAACTGACCTTTTATTCTAACTCGGCTTATTTTTATTTTATTTTATTTATTTATTTACTTTGGGAATTTGAAAACGTTGTTGAACATTAGTAAAGTCGATTCATGAATTTGGTGTTTTAACAAATTTAATTGTATAAGTACATATAAGCTTGCATAAAATAAGTAAATAAATAAATATGGGTAAGCTTCGATGCACGCAAAGATTCTCTATCAAGAATGGAACGAAAATATATTTATTGAAACTGCATTTTACGTTTCGATGTGTATTAAAAGAAACGTATGCTTGTAGTAAACTGTTTTGTTTTGGTAAAGTATGAACTGCATTTCTTTAAAAAAAAAAAAAAAAAAAAAAAAAAAGAAAGCGCTTTTAAATAAAAAGTTCCAAAACTTATTTTTTCTAATTTTAGTAATACATTTTGCAACGCTTCAGGTAAAGGAAGAACACAACTTTTAATATAAATTTTCTATTTATTTATTAATTTCGGCAACCAATTTCGGTAATGAATGCTTCTTTCTAAATATTTTCTTATTATGATGATAAAGTATTGAACTATTTTTTTTTTCATTTACATGACGTTATGCTTGTTTTTCAAATGTTGTTTGATATGGCGGATTTATTTTTTTTTCAAATATAAATGTAATTTGTATGCGCATTAGCAGTATGTAGTTATTCATTATCTTAGACTCCTTAAAATTAACACTCAAGATATCATAAAACGTCTAAAAATGTATAAATATAACGTATAATTTACTTTAAATTTTCCAAATACTACGGAAACTGAAGCCAGGTTTACATGATAATTACCTGTTTATTCAGCATTTATTATTTTCTTCACTACCTACACAGCATCTGAACAACAGAATAAGAAACACCATGCTTTAAGCAGCCATTCCTGATCGACAAACAAGCCGTCTACTTATTTGGCCAGCCCCTTCTTAATACCAGCTAATGACGTCTGCCGGCGAGCAATGTTCAACAAGGTCTATTACCCTCGTTAGTGGACTAGCTTCATCCCCACGCTAACGTTCCTGCCCTTCATCTCCGTTATGATCCTCCGATGGGCATTCCGGCCTTCATACTAATGTCTTCATTGACTTCCATGTTTTAGATCGGAGCCTGTCATCCTTTTCTGGAAAATGCGACTCTAGTTTTGAGCGGAGACTGAAAGTGCAAGGGAGCGTTCTAATTTACATTCCTCTTTCTTTTTGATTCTTCTTTTACTTTTTATGTGCTACTATTTTTAGACTTCTTTTTTTTCTTCTAAGTCTTATAGTAAAGTAAAATAAACCATGCTTATTCGAGCATATTGACAATTTTGAAAACAGGAATTTCCATCACTAGAGAGAGGGAAATGGTTGAATTTAGATTCGAGGCTGCCAATTTTTATGTATTGGGTTGGCAAAAAAGTAATTCCGTTCTGTTACATGGGAATTAAAACAAATAAATTTTCAATAAATTCATGCTTACAAACAAGCTATGCCTAGAAGATCCATATTTCTTACATTTTAAAGAATTTGCTAATTTTTTTTTCTCACATCCATAAAAGAAGACCACCCTCTCCTCTTTTTTCAAGCCGATCTTCCTTGGAGGACAATGGTCAAAATGTCCTGAAATGGGCTTTTATGTATTTTACAGGATTTTTACAGGCAAAAATTTTACGGATTCTCCTTTTATTTTCTTTGAGACCTCGCGAGATATGTGAAATGAACTTTTTAGCCCCCTAGTCCCCTAAGTCACGAATTTTGGAAAATGCTCTCTGATCCAGCACCTATATTAAAGAACTCAAGTACATGCCAAATTTCGTATTATTAGCTTCAGTAGTTTTGGCCAGTCGGAATACTGAAGTCAGGAAAAACGCAATTACTTTCTTTGCGAACCCAACAGTTGTAGTGAAACATGAGCATAGTGATATTGTTAAGGCTTAAAAATCGTGTTTGTCAATGTTGAAGGGATGCGATTCTGCACGTTATTTTATTATCATAAAAAAGAAAGTTAAAATATACTAAAATGTCTTAATAGAATTTTAGACAGCAATAGTTATGTCGTTTTGACTGATTTCAAAGTAAAAACTAAAGTAATTAATTTATTTTCTAAATATGAAGCACAACACATATACTTATTGTTTTATGAATCCGTGTATACCATATTTAAGTATTTCATGAATAAAAGGTTTGCAAAAATTTTATTTCATAAAACCAAACAAGTATATAATACTTTTTTTTGTTGAGAGTTAAATTCATTTTTATAGATACGCCGTGTAAAAAGGAATTACTGCTTGAGACAGATTTGAAATACATTAAATTAATAGGGATTCCGTCTGGATAAAATATAGTTATAGACATGTTTATCATTATAAGCTGTATCCCACTGTCTGTAACGATAAATATGCATATAGCAAGAGTGTCTTTAAGAGCGAAACTACATATTATTAAAGTGTCTTCTCAGAAATTACTTAGCGGGAAGCTACTTCAATAATGTGTGCTTTCAGTCTTATCATTTATTATAACTGCGCTACATCTGCAAAAGTCTTATGCAGCTGAAAGAAAAACATTATATTATATTTAAAAAGCTATTTTGTTATTATGACTGATAAACAGTAAAACTTCTATGAAATTTGGAAATAAAAAAACTTCCTATTAGCTAATATTGCAAAGAAAAAATACCATGGAGAAAATATAAATATTTTATTCAGAAAAGTGATTCTTATAGAATACTAAAGTGCTAATAAAAATAAGTAACTACACACACACAGTAAAAGCGTTTTATGAAATGGTCAAAATTCATGCTCTTAAAAAAGGTTAATGCCGTTTTGTAACGTGTACCTCAAACATCCATATATATAGATCTATTGGAACACATTTAAAGTGAAATATGTGAAAATCTTTCGGCCGTTTGATTTACGCGAAAACCATGCAAATTGAGTCTCAATTCTCAAGGAGAATAACATTTTACGTCAGTATTTTCGAGTATTACTATTAACCGTAATTGTAGAATATTTGAACGAAATTTAATACTCAGAGTCGAAGTCTTCAACACGCGTACACAGGCACTCGCAGCCAATATTTCGGATAGGTGTACTGGTTAATTTTCGATCTCTGCACATACATGGCACTATGCATATACGTAAAGAATAAAAGGGCTGAATATGTATATATAGAGAAATAGATATTCTTATCTCAAATGTGACATTCGCTACAAAAATTGGTTAACAGTAGGATATGTCTTTCAAACAAGCTGACGACGTTCAAGCAAACGACACACACAGTACTGGCCAAAAGTATTGCAAGTTTTTAAAAATATTGCTTGGAAACTATTCAGATCTTAATCCTACAGAGAATTTAAGGAGCATATTTAGAAGGGGAATCTATCAAAAAACAAAATGAGAAATTCAGGAAACAATACATGGAATTTGTCACTTGGAAATACCGAATAAATTGTTGCAAAACTTTGAGGATTCTGTGCATAAAAGAGTGATAACTGTGATCAAATCCATAATCCACCTAATAACCTATTAAATGCTTTTTAGTTCATTTCATCATGTATTAACCTTTCTTCTCAAAACTCAAAATTGTTTCTTTGTTTCATTTTATTAAAGGGAATGAAAATGGATTCCCATTTCTGGTACTTTTTTGGTACGCCATTTACTTATTTATTTTTTAATAAAATTAAATAGCCACTTTTATTTGATAACAATCATTTCGCCATAACATTATTTTAAAATATTGGCATTAAAAAAAATCATTTGAATTGAAAACACAAATTTTTCGGGGGTCTTGTTCTTGAAAAAAATGTTAGCTATTTTAAATTTGCAATTGCTTTTGGTCAATAGAATACTTTTCATTTTACTTAATATGTTGAATTTTGTACCAAAAGGAGCTCGTTTTCGAAAAATTTTACTTAACTAACTTTATTTTGAAAAAAACATTGCAATTGAAATGCATCGTTATCTTCATGAAGTATACGCAAATATATTTAATCAAATAAAACTACTTCTAAGGTAGAGTTTTAACGTTTCAGAAATGGTGAATTTGATGTGAAAGCCAATAATCGTCGAGAACAACCGGCAAAATTTAAAGATATCGAAATGCAATGATTGCTGGATGAAGACGTCAATAGCTAGGAGTCATTGCTGTTTAAAAGCAAAGGAAAATATTTTAAAAGAGAATTTCATTAAAAAGGTGTACACAGGAAAAATGTCTTGTTGAATTGAGCAAAATTTTGTTATTTAAATAAAAACTTGGTTGTTGCTATTTTAGCGGAATAAATTTGTTGGATTGTACAATATTTTCGTTGAATTCAACAAAATATTGAATCAAAAAAACATTTTGGTTGATTCAACAAAATTATTCGGTTGACTTTTTTCAACAATTAATTTTTTGTTGAAACTAGGTTAAATTGCACACTGGTGATATTTAAAACAAGATCATTTTGTAGCACTTCACAGAAAGGGCAGTCGATGAACATTTAAGTGTAGAGCGAATAAATAAACTCTCTCCCCGTGGTACGTTGGCAATTCAGAACCCTCAAATCAATCAGTATGCATTCACTACATACCATTTACGAACGCACCTTTTCTTCTCCGTGCATTCTTGTTAAATCAAACCGCATGGTATTCCCCCATCACTTTGCCCCCATAATTGAACTTTTATCAACTCTATTGCGCCCCGTTCGTGCCGGGGCATTTCGGCCATGCTTCCTCGGATCCAAGAGGTGTCTGTCCACTCGGAACGTGAGCCGGACTCCCTCAGGGGATTGTGGGGGGGGGGGGGGAGAGAGACACGGGGACGTAATCATATCCGTCCCACTCCTGCTCGAAAAGAAAGGGGCGCGTGTCCCATAGAGCGCCCTGCAATCGCAAATTGAATGCAGAGGGTCTATTTCAGTAAGTGGACGCCGCCCCATGTGAAGGGGTTTGCTGGTTCCATGGGGGAACGGAGGAAATGGTGATATTTTTCTCCTACACCAGCACGTGTCCGAAGATTGATCCCTTTGTTGTCCAACACCCGCGCACCAGGGTTAGATAACAGAACTTTTGGCTCAAGAGATTGGATTTGTAACTCTCCAGTGACTGAAATATGTTATTAATTTTGGTTTTAAAATTAGATACGCTTATATTGCTTTTAAAAGTAACGCTCCCACGAACACGTTGTTCTTCTACGTATATGAACATTGATTTTTTTATTTTTTTTTATTCTGCTTAACATAAAAATAGGAGAAATGAACATAAATAATATCAATTGAAAGATGAAGGTGTAGGCATTATTTGAACGTGCTTTCACGCTTTAAAATTTAATATCCTGAGTCTTGTTGGGGGGATCTCACGAAAAAAAAAGGAAAGAAAGAAAGAGTTTGAATATACAAAAACAAACATAACTGATTTTTTTTCTTTTTCTTTCAATGGTCATTTTGAAAAACATAATTAATCTTTTACAGATCATCATGATTTTATATTATTTCAATGACGGTTTCAGAAATTTGTTACACAATTATATAATAAATACAAATAAATTCAGTAATAGCCCAGTTGTAAATGATACGAACTTCTGCCTTATGGAAGTTCATCTGGTTGAAAACTGGGCTACCACACTGCAAAAGAAAAAGTCTGCCGGAAAAAAACTGTTAGCAAGGTCGCCAGTTTATTTCCGTATGTTTTACCGAAGTTTCCCGTATTTTTTTTTTCGAATACGGAAGATTTCTGTAAAATAAACTGAGAATCTGTGAAATTTACAGGACTTCTAAAAAACATACGGAAATTAACTGGCGTATTGAATGGTTTCTTTCTGTAATTTGAGAGATATTTTTTACTGCGTACTGGAATCAAAGAACGCGTAGTGTACATTCATGCTGATCAAAGACCATCTTGCAGTGTACAGTTGGTAAGAAATGAACACGTAAAATTTGAGGGACTGTATGATACCTGGTTTAGATGGTACGTCATATAGAGAGTCCAAAATGCAGTTGACCAGTTTCATGTTATGCCCTAAATTGTGGATCACAGCAAAACTACGGATTGTAGAAGACACAGGGTTGCTGAAAATAATGGACAGTAACAGCAAAGTTGACTGACGTCAACTTTGCTGTTACTGTACTGCTGTTACTGCTTACTTTGCTGTTGTAAAATAAATTCATTCTGTATATATAAAAAAAACAGTCTGATGCACTTGATATTCTCATTAGAAATACTAATTCCGATTAGAATTTTCTAAATACATACCATAAATGACAGTAGAACTTTTTTTATTATATAGAAACATCGTAAACTTTTATAAGTTTAAAAAACGGATATAATTGAGTAGCATCGCTAGAAATAAATTATTTAATGGGTTTCAAAAGAAAAAAATAACGAACTGAAAAAGGAAATTAAAAAATCATTAAACTATCCGTTTCATCAAAAATTAATTACAACGGTACACAAAGAAACGATTAAACAGACTGAAAATAACGAACAAAATCATAATTAAAATAGTGTAAATGATGAGTACCCCTTTTCAAAACACTGAAGTAGTGTGAGTAATTAAAATAAATAAAAAATAAAATCCAGATTGTTTTTTATAGCTTTGTCTTCTAATGCTTTCCTTAATTAAAACATGATAAAGTGCTTTTTTGTATTTCCTAGTTTAATTAGATCAATTCAATAATCAAGGATTTAGCATGTGTTCTGTAACTATGACAAATATTCAAGATTATGAGCTATTTCAATATTATGATAAAGGTGGAAAATATTTTCTTTTTCCTTTTACGATGATGAACGCATTAGCAAAAAATTGTTACTTTTTGATTTATGTTAATTAAATGAAATCGTCTTATATAAGATTTAAGATTTCTGAAAGAAAACAAAATTAAAAATTTTAATCTTTGTTATTCGAGGGGATTACATGGTAACAGAAGGATTATTTTATTTGCAGAATATTATAAACTAACTTTCACGTGTAATTCAAGCTTGTTTAAAATAACAAGCAATTACGGTTAATTGTTTCACATTTAAAGAAATAAATTTTGGTCTTTATGAAAATATTTTAATATATTTCTCATTTTATGTAAGCAATAATCATTAAATTTATTTTTCTAGAAGGATAGTTCAACTAAATTAAACAGTTTAAAATTATTCATTTTTCTCGTTATTATAGATAAAAGTTTATAATGTAATACTTAATAAATGCTAAAAGTAATTAATTTAAATCAATATGCTAATGCATTTATGTGTTCAAATCTGATTTTGTAATTCAAAATAATTTATAAAACTGACGATATTTAACATTTATAGAATTTCAATCAGAGTGAAAAACTAAAATACCTTTATTGTGATATTCTAAGAATTATCATTTATTACGTTATTTTACTGGCATATTCTAACATGAAAATTATTAACTATATCCGAATTTAGCTTTCCAGTGATGGAAAAGATAATTAGTGTACTAACGTTTAAATAATAAGTAATTCTTTCGATTACTAAAACTAAATTACCTTTATTGTGAAATTCTCAGCATTATCATTTATAACGTTATTTTACTGGCATAATCTAACATGAAATTATTAACTATATCAAAGTTTTGCAGTACAAAAAATAATTAGTGTACGCACATTTAAATAATAATTATTTCTTTCGATTACGTAGACAAAATAAATTTATGTGTGGGTATTGAAATTCTTTTCATGTGTATAACATTGATATAGTCGAAGCCGATTAATGCAGTAGCCAATTTGCCATGGAAATTTAATCTAATAAGCAGTATATTTCGTTATCCGGGATTACATCGACAAATTATTGCGGTCTGGTACATTGAAAACTTATTACAATAAGCGGGATTTCTCTTTAACCGTTATTCCATTAAGTGGGTTTCACTGGTAATTGCAACTCAGAAGTCTTGTGACGTACTTTTCTGATATCCTGAATCTGCACCCGTTTATTTCATTAAACATAAAGAAATTTCATATATTAGAGCCAGAAAAACATCAGCCTAACACAGTGCTTCAAATTAAAGAACCAAATTACACAAAAAATTTGTAGAACGTAAAATAAGATATAAATTCAGCGCATCTGTTATTACTGCACCAATTTTTATTTAATTCAAATTTCTTTTTAGCATGTTAACTCTCATTTTGCCGTCTCATGCATTTCTTTGGGTAATGAAATCAAAAAGAAACAGACTCGAAGAATCGAATACCACTACTACAACGTAAAAAATAAAAAATTGTTATTTTTTAGCGTTGAAAGACAGGTTATTCACAAAAAAAGAAATTTAAAATAAATCCATGTTTCTTTATTAATCCTCCTATCGCCACAGTTGTAGCACATTTTTAAGCGATTTTCATTTTATGACCAAATTAAAATACTTAGTAAAGGTCATTAGATAAAGGCTTGCCAATTTTTTATGCAATAAATGCCTCCTTTAGTTTTTTAATCCCAAATTAATTCAGCAAATTTGTACTATGGAAGCGAAGTACCCAAAACCTATAATTTGCTTTATAAAAAGGGTGGTTACGGTTGAGGCTAATAGCTTTAATGGCTTAATTTGGATGTTTCATTATATCGCTTCACTTTAAATCAATAGATTCCTCTGAAATGCGGAATGAGGTTGAACTATTCAGATAAATATTGAATTTAATTTTAACAATATATGATATAATTAACGAAGACTTCAAAGGAACAGCGCATTTTAATATATATATATATATATATATATATATATATATATATATATATATATATAAAGAGAGAGAGAGATAAAATTTAATTTATATTGCAAGATAATAATTTACGGAAATGGGTTTATTTTTATCATACATCAATTTTAATAACCTGATGCCTATTTAATTATGTACTCTCACAAAAATTCTCCTAGTAGTTTGCTTACACTTTCACTCCAAATAAAATGTTTTGCTTTGGTTTTTATACATCTTTCAAAGAAAATAATGTGCAGATTACATTTTCATTTCATAAATCTAAATTTTGATAGTTAATTTTATGAAAGCCAATAATATATAACTAATTAACACCATTCAATTATTAATTAGTCACAAGTGAATTTCGGTACGAAGGTAGCGATCAGTGTCAACCTGTAATATAAAAATACAGCAAAGGTTTTTAACTTTTGAAGTTGACTTTAGATTTTAAGAGCAATATTTGTACTTTTTTTAGTGAAATACTCTTTACAAATGGAATTTTTCAAAAAATATCGAACATTTTCCCTTTTTTTCACATATTTTTCACATATTTTCAAGATATTTTAACACAATGTTAAAAATAGTGCATAAAGTTGACAAAAAAGAAATTGTGAACAATTCTACTTCATTTTGAAATAAATGATAAACATTACAAGAAATGTAAATGCAGAAGATAGTAATACTTATCTCTCTTCACGCGCAAAAGAAGTACTGATCTGACTTGTGCTAATTTTGTCAAACTGATTGCAATAATTCATATTTTTTGACATAGTTTGTACAAAAAAGTTAAAGAGATATCGATAGTAACGAAATAGTATTTGTGTTTATGTTTTGAGTTGAGCTTTTTAACACGCTTTTATTAGCTTCACCTGTATGTATGTTTGTATGCTTGTATGTTTGTAACCGACTTCTTTGAACTCGATTTTGACCCACTTTAAACGGTCAGATTTAAAACTTTGTAGATATATCAAGGATCGATGACAATACAATAATTTGATAAGTTTATCCCATTATCCTGATTTTAACACGCTTTTATTAGCTTCACCTGTATGTATGCTTGTATGTTTGTAACCGACTCCTTTAGACTCGATTTTGACCCACTTTAAACGGACAGATTTAATTCAAACTTTGTACATTTATCAAGAACCGGTGACAATACAATAATTTTATAAGTTTATCTAATTACCCTGATCAGGATCGCCAGGATTAAATAATTTCCTCATTTTTTATCCTGATTGAAAGTAAAACACTTCCAAGTATTACAATCTTAAGAAAACCCTTTCTTACTGTGGCCGTGTTCGTATAGTGGCTAGTGCATTGCGTTGTGGCAGCAATAACCCAGGTTCGAATCCTGGTCACGGCAGTATTTTTATTTTTACAAAATATCGTCATCCATCACATTATGGAAGAGTTGAGTACAAGAACATGTTAAGGCCATTCTTTTTAACAGCTTTTATTTGTTGATTAGAGACCTATTTTTCCTTTTTAGTGTGGAAGGTTGCATTTAACTGCAGGTTGATTAATACTTTGGGGCCCAGCAGGTGCGTAGCCAGAGGGGGGGGTGTCAGGGGGCTAAATGGGACCCTTTACTTAGCTTACAATTTTATATTAAGTTTACAATTGAACTTTAGCTTTAAATTTGATACCCAGCCCACCCGAAATAAAATCCTGGCTACGCCACTGGTGCACAGTGAAAATAGATTATCTATTTGTAGTACTTTCCAACTTAGTGCTCCTTAGTCGCTTATGAGAGATATCGAAAATTAAAAATAAATTTTAAATAAATACAGTTTTAAAAAAACTAAAAAACACGCTTTATAGCAAATCAAACTAAAAAGTGAAAAATAAATATATAGTTTAAAAAACCAAAAAAAACACGCTTTAGTGATAAATTGAACTAACTAAAAAGCGAAAAATAATTCTTAATATAGAAATAAATTAATGAACGAAAAATAGTATTATTGTGCAAAAAGCGTGGGGTGCTCCATATATGAGTTCTTTAGAATATTCGATCGGTACGATTAGTACAAAAATGATACAAAAAATATAGCACAAAGCACCCCACGCTTTTCTCACAATAATACTATTTTTCGTTCATTAATTTATTTCGATATTAAGAATTATTTTTCGCTTTTTAATTAGTTCAATTTACCACTAAAGCGTGTTTTTTGTTTTTTAAACTATATATTTTGTTGAAAAATCACTCAAAATACTGGTGTTAAACGATAAAGTAATTAAAAAACTTTGTAAAAAACACACATAAGAAGTAATAGGTAAGAGGATACGCACGTTTCGTTCAAAAATTATTTTGAACTTCATCAGTCCAAGCCCTTCGTCGTAAAGAACACAGGGAACTATTTTGAACTTCATCAGTCCAAGCCCTTCGTCGTAAAGAACACAGGGAACTCAGTTCCCTGTGTTCTTTACGACGAAGGGCTTGGACTGATGAAGTTCAAAATAATTTTTGAACGAAACGTGCGTATCCTCTTACCTATTACTTCTTATGTGTGTTTTTTACAAAGTTTTTTAATTACTTTATATATTTTGTTAGTGTTATCATTTTATGCAGCTAGTAAATATAATGTCGATGCAAAGTTATGTAACCGATAATAGAATTTGAAATTGTTTTTAGAAATATTTAACTGGCTTATCCATTAGTCTAAAATAGGCAGAAAAATTATTTTAAGAATCATGCATAACTTTCTATCATAACTTTCTAATATAACAAATACATTATTCTTGAAGCAGAAAAAGTATGTATAGTTTCTATTACATTAACAAATATCCTTTATAAGGTAATGGCTATATTTTTTAAGCTATGATGCATACATTATTAATATATTCTCATCACAACTAATCTTTTAAAATTAATTAAGTTTCTACGTATCATAATATCTAATAAAAATATCTTTAATACGTTTTATTATCTAACGTATCTCAAATGTGTGGCTATCTCTCATTTAGAATGAAGATAGAATGGTTGCAAATTAGATAACTCAGGTTAAACCAATAATGACTAAATAATTAATCGCAAGAAGAACCGGCAAGAAAAATGCTCTTTTGTTTTTTTCACGATTCCGCTCGCCATGGATCACATAATAGAATTAGCTTTTATGGAAGAAATCCCCCTTCTTTACCGAATTAAATTTCAGCTGATTGTTAGCGTTATCCTTTACTTTAGGCTAAAGAGAAAAAATCCTGTTATTTAGCAAAAAGGAAAGAAAAAATGGCCAAGGTAATGGAAAAGGGCCCTTTAAACTGCTTGTGTTAAGTCCTTTAATGGGCGCTTCCACTTTGATTGTGTTACAGATTGAGCGATAAGAGGCTTAAAGGGGCGCCAAATCAGATTTTGCAGAGGCGCCTGCCTTTCACAATAAGTCCCGGCGTAACATGACTTTTCAATTAACAGGATCTAAAGTATGTGAAGAGAGGGCTGATTTAATTTGTTCAGGAAGCCTATGTACACTTTTCCAACAGTGCGGCCTAATTAATTGAAATCATTACATGAAAGATATATTTTGAAAGATGAGTGAAATAAGAGTGTGTTTTAATTGAAGATACCGCATGAAATGTGCTACTAAATATTTCTCGAAAATCCAAAGTTAATTAAACAGTTATTACAATATTTCCGGCATTTTACTAATTTATTTCTTTAATAAGAAAATTTAAAGCAGGTTAATTCCTTAAGAATGAGCTTGAAAAGATTACAATCAAAAAGAATTTCACCACACACTTAACTAATTTTGAAGTAAGCACCGACTCTTGTTGTATTTTATGTATGATAAATTAAATTTATGTTCATGTACTGAAAATAAGCTTATAAAACAATCTGCAGTGACTTATCAATGAATGCAGTGACTTATCAAGAAATGCAGTGACTTATCAATGCCAAACCAGCGAACCGTTTTATATTTTGGTTATTTTTCGGGGGTGTATGAATTTTTAAAGTTCTTACCGACTTTTTGTCCTCCCTGTATTTATCCCTTTCAGGCACTTTCACAATGCAGGACAAAAGAATTACCTATACTTTTGTACAGAATGAATGTCCTAATTTGAACACATAAAAATCAATTTTCCTCGAGTATTCAATGATCAGGATTATTCATTTTATTTATTAATTAAAAATTTAATATATATTATCAAAAAATTATTTAAGTTAAAGAGAAAAATTTTAATCCGGTCTGAAAAATTGAATTTATACATAAAATAGTTTTAAATTAAGAAATGTGCTTTTTAGTAAAATTAACCGACAGGAAAGGTGGTAAATATAATATTAATTATTCCTAAATATTTTGATTCATTAGAGCTTTGAATTCACCTAAATCACCTTGTAGTATGAGCTTATGTAAAAGCTCAAAATACGAGCTTTTACAAAAACAGCTTCTCAAAATTTTGATGTTATATATTTAGGCTTAAAAGTTTTTAGTTAATTTTAAAGAAAATGTTCATATTATTATTATCATCCCAAGTCCCTTTTAACGAGCCTAACTAATACAAAATATAACATAATAGAGCCGAACTATAACCATATAATCACATAACCCTAATCGTACTATCTTTTATTACGAGCTTTAAAAATTTAGTTATATGCGTATATGACAAAACTAATTATAACTAGCAGCATACGTTTATTGCAATTATTCTCTGTTTATTTAAAAATGTATTCATGCGCCAGAGATACATATATTCAAGTTCGGAAAGCGGAAGAAAATATTTTTTCTCGCATTTTTTCCAAATGCATACCACTGAACTCCTGTTCATAATTGAAAATTTATCAGATTTCACTAACATACGTTGCTTGTGCACACCCACATGTACTCACGAGTAAAGTTCCATTTAGCATGGAACGGATTCATGTCATTACAAATGGACATAAATATACGACTTTTGAAGTGACCACTGCATGTTATATACTTTTATTATGCCGTGGATAATAATTTTATTTATTTATTACTGCATCCGACAGGCCAAATATTATAGGAATCACCAAAGAATAATGTGGTGTACTTCCTCCCAGTGTTCCCTATCCCACTGTAATTCCACTAACATAACCTTATTTCGGCTCCTACTCCCGTTCCCTTGGTCTGTTTCCGGTCATCTTTCTTTTATTTTCTTGTAATATGAGAACTATGGACTGGGGACTGTGAGCAGAAGTAATGGAGCTACGCATTAGGAGGAATATTCCGGGAGATATAATGGGATGGAATTTCGTAATGGTGCGAGCGGACTCTATGTAATGCTCAGAGCAAGAAATTAATAGCACACTACGAATAAACGGAAACAGCTACATTTTACGTACAAAAAAAAATTACGTACTTACGTAGTTTTAGTCCTACCTGAAATATCTAGATAGCTGCATGTAACACGTCCGGACAAGCTCAAAATGATTAATAAAGAAAGCTTAATTAGACAAAAAAAAACTATTGTTTAAGTTTTATTTCAATCAGCTGAAGTCATCTGAAGTTTTATTCCTCTCGTGACTCGCCCAACAAAACTTTCATGCTTTACAGATAACATCATGTATTTTCACATGCTTAATGTTGTGATATATGCAATTGAAAGAGAGTATAATGTGAAGGGAGCTGGGATCGAACCTATGGCGCTGAGCGTGGTACCTTCAGGCGTTATCCGACGGAATAAAATATAACTTACTTGCCTGGACTTTAAATGCCGAGGTGTAGCTTGTACTATGATTAGATTTAGATTTCAAGAAGTGTCTAGTCGAACAGGATATACACTGCTGGCCATCGTAAATGCAACACCCTGAAGGAAGCATGCAAATAATATGAAATTTACAACATGCATTAGCTGAGGTGAGATATGCAAATGATTAGAATTTCAGCGCAGACGCACATCAAGCACGCCTGTGGCGCCACCTCAAAGCGCTATTTAAGGTTTGGAGATTTCGACGGTTTCAAGTACAGCAATTGTGTTTTTCTTGCTTTTTTTTCAAAAAAACGATAAATTATGCCTCGTAGGAAACAACGATCATCTTTTGATCAAGTATCCGAGTTTGACAGAGGAAGGATAGTGGCATACCGAGATTGTGGGTTATCTTTCAGGGAAATCGGTCGTCGTATTGGACGAAACCAAACAACTGTGATGCGGATATGTGATCGTTGGGTGCAGGAGGGTACGACGGACAGACGTGATCGACCGCATCGACCTCAGTGCACCACGTCACGTGATGACAGGCAGATTGTACGCATGGCAGTGACGGACCGCTCAGTCACATCACGAACCATATCACAGCAGATTCAGCCTGTAACGCATCATCCAGTGTCTGCGCGTACCATTCGACGTCGTTTACAGCAGAATGGTCTGTCCGCAAGACGTCCGTTGCTTTGTCTACCTCTGACGCGGAACCACAGACGTCTCCGCCGCCAATGGTGCGATGAAAGAAGGATGTGGACGACAGAATGGAATGAAATTCTCTTTACTGACGAGTCACGCTTCTGTATGCAACACCACGACGGTCGGATTCGAGTCTGGAGACACCGTGGAGAGAGGATGCTGAACAGCTGCATTATGCACCGTCACACTGGTCCTGCACCGGGTATTATGGTATGGGGCGGTATCGGATATCTCTCTCGCACTCCTCTAGTACGCATTGCCGGTACTTTAACCAGCCAGCGCTACATCTCCGAGGTGTTGGAGCCAGTTGTCCTTTCTTACCTTCAGGGCTTGCCAACAGCCATATTTCAGCAGGATAATGCACGGCCACACGTGGCACGCATTGTCCAAGGGTTCTTCGTCAATCACCAGATTGAATTGCTTCCCTGGCCGGCGCGCTCTCCGGATCTTTCGCCGATAGAAAACATGTGGTCCATGGTTGCTCAACGACTGACCCAGAGTTCATCCCCAGCTGTCACACCAGATCAACTTTGGCAACGTGTGGAAGCTGCTTGGTCTGCTGTACCCCAAGAACACATTCAAAGTCTCTTTGAATCAATGCCGAGGCGTGTGGCAGCTGTGATCTCCAACAACGGCGGCTACTCTGGGTACTGATTTTGGCAGGAACCACGCTTCATAGAATGCTGTAAATTTAATCATTTGTTACTTGGTCAACATGTTATCTACACAATAAATTTTGTTGTGATATCTCTTGTTTTTCTTGGTGTTGCAATTTGGGTGGCCAGCAGTGTATCTCCAGTTTTTTCTGTGAAGTTATTTTTGTCGTACTTTAGGGGACGCTGAGTGTCATACAGTGCCATGAAAAAGGGAACAAAATGAAGATCAGTAATATGTGAATTGAATATAGTGAAAATAACTGCCATAGATAATAAGAAAATAAGGTACAAAATATTATCGGTGTTATTAGCTGGAGAATTTTTAAGAAAATCACATTCAAATAAGTTCTCTTGAAAACTTTAAATTAAGAAATAAAAACTACATTTTTCATTTTTACAGCCCAGGGTACGAAGCCTTAGAATTACGAGTCTAAGGAATGACAGCCAAGCGCTTTATCCACCCTAACGGCTTTCGGCTATGTTTGCCTTACGGCATTTTCTAGCTTCACTCTGATCAATTCAAATATATTAAAATTATTCATTGTACTACGCATTTTAGTACTTTATTTATGAACATAATTATAATATTTTCCTAGGAACATTCAGACATGTTTAATCAACGTTTTTATTTAATTATAATGAAGCATAAAAGTTATTTTCATTATTACCTATCAATATAATATATATGAGATCATGTAAATATCAAATATACTATTATAATATGCAATGTGCAATAGAATTAATGTTTTTAACCTTACTGATTCAGATAGAATAGCTAAAATATTTTACTTGAAGTTTCTTTATACATTTTCATGGTTAAATTTCCAGGAAATAACTGCATATGTAAATTAAGAACACAGCTAGGAAATTACATAAACCAGACACAAAAACCGCTAATGCTAACAATTAGATTTCGTTCGAATCAACATCTATCATTTGAAAAAGATAATTAAGGAGGGAAGAAAGACTTGCTTTCTTCAAAATAAACGAATCCGATGAAAAAATTATATCACGTTTCCTCTTTGTTTACTGATGCCCATACGAAAACATCCGAAGAGCTTGAAATAAGTAATTAGCTTCACGCTATATTCTAGCTAATGTAACTAATGCTTTCTGGGATAGTTTCATGTGACGCATGATAAAAAAGAATGACGATAATTCGTTTATATGTGATGATAATGAGCAGACGATGTTATAAATATAACTGCGGAACTATTATTTACCAGTTGCGGCTGGCAGAGTGGCCTCTTTTCATAAAGAAGAGTGCTTGCGTGAACTGTATGACAAAATCTCATTTATCTCGCTTCTCTTCCATAACAAATCTACGCTCGTGCTGTCTGGGACTCCCTCTTAACAGCACATGCTAAATAGTTAGTGTGATGTTTAGTTTTCACTTACGTTAGCCAGCTCATAAATTAAGTGTTGTGCTTATTTAACACTTTCATGTTCAAGAGTAATTGTTCTTTATAAGTACTTTTTAAGAAAATAATAATTAGAATATAAATATTTCTATTAACTCAATTATTTTAATTTGCAATTTCTTCTTTGTACTGTTTGTAGTGAAAATATAATCCATTATGGGAATAATTTTGAAGTCTATAGATTAGAGTGTGTCCACTAAACTCCCTAGACACCCTCTTAGATTCGAAACGGCTGCTGCTATATTCATAAAAGTGATGTCTAGCTATAGCAAAGTAGCCATACATGACTGAATAAAATCGCTTACAGTGCCAACTGGCGGTTAAATTTGCAGTAAGCGTTCTTATCTCAAAAACGAAACGAGATGCGGAAAAATAAAGAATGTTAGTAACAAATTTGCTCAGCATCATCTGCAAACTTTTTCCACATGATGCTCATTAATTTGCACAATAACGCTGCAGATGGAAGGCATAAAACGTTTATTTGTTTGTTCGAATTTTCCAAAACTGCACTTACCTGACATTAAGCTTATTTATCCCTCATGATAAAAGTGTTTTCGGGCAGCAACAATGCTCATCTCGATGCTGGTCTGCCATTCTCGATTGAAGTTGTACAATGCGGCTGGGGACATGCAATCAAAATCACCAGTAATACGTTTTTACGTCTTAATGGTGATTTTAACATTATTTGAAATACACATTATGGTGATTATAACATTTATTTTTAACATTAAAGTGCTCAATATGTCTTTTTATTAATCGGTGATCCGAACAAATATGTAATGGACTTTTTACCCGTATATCGTATTATTTTCAAGATAGGGATGCTAATTACACAGTTTTTCACCAGGTGGCACCCTAGGCGGTTTCATTCAGTAACGCATGGCTACTTTACCATACCTCATTTTTAGAATATAGCAGCAGCCATTCCGGAGTTAAGAGGGTGGCAAGGGATTTTAAGGCATATTGTATATTTCATATTTGCTGATTTTTTTTTTAGTTAAACAGTCTGATTTTGCTAAATAGCATCAAATTTTGCAGAAAAACGACTTTATCCCCACTTGCAGAAACCCAACCTGGCTATGTTGTCTCCTAGAATCAAAATTAAATGAAGGCCTGGAATTATAGACATGCACGTTTTTAAATATCGTCACTCACATCAAAAATCGAAAAAATGCTTTTTTAGATGAGATTTTACTTTAATAAAGTTTTTTTCTTAGTTTTTTAGCTAAAATTAAGTGGTTCTCTACAGAGAACTGCGCTCTTGATAATGCATTCAACTCTTAACCTACAGTGGATGTAAATTGCATATTTAAAATACTAGTTAATAAAAAAAGACATTTTATAAGTAAATCTAATTATACAGAACATGTATAGTGATTTCAGATTTCTCCTGTAGATTTTTTGGTATTATTGTTTTATTGTTGCAAGATTATTTATTCATCTAATCTCAATATAACTTTCATTCATAAGGAGGCACTTTCGTACAGATAAAAAGTAAACGCATTTTATAACACTCTTACTTATAGTGTGACTGACAAATAAAATAGTTTAAAATAAATCAGGTAACGTATAATTAAACATGCTTAAACACATTGTTAAAAAATAAAACAAATGTCTCTCTTCAATAGGAATAAATTTTCCACAAAATCACTTGTGTCTTTTTGAATGATACTTAAGAGTGTTTTTATTCTATGTGATAAAGCATTTATATTTACGTTCAACCGAAGCAATAATGTAATGTAACTTTACCCGCTTAATTTTTTTTCGGGAATTGACTTGGACCAGTAGCTCAAAAGATGGTAGCTTATCCATCTATATATGCTTACAGATATATAGATATATACATGCATACATACATATATACATACATATATTACACACACATATATATATATATATATATATATATATATATATATATATATTCACAAATAATGATAACAAAAATAATATTATTATAAGAGGGACTAAATTAAAATCTTTCCCTTCATTTAATTTAAACAAATTCAACATTTCAATAAAGCTAAGCCTAAACATAGGATTCATATTTTCCACTTTTTAAAGCAAGAATTTTATATCTAATATATATATATATATATATATATATATATATATATATAATATTTTATTGAATCAACAAAATGTGTGTTTAATTCGACAGTTTTTTTTTTTTTTTTAACTAACAAAAATTTTGTTAAAACCAAAGAAATTGTTCGGTTGAAATAGCGCCAACCAAATTTTTGTTCAATGAATAAAATTTTGTTCATTTCAACAAAATATAGTGTTATGTACCCTCTATAGGTTACAAATTTTGGAAAATGATGTCTAACCTAGCCCTATATTAAAAACCTTACATACGCGATAGGTTTCGTAATATTAGATTCAACTGTTGTAGCAAGGCGAAATATTGATGTAAGAATACTTGACATGAAAAGATTCATTGTATGTACTTGAAATGAAAAGATTCATTATATGTACAAAGTCTAACTACTTTCACCTCTGTATTCACGTTAGCATTGACGAGGGGCTTGAACTTTGGATCCTGTATATCCTTTCCCTACGTATCGTATCTCATTTCGCTTCACAATGGCTGTGGTTATGTCACTGAAAATGGTAGACGGTCGAAGTGTGAAGGTCCCAGGTTCGGGTCCCATCACTCGGTTGCCGCCCTAACTATTCGGGTTTTCCGTGGTTTTCTGCGAAACTATAGTAAATAAGTGTTAGGACCCTTTAGAAAGACGCCCACGGTGGGCACCCGCACTTTCTCTTGTCCTTCTGACGTGAGTTTATAAGCGAACTTCGGAAAAGCACGTAAATTCGAAATACATGTTCACAAACAAATATATCTCATGCAAGTTTTTATATGTGGCTTTTGTTTATTCAAAGCCTTTTCTTTCTCAAGTTGTAAATACCAAATGCTTGTGTTTCTCGTAACGATTATCGATTTGTGAAGAAATAAATCATTGTAAATTTAAGACACAGTAGTGGCAAAATTATTGGACCCATTGCTCAAAAAATAAAAAAATAAAATAAAAAAAGTGCTTTCTACAAGAATTTCATTTTATAAATAACATGCAAGTATCTTTTTCGCATATTTTACAGTGTCAGTATTTGGTGCAGCAAACTCTTTGCATCGAACTTATATGTTCCTCGCGATAAATTTATTTAAAATAATTTTATAAATAAAAATACGATTTAGTTCAAATAGTCCAATAATTTTACCAACACTTTATATTTAGTTTAAATTTATAAACACTGCATTTAAACATATTTTCTATTAAATTAATATGAATTTTTCTGTCACCTTGTAAACCGAAGTTTTATTTTTAACTATTTTTTAAATTAAAAATTATCTTCCATTTCACAATTAAAATGCAGCTATGTTTATTTTTTTTTTTACTTCCTATAAGAAATTTAATTTTGAAATTTCCTACGTTCATGAAGCGAGAAATCAGTTTTAATAAATACTAACATTGGAATAATTTTTCAGATTTATCATATTCACGCCCTCATCTAATAAAATCTCAAATTTTGCAGAATTGAACGAAGAAGATAAACATTTTTAATTAAAAAAAAACCTTGCAACGAAAATAAATAATTAAAGTGATGAGAAAATGTAATCACTTTACTTACGCTTTTAAAGATATATGTTAAACATGCTTTATTTTATTTTATAAGCATCTCTTTTAATGAAAAATTAATCTGATAAATTTTCATAACCTATAATTGCCTATCCATGTTAATAACATTTTAGATGATATTTAATGCTTCTGATAATAATTAAATTAAGCTATTTTTTTCTTCAGAAGAAAAATTCGCCTAAAATAAAAAATACATCACGAATGTGTTTTTTATTTCTGTTCTCAGCTATGTGGCAGTTCGTTTAAGAACTTTTTAATGTAACAATGTAAAAAATTAAGAATACTTGGATTTGTAAATCCATTTTTTTATTAATATGCATAAAAATCCGTCTTCATATAAAAAATACAAAACATTAAGATATCTATTCATTTGATTTAAAAATTTGATTTTCCTTTATTTATAATAGAATTGTGAGAAATTTTCACAAATCTATGGGACAGTAATTAGCTACAAGGTTTTCTAGAATTAGGGACCATTTTATGGCTAATGGATGAAATTTAAAAGTAATAAATTACAGTGGCTAAGAAAGCACAACGAAAACGAATTTAAGACAAATCTGATTGCTTAGAATTTTATTATTAAAATTAAAAGAGGATACATTAATAAATAAATTTAATCTAAGTTTCATTTTTAAAGAAATCACACTTCATAATAAAATTAAATGTATCTCTGATCTTAACATGTAATAAGTGTGTGTGCATTGTACTTTCATTTAAAACAAATGGTTTTAAAATTGTAAAATGGACTACATAACCACGACCTCTATTAAGCGTCTATATGAGGGGGGTGGAAAGATCATGGAGCATGCGCTAAACTTGGTGCATTGGATGATTTCAAGTGGCGCATTACATCCTTGTGCCATGCGTACTTGTTGTTTTCAGATAGAATTTTGAAGACTTTCGAAATAATTTCGTGCCCAGATATACACTCATGTCCATAAATTAAGGATAATGAAGTTCAGGCAAAGAAAGAGAAAGAAGCAAAACAAATTTGACTTATTTGTAAAGTCTATTTATTAAACAAAAAGTAAAGAGCAAAAAAAATGATATATGTTTGACATAATTATAAAAAATTGCAAGTTTTACTCCCTTGACCAAATTTCAAAAAAGAACCTATTTACAAAAAACAGTATAACATGGTTAGTAGGATGGTTAATACGGAGTATGTCTCCCGGACGATGCAATACAGGCCTGACAACGCCTAGGCATGCTGAGTATCAAATGATCAATCTGATCTTGGGGAATATTACACCACTCATCAAGCAATGCACTCCGAAATTCCGGTAGACAGGTGGGAGGGGGTTGACGGGCTGCAATTCGTCGGCCAAGCATATCCCACACAGGATCTATTGGATTCAAGTCCGGTGAGTATGCTGGCCAATGCATACGGGTGATATCCTCCGATTGAAGGCATTCGTCTACAATGTTTGCACGGTGAGGACGGGCGTTGTCATCCATAAACACAAATTCAGCACCCATGGCGCCCCGAAACAAACGTACATGTTGTTCCAGAATGACATCCCGATAGATGTGGCCTGTCATCGTTACACTCTGAACATGCAGGTCAGTTCTGGAACCAAGAATAATTCCTCCCCAAACGAGCCATCCTGCACCACCGTAACGGTGTCTTTCAATGGTGTTCTCTTGGTGGTAACGGGTACCTGGCGCTCTCCAGATGAATGTCCGGCGAGAATCAGACTCCAAACTAAACCTGGACTCGTCGGAAAACATCACACAAGACCACTGTTGCGGTGTCCACAATGCATGCTCTCTACTCCAGGTTAATCGCTGGCGACAGTGAGTTGCGGTAAGTGGAACACATCTGACAGGCCTACGACCATATAGACCAATGTGCCCTAAGCGTCTGTACACGGTCTGCCTTCAAACTGTCGTACCGGTAGCTGAAGAGAGCTGACGAGACAGGTCTGATGCTGTACTCCGTCTGTTTCTTTTGGCAGTAACTGCCAAATAGCGGTCCTCATTCGGCGTTGTAACTCGGGGGCGACCTGTGCTGTAACGTCTACTCACATTACCATCATCTTGGAATCGTTGCCAAAGCCTGGAGATGACACTCTGGGGGATTCCAAGTTCCTCCGATACTTCCAGCTGGGTACGTCCACATTCCAGTGGTCCGATAATTCTGCCACGTAAAACATCATCCAAATGCCTCCTTTGTGCCGTAACTATGCGGTTTTTGCACTGAAAGGCTTTCACAGCGCTTGTGAACAATTTTACTTCTTTGCCACCATTCCTTATATACCCCTCTCTTACACTCTCGTCATTGTGACGTACCATCCACGCCATCTGGTGGTTTCCTGTAATTTGCATATTCTTCTTCAAGATGTGTGTGATCATTCCACAGGTGAAATTTTTATTTTAGAGATCAATTTCTGTGTGATTCTGAATTATCCTTAATTTATGGACATGAGTGTATTTTATTTCTTAATTTTATGATGCTACGCACAAAGGGAGAATTTGTGCACTCCAAAATACATAGTCATCAAAAATCAAGCCATCTGTGATCTCCTACAAAATATCCAAAATATTAATTCTATGCCCCTCTCCCCCAGTTTCAACTCATGTTCACACTATATTTCTTCTCTTCCTCTAAACCAGTGGTCAGCAAATCGTGGCTTACTAGCCACATACGGCTCTTTGGGCCCTTGAGCGTAGCTCTACCACAAACGATTAGGTTTAATATTGAAATAACCCCTATAAAAAATACATTTATGGGCTTGCAGCTTATAAGAAGAGTCTTTTTCGAACATCAACCTCATCAAGAGTAAATTCAGGAGTCGTCTTAATAATGAAAGTTTGGAATCGTGTCTGAAATTAAACCAACAAAATGCAAACATAAAGTACTCAAAATTTCGAAGGAGAGGCAAGCCATTATGCGTTAGTCATTCGTTGACATAATTCATTTTTATGAATATCTTACGCCTAAATTTCTTTGAATAAATACGATCATCATCAAGCATGTTATCAAGTTTTATTCACTGTACTCATTGTTCAATAAGGACTTAAAATTTCGACTAAAATGTATCAAGTTATTAAACCGAGTGACTTCCTACACTGTAAGAAATGCAAGTAATTTTACCATACATATTGCTGTAAAATAATACTATACAAGGGCCGCAGCTTCGGAATACAGAACTGTGTGTTTGTAAATCCACTCTCGAAATAACGTAATGACGTTGATAAGCCAATCACGAAGAACCTTGTACAGCAAATTCACACAGTCTTTACATTACAACGTGTTGACGTTATGTTTGACCACACGTTGCTCTGTTATCTAGGAGAAATAATTTTTGTAATGTATCTAGTTATCATTTTAAAAATTGGGCTTTCCATAGAAATTTCAATCAATGAAAATAAGGTGAGTATAACGAAAGTCAATTAATCTCCTTCATCCGGTTCACATGTTTATTACAATTGAGTCAAAGTACTCGTAGAACATCAAAGGATCGCTATAGGACACTAATGGCATGCGTTATGGATAAAGCAAATGCACAAGGGCGCTATAAAATAAAGGAGGGTTATCATGAGTTCTTTCTTGCTGAAATATAGAAACATTCTTCAGTTTATATTGCATTCTATTAACTTCATGTATAAAAATTTTACGTACATAGAATTATCTTTCTTTTTTTCTCTTATAAAAATATGAGATAAATCATCTTGTAAAGTATTCCTCCAAGTCTTCCAATCTCACATTTCTACCTCTTGGATAAAATTAAACAAAGTAAGAATACAAAAACAAAAACTGTTCTTTTCATTGATTTTATTAAAGTAATGAAGAACTCATTAACGGATTTTAACAATTCATACCGCATTTCTAGAAATTCAACGTTTTCTTCAATTCATTACTTCAAAACCAAAGACAAACATCCCAGATATCTAGGTTGAAGTATAAAAAGATGAGCACACATGAATGGTACTACTAAAACACACGTAAGATACATAGCCTGACTAATTTTCACACATTTATAAGTCTATAAATCATAATTTTGATGTTATATGCACTGAGCATCATCAAAAATTAAAAGTGTCAATTTAATAAAGATATAAAGATAGATTATAAATACATTTTTAAATAAGAAATAAAACAACTGATAATTTCCTTCACTATCCTTGTTGTAATGTCCCATTGATGCCACAAGTCTGCTATATTGAGATCTTTTTTTAAAAATTTTACAGCAATGTTTCAACATATTTAAAATTAATTATATAATATTTTATTATTTTAACTAATTTTGAAAACTACCGTCAACTTCCGCCGTGCATTAAAAAAGAATTCAGTTATCAACGTTTAGTCAACGACGTACGATAATAATTACAGTTAAATATTTTGTTAATTAGTACCTATAACAAATAACCATATTAATTTTCAGTCAAACTAGTATCGTTATACAATTGTAAACTGATAGTCAATAAAATAGCGAAATAAGATTAAAGAAATGAAATCTTTATAAAATTTATCTGATAAAACAAAGCACAGTCACAATGTCTTTGTGCTTAAAGTTGTTGTTTCATTTATCATTTGCAACTTAACAATCAGAGTGTATTTTAATATGAGTAACAGCTAACATACTTTTCCTTTAAAAATCTTTTGCTTTATTTATAAATTTTCCCTCACACTTAATTCTCAAAAACATGTGAAGTAAAAACATAAAAAAAGTGAAGTCAGCTATTCTCGCCACAAAATACAATTTATATCACAGTACTGGATATATATTCACTCCCTTCAAGTCTAATACCTTTAAATGACTTAATTTGTTCACCTCTCGCATTTCTTTACAGGGATGTTTCATTCGATAGCAATGTATTTTACGCGATCTGTAATATTAATCTGCTTAAGTAAGCGGTGAGAGTTTTTGCTCTTTTCTTTCTTTTTTATCTTTTTTCTATTTTTCTTTAAACGTTTAATACATTAATGGATGTTGGAAAAAAAGTGCCGGAAAAGGGCTTACAAGTTTTGTGTTTTAGATTTTACAGCGGTTTTCAATCATGAGAATGGTCGCGTAATTGAATTGTTTTCGGGGTTTTGAGCTGAGAGCGCGATTTGCATATTAGTTCCAGGAAAAGGGAGGAAGAATTTTTGTGTATCGTAAACGTCAGGTGTAATTTTACGTGTAGTTAAGGATTTCGAGTACAAGAGGTAATGGGATTTGAGCATTTTGGATGGAGAAAAAGATGTCTTGAGTTTGTTAGTTTGAGAATGAATGATTTGTAAAGGATTATGTAAGCAGAATGTTTCTGAGGATTCAACTGAAACGCCTATTTCAGTTAAGTGGTCTTCAATGCTTTAAACGCAAGGAAGAAGAATTCTCTTCCTTACTATAATTTTATTTATTTAACAATTTTAAGGCTGAAATAACTATGCCTAGCACCGATTTCACCATTATTAAATCTATACAAGTAAGCTACGCTATACCTTCGCAGTTGTTAATAAATAAATAAATTACATGACATGACCTCATACTGAGACACTGAGGTGCATCAAAAGATAACCTGACTCGTGTGTAGAAATTAGGATGTCCCGCTTTTCTAATGATTTCTAAATTTTGCTTGTAAAATGTGTTCTTATGTATTCTAATTGTGCTTCTAATGTGTTTAAAACGCGTTTCTAAAATTTGTTTCTAAATTGTAAATTCTAAAATGTGTTTTCAAATAATTTCTAAAATTCCATGGAACAAAAAAGTTCTTTTAGTCATTTGGATAAATCGAAACGTCGTTTTCATATATCTGTTAATTATCACTTTAATTAAACAACTTAATAATCAATTTTGTAACCAATACATAATGCCCCCCTTTAACAATTAATCCTGTTAATAATCAATTTTATACAATTGCTTCAGTTTTTCACGAGTCATGGTCTGGAAGTTCAGTATTATTTCAAAATGATCATAAACGTGTGCATGAAGACTACGTCTCCGATCTATATTGTTATGTTTATTCTTAACCGTCTGAAGAAAATATATTTTCTTATACTTTGCAAATAAAAGTCTAAACATGCAGAAAAAACTGTCAGTCAGGACGCTAGTTTATTTCCGTATATTTTACAGAAGTCTTCCGTATTTTCCCATATGCGGAAAATTTCTGTAAAATAAACTGAGAATCTGCAAAATTTACGGGAGACTTCCGTAAAAAAAAAGAAATAAACTGGCGCCCTGGCTGAGAGTTTTTCTCTGTAAATTTGACAGACTTTTTTTGAAGTGCAAGTACTGAGATAAAACTTTATGCTGACTCTTTAAAATATTTTTATACAGGTTTGTAGGCGTAACCAGTAATTTTAGAATACCTAACAATTAATACAATGCATATTTCAATAGAGAGCACGCATCTAGATATAACTAACTTAAAAACGTACTTATAAAGGGCATTAAAAATCAGAAGCTTCCTCTATTCTTCTTGCGTTTGAGTGTTCTGTATAATCCTAGTAAATTGAAAAAGCATGTTTTTGCACGATTTACTGCTCAAGTAGGAAGCCCCCAACCAAATCGCATCTGAAGACCTTTTAAAGCCTCTTAACTCTCAATCCAGAATTCAAAGTGTGCGTTGGCATCAGTTAAAATCTTAATGCATTGTCTGATACACTATACGTATTCTCTATGCACACGCTTTTCACTTTGCATTATTTCAGGGGATTTGAATTCAAAGCCAAAACTATGTGGGTTGGTCTTATCCTCAACGTTACTTTCTAATATTTTTGCTTACTCATAAATTCTGACAGTTAGTTTTTCAGGTTTGAACTTTCCTTTGTTAAAGCAGTGCATAAAACTGCCCATTATACAGGGTTACCCAAGACGGTGGCAACACGCTTTATGTATCTATTAGAGTTGAGTGGATAATAGAAATTTAAAAAATATAGAAAATAAGGCAAAAAAAGACTATGTTAAAAATTCACTCATTTTTTTTAAATCACACTTCTTAAGTTTGGATACAACCATCGTACAAAAAATTCCCACCAAATAAAATGTGCTTCATAGACTAATCAGCTGATGTATGAAATTTTAGACTTTGATCATAAAACGTCTGTCTTATTCATCATAAAAGGTCTTTAAAAAAGGATCATCTGGGCCTAAACATAAATTTGAATATGAATGTTCAATTCAATGTTCAATTCTAGAGAGCAAAAATTAATTTCTTTGGTAAATTTCTGTACGGCCCGTGAAGACATGATTTTTTTCCTTTCGAGTGGCACTGAAAAGTAGTTTAAGCAGCTTATATTAATTTTCATATGTCTGACGGTTTTAAAGATATAATTCTCAAATTTTGTAATGCCACTTCATCATCGTAAGGAGCACATTTTGTTAACTGAATATTTTTTTGACTGAGGGTCATATACAAATTTAAAAAATGCAACTTTTCGAAATTGACGAGAGATATTTTCCTTAACATAGACCTTTGTTTATCTTATTTTGTACGTTTTCTTAATTTACATTGCCCACTTATCCTAATAGATAAAGAATTAAAACGTGTCACCACCTTTTTAGGGTACCTTGTATAGGTTAAGTATAAAATATGAATTGTTGAAATTAAGAAATTTTTAAAAACGTTAAGATAATTAATGCAGTTGAAAAAATAATAAAAATTGTGCATAAATATGCATACGAGTAAAATGAAATTTACGTACGATTCTGGTTGCAGAAAAGTTATAGTACTTCTTCGAAAGTAGAAAATTCTCAAACTCACATCTAAGTACGTGCTTTCCTGCATTTTATGTATGAACGTCCTCGTGAGGAAGGTAAAAATCCACTAGATCTACCTTCATTTTGAACTTCGACAGTGATTCGGCATAAAAAATGTCTGGCATAATTACAGTATAATTAATTTTGATACACACTGCTAAAATAAGCACGAAAATACGGAAAATGCGCGTTAAATTCCACAAAAATTTCCTCCTCCTTCCAAAAAGAAGTATGATGAACTGAATTATATGGTATTCAAATATGAATGAAGAATTTCCGTAAAGTTTTATTGGAAGATTCTAGTAGGTATACGGTTATTTTCTAGAGTTCAGTCTCAAGATGAATTTTTTCCATGTACAGTCATGTTAAAGTTAGCACGAAATTCCCTGACGCAAATTGGCATGTAACATGGCGAGGGCAAAATATTTCAAATTGTAGAATATATCATTTTCAAATGGATGATATCTGTGTTTTCATGATTATTATTATTTTGTCCTTTTTTTTTGGGAGGGGGGGTAGCAATTGTCCCACCTTGCCCTTTGTAAGGTACGCCTATCACTAAATCCATAGCAGAATTCATTTTCATTAACCCTTTAACGCACAGTGTTCCCGCTCTGGGAACACCAAACTCTGACATTTTGAATGTTGTCAGTCACGAAGAATAGATTTGATTTCTATAAATACAGTTGCGGATGACATAGCTCCCCGAGAATCCTTTAATTTTAGCACGTCATTTCCCGTAAAAAAATTGTCACGATTCCTTTTAACAGCACTGACATCTGCTGAAAAATGGAAGAATGCGAGAACAGCTGGATAGATTGCCCAATGCTGAAAAAGGGCATCCGTTGCCATCGCTCGACTTAACTTGTGCCGCACAGCCAGCTGTCATCAGAAAAGGATCTCTAGATCTGTGGCACGCGATGAAGTTTTCGATCGTCCGCCATCTTGCTGGTAGTTAAGTCGAGCGATGGCAACAGATGCCCTTTTTTCAGTATTGGGAAAGGGTTGCGCCTCAAAGGGTTAAGAAAAGATAATTGTACTTTTAAAGTATCTCTTTTTTTATTTACGATATTCTATCTTCTAAAGAACTGATTTCAATACATTCTCATTCAAGTTTTACTCACAGCTACCTGCCAATATTAAAAACTTTTGTACCAAACTCGCTTATTGTATAGCTTGGTTTTAGCAACATAGCTCTTGAAATGCATAATTGCCTTGTTCACAACTCTACATACTACATGCAATCATGTAATTTTAGAGTTTGAAATTGTTAGTCATAGCATTCATTTTGTCTAAATCACGCCTCTTCAAGGAAAATACGATTAGGACAGTAACAATCAGAGCGTTTGCAATTCACATATAAATGAGATAGGACTTTTTCAGACACTTCCATTGTCTGATTATTTATTAATGAGAACACAATTTGGTTATCTTTGAACTACTGAAAATGAAATTTAGGTTATATGTAATACGCTTTATTCGAACACAACTATATTGGCGAGACAAGAATTCAATACTGAAACTAAAAATATGCAGTTGTGTATTAATAGTTTGAATAAAAATTTAAATCAGAATTTTTATTGCGCTAATGCATTACATTTTTTTCTCCGAATAATTGCTGAGTTCAATATTCCATTCGGCAGAACGCGTTAAGTTCTTCAGTTTTATAATATTAGGTAAAAAAAGACTAACTGGGAGTATATTCAGTAAATCCAACAATTTATAATGCAATGTTATACAGTTCTTCCTTAAAATTAGAAACTACATAGCCCGATACACAGAAATAGAAATTACGATATAAAGTGTGTGTACTGAAGAGAAGGTATTTATTTATATTTGAATAATATCTCTGATATCGGCAGATCATGACCCATTTCATTTGTAAGGCCCGAATTTTTTTTTTTTTTTTTTTTTTTTTTAGCGCGAAACGGAGAAACATGCGTAGATTTTTTAAACAATATAAATATCTTAAATTTTCGTCTTTTCTTGAATACGTTATGAAATTCTGTATCCATCTCTTTCTCTCTCTCTCTCTCTCTCTCTCTCTCTCTCTGTATATATATATATATATATATATATATATATATATTTATATATATATATATATATATATATATATATCAGTAGCCAGAAATTTTTCATGGGGGAGGGTTACGACTACTGCATCTCATATATATGTATACGTGTGGGCGATAATGAAGTAGAGAAAATACATTTTGTATGGCAAAAAATTTCTCATGGGGGTTTTAACCCCCCCCCTAACTCCAGCCCCGTGACTACGCCACTGATATATATATATATATATCAGTGGCGTATATATATATGATATATATATATATATATATACACACACACACACACACACACACATATATATATATATATATATATGCATATATGTATATGCACATATAAATGTGTTGAAAAATCAAAAAAATTTCTTAATTAATAAAAGTTCTGATCGTCATTTTTTCTACCAAAATTTTCAATAATGTTTATATATCATGGATCCGAATACACTTTTCCTATAGCAGAATTTCCTTTATCTTAACCAGGACAAAAAGTAATTATAAACTAAATATTTTATAACATATGTTTTTGAAGATTACGTTTTTACAGCAATCACAGATTAAAAATCAAGGAACTTTTTCAAGTTTGATCTCTTTGTATTGATTATGTTCTAGCCTTTAATGTTCATCAAACAGTGCTACATTATTTGATCCCCAATTGAGTGTCTCGTCTCAGTAATTGCTCGCTCGCACACTTTCTGTATTTAAATAACGTGTGGAAAACAACATTCACATTAGTCGCATGCAAGGTGTCATGAAATTCAGAGTTGTCTGACGACAAGAAATGTGTCTTGTCAGATATCATAAAAATGACCTAACCTTAAGAGACATATCTAGTGAGATAAACATTCCAAAATCGACAGTGACTTTTGATTAAGAAACGAAAAGTGAGAGGTGATTGTCGGAATGTACTTCCCCCAGCAGACCCACGAAAAAAAATCGGAAAAACCGCACTAAACCGCAGGCCCACATACTCCAAGAGTTCTAGCAGCCATCCAGGACAGTTGCTTCGATAAATATCATGCGCAAGGAAGCACATTTGCTTGGTTTCCAAGGTCTTGCTGCATCCTATAAGTTTTTGAATACAAAATCCAATTGTTCTGCTCCGTTGAGGTTATGTAAGGTGCGTCGAAATTGAACCGTAGATGAGTGGAAACAGGTTCTCTGGAGTGACGCATCAAGGTTCAATCCCTACCAACTGGGTGGTGAGTCTAGGTTTGGCGTATGCCTGGATAACGCCTTTCGCCAGAATGCATTATGCCTACAGTAAAATTTGGCGGCAATTAATTATGGTCTGGGAATGTTTCTCGTGGTATGGACTGGGACCCTAATCCCAATCCATGGTAAGCTTAACGCCGACGCTTACTCCACTATACTAGACAGCAACGTACTTCCTACGCTGTAGCAATTTTACGGGTTGGATTATTGTTATTTCCAGGATGACTACTCCACTTGTCACGTAGCAAAATCGAGCATAGATTGTCAGAATGGCAATGGGATGGGATGAACTGACTGAACTGGCCTACCCAGCGTCCATACTTGAATACTACAGAAAACCTTTCGAATGAGTGGGATCGCCAAATTAAGGGGTACAGCAACCGTCCGAAATCGGTAAAAGAATTTACATGTCTTCTCCAAGCCAAAGTAGCTCCAAGCAAGTAGAGGAAAATACCACTGTCCATTATTCAAACACTTGTGGAAAGCAATCCTCGGAAGGTTAAGGCTGCAACTGCCTCAGGTGGAGTCTTTACCAGCTAATTAATAAGAATAAATTGGGTTTATCTCTTTCATCATAAATGTCCAATTACTCATTGGTAGATACTGAATAGATATTTGTACTGGCACACGTTTTTGAGATGATTACTAAAGAAAATCAGCATTTTAATTAGTTTTTTTGGATAAGTCTGTAAACTGTTTATGAACAGTTACTTCTTGTATACAACATTTCTCATTTCATTTGTTGAATATGCTTTTCTAAAACACTATAATATCTACAATGAGTTCATTGTCTTAACACTATGCCGTCCGGCGACACCACAGTGGTGTCGTACGCAAAGTATCGCTTAACGGCCGGCGACACCACATTGGTGTAGTAGCGTGGTACTAGTATTTTCCATTTATTTGATCACTAGACCAGTTTCTGACGCTTTGCTAACGAAATTTGAAGGTCAAAAACCGAATGCACGTAGGTCCACAAGAAGGGCAAACGCAATGCTGTGAAAATGTACCAACCTGAATTCACAAATGAGCGATATATAAGTATGTTTAAAGATATCTCCGAGACGTTTTATGGCATATATTTTTGGGGACATCCTGTAGCTATGTATATACACATATGATTCCTTCCGCGAAAACGTACCTAACGCCGATTCAGTTGACAGATGGCGCTGTTGCATCAGAAGTCTCTGCTGCAGTCTGGCGGTAGTAAGTGCAACTAATTCCTCTGAACTATTAATAAAATTTTCTCGTAAATTTTATTTCAAATAATTATTTTATTTTATCTTTTTTTTTTTTCAAAACAAAACAGTTTATTATAACGCTATAGAAATTAATAAAAATAATAATTTTTATTAAAGTATCTACTCAAGAGATAAAATCCAATTGATAAGTTTTGACGTATGTGTTGTTAAATATGCAGAAAATGCTTTCATGTCTGCATATTTAAAAAATATTGTGACAATCCACAAAGTTAATGCAGCTATTTAATCTGCGTTTTAAAGATTTGTATGTATATTATTATTGTGTCTTATTTCAGTACACACCTTTTTTTCTCTGGTAAATTTTGGTAATTTTTATTTATTTTTATTATTTTACTCTTCCTGTTATACATTATTATTAAATAAAATAAGAACTAATTAAATAAATTGGTAGTTTTCTCAAATTTCCTGACAATAGTCCAAAAATTTAATTTTAATAACTCATTTCTAACCATGAGTATTCTGAGAATACATAAATTTTGCGAATTTCATTGTTCTATCGAAAGAGGTGAACCTTATATTCTATTTCCCTACATTATTTTAAAAAATATAACAACCTTTATTTTTACAAAATGCTTAAATCGTACATTTTATTTTATTTTTTAATTATTTGTTATCATTACCTTTGTGCATATCTTCCAGAAGGGTCATTCCACGTCAGATCAAACAGTGCAGTTCACCACACCAACTTAGATTTTCCTCAAATTTTATATAGAGGATTAATAGGCTAAGACATTAACAAATCTCAAATTTTGAAGGTTCTACGATAATTAATTACCGAGAAATTAATTATGCAAATTTTTAAGTTTTCTGCAAGATGCCCTAACTTTTTTCTCAATTCCTTAAATAACTCCTTACCTGTAAAAGTTACTGAAGTGAGAATTTGTTTCTAGAAGTAACTTTTTACGCTGAAAAACTTTTACGCCAAAAATGTTATCGAAATTCGCGTATCTTCTATAGTTTATGCATGAGCACTGCATTTGCTAAAAAACATCATGAATTTTTTTCGGGATGTCTGATCACAGACACATGTTTTAAATTTTTATATGTTGTTAAGATGGAATAATCCTACATCCCAAAATAATTTCATCTTGGCTTTCTGCTCAGGAGCAGAGAAAAAAAAAATGTATGTATGTACCTATATATGAGGATTTTCATATGCAATATTTATACTGAAGATGAGAAAATTCAGAAGCGTTAGTCAATTTTCCTATGTCTTTTAAATTGATATCTGAAGTTTAACTACTACTCCAGGCATTTTCAAAAACCAAAAAATATATCAAAGCATCGGAAAACGTAAAACAAACAAACAACGAAAAATGCATGTAAAACAATGTTAAATTAAAAAGAATTCTAAAGTTAAAATTTAGAATTATTTTTAATTTAACTCTGTTGTTTTTTGGCAGTCATCCATCAGCCAATATATCTTTGGAATTCTGTATGATATTGAACTTAAAAGAAAGAACAATGTTTAATAAAACATATATATATATATATATATATATATATATATATATATATTAGGTCTACCGGAAAGTTCTATCTGTTTTCCTTATGTCAATATTTTGCCTAGCAAAATCTACTGAAGCTAATAACACGAAATTTAGCACGAGTGGGATTTTATATCGTAGGTACTGGATTAGAGAGTATTTTCCAAATTAGTAATTTATGGAGGATAAAGGCCCAAAATGTTCTTTTCACATATTCTGCGGGATCTCAAAGAAGAAAAGAGATATCGATAAAATTCTTGCTGTAAAATACGCAACACTCAAAATGCCTAAAAATCGATTTCAGAACATTTCGAATATAATCCTCCTAGGAGGGTCGACGTAAAAGTTTGCCGTGAATAACTGGTTACATGACACTTTTTCTGCAATATATCACCAAATGTGCAATTTGACAATGTGTCTGACATTGCTATGCTAGTTGTTGCAATAATAATAATTTAATACAGTATACAGTAAAACCTATTTCAAATTGCTGTATCCACAAAACTTGGTAAATAAGTACTGTAACTCACAGGAATTCAATTCTTTCAATAAACTTTGTTGCTTCTATTGACTTGAATGTCATACAGAATTACAAAGATTTATTGGCTGATGGATGATTGCCAAAAACAACAGGGTTAAAGTAAAAGTAATAATTCAAAATTTTAACTTTAGAATTCTTTTTAATTTAACATTGTTTTACATGCATTTTTCGTTGTTTGTTTGTTTTACGTTTTCCGATGCTTTGATATATTTTCTAGTTTTTGAAAATGCCTGGAGTAGTAGTTAAACTTCAGATATCAATTTAAAAGACATAGGAAAATTGACTAACGCTTCTGAATTTTCTCATCTTCAGTATAAATATTGCATATGAAAATCCTCATATATAGGTACATACATACAATTTTTTTTCTCTGCTCCTGAGCAGAAAGCCAAGATGAAATTATTTTGGGATGTAGGATTATTCCATCTTAACAACATATAAAAATTTAAAACATGTGTCTGTGATCAGACATCCCGAAAAAAATTCATGATGTTTTTTAGCAAATGCAGTGCTCATGCATAAGCTATAGAAGATACGCGAATTTCGATAACATTTTCGGAATCAGCGTAAAAAGTTACTTCTAGAAACAAATTTTCACTTCAGTAACTTTTACAGATAAGGAGTTATTTAAGGAATTGAGAAAAAAGTTGGCGCATCTTGCAGAAAACTTAAAAATTTGCATAATTAATTTCTCGGTAATTAATTATCGTAGAACCTTCAAAATTGAGATTTGTTAAGTCTATAAATCCTCTATATAAAATTTGAGGAAAATCTAAGTTGGTGTGGTGAACTTTCTCCAGTTTTGTGTTTGATTTGACGTGGAATGACCCAGAAACAATAGTTATTTTTACTACTGCTGTGGAAAATTATTCACCATCAGAAGCATCAGCATAAGTTACTAAATGTATTAATGAGAGCTTGACACTGACTAGCTGGCTTAGTGAATATTAACTTTTAGGCTGTTTAAATGCTAATAGAGCAAGAGCCCGCGGCTGCCAGACCTTCGTCATAGTATAAAAGCTGAAACTTTCTCTGCGCATATTCCCCAATAGAGGTAGGAACAATCAGCCACTATAAAGTTTGGATGATCGTGGCTTTGGCGGGTAAGAGGTGGCAAAGGAGTATAAAATTGCAGAACATTTTCGTCATTTCATAAAGCTTAATTTTTTTATATGTTCTCTTCGCAGTACTAGAAATCACTTTATCCCTTGCCAGACACGTTTCCATCGCGGCAAACCCCCGCCAGACAACCTCAAAGTCATGGAAAACGTAATTCTATTACGAGCGCGCTGCAGCATCGTAAGAAAGTTCAGAAGTAGCAGTATAAAATGTGCTTGGCACTTTGTTACAGCTTGACGTACTTCGTCGCGGGAGTTTACGAAGACAACAGTTTTCCATGACTTTGAGGTTATCTGGCGGGGGTTTGCCACGATGGAAAAGTGTCAGGCAAGGGATAAAGTGATTTCTAGTGTTGCGAAGAAGAACATATAGAAAAATTAAGCTTTATGAACTGACGAAAATAGTCTGCAATTTTATACACCTTTGGCACCTGTTACCTGCCAAAGCCACCATCATCCAAACTTTACAATGACCGATTGTTCCTACCTCTGTTGGGGGGTATGCGCAGACAAAGTTTCAGCTTTTATACTATGATGAAGGTCTGGCAGCCGCGGGCTCTTGCTCTATAACGAAATGCTCAACACGCCGAAAAAACTGAAAAATAAATTAAACCACTATTGAAAATAAAAATGCCAATTCCTTCTCAGCAATACTATGCTAAAGGCCTGCCAGATGATGCAATAGTGTCATCTGTCGCCTAAATCGGCGTTAGGTCGGTTTTCGCGGAAGGAATCCCATTGCCGATGGCAGTCCTTCTGAATCTAAGCCCATAACAGAAGATCAGAAACGAATCCATTGCAATTTTTGCGGGCAATCAAATCCGGCGCCAAGCAAAGCAATTTTTACGAGACTTGCGGAAGGCAAAGTGTTAAAATTAAACTAATTCGATATTATCATGGGCGACCATAGTAATTTTTCTAGGGGAGGGGGAAACAAAGTCCAAAATTTTTTTTCTAGAGGGGGAGCAAATTTCAAACTTTTAACAAATGTGGTTCTGGTTTTGCCATTTGTATACATCATGAGACATTAACCTAAATCTCTAGGGGGTCAGATGCCCTACCTTTCCTCCCCTTATGGGCGCCCATGGATATTATATTTCTTGTTTAGCGAGAAAATACAAGTCGGTTTCAAGCATTGAATTAGGATTGAATTTTTTCTCCACTTAAATATAAATTTATTGTTTAAAACATATCGAAAAAAAAAGTGATTTGCTTTTTACCTCAAACCAAATGCTAAATAAAGAAAATACCGTCTTTCAAAGCTAATTTAGAATTCTATGAAAGTTTTTATAGATCTAAGTCACCCAAAGATATTGTAGGATGTTGACGGAATTAAATAGCCTTAAGTAAGAGCTGTTACGTCCTTTAAGGAAGGAAAAAGAGAGAAAAAAAAATACATTGGATATTTTTTTCTACTGTAGCTCTGGTGTTTTTTGCGTTGGTTCCTAATGCGACTAAATTGAAAATGTATGTCGTACTGTGTGTCGAAAGCCATGACCTGAAGAGCAATTGGATTTAGGAACCAATTTTTAAGCTTCTTATCCTTCAATTATTTTTCACTTCTTTTACGCATTAGGAAGGAGTGAGACAATACCCGCATATAAATGTCTTGTGCTGAATTTCCTTAAAAATACTTCGTAAAAAACGCAGATATATCTTTTTGTTTTCATTTAATTATATTTCGACCATTATTTGCTCATAATATATCCAATACGTTAACCGAATTATGGTTTGAACGAAGTAAAATAAGTTTCCAAGTACACATCCAGGCTAAAAAAAAAGTGACATATTCTGAATGCAGAATTCTTTATTTATTTACACTCACTTAAACACCAAAGAAAAAAAAATTCAAAATGTCAATAACTTACCATGCTTAAAAGTAAAATTAATGTTGGCGGCCAGTGGGTGATTTTTTTTTTTGGTCGTAAAAGTTTTTATTCATCAGTTTTAATTCAATTAGAATTTAATTCGGTATTTTGCTATATTTATTGATATGGATACTAGTTATGAGTGAAAATTACTGAGAAATATTTTTTTCTTTTCCTATGTAGTGTGGAATAAAATACTTCCTGCTCAGAAGAGTTCCATGAAAATTAAACTATGTTTAGCTGTCCATTTGGAGGAAACCCAGAATTATTTCTGCATGCTTTCCAACAATCGAAGTTAGATTACATTTTCCAGCACCATTATATTTTGTATGTGACATAACATTTTCAAAACAGTGGATGTCACAAGCAAGCTAAACTTACAATAAATCTGAAATTGTAATGATCAGCTACTTAGTGATCATTTGCTGCTCGTTATGCACTTCAAGCACACAAAGGAGGATGACATTCTCAATCCCTCGTTGTGCATATAAGTATCAGCAGTTTTATAGAGATCGTCACAGTTATAATAGTCGAAGGTTTAAACATTGGAAAATCACAACATACTGCATTTAAATCTCCAGAATTCGGCCTCACGGAAGGTATGACCAACATGACTGAAATACAAGGCAGCTCACGAATCAGAACTGGAACATTATAGAAGGCTATGTCAACTGTTGGCTAACCATTTAAGACGGCTTTCTGGATTCTTTTCCATATGGCTTAGAATTTATGTTCAAAACTGAACTTCACAATAGCCTGCTCAGTATTAGAGCTCCTACGTCAACTGCCATGGTATTCTCCAAAATCTATCTATTAACACAGGCTTTTAAATTTCTCTTCATATAACGTAAAGCCCAATGAAGTGAGAATTTGCACACCATAAATGACTTTAAACTTTCACAACAAAGGAGATACTGAGACGTTTACGTGCAGGGTGTCCAGCAATTAAACAGAATGAATTGTTTAGTAAAACAGTTTGAGAAGATATAAAAGAAAAATATTTACTTGACACATAAGCGCACTTATTCCAATTTAATGCATAAGAGTTTCGAAGGGCTTTCCATTATATGCAACAATACGGCGAAGCCTGTAAGATCAAAATAGTCCAAAACTGAATGAATAGTTCGCAGTGTGATGACCGAAATTTCAGAAGAAACGGCTGGCATTTCAGCAGAAAATGAAAATCCTCTGTTCGATGGCTATATTCGGCATTTCACTACTGCGAACTGCTAGCAAAGGCACGAACATTTTCTGAAAACTGCTTGCAACTTCTTGCCTGTTTAGTGCTCATTCACAGCTCAAAATGAAAACTCATTCAAGCTCGTTTCGTAAATTGTAAACCGCGTAGTGTTGCGCCACCAAATGTTACGTCAGTATGACGTCCCAATAAATAGTTATTGTAGCTTCAAATTTTCGGTTAGCTGCTGGTAACCCTGTACATTTAATGAAAAATAAAGACCAAAGATATTTATTTTTAACGTCTCTACAAGACATATTTCTTGCATTAAAAATGTAATAAAAGATTTGAAGTTTAAATATAAAAATGATTGAAATGATTCTCCTGTTTTCTTATTTCTCAAACTCTCATCTGCTTCATGCTGCAAATATTGTTTTGCTCCCCCTAAAACAGTAACAAAATGCATATGAAAGTGTAAATCACGTGCATTTTATGTGTGATTTAATCATTTGTATACTAAAAACAAATCTATTTTTATTCTGATTTATTTAAACTAAGTTTGTTTTTCTCTTTCAACTGGCAAATTTTCTGTTTTATTTTTTATAGTATGTCTTCCTCCTCTGAATCTTTTTCAGGAATATCTTCACTCCTCGGAAAATACTTTGGTTACACCTCTTCTCGCTAGAAAAACATATCTCCCAGCATTTTATACACACAGTGATGACAAATAAAATAAATAAATGATACATTTTATCTTCTTTTATTTAAATCACAAGCATGGGCTGGAATTTCCAGTGGAAGAAAGTAAATATGAGGGAAGGACAGGAAAAAATCCCATCACTGCTCTATACTCTGGAGACAGGGTAGAGATTCTGCGTCTCCAGTTTCTTTGACCGAATCCAAATATCGACCCTCCCACAAACGATTATGGGAGCGATCTCGAGATTTCAGGGCTGGGAATCGGGTTACGACATAATTGGATTAGGGAGACGACGTCCACCCTCTTCTGACTTTCGGAAATATATATATATATATATATATATATATATATATATATATATATATATATATATATATATATACTTTTTCTTTTTTTCCTCAGTCGGTTCTTTTCAATGTTTCGTAGCGATCCATTTTTCAAATTTTACGCTTCAAGGTAACGGGAACACACTCTTTGAACGGAGGCGTTTCTTTTACGGGCTGGGTGTGAGACATGCGAAATTTCGTGCCCATTTGACTGTAAAAGATCACTTTTGTATTTACGAGGTAGAGTTTTGCACAGATGTGGGAGTGAGTTCATAGGATGGAGAAAGAGCTTTTAAATAAATAGAATGTGGTGAAGAAGTGCTGCTGTGTTTCTTTAGAGTCGTTTATATTGACAACTTTTTAGGACAAAATATTTCTAAAACATGATCCTTTGTAAGATGAAATGGTGTTCGAAATTCGTTGTATTGAATACAGTAACATTTTGTAATAAGGATTTTGCATTCAATTTTGTATGTGAAAGTCTGATTAGGATTCTTTCTAAGTTTGGGAGGTCTCCACGCCCTTATAATAGTAGCACTTTCTGTTAAACTCCGCAAAATTAGAAATCCAGTTTGCAAACTTCGTAAAAGAAATTTAAATAAAATTATAACTCTTTTTATAAGTAATTATTTTTGAAAATTCTAACTTAATAAGGACTATCATTAAGTTTTTCTATTTTTAAACAAAAACAATATTATATTTTCTAATTGTGGTAGACTAAAAAGTGTAACATTATTGGGGAAACTTGTAAATATTTCACTTCTTACAATCAGAAACAATCAGCAAGATTACATACTTATTTTCGAAAGTTTAAAATTAAAACTGTGATACCGTTACTATTCCTGGTAGACTCGGCAAAATAACACAAATCCAGCTTATAAATAAGTTCGTAAAAAATCGATATTTGTCTCGGCAGTGTAAGGACTACTTCCCTCTCTCCTAGAAAAAGTCTTAGCAATGACCTTGAGGCTGATTCATTGCGATTCATGTAAATTAACATTACTTATTTTAAAATCGTGACAGATTCAATTTACAATATCGGATACATGTTCTATCAAATTGTTGATATTTGTGAATTCATAGAGTGATTTTAACAGGGAAAATATAATGTTCCATTTACGGTCTGTTTACCTTTGACGGTAGGTAATAAGTTTGTCTATGCTCAGAAAACAATTATTATCATTATTTTTTTATCTTCTGTAACAACCACTGCATTAATATGCATGCAGCATTCGACGTTACGGGAGTGTTTGTATAGTCGTGGACCGGAGGTAAGGCGAGGGTGTTGAGGTCTCCTGGCATGGGGTATTAGGCGGCAGGAGACTCTGGATTAGAGTCACTATTGCGGAATCCGGGCCGGCTGGGTTGATAGGCTGTTGAGGCGTCCGATCGTCGCTGGCCAGTAAACGCCGGGCGCGCTCGGTGGAAATCCTTGGGCGGCTGCCGTTGGATGAAAGGAGTCGAAGTCAAACTACGGTTACATCATTTTATTGTACCACTGGAAGCATATTTCTTAGGCAGCTGCGTCACGCGGAAAGCCCCGCTCATGACCTGCTGCAGGACCTTTTAACAACTTTTGAGGCCGTGTAACATGATCAAAAAGCATTGCAATTATTGGCCAAGAGCTAAAACTGGGCATTGATTTTTCCAGGGTCTGTTATGACTTTTAAGGTGCCTTTGTGGCAGGCTGCCGGGACCGTCTACAAAATTACAAAGGGATTGCAAGGGACCGTGTAGTAATTGCAGTTTTTGAACGCGGATTTCTTTGTTCCAACTGAATTAAACTGCGTAGTTCCAGAAATATGGTATTGTCATGGGCTTTTGATTTGTAATGTTATATGCTTTCTACTAAAATTGAATTTCGGATTCGGCATTAAAAACTGTTCATAAGGTCAACGAAATTACACATTTGGTTAAAATGTCTAGATGGTAAAATTTGTTACAAATTTTGAAAATTAGGTGCACTTCTACGCTAATCCAATCGTTCATAAAGATTGTTTGGAATCCAAAGCATCCGAAAAAAAATTTATTATTGCATTTGTATTATACAACTTACTTTGTTACTCTACACTTGCTATCACAAAATCAGAGTTAAAAAATATCTAATCACTAATATGATAATTCATAGTTCACAATAACTGAAATGGTTTAGGAGAAAAAAGTCTAAAAATAGCAGTACTTACAGTGGCAAAAAGAACAAGATTAAACTTTTATTTCCGATATGCAAAGTCACTCACAAACCAGATTCTGTCTAAAATAATTGTTCCTTAAGAAGGCGACACATTACACCTTTCATTTAAAGCAAATACTGCATTTAAAAAGATAAAATCCCGGACAGTTTGATAAAATTAATAGGTACTCGTATGCTATGAGCCAAAAAATCGACATAATATATTGCATCTCTTTTGTATACTATTTTTAAAGGTTACCCTTGGACATTTGTCAACAAAAGAAGCTGCATAAGTTGGGGGATTACACTCTTCATTCACAAAACTTTCTTTACCTGGAATAAAATACACTTTTCCTTTATATTTATTGGAAAGTTCACTTGAGTTGTCTCTTTCATGCATTAAAAAAAGCAAAGCTATTTCTGATTATGGTCTTTATTCCGCTCATTTTAATTTCTTTTGCGCTAATATCTCAGAGATTACATCTTCCGCACTCATATGGTTATATGCAAATATTCTTATGTGGAAGTGTTTATGTTTAGCAACGCTTAAAATCATGTTGATTGTGCTTGATCAGACCAGCATTTTTAAGAATTACTTTTAATGAATTTTTCTTGATCCTTTGAAGAACTATAAAAATCTTTGGAACAGTAGCTTATTACCTTTAGTAACTACGCCGGCTGCAAATATCAGTTTTCAGAAAAGGGTAGACTAACTTTATGAAGTTGGCACATTTATATCATCCCAATAAGAGAAAACAAGATCTCTAAAGAGGAAATAGCAATATATTACCTACCGTTTTCATCAATTCAATTTCGGTAAGGGAGAAATGATACCACCTGGCCCACTGCTCTGGCCACAGTGGCGGATCCAGAGGAGGGGCCGAAGCACCCTAGCTTCAGCCCTTTTACTGTTTCCTCCTCCTGAAAAAAAAGGCCATTGCTCATTCTTGAGCATTTTGTTTTATTGTACATTTGCCCAAATCAAAAACTTTTTTTTTCTAATTTTTCCTAATATTTCTGTATCTGCTACTGTCGTGAGTAATTTATAATACGGCACATATGAAAAGTATTAGTGTGTATTTAAATGAAAGTGGTGACCACTAGTCATAAACTGATTATCACAGAGCTTTGACAAAGTTCGTATATTCAAGAATTCAAGAACACACCTGCATCCATAATCACAGTATTAAATGAATCAGAGAACATTTTATTTTAATATGAACAGTAAAATCAATTCTAAAATAACCATGTACATATTTTGCACATCGATAATAAATTCAATTTGGTTAAACAAGTTGGATGGATTTTAAAGAATTTAAATCAAACAAATTTAATAAAAACTATTCTTCGAAATGTCGGTAGCTTTTGGCTAGACCTTAACTTCTTCTGTCGCTTCATTTTTAAGGTACGCCTTTTTACAGAATCCCCAAAATCAAACTTTTACTTGAAGCATTTTATCAAGGCGTATGTCATCTGGATTTTATTACTTTATTTTTTTTTATTTCTCGTTTATACTTCACTTTCCATTTTCCCTCACCAAGCGCTTCCTTTAAATAATATTATTCTTTTTCAAACAGCTTCTTGTCTTCAAAATTCAGCGTTCTCTTTATATATTTATCCCTCAGGCAAGAATCTACGCGCTCCCTTTCCCATCACTGTCTATTCTACCCTCCAGAGAACGCAGCCCCTGTGTTTAGAGATCTATTCCACGCAGTTAGCTTTACGCATATTGTGGTTATTTTTTATTTAAAAGGGTTTCCTTTTTATAAATATATATAATGTATATATACTTTATTCTTTTAATGTATATTTACATTTATTTTCATATAATGTTTTGTTTTTGTTTTTATATCGACTCATTAATATGAAAATAAAGTTTTAATTTGATAAAAAAAATATTTGAGTTGATGAACATTTATTTCGATACATTGAATTAATATATTTTTGATGATAACACTAGTTTTTCTAATATAAGGACGCACCATTTAGTAATTTTACAAACTGACATAACTTTTACGCGTTTCAACTTAGGAATCTCCAATTGAAATTACTTTTCCTCACAAAATTAATGCCATAAGTCCTGTTTTCCGCAGAAGTAAATATCATTGAATCCATATTGAAATGTCATGTATCTTCTGACTTTTCCGTAACGAAAATAAGTTACATGTTATTTATTATTACATTTGTGTACTTTTAATGTATACATATATATATTCAAAGGGCGGGCCTTAACAATGCCTTGGCCACCACTAAATCTAGAGTTGTTGGTCACTTTATTATGGGGGCACCTAGTAGGTGGACCAACGTTGCTCCATATGAAGGGATGGACACAAAGGCTTCCACGTCCAGTCGGGAGTCGAACCTCGACCGCAGGGAGTTGAATACGAAACCGTAGTATGGTGTTTTATCCACTACACAAGCTGGTCGGCACTTTTAACGTATATTAAATTTGTTTTTGATGTTTTTACACTCACTGATATAAGTTTCATTCTGTAAAAAGTTTTTGCGGTGAGTTTATAAACATAAATTTCGATACATTGGAATAATGTTTTTTTAACAATAACACTAAATTTTTCTGATACAAGGATACGTCATTTGGTAATTTTACAAATTGACGCAATTTTTGCGTTTTAACTTAAGAATTTCCAATACGAAATTTTAGTTTTTACTCACACAATTGATGTCATAAGTCGTCTTTTCTGCAGAAATAAATCTTATTGGATCTGTATGGAAATATTATATATTTTGTGACTATTCACTGCAAAAATAAGTGACATATCAATTTTAATTTATGTTAATTGCATTTTCATTATTCATGATAAAATCTACATACTAGGTGTGAATTTTTCAAATTTTGTTGATTACAGTCTGTGTAGATAATAAATTTAAGATAATCAGCTCGTGTTTCTTTAAAACGGACATTTTCTGGTGACGCATTTCGTGCATGCTTTAAGAAACATATGCAAACCAACATGGTTTTCATAATGGTTTTCATAAAAACATGGTTTTCATAAAACACACGGTTTTCATAAAACACATGGTTTTCATAAAAACATAAGAAAGATGCATAAACGGAAAAACATTGGCTTCTCAAAATATTAGTTTTAATCTTAACTGGCATCTGAGTTTAAATTCAAAATACTCCAGTAAAAACATACCTAATTTGTAGAGATGTGTTATTTAAATTTCTCATGTTTAAATAACAATTATAATATGTATTAGTAAACCTCTTTTATTACGTTTAATACTAATTTGAATAAACATCTTATTACTTATGAAATATTGAGTATAACTGATTCCATATTTCAAGGTCGTTTTCGGTATTCAAAAAGCGTACTTCATATTCTAGTGATGGAACACCAAACTTAGAATTCGTCTGTTCAACTTTCATGATAAATTATAAAATTTGATTTCTGTCTTCACAACATTAAAAGTTACTGTTTAAATAAAGTAACTTTATTGAACATTATTATTCTTATAATCATAACTTTGCCGGCAGTGTGCCATTGTGAAAGATAAAAGTGGTATTTAATTAGTTTAGTGAATATGAAACTTAGATGCTACGCCTCGGAAGGAAAAAAATGATATAATGAAATTTAAAAATTTAAAATGTACACTGAATTAACACTTACTGTTCAAATAGAATCATGATATGAATATGTTTATTTAATAAAAAGAAAAAAAAATCATGAATTTTATTTTATGTTATTTTATAAAATTCTTATTCATAATTTATCATAAAAGTTGCAATTTTACCACATCTTGTGAGAAAATAAAACTGTGATTTACATAATTTCACTATCTCAGGATGACAACGAAGTAATTTTAAAGCTACTTTTAAGTATAATTATTTTTCCATACGTTGCCATATTGTGAAATAATTTAATGTATTTATTTCAAATCACATTAGAATTCTTATGATTCTAAATGTAACACATAGCAGCAATAATTCAATTATAAATAGCTATTCAATGATATCTATAAAACTTTATGTTTTTAAATATAATGTAGGTAATCACTCACTTATATCATGATTTATTCAAAAACAAACCATTTAGTTTAAAGTTTTATAACACCCTGCAAACTTAAATATTTATATTATATAAAACTGCCTGAAAAGATTTACAGAATAATAGCCTTTTTTAACAACAATAATCTAACGCAAACAAAGGCTTTCTCTAAACTATAAATTAATAGAGAAGCACTTTTTTCAGCTTCACTGTTCGGGGCCAGATTATAAACTCTCATAATTGTCCGGAAAACGAAAGAGAACCAAGAAAAATTTCCATTAAATTGAATCCCATAAAAGCTACTAAGCAGAAGTAATTCTATACTCCTTCTTTCTTTTGCCTTAGTGAAATTTTGGTATGAAAACATTAACAGATGAAAGCGTTGGGATTTTATATTTATGTCTGTACTTAAAAGCCTTTAGAAATTTTATTCTTCTGAAGAAATATAGCACACTTTTCTCAAAATGCATTCTGATTTTCTTAAAAATCGCGTAAGTAAATACACCATTAAGAAACATAAAATATGTCGTTATTAAACATATATAAAAGAGTTTTAGTGAATCGTGTTTAATTGAGTTACGTAGCAGCATTTAATCTTGTTTTCGAAACATTTTATACGGTTTAAGATTCTTAAGATAAACTATTTACGAAATTGAAAACAATATTCCCAGATGAATGCCTTTAAATTTATTATGGTAAAGAAAGCTCTCAGATTTTTCATAGAAATATTTAAGATATATTTATAGATTCGTAAGTATATGCTATTTGAAACAGAGATTTCCTTTATTATAATTTAATGCTCTTTTACATTGAGCTATTTAATCTTCAGCTTATCCCAGAATGTTTGGAGCTTCTAAATATTTTCATCTTGGATGAAATTATTCTTCAAAAATACATGACTGCTCAACAATGCAAAGTACTCAGTTAATAATCCACAATATATCTATTTGTGGAACAAATAGACATATTTAAATAAAGAATAATTTCAAGGTCATTCGTATACAATGTATATGACGATGGATAAGACAATATAAACCAAAAAAACCTAGGGATTAGAACGCATTTTGGATACTACTTATGTTTATTTAATATTTTTAAGTTTTTAACCATTGCAATTCAGAATGAGTTTTTTCTTGATGAAATATGATTACTTTCTCGTAAAAGTATGCATACTATTTTTTAATGTCATACGAACACGTATTCAAAATATTCAAACTATTTTATACACGAAAGTTCAGATTCGATTAATATTACTATCCAGACGAGGATATTCTACTTAAATAATCCAAATACTCAAGTGAGCGAATATTTTAAAAAAATGTTCTTAATTTAGTAGTTGCCGATCACGGAGTTGTGATTTATATTATACAATTGTGCAAGCTAATACAATACGATGAAATTGTTGTGCAACATTTTCTACATCAAGATATGTTCTGGTATTCACACCGTAAATTATTAACAAAAAACTATTACAGTATCACTATTTATATAATATCTTGTGTTTTTTCCCCAAGAGCACATTTAAGAGCACATTCACGTCAAACTGAAAATACAAAATAAATACAATGTTCACGAATGTTCATGGAGAAATAAACATGTGCGGAAAATGCACGAAAACACATACTGGAAAAGAAGTTGATTAATACGCATTGAACTGTCTTATCTCTCTGTGTTACTGGGCCTCACCATGGCACAGTGGTTATATCAAAGGAAATGGTAGACGGGCGAAGTGTGAAGGTCCCGGTTTCGGGTCCCATCGCGCGTCCGTCGACCTAATCGTTCGGAGTTTTCCGTGGTTTTCTCCGAAGCTTAGCGTAAATACGAGTTAGGGCCCCTTAGAAAGACCCCCACGGAGGGCACTCCACCCTTCGACCTAGAGCCCACAAGGAGCTAATCGGTCGTATTCCCACAAACAAACAAGCAAATTTGTGTTACTATTCTTCGGACAAGACTCGTGAACCTAAATACATAGTCAGTTGAACCCCACGATTCAAAGAAATTTGAAGTTTTCCTGCGCACTCAAAAGCCTTTTGAGTATATTGAGGTAAACAGGTTTAACTATTCAACATATTCGTTGTTATCATCTTCACTTTAATTTACTTCGAAATAATAAAGGATTTTTTTCCAAGAAATGATTAGCAGAGCTGGATGTAGAAGTCAATGAATATTTTATGAGTCCCATATCTCTGGAGTTTGCTCTTTAATAACGAGCTATGCTCCCATAGATTTAACATTGTACCAACCAAATATTTCCAATTTTCTCGCTAAATCAGGGTGCTCGTTTAGTCAGGGATCGTTATAAACGAGTTCCATTGTATGTGAGATTTGCAACATATGAGAACCGCATTAGTTAAAATTTAAAAAGTCAACAACAAATTTAGAGTATAAATAAAAATAAAAATTAAATTAAATTATTTAAACTAAATCGCTAAAATATAGAGGTAAAAATATCCACATACATCAAAGATAATTTATGAGTTTGTCACTAAGAAGAAGTGCGAAAATAAAAATGAAAAATAAAAGAAATCTTTTTGAATAACGCATTTGTGGGAAATTAATTGTTAAATAATATAATCAAAAAATAAAATCAAGATTACAGGATAAATAAAACTACGATGCATACACTTTTCTTAGGTTATAAATTAGAAAAAAATCATCATTATCCCTGTTGGGAGAAGGGTTAAGAGCTACTCGAAAAATTTGCTACCATTGATTCTTTGCGAACACTTTAAAAAAATGCCACCGCTCTAGTAATCTACTGGAAAATCTACCAAGTGTCCTTTGGTAACAGAAAAAAAACATCTGCTGGTATTTTTTTAAGAAAAAGAGAAAAAAAAAGGTACAGAAAAGAAAAAGATATGTCTGGCCACTTCTCTTAGGGGCATTCTGAAATCGCACTGCCAGTAATTTTTATATTTAAATCAAAAATGTGTTTGAACAAGCTTATATAAAAATTCTTTTCAGTAAAGAGTTTTAATTTTATTAATTCCTTGCTCCAATGTGAACTTGTCTTGGCCTAATGTCATAAAACAGAGTAACTTCTTAGACGAAATTAAAGTAATTTTTATCTCCGAAAACAGAGTTTTCAAAGATTTAGTTACCACTCCTAATCTAAACATTAAACCGTAATGTTAGTTAAAGAAGAAATGAAACGTTATTCAAGAATCTTCACTCTGCGAATGAAATAAAGAAAATAAAAAGATTTATGAAATAAAATCCAAACTTATTCTTTTCTCCCAAAACAAAATATTCCTTTAAAACACAAGAAAAGAAATAAAGCTCCGGAATGAATCATTTTAAATCCTCCATGGTGTGAAAGAAGATTCTTTGTTTTGTTTAGAATTTCTGAGGAATTGATTAGTCTCGGAGTCGGCGCTGAATCCAATTTTGAGGTTGGTTGTGGGATATGACAGCTCAGCAAGGAAAATATCAGCGACTAATCCACTGGGATTAAATATTCCATCTCTTTCACTCTTCCTTTCTTTATTAATGCTTTTCTCAGAGTTATTCAGGATTTTATTTTTGAGTTTAATTTTTTTTTTCGAGAGTTTGATCTTTTTTCTTTTCTCTATGTATGAATACACAAAAAAGGGTTTGTAGTTTTATTTAAACCTAAGTTTTTGAGTAACGTGTATATTTAAGTAGTGTTGCCACTTTCTCTATTGAAAAAAAGGAATTTGAAAGAGCAGGTTTAAAGTACCAGACGGCTTAAGATCTCAGTTGATAAAAGTAGATTGTCTGAAGGGGTAGGGGAGGGGGTGTTGATGTAACCAGGTGCGGAGGTTTCTCTTACAGTCTGAATGGTCAAAAACGTAAGCCTGAGTATTAAATAAAATCCAGAGTAACGTTCTTCAATTTCAAAAATGTATGTGGATAATATAACTTATTTGAATTTATTTATTTATTTATTGCTTCGTGAAATTAATCAGCTTTATACGTATATTATTTTAAACATTTTATATTTTTCTACATAAAACAGAAAATCACATCTTCGAGCACTATAGAAGCATCGCTTCTTTAGACAAGGAATTTAAAAATGCGTGTTCTGTCTGTTCACTTTTCTGTTAATCCGTCTGTTCACTGAATGGTCAAGTCACACTCATAGACATGATCGCCAGAGAAAATAATAACATATGTAACTTAATATCAATCTAATGACATACCAGAAAATGATAAACTAGCAAAGTTATGGGAAAATGCTTAAGAATACTTTTTTAAAGAATGATAATAAATTTATGATTGAGAGTGAACTTTTCAAGCTCCATGTATGGTTCTGTTACACGAAAGATTATATGAAAAGGATTTTAGTTTATGTTTATTATTGTAAAATATCAATCTTATTGGGAAATCATGGTATAAACTTGGCTAAACTAAATTGTTGAATAATGTAAAAAAGAGCATCAAATGCTTTATAAAAAACAAATTGTTACTTGGATTGTTTTTTTTTTCTTCTCAACTTTGAAGCTATATTTATTGTCAAATGCAAAACACATATAAAAAACGGTCAATGCAGATCAATGAGACCTTTTAAAAAACAATGGCCCTTTTTAATTTTCATCAATATCAACAATGTTTTGTATCAGTGTCAGCGACGTTTTTACTAAGAGCAAAGCAAAGCTCATCAACCTGTATGAAAAATACCGGAAATTTTCGATTATGTAGGAAAATAACTATTTATATATCGACATTACGTATAGAAATAAGTTTATTTGTTCATTTATACCTGCTGTATTTCTTTTGTTGTTAATGGAAAGTTTGGGGAAAAATAAATTTCGTAGTCATCAAGAAATCAGCTGTTGTCAATGATTAATCCATGAAGTAAAATTAATCTAGTCCGTAAAATATATTCTATATAAAAGACTGTAAAAATACATGCAGTGCCATTTCTGTGTCTTAGTGATAACAAGGAATAATTCCATTCAAACTTAACATGTTTTTAATCATCGTGTAATAATATTTTCAAAACAAAATACAATGGTACTTCGTGAAATTATTTTACTAATACTGTTTGCTCTCAAACGTACAATTTCTTGAAAGTATAGGTCATGGGCAACGTTCGCAGCGTTCCAGTCTTATCTTACAAGTTAACATCTAAAAATCTGCATGATGTTCTTTGTGACGTTGAGTAATAATTTGTGTCTGCCCTACTGGATTTTGTCATTACCTCACGCTTTGGCTGCACATGCACAACAGCTCATCTGGTATGTTCGCCGAGAGCATATCCACATATATTGTAAAAATTGTATGAAATAAGCTTATGACTCAATCTATGAAATAATAAAAATTGATCTAAAATCCATGTACATTTTAAGCTCTTCAGAACTATGCTGTTATGTTATATATTTTAATATGTAGATAATTCATTAACTATGAATTGGTGTAACTATGTTCACAAAAACAATATTTGTTTATGCATATACGTTTGAAATAGTCTATTTAAATGTATGATATGATTTCGATTCCCGAAATTTTCATCTCTTGTACGTTTAACTTTGGTTCTTTTTTTCTCCTCTAGTACCATTATTTAGTTCCGAAAATAACTTATTTACAACATCGAAGTTTTAATTAAGCTATGGATTTTGAAATATTTTCCTTGCTTTTCTGTTCTAAATCTCACTTTTCTACTTTTTGACATTTTAAAAGGATTGCTCATTTTGCATTTAATTTACTGATTCATACACGGATATTTTTAAACAGGTCATTTTTAAGTTAATGGAAGCAAACTGCGTATTGATGTTTAAATTAGTATTTTTTTTTTCAATTTCATGAAGATACTTTCGTGAAGATTATTTTTCGAAAATATTAAATTTTAACACTGAATGAACTTTTTTCAACTGAGTTACCTCGAAATAGAAAGACAGCTTTAATAATTATGTTTTTAACCGTTGATATAGTGTAAGATATTTTCTGGTCGGATGTTTTAGCTGAAAAAATAAGTAAACTAATCATGTCATGAGGACTGAAATACTTTTGACAAAAATAATATCCACTCAGAAAATATTGTCATTTATAACGACTGCTTAACTAAAACTATCAGAAAAGTTCCTGAATTAGGTTTTCAGTTTTACCATTTAAACCATCAGCTGACTCTCTTGAAACCTATATATTCTCCTACACACAACCCTCTCCGGTGCTTCAACTCCTGTCTGAAGTAATAATCTAAACCATTCAGTCTAATAACCACGTATTTCATTTTAAGCAACATCTAAACGCTTTCATTTTCAAGTCGCCTCTATTAATCAGAAGTACATAAATAAAATATCCCATAAGTGTTTTAGATCTTCCACAAATCATCCGCTCGCTGCAAATAATGTCTGGCGTTCCATTACACTTCAAGACAAACGTCTGTCTAGTGGCTTGAAGCGTGACTTTTTCTATGTGTGTATGAAAGCATTTAAATAGAAAAAAACAAGAACAGAAATCGGGTTTCTCTTCCATCAGAAAGCTATTGGCCGGTAGCCCGTTCTTTAGGAATTCCCCTCCGTGCCATCTACAACGATCCCAATGACTCTCTCGTGACTGAAGTACGTTATGGGGTAAAGCGTGATTCTGGCCCCAACGTTGCCTCGGGTCATATTAAAACTAGGCTTTGCCTTCGACTCTACTGCGTTTATCCATAACTTCAATGAGGAGATGGTGTCTTTCTTTTTTTCCCTGAGGGGAATTATTTGCTGTCTATTGCGCAGTGTTTTATTGATGATGGATCTCCGAATAAATCACAATGCCACTTTTTCCCCCCACCCACTGTAAAAACTGAAGTGGTGCTCGGTTATACGTGCATGGGAGGACGCATCAGTACATTGATGGCTCGTCTAGATTTTGAAAGGTTAAAATTTAGATTTATAGTTATGTCTCGATGAGTACAAATAGAGAATTAAACACCAAAACAAAATAAAATAATATAAAATAGCATCATCTAGCGTGCTAAACAAGCTCTTTCACTTTTAAATTGAAAAAATGATTGATTTTTTTTTTTTTTTGGATGATTTTGGAAAACAACTCCATCATAATAAATGCTTTCTCTTAAACTTGACTCCGACAATTTACAAGTTGCGTGTTCTATTAATTAGATGTAGCTGTTTTAAATTAATCACAAATTTTTCAAGCACTACTACTGCACAAAGTAAAACGGTTATAAATTCGACATTATTAAGAATTGATTTTCTACTCATGTGCTTCAAAATGTGAAACACCTACACATAAATATTGTTAACTTATTTTTGATAAAGAATATAATTAAGAATGTTCAAAAATTGTTGAGTAAGTTCTAGAAAACAGCTCAATAGACTTAAGTACAAAAACCTTTAAAATAGTTTAGTATTTTATCATCAGAACATTATTCATTAGTATCAATATTAATATTAAATTTAAACCAGTCTTAAGTCGCATGGATATGTTTTTATACGATAAAAAGAAAACGATAAAATGGTTATTCAATAGCTGTTCTAAAAAATTATTTTCTTCCAAAATGCGCATTTAAGTTTGACATAATTAAGACACAAATGTTCAAATTGTTTAAATATTTATTTAAAGTTCTCGCATCAGAGTTTAAATAAAATTCTTGTCGTTAATTATTTTACACGTTTCCTTTTTGCTTTCTCCTTTACCCTCTACTTTTTCCGCCTTCTTCCTCTTTTTCTTTTTCTTTTCTTTTCTTTTTTTTTCCTTTCTTCGGAAAATAACAATTTCTACAGTTAAACGATTGATTTACTTTTTAGAAAAACAAATGCACATTCTTTGAAAATTGATGCGGTCCAAATTTTTACAGTTTAGCGTTACATTTATTTATTATATTTTTTATGCAATACTTCTGAAAGAAGCATAAAAAACTTTTAATATTTTATCGTAAAATAAAAAAAAGAACATTTCACAGGAAAAACCTTCCTTTTTTTAATTAAATAACTGCTGTGTTATTTTGGAGGATTATAAAGAAGAATATTTTTTTAATTAATTGAAATAAATATTTTATTAATACTTGTGCAGTTATGTTTATATCATATTTTTCTTATGACTGATTTCATTAAATAAATAATCAAAATTGCAGCATTGAGAAAATTAAATTTAAGAGTGTTGGAAGATAATTCGTACGTAAATTTTAAAATACGAGCATGTAAAGTGATTTATGATAATAAATTAACGAGACAATAGAATTTTTAATAATTTAAGTAATATTAATACCGTTCATTTTACAAATTAATTACACAAAATATAAAGAAAAGAGGGAAATAAAAATGGAGGGATTACTAAAAAAAAAGGAATTATAGAAAACACAAATATAACACATAAGTAGAAATGCAAAGAGACAACAGTGAAACACTAATAAGACCAAGCCAAAATATTACGTAAAAGAATGTTCTGTGTTGGCACACGATTTTTATTGTTCTGCATTATGTACAGGGTGTCCAATAAAGTGGCAACGCGCTTTAATTCTATGTCTATCAGAGATAAGTGGGCAATGTAGTCTGACAAAATTTCAATAAGTTAGAGAGTTTCTTTATTGTGTCAAGCCTACACGGCTTTTTAAGGGTGTCTAAGGTATATTCACGTTACATGTGAAGCAAACTGACCAAAACTCCAAACCACTAGATCGACAACTGCGCAACTGGGCCCGAATGCAGGACCTTCAAACGTCAGCTGTCTACCACGTTCAGTGGCTTATCAACAGTAAGCATCAACAAATATTTATCAACAACTATTATCGACAATTAAGGTAAGAAAAAAGATTGTTTTAAGGAAAAATCCTTTTCGTTTAAAAAGTTTAGAATTAGCGTAGACCTTCGCACACACACACACACACAAAAAAAAGAAAATCCTAGCGAGTAAAATGTTCCCCCCTACTCCATAGTTGACAATGTAATGCCATTTTACTGCTGCGTAACGAAAGCTCCGGGTAGGTGGAATCACGCATGGAACTTTAGGACTTAGCACGAAAATAGGTACGAGGACTCCGTTCAGAGGTTACGTGTTTTTTACGTTACTCAGAGTGGGTGTCTCCAGATTGTCCCCATCGTCTAAGAAGAGCTGTGACGGAATAATAATCAATTGTCACTAGCAGATCCGTGAAACAGGCGCTTTGTTGTACTTTGATTAGATCTGTATCTAGATATCCTTAACTAACTTTGCGAAAAAGCCATTAATCTTATCTGCTAGATGGTGAAACCTTGACTTCCAGCACTGTCAGTCATATAATGCAAAGTGAGTTTTCTGCCAATAAACACAGTCCCATCTTCCGGTTATCTCCACCATGCTATCTTTCAACTCTGAATCTCTGTACTCGTGAAAGGAAAGCAATTGCCTTTCTACTGTACAGAAATTTGGAATCACACGAAATCAGGGTTGTTTTCTGTATCCCGAAACTAGAAGAATCGATCGTGGAATTATGCCTGTAGGTGATACACATAACTGGTAAAGGACGAAATGGTCAAGAATTTCTAGTCCTCAGTATTCTAGCTAATCACAGCGAAACGACTAGTTTGTGTAATGAGAAATTATTGTTCGATACACTCATGCACTTGAATTACCGCTTGTGAATCTGCCGCTACCGTGCACATCAATTTACACATATTTTCATCTGGGGACAAGTACCAACTTATAGACGAGAGATCTAAAAATTCCACAAGTGGGCTCAGAAGTGTTTCGTTCTACGATCTGGTATTTATATTTACAGGGAGTACACAGACTCTTAAATTCTAGCTCCAATTTTCTAGATGTCAGTGGCTCTTTTTTTTTTTTTAAATCTGTGTACATGTTTTTCCTTTATTCATTACAGATATAAGTTTGCGGCCAGTTTCAATTTAGGCATCTGATGCATATCTTATGCTGGTTTACCTCATTAGCAGTAATTACCGACGCATTCGCAAGCAAAATCGTAAAAAAAAAAAATCCTTCAAATCAATCTCTTCGTCGTAATAGACCGGCTAATAAAAAGGAATCGTAATTATCGGAAGCACACAACATGCCTGGGTCCATTCTGCCGTCGGTTTACAAACCACTGAATCGCTAAAACATTTGCATATTACCTCGCGGAATATCATTATTTAATCAGGAAATTGGTATTCTGTTTCGCGATACCCCATGTCAGTTCCCATTCACGCTGTTAGTCGGCCCGGCGACTCAACATGTCCGACATTCCGTAACTTGTCATAGATGTGAGACTGGAACATGTGATCGTACGCGGAGAACGAGAGTGCGAAATCCATTAGCTGATTAGTGTGTGATTTAACACTCTTCGAGTAATTAATTTAGCGTCTGGTAATACAGGGGACGTGCCTGCAGCGGAAAGCGGTTCAGTGCTATCAGATGCCCTGTTCTTTCATGAGCGATAGTTTGACGTCACTCATGAAAAAATTCTGCGAGATTTTACGTAAAGAAATTGTTCTTGTATTATGTCTTTTTAGGCAGTCGAGTGTCAAGAAATTCTATACAGCCATGATATACTGTAAGGGATGAGTACACATTTTTATTTAATCCTTTGCAGTCGTATTAAACTTATCCATAACTGTCATGCTGTTCAGAATTAATTTTCTTTGAGCAAACAATAATACATAACATTCAAAATTATGAAGAAAATAAAGAATTTATGCTAGATTCGTAATCCCCAATTGATAGAAGCGTCTCCCCAGATTGTATGGTGTTTAGCGCCCCACTCTCTAGTATCATAGGCCTTGGTTTCGACTCCCGGCTTCGGTTATTAAATCTATGGATGGAAGCCAGACGATTTTTTGCGAGACGAGACAGATATTTACAGCTTCTTTACCAGACGAGGCAAACATTTCTAACATTGCGATATAGGGATTTTGCGAGACCAGAGAAAGCTTTTAGGCTGTTTTGCGAGACGCCTAATTTGCGTCTCGCGTCCATCGCTAGTTAAATTGTCCGCTCTTTCATAGGGGCAACGTGGATCCACCAATTTGGTACCCCCATAATAAAGTGTCAACACTTCCAGTCTTTGCAGTGGCCAATGATTATGGACAACAAGTACCCACTTTTCGAAAAGTAATACTAATTATGAAAGCACAGTACTAGTTACGATTGAAGACTTTCTTTAGCACTTTATGTTCTTTCGTATAGAGCATAAACTGATATATTTCAGAATAGAGAATAACATAAATTAATTTAATAAGATCAGCATGGTTCTTTGTTGTGATAGCTAAGAGAACAGCAGACATACGACTGGAAAGGTAAAAAGAAAACATTGGTGGATGAAAGAAGACATACGACTGGAGTCGTTAAGATGATTTGGCGGCTGAAAGGGTAAAATTAGTATTGCGTTTTCATGTTTAAAACAAAAGTATTTAATCAACGACGGACACTATATAAGCGATCCCATTATTCAACTATTTTTAAAAACTACTTCTTATAGACTGTAAAAAGTGTTCACATCACAAGTAAACAAGTAATTCTTTAGAGTGTCATCGGGGCATATGCCGAGGAGGTAGGGGGGGCGTGGGTGGAAGACATTTTAATGGATTCTAATGCGTATTCCCATTACATCTGGAGAAAGTCATCCCAAATTCCAGACCGTTTGATCAACAACCGAGAGATACTTCACACTTCAGCCGCGGCACCTTCATGCTTCAGCCATCTAACATGTTTAATATCTTATCAACTGGACCATGGTGGGGCCAGAGTAGACTAGTAACTGTTCTAAGCTGTGCTAAACTGTCATCCTTCGACTTTAAATTAAAATAGTTTCAAATTTTACAAGTTATGTCTTCTATTTGACAAAAGAGGATTTCTTAAGGCGGAAATCACTTAGTTTATAAATTTGCAGTAAATATTGGGTAAGAAAAAAAATTCAGTGCATAATATTAAGGAACCGACAATTAATTTCGTTTTTGGAATGTCATTATTTGGTCTATCTGAAAATAACAAAGTTGGTAATACAAAATTTTAAACATATGTGAGACTTGTGACATAGGTCTTTGATAAGAGATGATTTGCCAAATTTCGTAAATTATAGGAACTACAGGGGCACAATTGCTTGGCCTCACGTTGGCATATATTTTTTCTCTACATAATAGTTTCTATACTACACTCATGTCCATAAATTAAGGATAATTCAGAATCACACAGAAATTGATCTCTAAAATAAAAATTTCACCTGTGGAATGATCACACACATCTTGAAGAAGAATATGCAAATTACAGGAAACCACCAGATGGCGTGGATGGTACGTCACAATGACGAGAGTGTAAGAGAGGGGTATATAAGGAATGGTGGCAAAGAAGTAAAATTGTTCACAAGCGCTGTGAAAGCCTTTCAGTGCAAAAACCGCATAGTTATGGCACAAAGGAGGCATTTGGATGATATTTTACGTGGCAGAATTATCGGACGACTGGAATGTGGACGTACCCAGCTGGAAGTATCCGAGGAACTTGGAATCGCCCAGAGTGTCATCTCAAGGCTTTGGCAACGATTCCAAGATGATGGTAATGTGAGTAGACGTTACAGCACAGGTCGCCCCCGAGTTACAACGCCGAATGAGGACCGCTATTTGGCAGTTACTGCCAAAAGAAACAGACGGAGTAGAGCATCAGACATGTCTCGTCAGCTCTCTTCAGCTACCGGTACGACAGTTTCAAGGCAGACCGTGTACAGACGCTTAGGGCACATTGGTCTATATGCTCGTAGGCCTGTCAGATGTGTTCCAATTACCGCAACTCACTGTCGCCTGCGATTAACCTGGAGTAGAGAGCATGCATTGTGGACACCGCAACAGTGGTCTTGTGTGATGTTTTCCGACGAGTCCAGGTTTAGTTTGGAGTCTGATTCTCGCCGGACATTCATCTGGAGAGCGCCAGGTACCCGTTACCACCAAGAGAACACCATTGAAACACACCGTTACGGTGGTGCAGGATGGCTCGTTTGGGGAGGAATTATTCTTGGTTCCAGAACTGACCTGCATGTTCAGAGTGTAACGATGGCAGGCCACATCTATCGGGATGTCATTCTGGAACAACATGTACGTTTGTTTCGGGGCGCCATGGGTGCTGAATTTGTGTTTATGGATGACAACGCCCGTCCTCACCGTGCAAACATTGTAGACGAATGCCTTCAATCGGAGGATATCACCCGTATGCATTGGCCAGCATACTCACCGGACTTGAATCCAATAGAGCATGTGTGGGATATGCTTGGCCGACGAATTGCAGCCCGTCAACCCCCTCCCACCTGTCTACCGGAACTTCGGAGTGCATTGCTTGATAAGTGGTGTAATATTCCACAAGATCAGATAGATCATTTGATACTCAGCATGCCTAGGCGTTGTCAGGCCTGTATTGCACCGTCCGGGAGACATACTCCGTATTAACCATCCTACTAACCATGTTATACTGTTTTTTGTAAATAGGTTCTTTTTTGAAATTTGGTCAAGGGAGTAAAACTTGCAATTTTTATTAATTATGTCAAACATATAGCATCTTTTTTGCTCTTTACTTTTTGTTTAATAAATAGACTTTACAAATAAGTCAAATTTGTTTTGCTTCTTTCTCTTTCTTTGCCTGAACTTCATTATCCTTAATTTATGGACATGAGTGTAATTATACTGTAAAGTGAAAAAACTGCATAAAGTTGCTATAAAATGTAACATGCACGAATACCTAACAAACGAAAAAAAATATTTTCTAAAGAATTCATGCTTTAAAACGTAACAGATAGGAATCTGTTCAGGCACAACTGCTATATCGTTATAAATTTGTCAAAAAATTGCTTGAGCATTAATTTCCTATATACCAAATATGTTTTTTCCTACCTAGAAAGAAGGACTAATATTTTTCTTACGAATAAAATAATAAAGGGAATCCTTATCTTGATCTTAAGCATTTCAATCCTTGAAGTGAACATTATCCACCTTAAATCTGAGAATACGAAATTGCCGCGTACGAAAAAACAGAGTCCGCAAGCTGCAGAACATCCATGGTTGCTCCCAATGAACAGCCCCATCATTTCCGAGAGTAGCAAATTGCGGCAGACCATTTAAGAACCAAATAGAAATAAACTTCTCCTTCACACATTTCCCAAAGGAAGCTGAATATCCGGAGAGTCAAGTCTATAATGCGATTCACCGACTGCAGTAGTCACAGGACACCGCGGGCATTTTTTGTGCATCTTTCCCCCGATATTAATCGCAGATAGAAAGAGAGAAAAAAGAAGTAAGAACTGCTTAAAATTGATTGGTTACCGCTTTCAGGAAAGAGATCTGACTCTATCGCATTGCCATGCACTTCTTGCAAAGTCAATACTTTAATATATACTTTTTTTTTATATTTTATTTTATCTTACCTTCGCTCCCCTTTTACCCGCGGGGGAATGATAAAAATCTTTATTCTTTTTCGCTGATTTTTTTTTATTTATTTATCTAAGCTGGAGAATAAAATATGGATTTGTTTGGGGGTCTTCATTTGAATATTCTCGAAAAGAAAAAAAAAAAGGATCGGAAAGATTTGTTTGTGCGAGAGACGATTTTTTTTCTTATCAAGCCGATAAAAGCCAATTTCTCGCACTTTTTTTTTATCGTTATTATTATTATTATTATAATCTTTCTCCCCTCTCCGCACTGATCTTATGGGGAGGAAAGAAATCTTTCTTACTTACGAATTAAAAATGAAAAATAAGAAAAAAAAGATCAGGAACGGGTGTTATGAATCAAATGCAGTTAATTCGGTTTGATGACAGAATTATCGGGACGTGATCAAAATTATTTGTAAATGGGAAATGATTTTCCGCCGAACGATTATCGATAGAAGACTTGGTGACTCGAGAATGAAATGAAATCGCTTAATATTTCTCGTCTCAATGAAGTTTGGGTATGAAGAAATGGATGCATAATAATGCATTTTGATATTTTTTAGATTGATAAAAGCATTGTATTTTGCGAAAAGTAAGGTCAAACCAGTTCTCTACTTGCGATGCCTCAACTTTTCACCGAAAGACTGGAAACCTGTCGTTTTTCAAGCTGGTCTTAGGTTGCTTTAAGTTGCAACAGCAAAGTTATATGAAGTATCGTCATTGACGTAACAGAATAACAGATAACAATATATGAATATCCCGAATAATAGATACATTAGTAATATTAAGTATAACATAGCCATTATAAATATTCCTAATAACATATCCATTGTGATGATGATGCAAATTCCCGAGCATAACGTAGCTATACCAAGTCCATGAATTTGTTCACCCTAAAAAAACAGTTCAAAACTAGGAATGGGTTGTCATAAAGATACTGCTTGGATAATTCCAGATATGATAGAATACGAACAGGAGAAGACTGTTCCATAGAGCACTTGCAGCAGAGTGTTTAGAATCCTCAAAGAAGGTCATAGAACGAAGGTGCCCACTGAGAAATCGGAAAAAAGTTGCTTGATCCCTAAGACAGCAAGCAAAAGACAAAGAACTGCCTGGACGACAACCTTGATACCAATGGTGTGATGGTGGGATTAACCAAGTGGTTTGATTTCTGATTTTTAGCGACTGAGAATAGTTCCAAGTCAGTAAGTGGAGAAGAGGGCACTGAGGGATCAACAGCGCCCGCTTTGGCTAAGGTGTCCGCAATCTCGTTACCCTCAATGCCCGCATGCGAGGGTATCCGCTGTACATATACATTATGAATATTACGAATAACAGATACACAATGGATATCAAGAATCACATATCTATTATTAATATTAAGAATAACAGATACACTATGAATATTAAGAATAACGTATCCATTATGAATATAATTAACAGATTCAGATGCCGTATATTTCACAAGATGTAAATGTCAAAGCCTGTCGAATTTTGTCTCTTGAAGTCTCCAGTTTTGATTAATACTTCAAATATTTACAGGACTATTACCAAGAGGATCAGGAACAGTTTCTAGAAGGTTATCTTTAATTCACGCGTTCACAGAATATCGTCCATGTCTGAGTATCATTTCCAAAGAATCATGTCAAAAATTGTGCATATTTTCACTTTTTGAAAGATTTATTACGACAGTATTTGGGCATTTAGAGGAGCATCATTTTATGAAAAATAATCCGCAACTCAGACACTTGAGATTTTTGAAATATGGTAAACTTTTTAAAAAGTTTAAAATTCTTTACTTTTATCATTTTTAACTTTCTGAAAGGAAACATGAAGTTTTCCAAATAACAGTGATATACTAAAGATTTTATTTTTCATTACAGTGCTCTCAATTTTATCTTTAAAAATCATAAATTGTCTGGGGTGTCGTCCGAAAAGTAAGTGTCACAGTTATTTAGTCTTCGTCTGTGGAAAAGTGAAAAGGGTTACACATAGGTTACCGATCTTATTTCCAGCAACTTGCAACTGAAGAAATTCCTGTCCGGGCATCACTTTTCCACAGACGAAACTGCAAACAACTGTGAAAGTATGGTTCCTTTCTCAGGCGGCAGACTTCTATGACACTGGAATACAAAAACATATTCCACAGCTATATAAGTGTTAGAGTTCAGGTTATTCTTAGGCTGAGAAGCAGCTGAAACATTGCGGTAGCTTTCGCAAGAAATTTTTGGAGATAATAATGTTTTGTTCCTTTTTATGAGAAACTTACTTTCCGGACGACCCTCGTATGTTCTTAATAAGCGAACTGATTTAGCACAGTGAAATTTTAATTCCTTCTAAGAAACAATTAAATCACCGCACGTAAACGAGCATTTATCATACACTCAAACGTGTATAGAGAATTCTCAGCGGGTACTGCTTTCGGAAAAACCTAGAGAAAAAGCGATCTTCGAAACTAATCCATTTTCAAGATAACACATGCAAATATAAAAGATAAGCTGCAAATTAATTATACTTCATTTGACATTTCTCGTTAAAACCCCAACGATAAAGTAACAGGAAATTTTCCATTATTAATAGACCATAATAGTAACGTTATGTGGTTTATTGTGGCAAAATATTATGCCGCGAATTCATATCTTCGTTTAAAGTCCTTTGGGGAAACATGGCCGATCTGTTAGTTCATTCGTTAATGGGCATCCCTAGTTCATATGTTGAAGGATTATTCGTTCTCTGGCATTTCTGTCAGCTTCACAGATCCTTTGTTGTGACAGCCATGCACTGAATGGAGTGAGGGGTGAATTTTAAGGTGGATTAAAAATGCGTCGAGATAACAAACGAACAGGGAAACAAACAAAAAAGCTGACTTAAAACCTGGTGCGCAAAATGTGGAAAATTTTCAAGTAATAGTTATAATGAAGATTCGCTTTCGAGACAATTTAAGAAATGTAGTCCTAGAGTAAACAGGAAATACGCCTTTTGTGTTTCCAGAAAGAAACGTTTAAATTTAGACAATTTAATAATAGTAGAGAATGAGTATTTTAATTACTTAATTCAGTACACAAAACTATTGTGCTTTAAAATTTGCAATGCGTAGTAAAGTATTTCCACATTCAAAATTTTTAAATATTTAGAAGATTAAATTTGTTGGGCAAATCGAAAGACACACTTTTTATCTGCAAATACTGCAAAATGTGGTTATACTTCTGCATGAAATTTCTATTAAATTAATAAATGCTTATATTTGAATAGAATCAATGATTTGTTTAATACTTTTTTCATGCAGTTTTTTTGTGAGTTATTATTTCATTTTACGATATTGAAAGATAGGCTACCACAAACATCCATTGCATGTAATATATATGTTTATACTTCGTGTTAAGGCAAGCCTACGCAAATGACATCTGCCTATTGGAAGTGTACCTTGGTCAGAGGACTTTTTAAGGAGTTCTAACATGTATTCATGTTGCATCTGGAGAAAATCGCCCAAAACTCCAAACCGTTAGACCGACAGCCGCGCGGTAGGCCAGAACGGGGAACTTCATACGTCAGCCCTCTACTATTGTCAATGTTTTAACAACTAAATCATAAATTTTGTACTTATTTAGATTTAATGTCCTGAAAATTTCAATCGATATCATAAAATTCTGTATCTTTTTTACTTAACTTCCTGATTTGTTGTCTATGATCAATGTTTACGAAGCCTCAAGAGTGGCCAGATGCATAGAGCTCTTAACTGGAAGACGGAAAGTGCCTGGTAGAAAACCAGATCGGATCCACTGAGTCGATCGGAGTTCTCCGTGGTTTTCTCCGCAACTTTGAGTAAATACGAGTTGGGACCTCTTAGATAAACCTCTACGTAGATTACGCCCCCCCCACTAGTAGATAGTCGGTCGTCAAATCGAGTAGATAGTCGGTCGTCAAATCAAATCATTATTTAAGGAATGAAACCGCAAACCAGTGGTTTTGGGAACCCTGTATATGCATTTCGAGGTACACAATTAAATAGCTGTCATTTCCAAATTATTGTTCAGCAAAATATAATCTAAAATTAATTTTAGCGAATCCGTAGCTTTTGAATTTAAAAACACTTTTATTTGGATAATTTTGTTGCACATACACATGTCCATGCAGCTAATGACAGTGAATTGGAACTTCTGTGTTCACATAAGTAAAAATATTTAATAATGATTACACAAAAGGAGCCTAGTACTGTTGCAGATCAATTTACATTCTTCTTACAGATTGCAATTAAAAATCTTAACGGCAAGGGAAAAAAAATGCATAACATTCCAAAATACTTTACCTCATGCAAAGTAAATGTTTCTTGTGCATTTTATTTAAATAGTAATAAACGCTTTCGGTCCTATAAATTAATCTCTCTACTTAAACTACTTGTCTTCATAACTTTATTACTCCTTGAACTCAGCCAAAAACGTGTATACGATCCCGTTGCTGCATACTTAGCAAAATTTCATTTGAGTAAGTGTCCAATTGTCTACTAAAACACATTACTGTACCTCCACATCTTCATTACCGGGCTTCATTCGGATATATGCTTCTTCTCAGCCTTAAGTGACTCAAAGCTTGCATGCTGTCAGTTTGATTTAAATTGATATTAATGCACATTTCAAAAGCGCACCGAAGGAACTCAACTTCCTCCCACATTTTAAGTTTCCTTGGCGACACATATATAACTGAAGTTTCGTTGGCAAGAGAAATGAGAATTTACATTCTCAGCAGATTAGTGAGTTTAAAATAATATTTTAAAACACTGATTTACCGTCGGTTAGTTTATATAAACAGATTATATGATAGGATCTCTGAAGAAATTCTACATATGAAAAGATTCAAAACTAACAATGAATAATTTTCAAAAGGAAACGAAATGCAAATTGTCGTATTTCTATAGCCATTCGGAACATTGTGGGTCCGTTTCAGTTTACTTTGAACAGCTAGAACAAATGCAAAATGATGGAAATGTTGATGCTATTTCAAAAAGTATATATAAGGTAGGAAATCTTTACTGAAAAAAGTTTATCCGCAAAATGCAAACAATGTAAACAGACATGAATGTCATTTGGCAAACATTGTTTTTTAACATAGCCTCCATGAGCATCAAACCATTTATTCCATCTTCATATCAATTCGTCAAAAACGGTACTGAAGAAATCAGGAGTCTGGTCATTGAGCCACTTTAAGACAGCGTTCTGAACTGCAGCATTAGTTTGGAAGTGCCGTTTTGACAGGTGCATCTTCAACGGCCGGAAGAGATCGAAATCAATGGGCGCAAGGTCCGGACTGTAGGGAGGATGTTCCAGTACATTCCATTGGAAGCGCTGCAGTCAACTGTCCAATCCAGCTCCGTCTAGCCAGTCTAGCCAGACGATCCAGCATTGCTATGATCGTCTGTTGTACTTAATGACGGCGTCCTGAACTGTGGTATCGGTTTGAAAATGCTGTCCTACTAGGCGCATAGTCAATGGCCGAAAGTGATTAAAATCACTAGGTGAGAGATCCGGGTTGTAGGGAGGATGTTCCAATACGTTTGATTCGAAGAACTGTTGCGAAACGAGTGTAACCGAGGCCGTACGCGGGCGGGCGTTGTCATTCAACAAGATGGCGCACTTCCAGGGCAGACCCCGTAGTATTCTATTGACCACAAAAATCTTATTACAGTTTGCACTTCAATAGCTAATTATTTATCCGTCAACGTCTGCATCTTTTCTACCTCAATTTCAGCGATTTATAGCATTACTAGTGCGATTAGTGGCATTTAATTGCTATAATCGTTTGTTGTATCTAGACATTAAACATCATCTTGTTGCGGATTTTGTACACCCGTGAAAGCTCTTGTTACCTTATTTTTGTTACCTCTACTTACGTAAGAATGTTCGTTGAGATGTTTGCACAATCAGTGATTTATAAAATGTTGTTTAAAATATGATTTTTTTTTTTTTTTTTTTTAGTTTTCTGTCTAAAAACGTATTTGATCAAACACCTTGATCATTTTTCCCCCGTTTACGAATTTTGCAGAGTTAATATGGACTAAGACAAATATTCTGGTCGCTCTACTTTCCGACATTTATCGTGAAAAGTCAAAACCAAACAATTTCTATCCATGAAATCTGATGTCTAAAACAAACATCGACATCATCCGCCTAAAATGTGACAAAATAACATTTCTTTAATAACGTGTGCTTATCTCAAAATTATTTTTAAAATAACAAATTGGTGGCAGAAAGTTAATTAACGTAATTTTCGAGCTTCAAGGGATCCACAAAAAATAAGCATTTATCACTTATTTTTAAAAAAAGTACTCGTTTCTGACTAATAAGTAAGAGGCAACAGCATACAATTTTTGAAATTATCTCTACCAGTTTCAAATAATTTCCTGTCAAGAGAATTTCGTGCTGTGGCCTTCGATTGGTTTTAAAATAGCATATTTAACGACTGATAAACAACTATGTCAATAATACCTTTAACAGTATTATCACAGAAATTCAAAAGTTTTTCTTCAGAATCTAAAATTTAAAGTTTTATCGATCAGCAAATATATTCTTTAGCACAAACAGAAATGACGCGATCAAATTTTACATTAGTTATAGTCACGCAACAGATGATATTTTGAAATAAATAGTACTTGTTTTTATTGTACCACTATGCTAATGCCTGTCAAGATCTCTTCTCAATTTAGATTCTTATTCATAGGGGGGAAAAAACTGAACATTTTTAGATCTTAAAACTAGTAGCAATCACCTGAAGGACACTGCAATCGTTAAATAATTGTTAGCTATTAGCGCTACTTTCCTCTCCACGCTTAAAAAAAAAGAAACTATTTACTAATAAATTTGAACTTTGTATTTCAAAACGCATATTCGATTTTGGTTGCGACTATTTTGTCACCGCTTAGCTTATTTACTGCGAAAGTTGAAACCCAAAACAATCCATTAATACCATTTCTTACAGTTTCCTAAGACATGCACATGCGCACTGTGCGGTGTGTTCCGAAATGATGGCAGAGACATCTGGCTATATCGGACAAACAAGCGACGCTTCGTGAGCTACCTCCTTGTAAATAAATGGTTTATTCCCCATAAAACAGCTCACCCTTTGATTACCAGCCAATAATAAAAATTTACGAAATTTCATTAATGGGTGTCACTTTAAGTAACTGGGAAAATCTGAAGTCATAACTCCAGACGAAGAAAGTTAGAACTCCCCTGTACTTTAGGAGTAGATATCTAAACAACTTTGTGTACACTTCATTGAGATGACTTTTTCGTTTTATACGGACACCGCCATTCCTTTCTCAACCATAAAAAACGAATGATCTATATTCTTTCACTTGGTATTCTGATGCAGAAGTTCCATTTTTGATTTTCCACGATGGGGAAGTATTTGAAAAGTACTGTGAAAAATTAAGAGCACGGGATAAGACTTGGACTTGAGAAATGAGAGAAAGGATAAAGGAATGATGCCATTATTTATCAAGATTGTTGAAGGACTTATCTTTTGAGAAAAAGTAAATAAAATCTGAAGGTGAAGTTTTTTACTATATCTGAAATAGTTAACTTGATATTACTTTTGAACGTGGTTAGAAAGGTTTTTCTTTGAGAACATGAAATAAATCTCAAAACTCTGTCATAGAATTTTGATATACGTATTTATTTACGAAGCAATAAGTCGCTCTTCATCTCAGAGCTTGAAATAAAAGTTTCATAGTGTCAAACGATTTTCTCTGTACATACATTTCTACACTGAAGTACATTTTCAATATGTGACAATATTTATGAAAAAATACAATTTCAGTTGTAAGGAAATAGTTTAAAGTGTACAGGGTAACCCAGAAAGGTGGTTACGGGCTTTAATTCTTTATCTATTAGAGATAAGTGGGTAGAGTAAATTAAAAAAAAAATGTTCAAAATAAAGTCAGAAATAAGAATCTGTTAAGAAAAATTTTCTCTTGCTAATTCTCAAAAAGTTACACCTTTTTAAATTTTTATACGCCCCCCCCCGTACAAAAAAATCTTCAGTTATAAAGCTTTTATTTTCCATCCAACAAGACCAATAGAAAGAATCCGCATAACCGTATTTCTAAAACTAACTGAATTTTGATGCAGAACAAAATTGGACTTATACCATTTTTGCTTGACATTTTTTAAGACTAGTGTCTCGTTGAAAATAGAGGCGTATACAAATTGAAAGCGGGGCTTTTTAGATCAAAAATATGATATTGCTACTTGAAATGTGTTTCGAATTAAGCATCTTGAGTAAGAAATATTTAAAAAATTTTTTGGTAAACTACTAAATCTGAAGTTGATTACAAACCTTATAAATTAAATACTGATTTCACAAGATAAAAGGAAAGCTAAAGAATATGCAAATTATGTGAGCCTTGTTGCGTACACATTTTTTTCTTATTTATGCTTTATCGTGTTACTAATGCTTCTATTTATAAAATGTTTCATTGCAAATAAATACATTAAATTAACAATCAATAACATTTATGTAAATGCATGTAAATTTAAAATAAAACATTTTTCGGAAAAAATAAGTACCTATTACGATTGCTAAATGTTCAATTTTATAAATCTTTTAGAGCATACCACTCATATAAAAAATAAAATTTCCTTGAAAACGCTAAAAGTACAAATAAAGAAAATGCAATTTACAAGGCATTCTCGAAATTTTTTCCGTCAACTCTAATACATAACTGAGCTCTTCTAATAATGCTTCTGTAAACATTTTGCAGTTCTTCTCCAGTAATACTGTTGCATTACTGTTGTAATACTGTTGTAATACTGTGCATACTGTTGTAATATTCTTGCATGCAATCGATAATCTTTTGTTTTAGATCAGTTGCATTTAGGGGACGAGTATTAAAAACTACTTAGTGAATCCGACCCCAAAAATAAAAATCGAGCGGCGCTAGATTAGGGGATCTGGGGGGGGGGCATTCTGTGACTCCTTTCAAACCAATCCATTTTTTTTATCAAAGTTAACATTGAGCCAGTTTGTTACACTTGTAGCCTTACGTGCAGGTGCTCCATCTTGTTGAAAATACTTACATTTTACATACGATAATGGTGTATTCTCCAAAATATCTGTTACTATGCCATTTAAAACAAGATAAAGATAATTTGAGGCTGTAAGTGTCCCTTCATAAAATACAGGACCAACCAGTTCTCCATTACAAATTCCGCACCACACGTAGACAGAAAATTTTCTTTGGTGATGTATTCTTGCACAAAATATGGTTTTGTATCACTTCAATAATGATAGTTATGAGCATTTATTGACCCATCTTCCGTAAATAAGCATTCATTTGTCCACATAATATTTTAAACAAAATTCATATTTTTATCTTGTTGAATTAATAACCAGAATACTAGACGTCGAACAAAATCATATGGATGAAGTGCTTGCCGTCCATGTAGACAAAATGAATGTCAATTATGTTTTTCAAGAATTCTATCAATTGATGTTCCAACTTTTGATGATGATGAACTTTTTGTAAATGAACTAGATAACTTTTTTCTTCACGGGTATTTATTTCTGACCTCATTTTGAGCATTTTTTCAATTTTCACCACTCACTTATCTGTAATAGATTAAAAATTTAAGCCCGTAAAAACCTTTTTAGGAAACTATGCATAGAAAAAAAACTTGAATTATGCGTTTGTTAGAAAATAAATTTCGATGCATGGAAGTCATATTAAAATCGTTACTATATAGTGGGAGGGGGAATTCTTGCAATTTTATGCAACATTTTTTGAAATTTTTACAGAAAAGGCAATTTTTATCGAAAAAGGTGGTTACTAAAGTTCCCATGCTATGCTCTTGATTCCTTACGAAGAGATGAATACATTTAAAATACTACGACAAATTTCCGGGTTCCGGATCCCAAAATTTTTATTAAAACATGAAGCCCTGCAAGGCGGTCAATTCATTTCAGATTTCTTTTTTTTTTTAATCAAAGCTAAATTTTTAGAACATTTGCACTCCTTTCTCAGTTTCTTCAAAGATATGTATCTCACTGTTCAGTTCATTTCAGCACATGGTCTTTCCACAACTCTTTCATCTATTTAAATATTATTCAGAGTTCATTTTAGAACCATTAGTTCATGGTGCGGAGCGTATGTAAAGTTTTCCGATCTTTACTCTCGTAGTTTTATAGTAATTGATTAGTCTTTAAATAGATATGCACGAAAGCTAAATTCGTTTTAGTGTTTTGATACTGTGTATTATAATGGTACGAAACAGAAAAAGAATTCTCGTTTCTCAAATGTATTCATTATGGCATACATTCTTCATCAACTCTAAAACGAAATGTTACCAAAAATGTTGATTTTCTCTTTTCATGATTGCTATCTGAGTAGTTTTAAATTTAATAAACAACTATAACTCTACTTCGAAGTGTCCTTTTAACAAACATGATAAATAGCTATATGATTTCCATAACCCGACATTCATTTATCACACATACTATCCTTATCTCAAACCGTTGCGCTTTAACCCTTTGAGGCGCAACCCTTACCCAATGCTGAAAAAAGGGCAGCCGTTGCCATCGCTCGACTCAACTACCAGCAAGATGGCGGACGATCGAAACGTTCATCGCGTGCCACAGACCTAGAGACCGTTTTTTGACGACAGCTGGCTGTGCTCGGCACAGCCAGCTGTCGTCAAAGCCAGCGGCACGTCGGCACAGTCAGCGTGTCGTCGGAACAGCCAGCTGTCCTCAAAAAAGGGTCTCTAGATCTGTAGCACGCGATGAACGTTTCGATCGTCCACCATCTTGCTGGTAGTTAAGTCGAGGGATGGCAACGGCTGCCTTTTTTTCAGCATTGGGCAATCTATTCAGCTGTTCTTGCATTCTTCCATATTTCAGCAGATGTCAGTGCTGTTAAAAATAATCGTGACCATTTTTTACGGGAAATGACGTGCTAAAAAGGAAAGGATTCTCGTGGAGCTATGCCACCCGCAACTATTTTTATAGAAATCAAATCTATTCTTCGTGACTGGCAACATTCAAAACGATATGCACGAAAGCTAAATTAGTTTTAGTGTTTTGATACTGTGTATTACAATGGTACGAAACGGAAAAAGAATTCTCATTTCTCAAATCTACTCATTATGGCAGAAATTCTTCATCAACTCTAAAACGAAATGTTACCAAAAATATTGATTTTCTCTTTTCATGATTGCTATCTGAGTAGTTTTAAATTTAATAAACAACTATAACTCAACTTCGAAGTGTCCTTTTAACAAACATGATAAATAGCTATATGATTTCCATAACCCGACATTCATTTATCACACATACTATCCTTATCTCAAACCGTTGCGCTTTAACCCTTTGAGGCGCAACCCTTTCCCAATGTTGAAAAAAGGGCAGCCGTTGCCATCGCTCGACTCAACTACCAGCAAGATGGCGGACGATCGAAACGTTCATCGCGTGCCACAGACCTAGAGACCGTTTTTTGACGACAGCTGGCTGTCGTCAAAGCCAGCGGCACGTCGGCACAGTCAGCGTGTCGTCGGAACAGCCAGCTGTCCTCAAAAAAGGGTCTCCTAGATCTGTGGCACGCGATGAACGTTTCGATCGTCCACCATCTTGCTGGTAGTTAAGTCGAGGGATGGCAACGGCTGCCTTTTTTTCAGCATTGGGCAATCTATTCAGCTGTTCTTGCATTCTTCCATATTTCAGCAGATGTCAGTGCTGTTAAAAATAATCGTGACCATTTTTTACGGGAAATGACGTGCTAAAAAGGAAAGGATTCTCGTGGAGCTATGCCACCCGCAACTATTTTTATAGAAATCAAATCTATTCTTCGTGACTGGCAACATTCAAAACGCCAACAGCCAGAGTTTGGTGTTCCCAGAGCGGGAACACTGCGCGTTAAAGGGTTAAGTCATTGCTCAAATAAGTGCCTCCTATTTAAACAGCACTTCTGTATTTAGTATGACTCTCAGTGCAATGTCTCTTTTCTTTAGATATTTCATATTTTAATATAATGTGATTTAAAATATAATTTTTCTAACATTACTAAAAGCTTCATTAGACATATTATTCACCCTTTTTTTCAGTAATTTCATGTGAAAATAAGATAAAATCATTTCAGTATTTTAAAGCATTTGAACTTTTACTCTTTTGTACCCAGTTCTGTCTGCAGTTCCTTTTCAGTATTCTAGAAATACGTCAAATATATATTATTTAACTTGCTCAATGAAAACTTCGATCTCATTTAGAGGACATAATGTAAAATCTTAGTATAAGAGTAATCATGCATTTAGAAATATGTTTAAATCTCGAATGTTAAATATTCACATTAAATTAAAAAGTTAGTGAGATTATTTCATTAACTACTAAACATTGATTACTAAAGGAGAGGATAATGGTTAAACTATAATTATCTAAAATGTTTATTAGCACATTTCATTACTTGTTGAAAATTTGATTTTGAAATTATTTTCAGATAATGTTTGAGTTTATTGTTCAGTATATTAAATTAATTATAAAATCGTGATTAACTTTTAATGAGTTAAAATGGCTTGATGAATATAGTCTGTATATGATGCTGATATTTGTATCAGTTAAGTTTAGAAAATTATGAGTAGCCAATTAGAGACGATTTTATTGCATTGATAATATTCACTGAGCCCTACAAATTAAAAAAAATAATTATTTTTATTTTATTTTATTTTATACATTTCTAAATAATCGAGAATACACTGTCTTTTAGGCATCTATTTATCGTTATTCTTTTTTTTTAATTTCATGTTTCAAAATTTTCTGACCTACTAAATATATTCTTATAATTCAGTATGAAAGATCTACAAAAATTTAATACTATTGATTAAACTTTATTGAACCATATTAAACTAAGTTTTAAAACGGATAACGCATCTAATGATAGATTCATTTGCAATTATTCTGCAATTATTTATTATAAATTGAGATTGAAAAAGTTTAGAGAAAGTTTTAAGATACTTCTTTTTTCTGAAGAAAAATATTTTTCTCACGCATTCCAATCCCTCTTCACCGATACAAGATGTCCATTAATGATTGGGATAAGCTATAAGGGGTGGTAGGGCACACAATAAGGATTCAGAATCACATAGGAATGTGGGGTCGGGAACGTCGTCTTCATATAGCTGTTAATATTATTTTCGAAAAAGTTTTAAAATAATAATGAACTTTTCGATCATGGTTTATGTCAAAAGCTGATAGTTCTTTCACTGAAAGCATTTGATTGAAATCGGTACTTTAAAATTTTTATTTCATTTCATTGGGGAATTTCTCCTTGACAAGCCCAATATCAATGAAATTCGTTAAAAAAAAATGAGAAGAACACTTCAACATTTTCCCAAAAGTAATTATTGACAGATAAATGAAAACGACGTTTTTGATAACCCATTGCTATGTGATTCTAAATATTTGTGATGTGACCTACCACCACTTAATCCTTATCACCATGAGACACGCTGTACAGACAAAAGCAGACTTACAGAATCAGTATCCTTGGCATTTAAACTCCCAAAGAGAATTCTTTTATAGCAGCTTCATTAAAATTCTTTAAAGCCAAAATCCGATGGAAAAAATTGCAGCTCTGTCTTACTTAATAAATAAAGGACAATGCAATCGCAGCCTATATTACTTGCCGCCGTAAATTCATTCATCAAAGCAATACTTTTATCCGATAACCTCAATTTTTCAACCGGAGAAACCTCAAAAATCGCGACAGTTCCTATTCTCTGAGCCTTTTAAATCTGTGAGATCCGTTCTCGGCATGCTAATCAGAATCTTGGGAACGGTGATTAATCGATTGAACCGTTCCGGACTGCCTGAAAAGGATGAGCCCCTAGGGGACGCGATAACGCACCCAGCGCGATTTGAAAAGATGTGGAGGACTTATATACATGTACACACATATATATATATAACACAACGACGCCCGTTATATAGAAATTGACCTCACTTTTAACATCACGGCTACATGATATTTACTCCGTAAGGTTGTTCATCTTTTATGAGTACATTCTTTTTTTGTGTGTTCTTTTTCATAATATCAAATACATATTCTATTATAATAAAAGCAGTTTTTGTATGCTTTATGACTCTTTGATATCTAAGAAATTCAGCCGAGTAAGCGGACATCTACTATCAACGGTTCTTTACATGGACAATTATAAATTTATTACTGTTGGAAATTCAGTGCAGATTTATTGATTTTGTTTACATTTTTTTTGTGCCTTATGTAAAAAAAATTGTAAAAAAATGATTGTTTAAAAAATTAAGTTGAACAAATAATTGCCACAATATACTATAGACTATAGTATTGCGCAAATCTCTTTGTAACTTAATAATGTGATTTCTCCAAATGTTTAAGTAATGTTTCTGAAAAAAAAATTGAAAAAAAATCGTTGTTTAAAAAATTAAGTTAAACAAATAATTGCCACAATATAATTATAGACTATAGTATTGTTACAAATCTCTTTGTAACTTAATAATGTGATTTATCCAAATATTTAAGTAATGTTTTTGTACTTTATGATTCTTTTAAAACTTAGTTTTAATACTTCCTTTTGAAGAGCAGAATTTGATTTTAAAAAGTGATTATTGACAGTCAGTGGCGTAGCCAAGGGGTGGGTGATAGGGGAGGTCATAACCCCCCTGGATTTTTGGATGAGGATTTTTTTGCCATACAAAAGGTATATTCTTCTTTCCGTCATCACACACGTATACATATATATGAGCTGCAGTAGTCGTAAGACCCCCTCCCCCATGAAAATTTCCTGGCTACGCCACTGTTGGCAATAGTTAAACGGATGGTTGTGCCATTCCTTTAGAATATAGTTCGTTTCAGTCAGGCTACCTTTTAAAAGACTAGTTAGTTGATATAACATACCGCAGCTTAAAAATTGCCAGGAGACTACCAAGAAAATTTATTAGTCAGTAGTTTGAACTTTTTTCTTATAATCACGAATCTTCATTAATGGTTTGAAAAAGCGTTCGAAATATGTCTGTATATTAACAATAAAATTTATCATAGTCAAACTGGTTGTCAAAATGAAATAAAAGAGGGAACTATGTCTATTTAAAGGCTTATTTTGTTTATTAGGAATAATTTGGCTCAATATATTTTAGCAATAATGGTTGCTAAACGGCAAAATAAGTACATGTACAGTAAAATCTCTTTGAGTTGGAAATATGTCATCTTAGATGAAAATATTGTATGGACTCTTCAATTTTGTCAGTTTATACGAAATCTTTAGTATTTGAATTTAATCCAAAGAATAATTTTAACAAGTTTATGCCAGTTAATAATCATAATTATATATAAGTCTTTATTATGCTATATTTTCAATGTTAGTCATGCTATAGTTATCTATAAGACATCCAAATTTATCAAACGACTAACATGCAGTTTTTTTGCTAATTGCGATTTTTCGGAACTCGAGGTTAAAACCTAGTAGAGCAAGATCCCGCGGCCGCCAGACCTTCGTCATAGTATAAAAGCCGAAACTTTCTCTGCGCATATTCCCCAATGGAGATAAGAACAATCGGCCACTATAAAGTTTGGATGATCGCGGCTTTTGCAGGTAACAGGTGGCAAAGGTGTATAAAATTGCAGAAAATTTTCGTCATTTCATAAAGCTTAATTTTTTTATATGTTCTTCTTCGCAGTACTAGAAATTACTTTATCCCTTGCCAGACACTTTTCCATCGTGGCAAACCCCCGCCAGACAACCTCAAAGTCATGGAAAACGTAATTCTATTTCGAGCGCGCTGCAGCATCGAAAGAAATTTCAGAAGTAGCAGTATAAAATGTGCTTGCACTTTGTGACAGCTTGACGTACTTCGTCGCTGGAGTTTACGAACGCAACAGTTTTCCATGACTTTGAGATTGTCTGGCGGGGGTTTGCCACGATGGAAAAGTGTCTGGGAAGGGCTAAAGTGATTTCTAGTATTTCGAAGAAGAACATATAAAAATATTAAGCTTTATGAAATGACGAAAATATTCTGCAATTTTATACACCTTTGCCACCTGTTACCTGCCAAAGCCACGGTCATCCAAACTTTATAGTGGCCGATTGTTCCTACCTCTGTTGGGGGGTATGCGCAGAGAAAGTTTCAGCTTTTATACTACGACGAAGGTCTGGCGGTTGCTGGCTCTTAGACTATAGAGTGTGCTATTTTGTGTTATGTCTTTCCTAAACTTAGGAACCAGATGCGATATGAACTATACAAAAGAAAAAAAAAGCATGATTATACTGTTTAACTTCATAACTACTTAATTACTGTTTCACTTCATAACTACATTATTACTGTTTCACTTCATTACTACTTTTTATTATTACTACTTTATTACATTTAATTTTACAGCGGTCAATTACAGTTAATCCGCGAATAAGTTGAAAATCCAAGTCTAACTCTGCGCCACCCTTAGGAGGTAAAGGGCTCTTATAATTCGCTATACAAGGTTAATAACAGGTTTGAAAGTCGTTAAAGCTATCGACAACCAACAACAGTGCAGGAAATGTTGAAATCTAACCATCGGCTATCTTCGAATAATTAAGGGATAGACCTACGGGATTGTTTAACCAACACAACTAAAACATAGCTTCATGAACTTCGATAATTGGTAGTAAAGTGCTGAAAAATTCTTCTAACAGCCAATGCATGAAAAATTGTGTAAATGCACAACTACAAACTGCAATCCTTTAACAGCATATCTGAATTTATAAAATATTGATTTGAATATAGATTCTTTTCCCTAGAAATTCTAACAGCATGCATTAATAAAAGCATTCACTTGTCAAACGCAGTTACAGAAATAATAATTCATTGCTTCAAAAAAAAAAAAAAAAAAAAAAAGAAAAGAAAAGAAAAAAAATCAGAAAACTGCTTAAAAATGGAACAGTGGGGGATAAAGAATCTCCTCCTTTTGAAATGCAGATCGGACTCCAGGGCGAAATAAGGCCTTTCACAACATTTCGAATATTCGACAGTTTATAAATTCAACGACGCCCTTTGGTCGTATAAAGCCCTGGGCACTGTCCCGGGCCTCTCCATTTAATCTACCGATTCATACGTTTCGGAATATGATTTCCGAATCTAAATGCGTTTCGGTTTTCATTCGGAAATGCAAATGTGGACCAAGGGACCATAAATGACCCTTATAGGAGGTTGGATAGAGTTTTGACTTAAGACTTGAGCTTCATTTTTAAAGATAGAAGGTGTGTTAGGAGTTTAGTACATGCGAAATGTACAAAGTACATGTATATGGTAATGAGATAAGTAAGTGAAAACATTCATTGCTTTTGTTAACTCGTTTATGCAGAAATAAAATGTATAATGTATTACCGGACCATTTAAATATGTACCATTGAAGTTCTTTTTGCGTGCTTGTTTGTTACAGTATTGATATATTTTTTTTTCTGTGCTAACAATTTTAAAGTTCTAAGAGCTGGTTGCATATAGTCAGGCCCTGACTGAAAAAGCAATGGAAGCATCTGATTCTTGTTCTGCAATTTAAAAAAAAGCTCTTACACTGACGTATCTACAGTACAGCGCACGTTTGATGCGCACCATTTGCTCCACATTCTCATTAACAAAAAAAATGACATTTTAGCTTTAAAATCTTGACCGAGGGATTATTTCATTAGCCAAATGTATTTTAAAACTAGCTTAACAAAAATTAACTATAGAAGGGAAATTCTTCTATATCGAGTATGCTCATCACGAAACCTCATGATAGAAAGCAACAAAAAGTATCATTACATCGAAAATTTAAAAAAGAAAAAAAAGATCCCTTTCAATGTAAACATATTATCCAGAACATAACATTACACGTAATTCTTATCGAGGGGTCGCTAAACAGGGGCTCATTATAATATATATATATGTTGCCTGTGTATCATACAGAGAACATATAAAGGAGTCTCGGTCTCCGCACAACAAAGATCCAATAACAGACTCCCGGTCAAACGAATTTAAAAATTTTTAAGAATCAGTTTGCTGTACAAGTGAAGTAAAAGAAGTCATCTTTAGAAAGAGAACATTGAATGTGTGTCATTATAAGCAGGCCTCGCAGTCGGTCCTATTTTTTTAAAATTCCTACCTTCATCCAAGTTGTATTTATATAGTCTAGTATTTTAACGGTTTGATAGGCAAAACCTTAACATCTAAAAGAACATTTGACAAATGTTGAAGCAGCTAAACATTTTACTCTATTATTTATAGAGGTAGGAATTTAAAAAAAAAATAGGACCGACTGCGAGGCCTGCTATAAGGAAGCTCTGACGTGTGTAAGTGGACATATTTGAATATATATGCAAAGGAAGCGAAGCTCTTTCGTCTGCCACGGGCACTGTTTGTCTTGTTTTGATGGATTATAGGGGCTTAGGCACTTCTGCTTTTACAGCCTTTTGTACCAACCCCAAATCAAGATAAGTTCGATAGCGTCAGTACCAACCAAGTGTGTTGGTTTCTACCAAAAGCTCCAAAAGTGTTAATTTCTACCTCATTTGGGAGCAGATAGATGGCAGCACTATCGATCATTAGCGAAGACTTCTTAATTTTGAAGCAAATACAAAGAAGAAGACCTCAAGACTTAGTTTTGCCACCCCCAGAGGTATCGTTTTTGTATAAGAACTTGGAGGACGTTGCGACCACGACGTATTTAACGTGCCCCAGTCTCCATTATCATGGCGGACTTTGGTTGGTTCCAGGATCGAACCTACAACCTTTCGGCTTCGAGAACGACGCCTATCCCAGGATAGAATCCTCAACCTTTCGGCTAAGAGATCGATGCCTCTCCCAACCAGGCTACCATGATCTGGTCACGGGCACTACTTTAAGAAGAATGCTACTTTTCAAAAATAATGAAAACTAGTCCAAACCACATCTCAAATACCTTTAAGATAAAAGAAGTTTTTAATCGTTTCATGGAAAGAAAAGGCTTGCTGACACCCGTACATTGTTCACCCTATTGAATGGAATCCCCAAATGAGACGTAATTTTACCTCATTTGAAGGCTTAATTTAGTCCTTCACCGTCACCATCTTCCCCAAGAAAACATAGGTTGCAATCATCCAAATGCCACCTTCCAGATATCTAGAGTCACACATCATTCCAAATTACTGTTAGCTCATCCTGTACTGCTCAAGACATAGCCTCGTCTGTAACAGCAAGTATAGCAAACATACACATATTTTCCGAGATTTTCCTTATTTATTCTCTAAGAAGAATAGGTGATCTCTACCATATATAATCATTTTGTTTAAAACTGACATGCTGAATGGCATCAAATGATTTAGATAAATTCGGAGATTTTGCAAATTTACGAAAAATTGTTTTATCAGCTCACATCTCATTTGAAGGGGGATTGTAGTTTATTTCAGAAAAGCTAATTACACACACAAAGGGAATTTAGATTACGACTAGCTAACAGGAATTAAGTCACATAAATTATTATTTGGAGCTTTTAAAGCGTCAAACCTTAAAAACGTTTTTTTTAAATGTTTTGATGTCTGCGGTGAAATTCTCTTTAATCAATGCAAATAAATAAATGAATACATTTTGCATATGATTATGTCACAATTAAACACCACATATTGCTTAACGTTCTATTTAACAGAAATTATAAATAAAATGGAGAATTGAAAGATAGAGATCTGTGAGCATTTCAGTTTAAAAAAAAATAATAATTTTTATATTTTTTTCAAATGGTATAAAAAAAATTCCAAAACGTTCAGATTTTTCTTCGCAGTTGATATTTTGTGAAACAATTGTATATATGCTGTGTTCAAAGAAAACTGAAAATATTTAAAACCCAAAGCATCACTTTTTTTTTCTTCAGAATCTTTCTTTTTATACATTATAAAATACTCCGCTCATTATTATTTATTTGTAACACACGATAGTAAATATTCATATGCAAATTGTAAGATTAGAAAGATTTGTCAAAAATTGCAATGTTTTCAGCTACAAAAACGAAATTAAATGAATATACCGTATCATGCAAGAAAACAAAAATGCTTGACTTATGTTTCTGTATTCTACTTGTGCAATCGACAACACTTCCATTTCATTGCCATTAATCAATCGGTAATTAGGTGCACATATATCTACAATTTCCACGCTGCTCAAATACCAAAACAACACACTGCTGCTTCATTCTGTCCGGGGGAAATATCTACTACTTAGTATGGAGAGCGCTAAAACAAAGCTTAAGTGATTCTCGCTAGTTAGCCTCCTCTACTTGCCAATTGGCACCTATCCTTTGCACCGGCTAGTCGTTCCGGCATGTCAGTCACGTGAGACGCGTCTTAGCAGAACCACACCCATGTCCAATGACATAATGACTCGATAAGTACTAGTGGACACGCCTTCGTCACGCCCCTTTACAAGGTGCCCCTGCTTCGGAAAAAATACCCCCCCCCCCCCACCTTGATTGGACCAGTATTAGATGGATGATGCGTGATGTGATTTCTAACAACTATTAAAAAAAAACTTCTTTACGAAATGTGCATTTTTTGTTTGTGCCAAATCTTACGGGAACATTTGCTATCACATTTCCAACATTTGTTAATCAATTAGCTAGTACGTTCATTAATTATTTTCAGTATTTTTTTAAATTGATTTCCATATTACGTATGAAAATAATGCACGATTAACGAATGGATTTTAGTTTCATAACATTAAAATGTTCTCTTTGTGACTCTTGGCGATGGAGCAATAATGTTTTTGTGTCATACGTGAAATTACAAAATGCCATTTCTGTCCCGAACACCCCAAACAAATACATTTCAATAAAACTGCTGAATGATATAAATAGTGTGATGATATAAAGGAATACTAAATATTGTGTTATGATTACACGGTGATCCTGCCCTTCCAAAATATATCATGCTTCTGAAATAGGTACTCAATTAGCGAAAAACACTCAATCAGGTACTCACTTACTTCATGCCTGAGAAGTTAATGTAAAATGGTCATTATTGCAAAGAATAACAAATGGTCAACAAAGCCTCTAATGTTACTTTTAAGATCCATATTATTTAAAATGTACATTTACTGTATTGCGAAGGTGGTGCCTTATGGAAACAGAAGAGTGCTTTCGGTACAAAGAATCAAGTATCAAGCTGCGGAGTGTCCTTGTTTTTCAACTGACCAAACTGTGAAATCCAGAGACTATTATTCTATCACTTTTACCCATGCACAAATTTACACCAGCCAGCATGTTGTTTTGTAATTGTATTTTCAGAATAAGAACTATACGAGAAATATTCAATTTCAGGTATTTAATTCATTACACTTTCTTTTAGAAACATTTTAAAGTATGACACCATTTATATTTTGGGATCTGAATCTCAATATATCCAAAGCTGTAAACTACCTCATTTTGCCCTATGCGATAGGGCGAAATGAGGTACGAATACTTATTACACAGTTCATATATAAACTTGTCATCATTGTCGTTCACACCAGCGCACAAGTCATCAGCCTATTTGTTTCATGCACTGCACTTGATCCACCCTTTTCTTTGTGGGGATATTGCATATGCATCGCTACAGTACAAGCGTGTAACATCTACATCATTTGGATCACTGTCTGAGGATATATCCTCCGATGGCAGAGTAGCAGCGCGACGTTTTTTAGCTTATTAACTGTCCGACATTCGACGTTTCTTCCCGTTTTTCTTCGTCACAGGCCCTTACAAGGTCTTCGCACGAATTTTCTAGTACCCCATTTTGTCTTGCCTCGAGATATAGGCCATTGTGCCTTATAAGCAGCCATTCTAAACGACTCTTCCTTGCTAAAAAATCGCAATGAATGCAGTTATACTTTTTTATGCAATTTACTTAAAAAACACCATATTTTGTATGTGCAAAGTTTTTGCTGTATCCGAGCTTTAAAAATAGTGTCCAAACATTACACTTTCCTTAGATCAGAGTAATGAAAAAAGTAATAAATCTTTAGAACCTATCTGTCTGTGCCCTGCAAGCAGTATCTCACGTGGAAATGGAAAGTAGACACGCTATGCACAACCTATGGCAATGACATAGAGATGGCAGCACTTGATAAGCGGGAAAATAAAAATCCCCGTTTTGCCCTACCACGTCATTTTCCACACCCGTCCCCTTCAGAGTAATATAAAAAATATAGCATGTTTTTGAAGCTTTAACTCGGAATGTATTTCTAATGTAATTTAATGATATTATAAACAAGCTGTTTTCGCATTGGGCTGCAAAAACGTTAAGAATACCTTTGCTTGTAAGTCCAACCTCTACACCTTATGGATCTCAATAGCTTTTCTCACTGTTCGGAGTATCCTCTATTTCCTGGTTATCATGCTTTGCATACGTTCTTTTCTTTCATCAGCTGATACTGCCTCAAATCACTTTGAGAGCTGAAATACAGGGTGGATATGATGAATGTACCATATGAACGTGATTCTGCAGCTCAGATGGTTGAGTATATTATCAGATTTTGTGTCATGGACTGTTTACGCAAGTCGATTACAAAAATGTCTTAAAAGTTTACTTCAAAAAACGTCCACTAGGTGGAGCTTTGCAGGAAAAAAAAAACAGCAAATTTGATAATGGAAATGTACAATCAACTTCAATCCATTCAGAAGATTTTGAACAATTATTAAAAAATTTGGGTCACTTTTTGAGATGATTTCACCAGTTCTTTTTTTTTTTTTTTTTTGGTGCAACTAGCTACTAGGTGGACATTCTTTTTAAACTAAACTTGATAAATTTCCTACTGTGAATCTCGTGCAGTCCGTATGCCAAAGCTAGGGATGGACGCAAGAGGAAAAATTGTCTGTCTCGTCTGGCAAGATCACTGAAAACCTTTGTCTCGTCTCGCAAAAATCCCTATATCACAAAGTGAAATCTGCCTGTCTTGTCTCGCAAAATAACTGCAAATCTCTGTCTCGTCTCTCAAATTTCTGTCTCGCAGTCCATCACTAGCCAAAGCTAGTGGAAATCTGCTCATCTCTTTCAGCTGCAGAATATTGGGGAATTTCAATTATAAACACTGTGTACATTGAGTAAAGTTGTTTTTGTGTCTCAATATCCAACAACTACATTCTTCAATATTAAGATTCCGAGGTATTGAAGTGTTTAGAAAATACACCCCGTTTGGAATATGCAAATCCAAAGCAGGTGGATAGCTGGCTGTGCCCGCACAGCCATCTGCGTCAAAAAAGGTTCTCTAGATCTGTGGCACGCGATGAACGTTTCGATCCCCCGCCATCTTGCTGGTAGTTAAGTCGAGCGATGGCAACGGCTGCCCTTTTTTCAGCATTGGCTAATTTATCCAGCTGTTCTCGCATTCTTCCATTTTTCAGCAGATGTCAGTGCTGTTAAAAATAATCGAGACAATTTTTTTCACGCGAAATGACGTGCTAAAAAGTAAAGGATTCTCGTAGAGCTATGTCACCCGCAACTATGTTTATAGAAATCAAATCTATTCTTCGTGACTGGCAACAGTCAAAACTTCAGAGTTTAGTGTCCTCACAGCGAGGACACCGCGCATTAAGGGGTTAAACTTAATATGCACACAAAGAAAATAAAGGGCCACATTTGCTATAAAATCGAAAATCCCAAACTGATCACACAATCCGCATGATCTCTCTGCAGCCACAATCCCCTAATGTAAGTTCCGAGCGCATTTGAGAAATTAATTCAGAAATAAACATCATTCTTAATTAATTTTAACTACGATCGATTAGTCATTGGAATAAAGACGCAAACTGTCACCGCGGGTGGCCGCTTTTCCATCTGGATTATTGGCGGGCATTTTTCCTTTCTAAACATTAATGAAATCTGCGGCTAATCACTGCCTTTAATTTTCTTTTCGAATAGATTCTCATTCCCTGGAATTGCAATCGTATTGTTGGTTGTTTTAGGGTCTGATGATGGACTTTATGATCCTTTCGAATTCCGAAATGGTTATTTATACCTAGTAGAGTTTATGTTGATAAAACTGTGTACCGCTTTCACATAGGACGCTGGAATGGCTTATCCAATTTATTTACTGATCAGTTTTAAATAGGGATGGACGCGAGACGAAAAATAAGCGTCTCGCGTCTCGCAAAACAGCCTAAAAGCTTGTCTCGTCTCGCAAAAATCCCTATATCGTAATGTTAAAAATTTGTGTCTCGTCTCGCAAAAAAGCTGTAAATCTCTGTCTCGTCTCGCAAAAAGTCGTCTCGCGTACATCCCTAGTTTTAAATTTGTGTATTACTAATATGTGTTTATTGTTTTGTGAATTTGGGAAATGCACGATTTGCTCAATTTTAAATCTTTCGATTTCTGTAAGCCAGCAAATTGCAGCAGTAAAATATAGTGTCTCAAATAAAATTTCTGAGTTCACACAGCATAAGCTACCGCTAATGTTAACCATTCAATTAATCAACCTTTTATGCTTTGCATTTATTTTCAGTTATTCTTACATGATTTACTGTATCAACAAATTTCGGCATGAGGGAAAAAAAAATTGAAGGAAAACTTTTTGTATTTTCAAATGAAGTTTTACTAAGTTTTGTAGCAGGAAGAAGTTGGGATGTATCAGCCAGCGAAAATTTGCAATACTGAGCGTGCACTAAAAATTGAGCTTTCAGATTTTTTGTTGTATCGGGTAAAAATATCGATGATTAATACAGAACTCTATTTTATTTATCCTCAGAAAAAGAAAAAATAATAATTAAAATAATTAATAAAAAAGGACGAAAAAACTAAAATAAACACCCCCTAAAAGATCCCCTCCCCCGATATCTATTTGACAAAAGATATGTCTTTAAATTGACAGTAGAATAAAGGACATGAACATATCCTAACAGAAGCTTGTGAAGGAAGAGTAGCAAAGAAAAAGTGACGTATCGCTCCAGTCAATCCGAAATTACTTTTGTAAGGTATATTCAATTCATTTTATTAATCGAATTTATTATATTTGCTATGGAGTTTAACAAAGACAAGTTTGCATGATAATTAAGTCAGGCTGGCATTAAAGTCAGATGTTACATGATTTCCGCCGATACTTTTTGGAGAATGCATTCTAAAGTATCGTTTGGTGAAAGAAGAACTCACTAGAATAGACGTAAAGCAAAATAATACGGGTATAATTAAAAAAGGAATATGGTGAGCCTTATGGGATGCACTTCACTTACATTTTGAAAGTGACCCCCATAAAGAGTAACTCGAAATAAATTAAAAGTAAATTAAATTAAGAGCACTGATATTGAGCGCTCTGTGCTTTTTCCAACATTAACCTTAATTTTTTGTCAATCACGTTGTTCTTATTTTAAACTTTACTAAAAATGTTAAATTTTACGGAGGTGTCTAACACCATATTGTTGTAGAACAAAATATGCACATTTAAAGATTATTTTTCAATTTTTTAGTTCATATTGCTTTAAAAGTGTGTTTTTTTAGTTTTTTAAACTATAATTTATATCCCTTCGATAAGAATTTTAAAGTAGTCAGCATATGCTTATATTTATATCTGATATTTTTTTGGGATATAATTCTGAAATTTTGTATATCCTTTTATTAGTGTATGGGGCAGATTTTACTATTTGGAAATTTCTTCGTACGGGGCCTTATAAAAATTGAAATGTGTAACTTTTTGAATGAAAATGAATTTTTTTCTTAAGATACCATTTTTTCTACTTTATTTTGAATATATTTTTTAATTTACGTTGCCCATTTATCTCTAATAGGAAAAGAATTAAAGAGTGTTGCGGACTTTTGGGGACATCTTGCTTATGTATATATATATATACTAGCTGAAGTATCCGTCCTCGACGGGTTAGTGAATGAAAATTTCCAAAAAGCAAGAACTTTCGTCAGCATTGTAGGAGTACACAGAATGGATGTAGTATGTTGCCAAAGTAAAGAAAGCGAAGTTATAATTTTCATGTATTGTTAAAATATTACAGGTTAGAGAGTAACTAAGTAATATCATTTCATTCGCTTTAGTCGTAATTATGTGATGCGCGAAGAATATTTACGCATATTGAAATAATTTTCGCAAAATCTCAAAATTTAATAAAAATTTGAAGCCTAGAATTTAAGTTGAGTAACAACTTATCATGTCACCCAAATTCGTTTCATTCCCTGCAATCTTTATTTCGTAATGCTGGAACAAATTTTCAGCATTTTAAAACGATTTTCGCAAAATCTCAAAATGTAATCAAAATATTTTTAAAATTTTCTCTCTCAAGACGTATAAATTAAGATTAGCAACTACCTATCATATCACTAAATTTCGTATCATTCGTATTAGTCGTTATTAAGTGATGTTTGAAGAAATATAAACGTATTTTGAGAGAATTTTCACAAAATCTCAAAATCTAATCAAAATGTTTAAAAAATTGGACTCCTATAGTTTTCGTTGAGAAACCATCTATCGTGTGACCAAATTTCATATCATTCACTTTAGTCGTTATTACGTAATGCGGGAACAAAGATTCACTCAGTTTTAAACGATTTTCACAAAATCTCGAAATCTGATCGATTTTTTTAAAAATTAGATGCTTATAGTTTAAGGTGAGTGACCACCTATCATGTCACCAAATATCATTTTTTCACCTTTGCAGTTATTACGTGATGTGCGAACACAAATTTACGCAGTTTGAAAGGATTTTCGCAAAATCTCAAAATCCAATCAATATTTTTTAAAAATTCGACGCCTATGTTTTAAGTTGAGTGACCACCTATCATGACACCCAATTTCATTACCATTCGCTTCAGTCGTTTTTTACGTGATGCTCGAATACAAATTTACGCAGTTTTGAAACGGATTTTCGCAAAATCTGAAAATCTAATCAAGATTTTTTAAAAATTCGACGCCTGCCTGTGTTTTAAGTTGAGTGACCACCTATCATGACACTCAATTTCATATCATTCACTTCAGCCGTTTTTACGTGATGCTTAAACAAAAAAAGCGTCACGGACAGAATGACAGAATGACAGAATGACAGACAAACTTTTTTTTGAGGGCCGCATCGGATTCCCAGGTGCTTGAAACGGATAGAAATCGCAAAATTTTTGAATTCCAAGTAATGTACAGACAAAAGTCTAATTTTATTTATATAGATACTCATATCTTGCTAATTTTCGTAAAGTTCACAAATTAACTTTATCCTTATAATGTAACGAAAAAAGAAAAATAACATGATTATCTATATCTATCTACCTCTAATATATATATATATATATATATATATATATATATATATATATATATATATATATATATATATATATATATATATATATATATATATATATATATATTAATAATATTTTTGTTCCTGAACGTAAGTTTTGTGAAGTTCTCAATTTCGCATCTTTCCCATTTATATAATCGAGATATTTAAATTAAGTGCAAAGTTTACTTAGAAATTGCTTCGGAAACAAACATTGTCCTTAATTAATTTTAACTACAATCGATCACTCGATGAAATAAAAAAGCAAATTGCCGCCGCCGGTGGCCTGTATCATTAACGTTATTGCTCAACATTTTTGCTCTCTAATCATTAATGAATTCTGTTGTTAATCACTGGCTCTAACTTTATTTTGGCCCGCGTTTCATTAGCCGAAATTACAGTGACATAGTTACCTCTTTCGATATATGGTCATGTAATCATGCAATTTTCCAGGATATTTAAATCTGGGATGCACTTTCTTAATTGCTGAAAGGAAAAGTTATGTCATTAATTCATCGGCTAGCATTTCAGTTATTAAAATTTATAAGCTGTAAATATTCATATATTGGCGCAATCCTTAATTTATCCAGTCTGCAATTTATCGGGGAAGTAAGAATTATCGGCCCTTTTCGCTGAGTTTTACCATTAATCTATATGGACGTGATTGGTTACTGAAATCTCTTTATAATAGCCTCTGGTATGCATAATATATTAACATCTAATCTTGGTTAAAATAAAAATAGAAAAAATAATGTTTTATATTTTTACGTAATCTGTTCATTCTATTAAAAATCGCTTAAGTTTCACCTATTTATGGGTCTCCTATAGCTCTCTTATCTTCACACAAAAATAAAAGGTAAAAGGAAAGAAAAGGAAAATAGGAAGTGTCACAATGCCTTGTCGGGTTTGTTACATTTTTGAGAGAAAATTAGAAATATCTCTGAACTTATAGTACACCGGAATATAAAGCCCGTTAAGGAGGCAAATACAAGGGGCACTAGGAAAAAAATGACAAAAAATCTGTCTACATTCAGCATATATAACTTTTCCAAGGTGGGAAGATTTTGGACAACTTAAAAAAGGAATTCCTCGATCATCCTTTCTCACTTACAGTGACTACTTTAGAAGAAACTGCTCTTTATACACCAATGGTTAACGGATTACACTTTCCACTAAGAAGTAAAACGGATTTATTGAACAAGGGGATTCCCTTTACGTGCATATCTCCCTTTTATAAATCCGGGTTGGAAATGCCCGTCTTTTAAGATGTTCTGTGGCTTGGTTGAAAAATCTACCACCCGTATTCAAAAGGTTAATATTTGCCCACTTTGAATAAATAACTTCATATTCAATTTTTATTATATACCGAAATCAGAATCGCATGCTCTTCTGTAAACGTGAGGAAAATTTCTGCGTGTTTGCGGAAGCTTCTCGCATTCGAAAGATTTCGTTTTGCTGTGAACAAACAGCCTCTCTTATATCAATGTTTCATGCAGATTGAATCAAACCATTTGCGAAAAATAGTTAAACTGTGTAAGCTCGAAAAACTATTTGCAGCGATTGGGAATTGCAGTTTCCTCTCCAAAGCGTGATACCCCAGACATCAAAATGACGTCAATATGACTTGCGATATTTAATTTGGTCACTCAAATTATTAGCATTTTATTTTTATTGTCGTATATAGTAATGAACTTAAAGTTGCATAAAATCGCTTAAAAAATATGGATCGTTTGGATTTTCAGATTTTCAAAGCATCGCAAATTGTTTTCAATATTTTTTACATAATTGTGAAAACATTCATGCCTGTCATACGGACGGTGTGGATCTTGTAACGTTTCTCATGCTTAACTTTTAGATATTTTTGGTGTAATGGCGATTTTTTAATGGTTCAGAGAGAGAGAGAAATGTGACAGAGTCAGTAAATCTGAGAGTGAGTGTTCAGCGTAACTACACATTTGGATTCCTCTGCTTTCCGTTTCCATATTATTGTTTATCAATCTATTTTAAAATACAAAATTTTTGAAAGCGCATATCTGTTATATTATAAACCCTTTACACCTCACGCGATAAAATCAAGTGAATGTTAAAGGAGGAAGGCAGTTAGTAAAATATAGTATAATATTATAATATAACATACTAAATTTAATTATTGTTGAAATTCTTATGCAAGTCGAAATCCTCTATAATCGTTTAAACTTTAAATGAATAAAAAGCATCCATACTCTAATATGAATCTAAGCAGTGGCGGCTTGTAACCTGTTTCAGTGGTGGGGCCCGAAAAAAAATATTGCCATTTAAAATCACGAAAATATATATACATATAGAACAACCTATCCCCACGTTCACACAGCGTAAGTAGTTAAAATTTCTCAAATGACAAATAATTATCGAATTTACTATACAACTTTTGCTATTTTTTACGTAGTTATGTTAAATTGAAAAGTTTACTTTATTACTAAACAAAAAGCCACATTTAAATATTTATGTTCTTTATAGTTGCCTGTTCATAATTTTTAAATGATTTAATTATTTTAAAATAAATAACATAGATAAAAAATACATTCATACATCGCTTTTCGTAAATCAAGAAAACAAAACAGAAAAATATATGACTGCACTGCAAAAATACGATCACGTAAATAAAAAATGATTTCCTCCTAAGCGGAAAATTTCGCCAATAGCTACCGATTGCCGAAATTTCCCCGTACGGTCGTGAAGATCACCGTGCCAGGGCCCGAACATCTGGGCCCAGAAGGCAGCGCCAAATAAGCCGTTTGGAAGCCAAGTTAATTCCGCGTCAGTATGGCTTTGTGCTCAATGCCAAATATGTAAACCCGGTGAACGGAGAAGAGACGCCCCATTCAGGGCAGGCCAGACTAAGGCCCAAGCATGGTTTAGATATGGGGAAAATCGTATAACTATCGCTTTTTTAAGTGCGTTTTTTAATGGATAGTATTAAAATAGAGTAAAACGCGTGTATTTTTTAATGAAGGTAAATTATTGAAAGAACTGCCTTACATAATATGAAGATACTTTGATTTAGACGGTGCTTAGTCGGTGGGGCCAGGCCCCTCTGGCCCTTAATGACGAGCAGCCACTGAATCTAAGCGCAAAAAATATGCAGTGAATCCACTCGACTTTCCGAACACTTACGATTAAGATCATTACCAAGCACTTAAATAATTTTTTATCGATGAATAATGCAAACATATATACCAAATTGAAGCTCAATCGAATGCACCGTTTAAATGCTTGCGCACTTTCAAGAATTTCTCCCCATATGCCGTAATGTAAAAGAAATCTCCTATACACATCAAAATCAATACCGGTCTTACGATGGTGGTTTATAACATATATACCCAATTTGCGCTCAATCGAACGTATCGTTTAAACGCTAGCGCACTTTCAAGAATTTCCTCCCATAGGCCATAATGTAAAAGAAATATTTGTCGTAGCCCTGTAAAAAAACTATAAGTCCTATACACAGCAAAATCAATACTGGTCTTAAGATGGTGGTTTATAACATATATACCCAATTTGAGCTCAATCGAATGCCCCGTTTAGAAGCTATCGTGTTCACTCACATACACACACACACATACATCTCGTAAAAATAGCATAAATGAATTAAGAAGAGCTCACAACGTATAAATACATCAAAATCTCGAAGTCGAATTTTTACACGATTACAATACTTTCCTTACATGGTATATGTTCGGAAAGTAATAAACACAACACCTATCCATCTATTTCGTGTAACTTTCATCTAAAACTTATCTTAATTGATGCAGATTAAAATATGCATGTAGATAAAGTTTAAATAATTATGTTTGACGTACAATGTTATGTAATTGAACATTCTTTTAAATGCTTATCTAAAGTTCGAAAGATAATCAAAGAACATTTTAATTTTTGTTTAGATTGAAATTTAATGTAATTAATTACTGGAGAGTAACAAGAAGATAAAGAAGGTATGATTGATAGCGGGATTTATATCTAAAGAGAAATTTTATTGGAAGAATAAATTCATTCTAATTAATATATTTTTTTGAAAAAACCCATAAGATATATAGCATGTTAAAATACGTAAATATTTATATTACTTATAATTGAAATCTTCCTTAATATACCATATTTTTTTGCTTTATGTTTAATAAAAATGTACATACATGTAAATTAGTTTAGTTACATGATTTTAATACACAAGTTCTCAAGTCTGAAGATATACTAAACTAAGACAAAGTGAAAAATAGTTTCGGAGGGGGGGAGCGTTAAAATGTAAGAGAAACTTTGAAAGTTTTGGAAATGAGTAGATTTTCTTATTTTTATGTATGTAAGATCGCTACGTAATATTTATCCCATATTTATTGAAAATTACGAACCATGTCCTCCAATAGCATTAAAATATAATATTTCTCCAGATGTAAATTAATAAAATCATCGAACTCGCTAAAATTTTTAAAAACAGTAAATTATTATTATTATTTTTTTTTTTTTTGAAGGGCTAAAATTTTTTCGGTGTTAATATTCATAGCTGCTGAATATTTAAATTCGACCTTTCTAATACGATAGGTAGACGGGTGCATTGGAAAACAGCAAAATAAAATCTTAATTATTTTTCAACTATCTCTATATGACTAATGCTCTTTATTCCGATAATAACGACCGACATTCAACGTTCTTCTGCCTAAAAGATAGCTGTAGCGTTATAATAATTAATTACTAACTGAAAGGTTTCTTACTATAATGACATATTTTGTTAACTTTGTATTACAATATTAAAAGATCGACAACGTTGTTACAGATAATGCCTTTCTTGCAAAATCAATGACCCCGGGCAGCTTTGTAATTGACTTTTCCTCATACCTAGTACAATTTTTGCGATAAGAAATCTTACTACAAAGAAAGCGCATAGCTGCTTTAGTATCTCTCTCTCTCTCTCTGTATATATATATATATATATATATATATATATAAACCCTACTTTTATCATTATACTTCTCAGTATGCCATCCTGAAGTTAATAGGGTTTACAAAGGTCGTTAGTGAGCACACTGCATATTGAAATTAAGGTTTTACACCTCGACAGATGTGCATAAAACATGAGACCATATATATTTAAAAATTCCTCGTAAATTTTTTATAGCTAAGATTTTTATTTTTATAGATTAAATTAGTTAAACTTTGTTTATTCAAAATCATTTTCCAGCCTTAGTAGAAAAACTTTCTGTGAATGACTTTTTGTAGCTGGTTCATCATTATGCAACAATTTTTCAAAGCACAAAATATTGTCACTTATCATTGTTATTCTAATGCAAGAATAATCTTCAGGCTGATAGACAAAGGCAGTCATTTGTATCACACGGAAGTTTCAAAAAGAACATTTTAGTGTGAATCACCCAAAAGAATAAATATTCACTTTTGGTAATTTTACTAATAAAATGTTGACAATGAATTTTTCTCTTATCCCGATGTTTCTGTTTTTTTTTCCTTAATTTAAAATATCCAAATTATTCCTAGTATTTTAGTTAAAACTCATAAGTATGTATTGCACAAGTAACAATACAGAAATTATAACTATAATCAATATGAGATTTAAAAAACAGAAAAGCGGAATCTTTTAAATTATTTTTATGACAAACATGAACTGAAACTGCGTTCTTAATAATACCTGTTAATTTACACATATTTTAATAGTATATATTTCAATCAACTATATGTTGGATAATCACCAAGTAATTTTTTAATGCTACCTGAAAAAATGTGCAATATATTCAATTAATTTAAATTCAAATCATCGGAAAAAAGAACACTAAAATTTTATAAACCATTTAATATGCATACTTATGTTCCCTATCTATTGTCGTTTCGAAAGAACATGATGAGAAGATAACAATTTCTATAATTATAAACCTCCCCAGTGTAAAAGGAATTACTGGAATTTGAGACAGTATTCAAGTATGAAACTATGTATGATTTCATTTACAGCTTTTCATTTAGCATTCTGTATTAACCACACATGTATACGTAATAGTTTCTATAACGATAGCTCATTATAATCCCTACCAGTATTAGTGTTGTGTCCTATAGATAACGTGCACCTGTACAAGAGGAAATCCCAAGTAGTATGATTATCGAATGAAGTCTATTAACGGATATTATACAGTCATATGATTCAACGGCCATAATACTACAGCAGTGAGATTTCAGTGCATCCGTAGAGAAAACGCATCCTAATTTAGCTGACAATCTGAAAGCCACTAATACGTTTATAAATTCTGAAGGATAAATTTAATAAATCAGAACGTAATGCTTGTGAAATTTACCAGTTAATACTGTAACAGTATGGAATTTTTAAAAAGTGCATTCTCTTACGAATAAATGGGTACTAATTTTATATTTTATTAATATCTAAAGCAACGAACCTCTGTTAAAATATTGTAATCCTCTTTAGATTTAAGTATAGCAATCAAGCGTATTATTTATTTATGTGTGTATATGTAAGAAATAATTTATATTGATAATCCAAGTAACAACAATTTTTGCTGCTGCCTTTAAAATAACTCTCCGCAACAAATAACAGGAATCTAGAATAATCTCTAACAAAATTCCCTTAAGTAGCAATTATTTTGGATTAGATTTTTTCAGCATTTAAATCGTTTAAATTGACGTATGATGGAACGTACTTTAATAATATGCATTTTTTTTGTAATTTAAAAATTTAAACATAATTAAATGGTATAAGTGCTGAAAATTTTTCTTTAAAATATAAAGTAATTAGAAACAACTATTTAATTTTTTTATTTATTTAATTAAAAATAGTTTAATAATAAGGAAATAGCAGTCAGAGATTTTTTTCAGGAATCATTTAGAACATGAAAATGCAAACTACTAGTCAGAGATATCATTAAGATAGTTTAATAAATGAAAGTTGCAACTAACCAATTTTAAATTTGCTGTTTTTTTTTAAATTATATAATTATCATGCGACTGAAATCTTCATTTAATTTTTGATTTATTTAAATGATGACACACAGTTCAATTTGAAATAATAATAAAAAGAATGTTTTTCTTTCTAATGGCCGAGTCAGCCGCCTACTGAAGGTTTGACCACAACGAGGGCAGCAGATATTGGTCATTTCATTATGATGGCGTCTATTAGGCAGGCCAAAGTTGGCCCCCATAAATGGTCTTCTAACTCTGAGCCAATTCCCCACTGCGGGACAAAATGAAAATATAAAAATAAATAAAATTCAGAGATATAGTTAGAATTGTTTGAGAAATCAGAAATCTAACTGACGCATTATGAATGAAATAATTAATTTTTAAATTACACACAATTAAAAAAAATGAGAGAGCTATTTTCGTAGAAGATAAAATTAAAATCAAAACTAAAATGCTCAAAGTAGTTTCTAACGATTTAATCTCTATGTTATTGTCATGTCTACTGGTAATATTACATCAGAGAGAAAATAATATCCGTCCTGCATAAGCTTGGGTGAAGGATTTTTCTTTCTGCTAGGGACGTTTGTCCCTAAATGTCCTGTTACCAGCGAGAATGAATTTCCCAGTTATTATTAATTTAATAATCTCCAATGCAGCAGGCGGGAAGGAACCCAGTTATATCGCCAGAAAAGGATGAGAACATAAGCAAACAAAGAAACAAACACAAACTGACAAATTAAACAGTGAAACAATAAACATGAAACAGAAAAACTAGGATCAAAGTATTCGACTGAATGCAAGTTTTCTAGCATCCAATTAGCGAGAGTAAATAGACTGTTCCTTCAAAGCTGGGTGGAGAGGTAGGTGGTCCGCAGTCACCACAAGGTCGCCGAAGCATGAGGCAGGCAGGTCTATTAACTATCTTAAGTCGGTACACATGTTAATAAAAACAGTCGTGCATAGTTGTCATACGAAAAGCAACGACAGTCTTGTATCTGGTATAGTCCAGAAGTTTAAGGATGGTCGTATTCCAAAATTTTTCTCTTGTTCTTTTTTTGCAATTTGGATGCGCATAAATTTCTTAAGGTCTGTTTAATTATTGAACAAATTAGACAAATTAGACAAATTTGTAGCAGACTTATCCAGAAAAGGTCTGTTTGATGGTATAACCTATTACGGTCAACTTATCTGCAGTTTCATTTGTATGAATATTGCAGCTTGACGGGATCCACTATTAAAACCACTGTTTTCTTTCATTGGGACCCCAAAGAAGAGATCCGGACTGCTGTATAAAAGGTAGAAGCAGGAGATTGGCAGCAGTTAGCAATAGCAAGTATCGCTGCCTGTGAGTCATGAAAAATAACAGCCGGTTTAAAAAAAAATCTGACTGGGCATTTAACTATTGTAGAGTGGCTCTGATTGCTGCAAATTCTCCATCAAATGCAGATTTTGCAGATCCCAGAAGCAGATAGTAATAGAAGTGATCTGAATGAATACCATCTCCTACATTACCGTTGATGTCAAGTTTTAAGCCATCTGTATAAACATGCATCTAGTTATAGGTAGGGTAGCGAGTGTAGATTGTTTCCATTCTTGTGTTCAACAAAATCTTCACAGCAGTCTTGTACAGTCATTCCTAGCTATAAAATATACCATTAAATATTTCTTTTGCAATTCCTTGAGAACTTTTCCAAAATATGCACCTTCTTCCATGTTGAAAAGATCCTTCAAAATATTTATCTATGAGGTGCTCCTAAGACTTAACTACATACCCTATTCCACACACACACACAGAGAGACTCACACTTCGCATTCATAATACTGTCTTTGTATTAAGTAGAGAATTTTTAGATAACAAAAATTGTTTAATGTTGTTATAGCATGGATTAAAACACAATATAGCGCATTAATAAATTATTCGTCTGTATTAAAATAAAAATGTTTGTTATTCAGCATGAAATTACAGCCCTTTTTTTGAATATCTATAAAGTTTATTATTATTATTATTATTATTATTATTGCTTACAGTTTTTTTTAACATTTTAATACAATGAGTGATCAGTCATGCAGACTCTTCTAGCAATGTCCAACTTTTATAATTGTTTAAATTTTCATTTTACATTTTAGAAATTTAAATTGACATCTTACAGAAACAGTACATAAAACAAAGTCAGTTAGACCAGTGATAGCCAAACTGGGCGGCGTGCACATCTACGGGTGGGGAGGGTGGGGGGTGGTGAGAATCTTACTTGGGGGCCGAGAGCATATCGAAACGTCGAAAATAAAAGATTATATTAACATATTATTAATTTACTGAAAGGCAGTAACACAAAATACATTCTGACATAATAAAAAATAAAATACACATATACACTGTTATAATATACTTATAGATGTATCAGTACCGCACAATGTATTTAACAATTAATTTATCAATACTAAATGACAAGTTTAATAATTAACACAAGAACAAGTTTAATAACTACTAAGTGACTCCCATGGATTTGTCTTGCAGAGCAAAGTTTTTAAAGTAAAGTTTGATATTAGAAATTGATACTCTAAATTCTTTTTCTATATTCAGCTCAGATCTATATTTTGTCTTTAGCAATCCAGTTTCACAAAGGCAGAAAATCCGGTTTCACAAAGGCAGGATGTTGGAAATGGTAATAATGTACAAAATGCTTTTGTTTTCAAAGCAGAAAATTCTTCAAGAAATCTATGAAGATTTTTTCTACGGCAGTTGGAATATTTTGAAAGGGATCCCTACCCCTAAACAACAATAAATGTAATACTTTGTACAGCTGTAAATAGTACGGTATATAATAATTTGTACGGTTTATAATTATAGTTTAAAGTACATTATTATTAGATTCAATATTGTTATTGTAGGGGGATGAAGAACAAATATTAAATATTATTTCTCATTTACTTTCTGTATCTTAAATTTAATCTATTCAAAATCATGCATCCAACTCATTTTTACTGTTCTTATTTTTCCCTAACTTCGGATTTTAATTTATTTTGTTCCTTCTGGTATACAAAAGACTTTAACTGTGTATTTTTTATAGTCTGAGAGTCACCGTTTGTGGCTAAAAATAGGTTACATTACGTCAGTCGGCAGTTGCAAAAAACTTTTTGATTTCCCCTCTTTGGCACCCTTTTGAGATAAATTATTCTTGATGCCCTGCCCAGTTTTAAAATTACTTGTTCGCGCTTTCATTACTTTAATTTTATTGGATTACATTTTGTGGTTGCTCTGTAATTGGCGTTGGTTATCTCTGCCAAGTTATATTTTCGCCAATATCATGTTCTATGTTGGCATGCTCTTTTTAGTCTTTCCACCTTCATTCTGCTGTCGTTGTAAGACGTATTGTTTATCTAACACCACCAACAACCGTTCTCTGAAATATGTTTTTCTCCAATAGATGTGTTTCAATAAACATTTGTTTTAAGTATTTTACGTCTTCATCACTACTGAGGTGTTTCAATTTAATGAACCCGCGATAATACACAACACTTTTCTAATTTTAAATTTAAAATTATAAAGTAATTAATAATAATAGTTATTTATAAAGTAAACCTTCTCTAGTTCCTGAGTTCGCGAAAGCAAATTTTAAAGCAACCCTATAACTCGCGACGATGTACATTTTTTTTTTTTTTTTTTTTTTTTTTTTTTTGGCCCCCTTTACAAAGGGCCGTTATGGAGGATCGTAATACTAGGCCAAAAGTGATAGCTATATAACACATTACTTGCAAGCCACCAGTGATTATTTCGTTTTTGGAATGTATTACTTAACAATAATTAAGGCTTTTGAAGAAAATGTATCTACATAATGAGACGCTGTAAATGGAATAGTTATCTTATGAAGGCTATATTATCTGGTTTTAGTTTCTGAAATAGGGATTGTGCGTTAATTCTGGGGATGTTTTATAATTACATTGTAAAACGTCATTGTTATTGTTGTTTCAATAGGCGTAGAAATTGAAATTAATTATACATATGGAGAATGAGTGTTTATCTCTAATATAGGGATAATTTAAGCAGATGTGCACTAATAGATTTAACGCACATATAACGTATAAGACATAGGCTTTGTGAATATGTTCTTTTGATATACTAAACATAATTTTGAAAATAATAAAGGAATAATTATTTCATAATGTTCTCTAAAAATAGTATTTAAAATATTTTAAAACACAAAAATAATAAATTCTAACTGACCAGCGATGAAAAGTTATTTTTATTTTATTTTATCTTTTTATTTATTTTATAAATGTTCATTGATGTTTTAAATTCATGCATAGTAAATTTTGTTTTACCTTTTTAAGTTTGGACAGTATGGAAGTTCTTCGATAAAAGCCAAACCATAGAAATAAATGAATTTTTAGAAGAATATATGTATACTGTAAAAGAAGTTTACCTCTTATTAAGAATGCAACTCTTTTTGAAAAAAAAATTAAGAAAGAAAATTTCATAACATTTTTTTCTATGCATTCTTTTAAAGAAATTGTCAATTAAAAAAATAGAAACCCGAGAAGAAATTTAAATGTGTTCTATAAGGTTCTGTGTTAAAGTTCGCTGATTTTCATAGCAAATAAGGATTTATCTTTGCTTAGATTTATTCTTAACAAAGCTTAAGGTCATGTTAACTGTGATTTAAACAAATTTAAAAATCTACAAACAATTCCAGATTTTAAAATTTATAGAATGCACCTACAAAAATAGTATAAGTACATATATCAATTGAAATACTGGCTATTCTCTTATTCGCAAAAAAAAGAAAAAAATTAACTGGAAAAAAATAAATAATAAGAAATGACAAAAACAGAAGAAAAGTAAAAGAAAAAAAAGTGCACTAAGGGAAGCATAATTAAAATTTTTCTCCGAGAAAAAAAGAAGTAATAATGGGAAGGCGGGGGAAAAAGCGAAGAAAAATTTCTTTAAAAGTTAGAATTGAGAGATATGCTTCATTTGAAACCAGGAATAAATCCGAAAAGATCAAAAGTATTTTTTAAATGAGAAATCCTGCGAAATGTGTTAAGCTAATGCCTTTTCCCCAGGAGGTATTTGTGCCATAATTAACGTCAAAAATCAACCAGTTGGTTTTTATTTCTTTTAAAACTCTGGTTTGTTAATACTTAAGAGATTTATTTATGCGTTTGAATGTGGGTTACAAATCAGTGGGAAAGAAATGAAAATTAATACCAATGAAGTGTATCGATGGAGTGTGATTAAGCGTTTGTTGTACTTTGCATTTAATGAAGCTGGGTAAAAGTTAAAAGAATATTTATCTTAAAAATAATTTTTTGCTCGTTTTTTAAAGTGCATTATGAAATGGGAAGTGATGAGCTCTTTAAAAGTTGAATATCGCAGAAACGTACAAAATGAAATAAGGAGTTTTGAATAGTTATAAATAACTTTAAAAACCATTAAATATGTCGCAGAAACGGATTCCGCATTAGATTAAAAAAAATAATTCTGTAAAATTCAAAGACCGTCTAACTATTCACAAGCAAAATAAATAAATAACGGCACACCGTTAAACTATTACTTGCATTCAGGTTTTCAGAAAATTTTACTAATTTTCTTGAAACAAACTTCTGAGCAGCAAACCTAATGTCCCATTTCAAAGATTGACCAAAATTAAAAGCGTTAAAATGGAATTACATAAAAAATCATTTGAATTTTTAAGAACAAAATTTTTTCAGTTATAAGTTTGAATGAACATATTTCACTTTATTTGTATTAAGAACTTTTAGTATTGACACATTTATTATCATCTGTTATTACGAATTTTCTTTAACAATATAAATATAAAAGTCTGCTTGATTAAATATATATATATATATATATATAATTTATAGTTAAAAGCGAAAATGTAACACACGTTGCTTAATATTTCAATTTTATTTATAACTAGAATAGTGTCTGAAATTTTATGAATATCTTTTTTGTTTTAGTAAAGAAAGAAAGTGTTTTGAAACTAAATATTTTGCGTAAAGTTCAACCACATCTTAATTTTTAATGTCCAACAAATCTATCAAAGTTGGCAGATTTTATACATTTTCAAGGATAACTTGGTATCTAAAATCCATGTACTTAATTGATATTCTATTATAAAAAGTTTTTAATATCCGAAATCGGTGTAGGAAGCTTCACTTGAACACTTTTTTGAGAGAATGCACATCGCAACACCGTAAAAAATGCGAACGAGAAATATAGATGATCTGAAAAAATTATTAAAAGAAATAAGAATGTGTGCTAGTTGATAACAAATGGCTGTATGACTATGTATATGAAACAATACATAATATACTCGAAAAAGTACTATTATTGAAAGGCAGAGTAAACTTTCGAAATTACTATTACTTAAAAAAAGTAAAAGAAGTGTGCAATATTTTGCTTTAATCATAAAGAAAAATGTTGTTCACATTAGTGACAATATTATGCTTTAGGAAAGGTTACGGCAGTGGACTGTATTTAAAATTACTCCAGGACTCTAAAAATAAAGAAAGCGTGAAAGCGCATTGCATATAGTAAGATATGTGTGAATTATTTGCATCCTCCACGTGTATATCGGTGGCATCTCCTGACTTCAAACACAGGGCATTGGTAAGAATGAAAAAATACTTTACACTCTACTTCAAGTTCAAGTACACTGAAAAAAATTTCGTAATTTTGAGCGCACGTTGGGGTGTAGGTTCTAGTAATTATGGCGCAATGTAATGAGGGTAAAGTGTAGCACATTGTGCTGCAGTTACAAGTAACTGCAGCACAATGGTCGTATAAAAGTAATGGAATTTTTTTTCAGTGAAATTGTGCATAAGGATGGGATGTCTTCGAGCTTAAACTCCCGCTCATAGTCAGCGTATTCACTTACAGCTTTGAAAAGACACAACCGTTAGTTTCCCTTCTGTGTTCAGCGTTGCTTCCTAACTTAACAAGGATCTTTGAATGTCAGTTCGGCTCTGCGCTCAGTAGCAATTCAAAAATGTATCTTAGAGGACAGCGCTAGGCACAGATGAAATCACTATCCTTGTGTCTTTTCAACGATGGGTGTGAACAGGTAGGTTAATCCATGGTTAAAATTTAGAATGAAAATGGATAACCAGTCCCTTAGGAAACTATGCGTCTGTTCCTAAGATTAGGGAATATTAATTGTATGAAAAATGAACCTAGTTATAGTCAGTTTACAAAAAATCAGACTTACTTTTTTGCAAGAAAAGTCATTATTTAACTGATACTGTAAAGAAGAAAAATATCTAATTCTACAGGGGAAAATAGGGATCAGGTGCCTGAGAGACTAAAAGGGATAACATTTATAACAATCCATTCAGTTAAGTTATACTAGACTTTTTAAAATTTTGATTGAACGTTGACACACAATTTTCTCACCTAGAGAAAACGCCACTCAAATGTATGCCTATATGATCCATATACATGGGAAAATAATCAGTGCATGTTTAATGTATGTGCGAATACAAATGCATTTATTGTTATGTAGAGGTTCCCAAGAGAGACATCTGCCCCTCGAAATTTATGTTGCCCTAGTCAGGTTCTGAATATCAGACAAAATTGCAACCGATAATTTTATTTTCTTAAATCACATAAATGTTTACATTTTGTTATAAACGTATGAAATTGGAGAAAGTCAGAGACGCAAGTACTGCTTATGTAACGTAGAGAAATGTATAGGAAACTTCTACATCATCGGATACAGACGTGCAATGCACGGCCACTTGCACCCCCCCCCCTCCCTTTTCCAGAAGAACTGAATTTATACTATTAAAAACTGATTATAATGTTGAATGGTTTATAGTAAAAAAGAGACAAAAGTATTTTCTGTCCCTTCCAGAACGTTTATAGTATAAAATAATTTTACCATGGTTTGTCATTAGACTGGTTTGCGTAATACAAGAGTACACTTTACACATATCTCTGATTGAAATAAAACGAATCAGGAATACGGGACAGCCTATTTAGATTTGAGGGGTCCCAATTTAATGTGAAATTTTAGATGGGCGATGAAACTTATGTTCAAAGCCATATTAACAAAGTCAAACTCGGGCAGAACAATGATGGCAGCTACTCCAAGCTCTTCATAAAAAAAGAGGCGGGGGAATGTATAGTGACATAATTGTCTTTAGAAGAAAAATGTGAATTTTCCTGATTGACTTCAACTATTTAAAAAAAAAAAGAGAGAGATCAAGAGAAATACCTAATTTGAGTATCCAGCGATGTATCTTGCTATGTAAAGGAAGATCATTTCGTAGGTTGTTATTTTGTGAATAAAAAGGATTTTTTCATAGAAATGATAATTTATATACTGTATGTCTTATGTACATGTGAATGAAGACAAATATATATTTCGATATGAAGAGGAGACTATCAGAAGCATCGTCCAATGTGCTTCATGTTGGCTTATTCTGGGTTTGTGCATATTAAACGAATATCTACAGATTTTTATTTTTTTATGATGACTATTACTTCATATAGATTTAATTATAAAAGGAAATAAGTTTTCATTTTATCTATAAAAAGTAAATTTGTATTAATATGACACTACCACTGATCCTATAAAATTTTACGCACAGAAAGTTGCATGCATGACTTAATCCAGCTAGGTTCCGTCTGAAGTAGCTCTTCACTTTGCACGATGGCCATTTAAAACGTGTTTGACAGTAGGCCGAATTTCAAGTGTGTATGAACGGGGGGTGACACTTCTCGTTTAATTTCTCTCTTTAAAGTTCGGTGAAATCGGACCATTTCTTTGTACAGAAATTTAAAATTACAAATTAGGTATCCATCCATATGAAGGCCCTTATTCGCTGGGGCCCAGTTTGTTCCGCTTCCTCCGCCCTCCTTTTGAACACCAATGGTGCTAATGTATTACTGGGGTATACCTACAAAAATACTTTGCTGTGCTTTTAAGTGTTTTCTGTTTGTTATATTTCTGACAGAAATAAGAAACAGTAAATTTAAATGAATTGATTAAGAAACCCACGATTTTCTCAAACACCGTCAAATACAATTTAAATATAATTTTTAAATTAGTGTTAATAAAATAATTCAATGCATAATTAAAGTTTAATCACTTTAATAAAACTTAACAAAACTGACCCATTTAATGTTTATGATAGAATTTCTATTGAATCCTGAAAAGTTGTGACTTATGAGGTTTTTAGACTAATCAATTCAAACGATAAGACAAATGAGAGAAGTAAACGAGAGAAGAAATTAACTTTCATTCAAACGCTTTGGTTTAGTTTTAGCGTCTGTTAAACCTCCTAAACAAAAGTCTTATTGAACACACGCTGCAGTAGTGCTGGTCTCTCTAATAACATTAAACGGAACTCTGCAAATTGTTGTCCAATATCATCTCGCCAGTGCATTCTACGCTCGCACGATACGCCGCCGTCTCTGCATGATGATGATCCAAGTCAGAATGTTACACAATGAAAGTTATTAGGCATTCTCACTTGCGTAGGACAATCACGCCACTGAACTGTGCTGAAATGCCTAGATCTATTGATACTGCAGATCACCGTTTCCAAACCGGCATGAATATTGAACGGGAGATGGGTTAAATTAATTAGGTTATCACATACTCACATTATAAGGGAAATGATGGGCTATTGTATTACCTCCAGTTTAATTGGAGACATGTTTGACTAGATCCAATTTGCACTGAAAAGTTTCAAGCGAGTTCTTTTTCATGTTATGTCGATTTTTACAGATTTCTTCCTCATACTGATGAAGATTTTTCGAAGACAGACTTTAACATTAACCTTTTCACAACCTGCGTCTACAACTGAAGGCACAAAATTACCTATACTATGATGCAGGTTGGGTTTCGTAATTTGCGCACATAAAAAAAAATCCTCAAAAATATAGTGGTCAGAATCATTTCATTTGAGGTTTAATTATAAATGTAATCTCTCTATTATTTATAAAAATATTATTTAATCCAAAGATAAATCATTTGTTCAGGTCCGAGAGGGTTAACATATTAAAGTAAATGTAACGTGCGGCTAGTGAATTTTTTTATATCTATTCTTTTATCAGTCCAGACTAAATCTACACAAAGGGAAATGTAATGATATTGAATTGAAATCAGAGCTCACAAATGAGTTTTACACCTAGTAACCAAAGGACAAATGACAGATATTTTATAAACATACATTCGGGGAAAAAAAGTCCGGTTTTGATTTATACTTTTACTATAAGAATTACATTAAAATACTCAAAATGGATAGAAATCTCTACATATTTGAAACTAATTTGTTTGGAAGAGTATTTTCTCGTTTGGATATTCCTAACGAAATCTTTTCTCAAAAAACACTACTGCTGCTGCTGTAGATCAAAAAGTTAATAAATATAAATAAAATTTACAGAGTAACATTTGTGAAGGACATACTCCAGTGCTTCATGTTTTATGCAGAACTTGTATCTTGTCAAGTTTAGTTGATAAACTTGCTTATAATCTTTGTAATCTACTAGCAAGTACAGTCAGATCACCTTTCTTTCAATCGAATCAAAATTTTTGTCTGCTTTCCGAGAAAGATTGTACAACAACTATTTATCAGATTATTGCGTTTATTGTTTGAATCAACAAGCTCAATTATATTTACTTACTCACATATATTTCTTTCAATTTTAATTCTTTATGCATTCAATAAAACTATAGAAATATACAAAATTTGAGTTTTATTTTGAAGTATGGTTATTATTTTGGAGTATTGTGCAATAGTGCTAGTTATTCCTTTTAATACATTGTTTAAAAAAGCTTGAATTTCTTTTTTGTTACTTTTAATATTGGTATGTACTTTGTTACACTTGTTAATATTACACTTGATTTAGAAAAATTGGTTTTATATTTCAAGTTTATCATTCTTTAGTGAAAGTACGTTTACGGATTATTTGTGGTACAATCTTTGTGCATAAACCTTATTAAACAAAAAAATGTATTTTAACAAGGTGGGATAACATTAATTCCATCAAAATAATATTTTTTCTAAGTTAAATACAAGCAATGCGTTTCATTAGATAAGTTTTTTCTAAAATTAGGAAAACGTATTGATATGTTGCACTTAAGTGAGATGATGTAACACAAAATGAAATACATGCGTAATATGTATCTGGGTAAATCCTACTTTTCTACCTAAAACATAAACATTCCTATAAGTGAATTATATTAAATTGGTATATTATTACTTTCTAAATATAATGCCATATATTTGTTGTACAGATGAAAGTTTAAAATGATACCAATCCTCTTAGTGATATCACTTAAATTTATCCTTTGCTATAAGGAAAAATTCACATAAGCAGCTGATTATCTTAAGAAGTGTTAAGTTGTTTAATTTGTAATATGTATTTACTTTAGCAATATTATCCTTATTTTTAACTTATATGTCAGTGAAATGATTTTAAATTAATCGTGATGATGTAAAGAGAAGTGCATGAACAGCCAGATAAGATGGGAATCATAAGTGAAATATTTCAATTTTTTTATTCTGTTCTCCTGATGTGCTAGCTTTTCTACTGTTATTCAAGAACCCGCTGTAGAAGTTTCAAAAAGGTGTACTTCAAGTAAGTAAAACCTTCTTATTTTTCAATAGCTTAATTTGTGTTTATTTTTCCGTGGAGTTCTAAAAAGATAAATTCATATATCGAAATTACCTTGTAACTGCGATTTCTAATCTATACTAACTAAATCGACTATTTTTTATCTTCAATTATCAAAGATTTTTTAAATCTCTCAATACTAATACCTGCATAAAAGATTTAATGATAAAACCAATACTACTATATACCATTTTATTTCTGAGCATTACAAAAAAAAAAAAAAAAATTAAATCGCAAAATATCATTATCCTAACATTTAAAACAATTATTTCTTCTATTCTGTAAAATGTTTGCATGTGTGAAACAATAAGGTGTATAGGTTGGAAGGTGGGACATCTGATACTTAATTTTACACTTACTGGAAGAATGTAGCTATATCTTGACAGCGTTTCTTTTAAGGTTTCCTGTGAAGATAACTTTTAGGATATGAGTTCAAATCCATAGAGTACATTTAGTTTTCCCTAAAATATTTTTCTAAGATTCATTATTAAAAAGAATTTTACCATAATGATTTAAAAAAATCTAAAACGCATAAATCTTTTAAGATAGCATACACAAAAATTTACTCTTTTACATAAGCCCAGCAATCTAAAAATAATCTAAAAGAATGCTTATCGCCACTATTCTCTTTACCATGCAGAGTTCAACAACTTGTAATCACCCTAAAAAAATTTTCGAAGTCCCCTTATCGAGAGGTTGTGAAAGACGTTTAAAAATTCTCTATGGAACGACTGCGAAATACACTGGCTGCGGATGCTGCAGAGTGGAGCTGCAGATAAGGATTGCGCGACTCAGGGTTGCGAGCTGTAGCTGAAACGGTATATGTGGAATGGCGCTGAACTCTTATTTTTCATCTACTCACATAATTTCATTTAAGGTAAAAATTTTCAACCATGTTTATCCTTTTTATGGAAACAATAAGTATATTTAAATAATGAAAAATGAAGAGCATGGTGTATTTTTTTCATTACCTTATTATTTCAAATTTTGCTCTAATAAACAAGTCACCCACCCTTATACATGGCCAATTCCTCTGAATTATCTTGTGCATTAAATCACCATGTTAGAAAAGTACTATGGAGAGATATGAATGTTATTTAAAATAATATAAAAATAATAATTATTATATTATTGTAATTGCAGTTATTGTTTTTATTTATATTTTACACTATAATACTCAGAATAAAAATTAAAGTTTAAAGGTCATTTAATTTATTTTTGAACTATGTTGCAACTTCTCTTAAACGGCCATGGAGATGTCACACAAGGCTTATTTTCATATGTTACTCTAAAGTTATAGCAGCTTCTGCTTGCTTTGCGTGTAACGGGGGAAGCGGAACTCACTTATATTGTTAATATTTCTATTTAAAGACAACATCCGTTTATAAATTTAAAATATGGGAATATTATTCTCCAGGTTAAATGCTCACGATTTCAAAGAATAACTGAGTCTAAAAGCGATAAATGAAGGTAAGTTCGCACTCTGTGGGTACACTGGGACTACTACTCATATAAGCGATTTAGATTTGCTATCTATTGACGCATAAAAATACTTGCAACAAAGTTGCATCTTCCACCGCATGACTTTACACACAATTTAAAATTTCTGTCTTTTTTGAATTCTTACAAAACCAAATTAGAAATAACAAAAATAGAAATTGATGATGAAAATATCATCATTTACACATGATCATTAATAGATTGTAAATAAAATAGGAAACTTACCTTTCTTTCTTTATTTTTTTTATTAATTCTAATATCTCATTTAGGTAAGAATTAGAAGCGTCCACAGTAAAATTCTCTAAACATAATCCTAACTAAGCGGGCATGTAAAAAAGAGAAGAATGAGCTGAAATATCCAAAAGAATTAACAAGTTTAGAAGCATTGAGATAATTACAGCAATGCATATTTTATGTCTGGTAATTGCTCCTTGAGAGTAAGTTCAAATTATGCATAGCATTTAAAGCCCTTTCTCTGTTTACCTAATTTCTGCATAATCCACTGAGTAAGTGTGTTGTACTTTCACAAAACATATTTTGAGGTAAATCGTTATTTCGCTGAAAATTCTGCACAGTTTTTCAAATTATAGAAAAGAAAATTTAAAGTATCAATTGCTGTTTTAAAATGAGCGATTGTTATGCTAAACAGTTAAAATTTGGGATTAGAGTTCAGAAAAATGAGATTAGAATTTCTTAAGGTATTGACCACGTATTAAAATAAATGCATAAAAACAGAAAATTAAATAAATATTTTAGGCAGTTCAAGTCTAGCTCTTGAAATCGATCCAAAACTTTGCCAGGAACTATGTTTTTGTAAATTATTGATTGTTACTGAAACAATGTACCTAAACATACGCTTCTAAAAAAATAGGATATACCCATTCATGAAACTAAAGTAGTAAGTCCATATCTATTGAAGAGGTAATACAACAGTTAACAATAATCGAAGACACAACTATGTGAATTTTTAGAAATGGTACTTAGAACACAAAGAGTGCATCGAAAGCACCAATATGGGTACTAATAAATTAAAATATAGGAAGAACATTTTATTATCAAAGTTAAGCGTTCAGTTCGAATAGCTATGATTGCTATGTACGTTTTCTTTACAAAAATGTGATGAGGTTGTAGTTAAGACCTTAGTAACTTCTGTCCACCTCTTCCATAGATAACAGCGTAATTGTTCTAAATCGTCAATAAGGTATTGGTCTTATGCTCGAGTAAAGCATCATGCCAGAGTGCTTTTCATACATGTCCCATATTAGCCTGAATTTTTTGTTAAACAAATAGTTTGAATCTAACTTTAAAGCATTTTAATAGAATAATATCACATACTTCAAATAGTTTTCAGACACATTTTTACATATTTTATAATATACATGCTGTTACATAAATGTAACGTCAAGCCCTGGAATTTATTGGAAAAAATACTATTACAATTACACTAAAGATGTATTAATGCAACACTAGGTTACTAAGGGTAAATTGTGTGACCTGTATGTAACCAAGTCATCAAAATGATCTTATGGAATATATTTTGTTTACTACAAAATATTTTGTACGAAGGCTTTCTTTTGAGGTTCTCTTTTTCCATTAGAGAACGTCAAAATCCATGCTAAAATGTTACAGATACCGAAGACTGAATTGGGAAAAGTTAAAAAAAGCACTTGACTTAAACTGCCTTGTTCAGCAGACTAGTTACTTCGAACAATCATGGGGATTTTGAGCCAAAAGAATCAAATCGTGCACACCAGACACTCTCATGAAGTCTAAGCTGCGCAGTCAATTTTTACACCGTTTATTAGTAGAGAAAAACTGGTGAAAATGCTGCTGTGGCAACCTCAACTTGAGGCACTTGTCCCATCACGTGGCTTGTGCCAAGATCTTAGACCGCAATTCTTGCGCATACCACTCTCCTTAGTTTTCTATGGAGCATTTGTTTCTAGCAAGCCAATTTCCCTTTCATTTGTTCTATTTTTAAGAAAAAATGTGGCATAGCTGTTCTGCATATAGATGCAATTTGCGATATGTGCAATGTTCTGGAAGGAAATTTCGCAGGAGAGTGCTTTCTTTCACATTTTTAAAACATACTTTTTATAAATGACTATTTCAGTGTATTGACATTCACTAAGCCTTGGCGATATATTTTTCACGCCAAGAGGGCTTGTAATGCATATATTGAGAGTAAATTTCGCTTGTAAATTTCACTTACTACCCGTCAAACGTGGCGGTAAAGATTATTCTCAGTGCATTTTCGTGCCACAAGTCGCATGGTTCATCCTTGCGTCACATTACCAACGAATTTTGAATGGAGATACCCTCTCTCTAGTATATTATTTATACTTTCTGCTTTTATTCTGTTCTCAAAAGAAACTGAATTTAATGGATAGCGTTTACGATAGCATTGGAAGAAACACAATGCAAAATCTCCCTCTTAAGCTTGTTTTGCTAAATATACCTTTGAAGTTATAAAATAATACTATAGATTAAAATTTTTCACAATTTTCTCACATTTGTTAAAAATTTTAATCATTTTACATTAAAGTAAAACTCCTTAAATATACTTCACTCTCTGAAAGAAAACAAATTACTTTCACATCGATGAAATAAAAAACTTATAGCAATTATTAGAACTAATATTTTAAAGTAACATTGTGTTACATTTTAAAAATTATTCATATTTCGTAAATAAGTATACGTTTTTTAAACGGGATATGATGCAGCAGTTTACTTATATCGTTGTCACATTTTTAACACAAAGATACAAATGACAAATACAAATTTCGCAGAGGAACTAGAGAAAAAAAAATGCGAAACTAATGAAAAGTTTAACAAAGGATTAAGATTAATGGGACCATATAATTAAGACACATGTTACAAAGTATTCTTCTTGCCATTACAGAAGTTGGGAGAGAGAAAAAAAGGTATAAAAGACATTTTAGCCGAAGGAATATACGAAAAATGGAGGTATTGCTATGTTAGCTTAATTACATATTCTGAAGAATCATTTTAAGAAGGCTCAGCTAAAAGCTCAATCAGCTTTAGCTGCAGTGCGGAGCATTTTCCACTAGCGTGTGAGCATACTTACGAAGACAACATATTTTTCGCTTAAATTATTCTTCTCGAACAAGAAGCGAATAAACAAAAATATGAAAAAAAGCTCGAAGGACAAAGTAATGCATTTTCGATCAATTAAGAGTACCCGGATGAGTGAAAAGAAATTTGAATTATTTCACCGTGCCTCGTATTTAAATTTTCCAATCATTATTAACAAAAGCTTATTTATTCTGAAGAGTTTTTCAGTGTTAGAAATACATTGATTATTTTAGGCACAGTCAGTTGAAATAGCTGCATGATTCGTGGTAAGCGGTTTTGTAACTTTCCTTTTAACAATTCTAATTAAAAGCTTTTATAGTAATTCTGTTTATAATGAATATGATTTATACAGAATATACACAGGATGGTTAGGGTTCCTCCGTAAACAGGGTTTTACAGTTAAAAAAGTTGAACGAATTGAACACAAATTTAGTATATATACTATGCATGATTTGTGGCTCAAGGAATTTTAAAAAAATGTGTTCAAAATATGTTTACTAGATGTCGCTTGTTCAAAGTGTCATAAGCAAAAACGACATAAAACTTAAGAGCCCATTTGTAATTCAGATTATAATCCTATAACAATTTTTGGAAAATTCGACACTAACATTGTAGGTGGCAGAAGTGTGAAAAACCAAGGTTAGGGACTACCGCGTGATTGCAGATCTAACGATCTGGAGTTTCGGGTAGTTTTAACCACATGTAACGTGAATACGCCCCCTCTTAAAAAGTCCTCCTTCTATGGCAACCCCACTCCCTACTCATATGTTCCTCGTGTAGGCTTTCCGTAACAAAACACACAAACAAACAAACGGCATTAAAATTAAATTCAACAGCTACTGACCTTGAAAATACTTTCTAAATGCCTACATCCAATAGAGATAATTAAAAAAATGCGTATCAATGTACCTCTGTTTGCACCACTTATACATTTCCCTCTGACACATTTCTGTGCAATGTCGACATGCTGCTTTGGCAGTGGCGCGATATTACTGAACGGTAACGATCAACGTGTTAGTACAAAAAGCAATTGGTTATTATTATTCTCCGATATAACTAACCTGTTCTAATCATCTGTAATGTGATGATTAGAAGAGGTCTAATCTGGCATTGCTGATGATTAGACCTGAGATTAGGCCCAAGACTTCACACTTTTGATGGTCAGACTTAATAACCCAGACAGCACATAAGCTTAAATCAAGCTTGGCATTGCCTTGAATTTGACGTATTAATACTAGCTTGACTTTAGCTTGATTTTAGCTTTCAAAATGCGCAGTGATGACGCCATCTGTGAAAGAGAATGGACATTAATTGTCTAGCGTTCCTCAAATTTGCTGAAAGTTCGTAAAAGATGTGTTTTATTTTATTACCAGTGCCATATTACCGGTAGTGCAAACGGGGCAACTGCCCAGGGCCTACAGATTTTAGGGCCCAAAAATCTTACACTTTTGTAGTTTTAAAATAAAATTACAAAGGATAAAAAAAAATTCAGAAGTTAAATAATTTTTTTAATTATAAAGTAAGAACAATGAAAATAATTCAAATTTACATTTGTATATATTAATTTAAACTTATTTTTAATTCTTCGAAATGCTGTATATCAATATAGCATACCAATATGTAGGAAAATAACCACATTTGTAAAGAGAATTTTTAGCGTTAAAAAATAGCAAAATTTTTCAATTATTTGTTATTTTAATAAATATTTACAAAAATGAATAAAGTGTTTGTATTCCATACATGTTAGCAACTGTGATATAGCATTTCGAAGTAACGTTTAACTATCTGTTTCTTTCATTTTAGATTACTTAACACAAAATTTGTGTTAAGTAAACCCATTCTATATTTCCAAATATGGAAATTCTTCAAAATAAAATACAATTGTACTACGAAATTGATTTCAAAATCAGTCGTTTGTCTCAATTTTGGCCAGCAGTATTGCTTCATGATTGTTGCTGTACTGAAAGTTTTAAAACATATGTTGGTCTTAAGTTTATATTATGTTTATTTCCCTATTAGTAGAGACTCTAAATCACACATAACATTATTTTAATTTTGATGCATCCCATGGAAAAATAAAAGAAACAAATAACACATCGCCCACTTATCAATCTGGCGAGAGAAACCGGCGAAGGCGTGATTAAAAGAAAGATAGAAAAATGGCGTGATAAGTCACTTCAAACTTTAGTCATAGCTGCGTGAAGCTTAGTAGCTGAACGAGACTACTTCTTAGAGCGCTCGACTCCCAACCGAAAGGTCCCGGGTTCTATTCTAGCAACGAACACTTGATGGAAACAGATTAAATTAAATTGAAATTTCAGCGTAAAGGGGGAAAATGCGTGGCAAAGTAAAATATTTCGGGAGAGTTCGGCGCCCCGTGTATTTAGGAAATTTTTTTTCAGGAAAATTTTTTAAGCTTGAAATGTCAAGCTTAATGCAAGCTGGGCAAGTGTAAACTAGAACACTTGATTCAAGCTTGCATTAAGCTTACACGCTTGAAATTTTCAAGCTTAATTCAAGCTTATTGACTTGATAAATCAAGCTTGCTGCAAGTTTGCTGTGCTTGCTGGTGAAGTAAGTAATGTGATGATAACAACAGGTTAGAAAATCTAAACTGTTCTAATCATCAGTAATATTTAAATGCATTTTTCGTCTAAATATACAGTAAAATTACAAAAATTTATGTATTTCTATTTATTTGTTTATTAAATTTTATGATTTCGATAGTTCGAGGTGAGCCTGGCCTTGTCCACCTCGAATTATGAAGACTCGACTGTAATAAAATTGCAACTGCATAAAACTGCTAGTTGCATTTCAAATTTAAACTCACCGAGAAATTTTCCAATTCAGCACTCTGAAGTCGAAATATACCGCTCTTAAAAGAATTCCCAAGTGGTTAAACTCTTGACAATGCCCTTTCAATGTCACGTGATCAATGGCGGTCCAATGCACTGGAGACAATTCCGAGAAGGGGGGGTGAAAACCCTAAGTAGAATGGTTATCTAATAGGGCTAATAGCAGCAGGCTTCTGTTCAACTCTGGCAATCACGTGGTTCAACTGTTTAAGAATAGAAGACATCTTACGCAGTATTGAATCCGAAACTTTGCACAATGATTAATCGCGGATGAATGAAATTAATTATGCACGAATTATTGTTTCCTTAACTGAGGAAAGGATATGTGTATTTAGAGCTGTTATCAGGATTAAAGTAAATTTTGTATGTTTTTAACGAGCGTGTCCAGTTAAGTAGAATAACTTAAAATATTTATTCTTAAGTAATATTGTACTTGAAGAATACTGTGGTGTAGCTGTACAACAATAAAATAATCCAGTTAAAGAAGTATGATATAATATTCCGTTTTAAAATATATATAAATTTAAACTAATAACAGTTCTCTAAATTTAAGGGACGTTAATATTCAAAATTTTCAAATTTGAATTTTTACTTTTAATCATATGTAAAGTTGTTTAACATAACAGCTTGCATCTATATTGAAACAAAAAATTAAAAAATAAATAATTTTTAATGAAACTTTAATATTCAAAAAATAATAATATTTTTTTTCAAAAAAATTCATATTTAAAAGAAGACGCCCTCTATTTTTTATTTAAAATATCCCGTGCGCATTTCAAATTAATAAAAATCTATAATTTTTTAAATACACAATTGCAATGCATTCATGAACATATCTGTGCATTCATTTTTATGCGTGACAAGGGTAAGATTTATAAAAAAAATAAATAAAAATCCTGTGAGATGTAGCTTTTTATCAAATTTCCATCCTATTGTTACATTCAAATTCCAATGTCTCTGTTAAATAATATTAGTTTGAAAATTTTATGCGCAATTATCTTCATACATGCATTACAAGTATACTATTACAGTGTTTTATTAATTTGGAATGCGCATGGGATATATTGAAGAAAATACTGAATGCGTATTTTTTCTCAAAGATACTAATATATTTTTAAAAAAAGATTTAATTTTTTATTTTTAGTATTAATGTAAATGTAAACCTTCGTTTTAAATAACTTAACGTATGATTTTATACTAAAAGTTAAGAAATGACAGTTTTGAATTTGAAAGTTCCTTGTCCCCATAAAAGTTCTCGTACCCTTAAATATTTTATACAATAGATTTATAAATTTGTTTTAGTTGAGAAAGGAATTGCTTTATAAATAATACACTTATTATTATGAATGCATTACTTTTATAACATAAAAATTTCACTCAATTTCAGTTTGATTATTATTCTCTAATTCATAAACTTATAATAACCTTCTTTCTTTAATTTCAGAAAATACTGTAACGAATTTCTGGATTGTTCTGCCCCTTTAAGCGTTAAATATGTAAAATCCTTATTCTAAGCATTAGATAATAAAATTTGCATTTTATTGGAACAAAATTGGCTAATGATAAAGCGAGTATTGGTTGCCTCCCCCCCTAATTATTCAACATAGTTTTTTCCTCGAATTCTGTAGAAGTATTTGCGCTAGCGCTTAGTTGACTGTACTTTTGGGGACTTACTTTTAGCGCCAAATTTGGCGATATTTCACCAAAACATTTAACAAACGAGCTACTGCGCTTACAATACACAAACAAATCATACAACAGCACCAAAATAGCATTTCACAGCTGCAAATCGGCTGAATGTTCCGCTTGGGACAATCCTGCCCAACCTTATGTTGAGCCTGTCCAAACCTTATGTTGACGGATCAGAAAGTACGCCTGTTTCGTCAAAATACATTCGTAAAATTAGGCCTACGGCAGTGTCAGACCTTGTCACATTCTAAAAGACGCAAGACAAAGTTTTGGAAAGACCATTTCCGAGGCATTTGCTCGTCTATATACTATGAATAGGCGTGGATACGAATTATACAAAGCGAGATGTAAACCATTTCTAACTTCATCAAATAAACGTCGGCGTACTGCGTGGATCAAATCTCACCTCAACTGGACTCCATCTCAGTAGAAAAATGTACAGATGGACGGATGAATCTATTAAAATAATTAAAGCTTTGTCACTCAATAGAAGTTTTTTCGATCGAAACACACGTGCAAATTGATCAGTAACTTTTATGTGTGTTTTTTACAAAGATAAAAAAATTTTTTAATCAAAATTGATCCAAATTTCATCAAAATTATTTGATCAAAATTAATCTAAACACTTGTATAGATTGACAAGCATCTTTCGTGTGTGATATTTTACAAAAATTTTATTATTTTCAATTTTAAACACGAGTTTTTTCTTGTGTTTTTTATTATTTTTGTTCAAATGAATCTATTTTTGACAAACTAGAAATTTGAAACAAACGATCTATCCTGTTACAAGCGCGTGGTTTTTAAAGCAAGCTCTGTGATGTTGTGGGGCTGCTTGGCAGCAAATGGGGTCGGCAGTTTGCATTTTCATACGCATTTTAAACTTGAATAGATAATTATTTATTTATTAAGCTTCATAAAAGTATCTAATTTATAAAGAACAAAACAGTTACTTTTAATAATCAACCGTACATCCCGTAATTTTGGTCCCTATTTTTAAGAATTGAACAGAGCTATTTTTAATACAATGAAGTATTAACTTCCTCTAATGGTAACGGAGAAATAAAATAACCCTGCTCTTTGCAAATATTTGCATTTTTATGTTCTATAGAAGCATTAACTCAAGTTGAGAATAGGACTTTTCCTGTCATAAATTTCAGATGTCTTAATCGAACTTCGCGTGTCTTGAAACCATAAAGCGCACTACACTGTCATTTAGGGTCAAAATGACGTGTATATGATTGAACAATGGTAAAATGGGTATTTAAAGTGTCCACCGACAATTTTTCAAGAAGATTTATAGCTACAAACCTCAAAAAACATATGCATCAATTAAATAAGATAAAAATGTATTCCATTTTGTTAAAATATAGTTTTCTTCGAAATATCACATAGATTATTCTATTTTTTTCGTTTTCTTTTACTGGAGATTTCTCGAATAAATATTACATGTATGTGTGTGTTTGTGTGTGTGTGTAAGAATTTCGGAAAATGATTTTGTCACAAATGATTTTTAAATGTAATATTTAATAATATCATATTTTTAGTTTCTATATATCACGCACAAAGGCACATGTGTCTGCATGCCCAAAAATTAAGACATTCATTAAAATTATATATCTGGCTGCTTACATTAGTATCTTTATTAGTTTCTCTATTAACAAAATGAAAAATATTATAAATTTGATTTTAATTCTTTTGTGCCAAACAGCAATTATTATTAAATTAAAATGATTTGAAAAAGAAATACATCTTTTTCATTTAAAGGAAAAAATAAAAATACTCGAATTTGTTTCTATTTTACAGACTATTCTACTTTTTTACAGACAGTTTTACACTTACGCATGTTTTACAGAATCTGCCATTGTGATCAAACAGGCCTTCCTTTTATAAAATTCTACTACAGAAGATATAATTCAAATTAAACTTAAAAAAATTCTTACCTCAAGCTATAAAATATTGACGTTTATATGAATCATGAGTTTTATATACAGGGTGTCCAACGAGACCGGACTAACTCTGCACAACCAAAATCTTTTCTTGGAGGGCATAATTTCCTAAGAACTATACCTTTAAGATCATGGGCGCCCATATAAATTTTTCTGTGTGTGTGTGGGGGGGGGGGGACTTGAAAAAAGTCTAGAGGGAGGAAAATTTCAAACCTTCAACAGTTTTAATTCTCATTTTATTGTATGGTTCAAATTTTTTTTACAATACGAAACGATGTGCTAACACTCAAGCTGGGACGCTTGTCTTACCTTGCCATATTATGGACGCCCGTTTCTACGACCCATAGTTTTCAAGAAAAATGCTAGAGAAAAGTGGAAACGTCATATTCGGCCTGCAAAAAGAAAACTTTATTGGAAGCATGGACACAGGATTTTACATATGTTTACATAAAGCTCTGATGTTCAAAATATCTACACAGCCATGCCTATTGAGGCATGCATGCGCTCGCCGTGTAACAGCTGACTATTCTCGTTGCATCAGTCTGTGTATAAAAATTACAAGTAGCTTGATAGGGAGAACTAAGCAGCATTTTGTAGGACCTAGGACTAGACAGACCAATTCCTTTAGATGTCGTCCTAGGAAGAAATCCAAGGGTGTCCGATTTAATGAACGTGGCATCCATAAACCAAACTTCATGCCTCATCTTTGTCCATGTTTCCAATAAGCGTTTCTTGCACCAAATATCATGTTTCTACTTTTCTCTCGCACATTTCTTAAAAAATATGGATCTTAGAGGTATATTTCTTTGGAAATTTTGGTTGAATGGTGGTTTATAACCCATTTCTCTGCTGATTTGGCGATAATCATGCAAATGTGGCAATCTTTGTGTAATGCTTGTGTTGAAACCCTTGATATCAGACACTATTTTGTTTTTTGTGGTTTAAAAATAACAAATTATGCAAGTAAAATCTCTAATGTTTCATTTCTTGTCTATTAATGTAGCATTATATTTTAACTCTTCACATTTCTTTTTTATGCTTTTCGAATTTTCGCGTTCATCACTAGTTTGTGAGCACTCCTACAGATAAGAAGGGAAAACTCGCCAAACTTTCGATTTTTGAGATTACGTTAAGGTATGGGTTTAACCAAGAATCAAACGAGCTGTACCGAAAGTACTCTAGGGAAAGAATTTGGTTGGGGCACCCTGTATATGCATATTAATTATAAGTGTTATAAGTAAACAGTTTTTGTTTTCTATAAACTTACCCAAAAATTGAACTTACATGTAAAATCTGTATAAAATAGGAATTCAAAGCTTTGCATGTTTCATTTCTATTTATTTCAGATCCTTGGAAAAAACTGCTTGAAACGGAATATTTATAACGCAATAAAACTATAATGGCTGTTGGAGAACACTCCTGAATTTTTCAAAGAAAATAAACAGTTTCTATGATTCAATAAAATAAATACCGTTTTATTGTTTAAGTAAATTTCTACTGTTTCAACAATTGCTCTAGCGATATCTCATCTAGCTCATCGTCTATCATCTAGCGATGTATACGCGAGGCAAAAAATAGACTTCTCGCTTTTTTGAAAACAGTTGGAAAGCCTTCTCTCGCCTCGCAATATCCTATAATGTAATATTAAAAACGTTTGTCTTGTTTGGTATAAAAGCTGTAAATCTCTGTCTCGCCAGTATTGTTCGTCATAAAAATTGAATCGTATCATCACATAGTAATAACAGTGTCTTATATTTCCTCCAATTTATGAGCTTTGTTAAAAACTAAGAAGTTATTTCCTATAAGCCAAAGTAAGAAATTCCGAATACACTTGAATTTTTTTTTGAATATGAGTATTAAGTTAAAAATCTAGAGGAATAACGTAATTAAACTAAAGTTGGTAACATCTAATAGCTTCATGCTTGAAGATTAAATAAATTGTTACAAAACAATGACTTATTTGGCTTTTTCGTCTTTTTTATCTTTAATAATGCCCCTCCCCTCCCAAAAAAAGGACAGAAGAAAACAATAAATACTGCAACTTTCATCGCTTCAGCTATCGGAAAAGTTACTAGATTTCCGATCTGCAACGTTACATTTTTCTCTTTTCAGAAAGTTTCATTTTCTTTCTAAAGATCATCCATGACTCAAGCCCTAAATATGCTTTGCCGTTAGCGCCGTAGGATTTCACTAATATCACTTTTTACCCATTAGTCAAGCCATTTCTTGTCTTTCAACGTTCAGCTGTCACAGAAGAAATTTATTTTTAGAGATCGAGAGTCGGATACGAAATCTGATGTAAAATTCCTGTAAAACGTTCATAGATTCCCCTCATCATTTTCTTTTATTTTCGGAGACTCCAGAATCTGCTTTAACACACACACACAAACAAAAAAAAAATCTATTTTCTTCCTGTGCCTCGGCAGACAACAAGGAGAAAAAGGGAGATATTTTGTTTTGTCCCTTGTTTTGTTGTGCTCGTGTCGTTCATTGTCTTGGGTTCGTTTCTTTCCCCCTTCCTTCAAATACTGCCCCCCTCTTTTCCATGGGAATTAATTGAGCGAGGCGAGAGGGCGATTAAAATTTCATCGCCCTCGGTGGCAACGGCGCAGCTGTCTTACCTCGGAAAGGCGAAGACCGAAAACTTGAAAGCGGTTGCCTGGCAACGGCAAAAGGAACTCCAAACATGAAGAGGGGGAAGGGGTAGGTGGGGGAGTTGCCCCCCCCCCCTAGAACACATTTACAGATGTGGTGTCCTATGAAACGCCATACTTGGTCGTTCGAGTAATGAGATTCACAGAGAAAGGCAATGAAAAAAAAAATCTGATTAAAGAAGTGTTTTCAAATAATAAAGTTTAAATTGCATTCGATGAGATCCTTAATCAGTACAATTTTTTTACTTCTTTTGATTTATTCATTTTTTCTGCTTAGATTTTGTTTATATACTTATTTATTTTATTTATTTATTTTATTTTTTGATGAACCAAAGAAACAAATCCTTCAATAAGTGTTCAATATCCCACCAGAAGGAATTTAAAAAAAAACGTATAATACGTCATAAAAGTGCAATATGTTGCTTAGCGATGACATTTTTTGCTTAATTTATTGCTGCTAAAGGCTCCCTGATATCAAGTTTCTTTTGAAGTATTTTGAATTTAATGAAAATCTATGGGAAACTGCTCCTAAAAGACAATTTTTTTCCCCCAGAAATGTGACTTAATGATTTGGGAAGAAAAAATAAACTTTATTTTATTTTTCTTTTAAATAAAAAGTGATCTAAAGTTTTCTCCATTAAAGAAATTAATATCACAATTAGTTGATAGTAGCTTAACATGCATGATTCAACAATACAACATTTAATCAGAAACGATGCTGTCTGATTTACATTTACCTATTAGCACTTCCGTAATTGGAAAGCGTAATAGCATCCAAATTAATTTTTAACTAAAGCATTGTTATGCTGCTTTTTTTTAGAATTATTTTTAAATTTTAGGTGTCTCATATGCCAGCGACAGAAACAAATAGTTCTGAGTTTTCTAGTTGTTTAACACGGATGCACATTTTGGAATATTAAAAAAAAAAAATAAGGGGGGGCGGGATTGAGAATTAGTACGAATTCACTCAGAGTCAAATTCAGATACTCACACCGACCTGAGAAATGCATGCGAACGGTGATCCACTTATACTTTCAATCGCATCATATATACAGGGTTGTCCAAATTAAACTTCCCCAACTCAGAGGCCTATGCAGCAGGATGTTGTATGGGTCATAATGTGATGAAATTTTGAAAACAGACACTTCAGATCACGCACTCGGGATGTATTTTTAAAAAATATTAGTACAAGAAGTTGCTGATAGGTGGCGCTGTAACACTAGTAATTTGCATATTGCAACAACGTCATTTGCAGAAATAAAGCATCTGCGCAACGTATCGAAAAGACGAGCCCTACGAAAGTGGAAGACAGGTGCTGCACAGGCAACTGTTTCCAGCTCGCTGATGCACAATCACGACTTGGAAGACAAAGCTCTGTTAGTGAAACTTTTCTACCAGAATGACAAGAACTCCTGTGCTGCAATAAGAGCATTCCCGTAGGCTGAAGAACTTACGCCGAGGACCAATGACACCACGCGCTTTACGAGGCATGATGAAGAAGTTCGAAAGAACTGGACAGCTGAGAATTTTACCAGGTAGAGGACGACATGTTGTGGATTCTGCACGCGTACAAAACGTTGCTTTGGCGTGAACGCCACTAGCCAATCGCCACATGGTGTTGTCAGTGTGCCATCTGTTTCTTGTGCTGTTGATATGCCCTATTTGACCACGGCACACATATAGAACATCTGTAAAACGTCTTTTTGATCTGCAGCGCCACCTATCGGCAACTTCTTGCACTAATATTTGTTTTTTAATAAATCACGAGCGCATGATCTGAAGTGTCTGTTTTCAAAATTTCATCACATTATGACCCGTACAACATCCTGCACAGGCCTCTGAGTTGGGGAAGTTTAATTTGGACAACCCTGTATATATATATATATATATATATATATATATATATATATATATATGTAACGTTAGGCGCTACGGGAAAGTTGTGTAGTCGTGAACCGGAGGTAAGGCGAGGGTATTGAGACTCATTCTCGGCCTTGGCGAGGCTGCTCGGGGCTCTGGGGTGTCCTGGTCGGTCGTCGCTGGCCCGCAAATGCCGGGTGCGCTCGGTGAAAATCATTGGGCGCGCCTTACGGCAATCGATGGATGAAAGGAGTCGGGAGTCCAATTGCAATTACATAATTTTATTTGGTGATTCCATACATCTTTGTTTGGCAGCTGCGTCACGCGGAAGTTCCGCTCCTGAGCTGCTGCATCCCCTTTTTACAACTTTTGAGGTCGTGTTACATGATCAAAACGCGTTGCAGTTATTGGCCGAAGCTTTAAGCGTGCCCGATCTCGTGTCGGGCCTTCGATCCACTCCGAGGACAGTGTCAGGCGGGGAGTTTGACTAGGGTGGTACATCTGTCAAAAGGTAACGTAGGTGTCCTAAGGCGAGCTCAGCGAGGACAGAAACCTCGCGTAGAGTAAAAGGGCAAAAGCTGGCTTGATCTTGATTTTCAGTACGAATACGGAGCACGAAGCGGGGCCTAACGATCCTTTTGTTTTTACGAGTTTTATACAACAGGCGGCAGAAAAGTTACCACAGGGATAACTGACTTGTGGCGGCCAAGCGTTCATATCAGCGTCGACCCATCCGGCACGGATCCCGCAATAGCGACGCTAATCCAGTGTCCCGAGCGGCCTAATACCCGACACTAGGAGACCTCAACAGCCTTGCCTCCCTCCGGTCCACGACTACAAACTTTCCCGTAGCTCCGAATGATACATACATACATACATACATACATACATATATATATATATATTAGGATGTCCCTTATTTTCTAACCATTAAATTTTTGAATGCCCGCTCAGTAGTTTGGTTCCATTTTCTTCAAGATTAGCACATTCAAATTTTTGGGTCGATAAGCATTTTTTAACAGGTGCCAACTGAGAGAGAATGTGAAAGATGCAAGCCATTATCAGGCTTTGTGGTAGCGATGCTATTCTTTTGGTCTTCGTGCATTACTAAAAGCACTTGATAATACTTGACAGTTTATTATTGATAAGTGATCATCAATTCATAGAATTTGACAAATTAAAACAAAGGAAATCTGCCTCAAGTAGGCACGGGCTAGCTTCAACCTACTGGATTGAAACATTGCATGTGAGTTAATCTGATCAAAAGGAGCAATTTTGGGGTGCGGTGAAAAAAAAAATCAACAAACAAGTTCTTTTTGACCCAAAATAAGTACATAATATCATCCAATGGAAGTACCATGTTTCTTAGGTGATCACGTGGCCCTGACGTAAATTGTCAATCAGTGAGTATGTTTCGTGCCAAAAGGATTGGGGCATTCACATTTTTGGATGACTGCTGTTGAGATATGTAATTTAGCACCGGGTATAGTCTGTCCTGATTGTATTTACGGCTGTATGTTTTACTTGATTGAAAAAATTACTGATGAAAAAACTTTTCAGAAAATGACGTAGAATCTAAATTGCGTATTCTGTATGCAATTATATGCATACATAGAAAAATGACTTAAAACAAGTAGTAATGATAGGAAAAGTCAAATCTAGCACTGGTCATTTGTACGGCCAACTTATCCTGGTGCGCAGATTATTTGGCCAATCGTGTTTTTTCTTATTTTTTAATGCATGATGTGCTTTCTTTCTCACTTTAAAGGCTTTATCTGATATTGATTTTCAGAAGACTGATTATGGATAATTATAACAGGGATAAAGGTTGAATTATATGGCAAATATATTTTTTGTTTCACTTAAAAAACTTTATAAGAATATTCCTCTACAAATTACATACCTTGAAGTATTTTTATATTTTATGTATGTTTTTCTGATGAATCAACGCTAACAATATTAGAAGAAAGCTTTCGGTATGTCAGTACAAGTGCCAGAGAAGAATTTTACCAAAATTGCATAGCGCAAACGGTTAAACATCCTACTATATCAATTGTTTGGAGCAGGTGCAGCCAGACATTTTTTATGAGGAGGGTTACGGCTACTGCAACTCACATATATGAATACGTGTGTGTGATAAAGGAGTGAAGAATATACATTTTTATGGCAAAAATTTTCTCATGGGGAGTCCCCGTATCCCCCCCCTCGGCTACGCCACTGGTTTGGAGTGTACCGTGTGCTCAGGATACTGGAATTTTATGCAAAGTTATTATAAATCAGTATCAGTATGAAAAGGTGCCAGAATAAAGCCTAACTATACAATTAAAAGACTGGTTTGTAAATGGAAACTTCATATTCATGCATGATGGAGATCCGTGCTATAAAGCAAAGTCTGTAACCAAATTTTTGGATGAGGAAAGCATAAAAGCTCTTCCACGGGAACAGTAATGATATGAACTCATTGGAGAATCTGTGGACTATTATAAAGAAAAAAAACTGAATGCAGGCTACATCGCAAATACAAGAAGGGTCTGATAGATCTGTTTGTTTGTGTTGTAATGGCAACGCTACACTATGCGATCGGCCTAGGACGAGGTGTGCCTTGGTCGGATGACTTTTAAAGGGGTTGTAACGTGTATTCACGTTATACCTGAAGAAAAACTAACCAAAACTCCAGGCCGTTAGATCGACAGCCATACGATGGGTACCGAACCTAGAACTTTCATACTTTAGCCGTCTACCATATTGAGCGACTTATGCACTCGGCCATGGTAGGGCATGGCCTGACAGAAAGATCAAAATTTGGCATCACGACAACACAATACTTCTAATTGGCAGAAAACTCATAAAGTATGCCAAGACGTAATGAATGTTTAATAAAAAAACAAGAAAATGCACACTAAATATTAAATGCATCAATAATTATTTTAAGCAATGTATTATTTCTTTATTATAACAAGATTTTATTGTAAATTCACAATTATTCTTACAATTTTAACACCTCTGTAGTACCCTATCATACGTATTATCATGTTCAAGCGTCCCTGGTTTCTTCTCTCCGCCGCTTTTATATCTTGCTGCAAACGCTGGCCTTGACCCTCACTAGAAGCTCCTAGGTTCTCGCGAAAATAGTCCATGTGCGAATGAAGAAAATGCAATTTGCGGCTCCTTGAACAGCCCAGTTCTTTGAAATTTTGTCACGCATCTTAGATGATTGCCTTGAAATTCGTGTTTTCATTGTTGCTTACTACTTCCATGAATGACAGCCAAACTGCGTTTTCCTTAAGATTCATTTTCATTTCAAACTTTCATTAGTTTGCGAATGTCAGGTCCTACAAGTATTCCCTCATCGACTTTGCTTCTGAGAATGCAGGGTAAATTGCCATACAGGTATTTGAAACATTGCTCTTCTTTAGAGAGAACTTTCACAAACTGCTTCATTTTCCAAGTTTGATGTGAAGTGGAGGTTAGAGTACTTTCTTTAGATTTTCTTCACGACGTTCTTTATCCTGATTTCCAACCCAGATCTCTTCGTTCGCAACCTTATTATCCAGTGCTTATTTTGGGACTGTCTCGTTCGCACGATAAGTACGGGTATTTGGTATATCCTCCTTGCCTGCTTTGGTCCGGATGATTCGAAATAGATGTTAAGAGGGATTAAGACGTGATCGAAACATACTTTTAGTTAGAAAAGTTTCGTGAAATTAAGAGTCGCTTTCAGATATGGCATTGTTTTACTGGGGAAACATATTAAAATACGAAATTTAATTTTCATACGGTCCCTTCTTTACTATCCTTCATATTTAGAAGAATGTTGGTATTTGCCTAAGAAAATTAATAAAATAAATCCCGTGTCTCTACGTGGGATAGTTTCCGAGCTATATCAATTTAAAAATTTTGCCATTTATCACCAAGCAATAAGGAGGTGTATTTAAAGTGAGAAAAATATAATTACTTTTCAAATGGCGTTAATTTATGTTGGTAGTCGCTTGATAGACACAGTTGACTCCTCAAATCCTAATGTACTTAAAATTTGCGTATGACACATGCTTGGCCGTCTCTAGTGAAATTTTTCGCATCATAGTACCCATACCATTATATGGCCATTCTTGTTTTTGCACTTTAAAATTCCTACTCTAGAAGGATGACGTAATTTCTGAATGACGACCTTAAAAGACTTAAATTATCCCTAGCTTTTTATAATGCAGTTCCGATCCATTCAGATAAAACGTTATTTGTGAATTTCACATGTTTTGATTGCCATTCTCAACAATGGGATCGTTATTTAACGTTTTCAACTCATAGTTGGTCCCCCAAAATATAGATTTTTTCGATTGAAAACCAACGCCAACACAGCAGGTAAAGTGATGTAAGTCATCATTTTAAAAATTAATTTTCTCGTTAACTATTTCACTTAGAGACACGGGATTTGTTTTATTAATTTTCTAAGGAAAAGAGCAACAGTCTTTTAAATACAAAGGGTAGGAAAGGAAGGACCGTATAAAAATTAAATTTCGTATTTTAATATGTATACAACCTCCCAGTAAAAAATGTCATACCTGAACCTACTCTTAATTTGACGAACCTTTCTAATTGGAAGTATGTTTCGATCACTTGCGGTTTAAAAAAAATCGTCTTAACATCTATTTTGATTCATCCGGTATCTTACTCGACTTATTTCTTCACATATTGCACACTCATGGTAATTGTATATCCGATAAAGTCATACTCAAGATTTCGTAGCATTCGAATGACCAACTGCTACGGGGGCATACAGATTGCTAATATTTTTGTTTCCCAATGGTTAGGTACCTTGCTCATCAAGCATTTTGTCACTACAGCGGCCCGAAGGTATTGGTCATTCTACAGGGTGATCAGTTTGAAAGAGACCCCTTGGTTTTTCTCATTACCCTGAAATCTTGCGGATGTGGCAATTATTCTAAAACTGAAACATAATTGTTTTAACCTTGTCTAAGTATGGGAGACAGTTTCCAATACTGTTTGACTGTTACAACTTTATTTATGAAGTGAAACAAAAATGGAGACGCACACAATGTTTTGAAAAGCATAATTTTATTCAAGTTTTTTAAATTTTCTTCCCTTACAGAAGATTTTAGCCACGTTCCTTCGCAGATAGAGCTTACCAGAGAATTCCTGCAAACAACGATTAATTAAAACAGATCATAACTGAAGAAATTTCATACCAACAATGTTTCGAAGTATGTCAAAAAACTTGGTTCAAGTTTACATTCAAAATGGTGGCAGACATTTTCAACATTGCTGAAAGTAACGATAATGTACCAGGTCCACATGACCTATCGCGCATGCAATGTTGGGCTGAGCGAATTTCGTGCAGTTATCTCTACCTCAAGTTGAATTCTTTTCGGTGATTTTTCGTCGATGGTATGTCCGATTTCGGATTTTATTTATTTATTTTTTAAGTGATCAGCATCGTGACCTTGACCAATGTCATAGGTTCAATGTGCGCGCGGAGCACGTAATTGAGAAATAGAATAATTCTGCTAATATCTCCATTGAAAGTTAATGGCAGCAGGTTTTTCGGTGATTATTCCTCCATGGTCAACCCGATTCGTTTGATTTCAGATTTATACCTTGCCACCATTGGTACCTATAACCATGCCAAATTTGAACAAAATCGGTCAAGCGGTTTAGGAGGAGAAGCGTTACAGTGAAATGCCTGCGCGTAAGTGCTTTGCTCATTTCGCTCAGCTAAAAAAAAATTGAATTAAATTATGTTTCTCAAAAATAAAATTATCACAAAATTAAGTGACACTGTGCATCTCCATGTCTGTTTTACCTCAGAAATCAAGTTGTAACAGTCCAAAAGTGTCAGAAAATATTTCTCACACTTAAAGAAAGTTCAAAGAATCATACTTCAGTCTCAGAATAGCTGCCACATCCCTTAGATGTGGGGAAGAGTAATAAGAAAAACCAACGGGTACTCTTTTAAATTGATCACCCTGTATTATGAGGACACTCAATGGACGTTCAACATTACCCCCTATGAATTTACGAATAAGTTAATACTAAGCACAAGCCAGGAATCAAAGCCGGACTCAAGGCAAAAGAGAATAGTTCTTTAGTCACTACACCATCTGGATAGATTATTGCTAATGTGGAAGAAGCTTTTAGGCTTTGTTCTGAAGAATGATTAAACAACCTCCATTCCTTGACATCATAATTCACATTGAACATACTGAACAGTGCAACGATGTCCAAAAACATCAAGCGCTAGCTTTGAAAGGATTAGGTTCCATTGTTTACTCCCCTGGTCCATCGGCAATATATATTAGCCGTGCATATACAAAGTTATGTACATCATCACACAGTCTTATAAAAACCGGAAGAGAAACCAACTAAGAAACAAGATTCCAGCATGCCAAAAATATAAAAATACAGTGAACTCATTAAAGCATTTTTTCATCGAAGGCCTGTCAGAGTTATTATTTCTTTTTTTTCACACTTCAGACTAATCAAAAATCTACAGTTTTCACCAGTTATGAGAGAGATACTCTAGGAGCTAGCCCTCTTTCTTAGTAATTATAACGTGATGGATTGTTAACTGTGAAAATCAAAATTTTCTGTTTGTGAAAAAATGCTAATTTGCATATGTTTTTGACTTTCTTTTCTTGAAATCAGCATCCAAAAATTTATCAGAATCAGCTTTTCGTTTATACACAATTTTTGGGTTGTGTTCCTGTGTAATTTAATCATATTACGTTGAGTATAGTTGTAGTAATTTAAAACTGTATTAAAATGATAATTACATTTACATAGGCGTAGTTTTTCCTTTAATTCAAGTTTACGTTTCTCTGTCAGTGAAATGCAAATATAGGTAAAAAATGAATTATTGAAATATAATGATTGAACCATTGAATATAATCGCAACATTGTTTTTTATGAACAGTCCTGTTAACTAAAACTGACATTATAATATATTTTTAAATAGATAATTCAAACAGGCTTTCCTAAAAAATTATAACAGATACAAAAATGAATATTTCTATGCAAGTTTTAAAATTACCTTTAATTAAACAGAGGTGTAATCCTGTGCTTTGGAAAGCACAGAACACTATGCAAACAACCGTAGTATTTATTATTAAACGGAAGAAATCAGTATATTTTAATTGTCAATCTTAATACTCTAAATTCTTAAAAACTTTAACAATTTAGACTGAAGTTAAAAAAAGGAAAAAAATATTATGCACACAATAACACTACGCTATATTTCTCCTTAAGTTTTATGAAACTTTATGAAAAGTAAACAAATAAACAAGTTAAAACATCTTGAATGAATACAGTTCCCTTCGTAAATTTTTATTTTCTTGGAAGTCTGTAAAAATTAAGCACTTTTTTTTTACGTGCGCGTTTAACTGCTTGATGGCAAACATAATAAACAGCTCATACAAATATGCGGAACATTTAACACCGTACCAGTGACATTACATGGTGTTTACACAGCATTCTTGTCGGCAGGTTTAAACGTTCCATCCAAATGTATGTCTTCCATTTTTTTCCACCCTCGTTTTCTAATGTGGTCGGAGGTTTGTGCAAATAATTCCAACGTGCAGCTTTGATCTTTACCGTCATTTGAGGATTTAGATAAAGAAATCGCTTAATGTGTTCGGGAAAAGTTTCTCCCAAAAGTGTCAATCTTTTTAACCTTGCAAAGGTGGGTTTGTTTTTAGTGCGAGTTACTGGTATAGATTGATTATATTAAGCGCTCAAAGGCAGTCAAAGGGGAGAATTTTTGAATTGAAACAAACTTTTCGAAGGTAGATACGATTCATAAGATGCATGTTTGTGTAGTGATAGGTATACTTACGACAGTTTCGCATGGTAAAATGTTTACAAAATATTTGTTTTTAATTTTTCTTTAAATGTTGAATATAAGGTCATTATAAAAGAAGTAGAAAACATTTTCGATTTTAGCACATTAATTGGAAGTATAAACAAAATACTATCGAAAAATTTTTTGCATCGAAAAATTCATCAAGTGTTCCACATAATGAAAGACATCCGAAAATTAAAAAAGAAAAATCATGGAAAATATTACCCTCGAAAAATGTTCGCAAGTGAACGTATTTGATCATATGTTGCGACCGAAATTTATGGATGCAAATGGTGTCTCCATGTACCAATTAATGCTCACTTTAAAAAAGAAATGAATAAAGCACCAGCCAAATTTCTTACCAATATTTCATAGTCAACGGGTTTATGCTCCAGTTATTATAAAATAAAGAAAGCATTCCTAAACTGCGAATCTTAGTAAAAAGTATTTTGTAAGAACTAAATCTGTCTTTTCTAAATTATAGCTGGAATGTTTACTTTTACTTCAGCGCCACTTTCAAAGAGATTATTAATTGATACATAAAGACTAGCAAGCTCTGATAATCGCGTGGACACTTGGGGCACGTGGCCTGGAAACACATGAAGAAATACGACAAAAATTTAGATCTATATGAATTGGCAAACAATTTTAGTTAGCTATATATACAGGTCACACGAATTGATGAGCGCCCTGGGTAAAAAAAGTATAAGTCATGTTCTGAGATGCCTGTGATCAAACATTCCTGTATGAGTCAGTGATCTTGCTGTACTCTTTACTTTCTGAAAGTTTCAATCCTTTCTTGCTGCTGTGTTACCTTGCATACAAAGTTGCAGTTCTATGTACGACGATATGTAAGGATATGTACAAGGAAGAGAAACTAGTCTCGAGGTAATAATCACTTACGCGAGAAAGCGGCAAGCAAGGTTTGGTTGCTTGTAAAGTTTCGCTGATTTTCACCCGTCAATGACATTTGTGATCTCATGCTCTATTGCAGTTTTTGATGGTTTTGATGAGTACTAGCAACCCCTCTTAATAATCCGTTAATATTTCAGTAAGATTAATTATTTCTTTTTATGCGAAGATGATACAAACCCCTAACGCTAGTTCCATATTTAATGAACTAATAATTAAATTAAGTGAAGCAGTGTAACTAGGCATTTCCTTAATTTAGAAAAAATTTAAATAATTTTGAAACTTATATTTTAGAATATGAATCAGTGTATATGCGTGTTGAGAAAAATCCTAGCGTGTATTAAAATAATACATCCGAAAATTTTACCTCAAAATAAGGTTTTTAAGTTTATGCAATAACATGGATAAAGAAGTATGAAATCATACTATACAAACGTTATGCGAAATACAATACGCGTATCTTAGCGTAAATACCGGTTAGGACCCCTTAGAAGGACCTCACGGAGGACACACCCTCCATAGGCCTAGACCCCTTGTGCAGATAATTGGCCTTAATCCCACAACAACACAGCGTGAAATATAATACATATTCAAGAAATAACGACTTTAGATTTCTAATTTATCTGCACGTTCAAGTACAACAATTCTGCGTACAAGGGCTCTAAAAAAGTTATGCATGTTTACACTTCATTTTTATTGTTGTTGATTTTTTTTCCCGTCTGCACATCTGTTTGAATGCAACAGCACTTCATCACTTCAACTTTACAACTCACAGAAAAGTTGTCATGTGCAGTAAGAATTCTTTCACCGCGATATTTAAGTCTAGCCAGACGGTTTTAAAGACATTTCTTTTTCATTTCACACAAAAATTGAATTCTATTTTTTTCTATTTTTCTTTCCCAGGAAGTCTTCGTAACTTGTCTAAATAATTGAAGTATGCCTTTGAAGTGCACCGCTAAGGTATTATGAATGTTAAGGAAGAATACACAGTATTGTAAGAGTGTCTGTTCTTATGTTCTCTCGCTTGTTTTTCCTTCTTAAGTTGCACAGAAAAAAAGAGACAGTTTTCGTCCCGTAACCCGTAGCAACCGGGTGCTATTTTTTGAATCTGAACAAAACTTCCCGAAGTTGAAATGTCGTTAGATTTGTTCTTCCGACCGACAATGACACATATTAAAAGTTCTTCTAATAACTCTGATATATTTGTCAGATTTCAAAAATCTGGCTCTTTTTTTATTTTGATGAAAACTGGAGAGTCAGGTTAAAATGACATGTAAATTCTAGAAATAGTTTAGCGGGTTTTTGAAGTAAGACTGCTGGTGTGTCAGGTAGAACAACGATTATAGATTTGAAAGATGTACTTTACAGCTCAAATTCAATTAATTTTGTATGCTTTTCCAGCAAGCTTAGTTTGAAAAACTACAGTTGTCCTAACATTAATGAGCTATAAGAGTACATATACTTATAAATATATTTTTGTGCGCGCGTGTGTGTGAGTGTATTTTTCAGCTTACTCAGCTTATAAATTTAACTATTAAATGTTTATTCAGATTATAAAAACATGCTAAAAATTTATATTTACAAGCGCATGTTAGACTGTTATTTAAAAAAATGCCCGATTCTAAAAAAAAAAAAAAAAATAGAAGTACGTCGTGATTTTAGAAGTTGTAGGCTTGTCCTTAATATTGACAATTTTTTCTCAGAAAACTTGCATTTGCCATTTTATTTATGAGTTAGATAAAATTTTAAGCAAAACGAAAGATTTGATTATTAGGGGAAAAAAAACGTGCTAACTAAAATTTGACGAATGTTAATAAAAACATGCTCTTTCTCCTTATACCCAGACAGCACATAAGTTTAAATCAAGCTTGACATTTCTTTGAATTTGACGTATTAATACAATCTTGACAGTTCAATTCAATTTAAGCTTGCAGCAAGCTATCAAAAGTCATTTGAAATGTCAAGCTGGAATACAGCTTGATTTTCCCTTTCGAAAGCGTTCAGTGATGGCGCCATCTGTGAAAGAGAATGGACATTAATTGTCTAGCGTTTCTCAAATTTGCCCAAGTTCGTAAAAGTTGTGTTTTATTTTATTAGCGGACAAAACCTGGACATTGGAACACGCAAGGGGAAGGAATGAATGGGATAAGCCCCTCTGAAATGTAACACGGGGGGAGTTTTAGTTTTATTTACATCTAATAAACATTAGTACTTCCGTTAACTAACTAATTAGCCCTAAAAATAAATTTTAATATAATTAACACAATTTAGTTAGTTAATATACTTCACTTTATGGGTGGTTCACCATATATTTGCATATTTGCAAAAAAGTCCAAAGTCACATATTTGCAAATATGGAAATTCTTCAAAATAAAATACAATTATACTACAAATTGATTTCAAAATCAGTCGTTTGTCTCGATTTTGGCCAGCAGTATTGCTCAACATGAGTTTTGCGATATTAAAAGTTTTAAAACGTGTCCTGCTTTTAAGTTTATATTATGCTTATTTCACTATTAGTAGAGTCTATAAATCACACATAACATTATTTAAATTTTGATTCATCCCAGGATCATTCCACGTCAAATCAAACACAAAACTGGAAAAAGTTCACCACACCAGCTTAGATTTTCCTCAAATTTTATTTAGAGGATTTATAGGCTAAGACATCAACAAATCTCAATTTAAGGTTCTACGATAATTAATTACCGAGAAATTAATTATGCAAATTTTTAAGTTTTCTGCAAGATGCGCCAACTTTTTTCTCAATTCCTTAAATAACTCCTAACCTCTAAAAGTTACTGAAGTGAAAATTTGTTTCTAGGAGTAACTTTTTACGCTGATTCCAAAAATGTTATCGAAATTTGCGTATCTTCTCTAGTTTATGCATGAGCACTGCATTTGCTAAAAAACATCATGAATTTTTTTCGGCATGTCTGATCATAGACACATGTTTTAAATTTTTATTTGTTAAGATGGAATAATCCTACATCCCAAAATAATTTCATCCTGGCTTTTTGCTCAGGAGCAAAGAAAAAAAATTGTATGTATGTACCTATATATTAGGATTTTCATATGCAATATTTATACTGAAGATGAGAAAATTCAGAAGCGTTAGTCAATTTTCCTATGTCTTTTAAATTGATATATGAAATTTAACTACTACTCCAGGCATTTTCAAAAACTAGAAAATATATCAACATGCTTGCATCGGAAAACGTAAAACAAACAAATAACAAAAAATGCATGTAAAACAATGTTAAATTAAAAAGAATTCTAAAGTTAAAATTTAGAATTATTTTAAATTTAACCCTGTTGTTTTTGGCAGTCATCCATCAGCCAATAAATCTTTGGAATTCTGTATGATATTGAACTCAAAAGAAAGAACTATGTTTAATAAAACATAAACATGTATTTATATATATATATATATATATATATATATATATATATATATTAGGTCTACCGGAAAGTTCTATCCGTTTTCCGTATGTCAACATTTTGCCTAGCCAAAACTACTGAAGCTAATAACACGAAATTTGGCACGAGTGGGATTTTATAGCATAGGTGCTAGATTAGAGAGTATTTTCCAAAATTCGTAATTTATGGAGGATAAAGGCCCAAAATGCTCTTTTCACATATTCTGCGGGATCTCAATGAAGAAAAGAGGTATCGATAAAATTCTTGCTGTAAAATACACAACACTCAAGAATACCTAAAACTCGATTTCAGAACATTTCGAATATAATCCTCCTAGGAGGGTAGACGTAAAAGTTTGCCGTGAATAACTGGTTACATGACATTCCGTAGTAGCACAACTATTTCAAAAAACGTTGAAATTACGTTGGAAACACGTTTTTTGACGTTAAAAAACGTGTTTTAAACGTCTTTTGGACTAATTGTGCTACCAGGGTTTATCCTGCAATATATCACAAAATGTGCAATTTGACAATCTTTGTAATTCTGTATGACATTCAAGTCAATAGAAGGAGCAAAGTTTATTGAAAGAATTGAATTCCTGTAAGTTACAGTACTAATTTACCTTTAACAGAATGCCAACAAAATTGTGCTTTGGCTAGTTTTGTGGATACAGCAATTTGAAATAGGTTTTATTGTATACTGTATTAAATTTTTATTGTTACAACAACTAGCATAGCAATGTCAGGCACATTGTCAAATTGCACATTTGGTGATATATTGCAGAATAAACTCTAGTAGCACAATTAGTCCAAAAGACGTTTAAAACACGTTTTTTAAAGTCAAAAAACGTGTTTCCAACGTAATTTCAACGTTTTTTAAACTAGTTGTGCTACTACGGAATGTCATGTAACTAGTTATTCACGGCAAACTTTTACGTCTACCCTCCTAGGAGGATTATATTCGAAATGTTCAGAAATCGATTTTTAGGCATTCTTGAGTGTTGTGTATTTTACAGCAAGAATTTTATCGATATCTCTTTTCTTCTGTGAGATCCCGCAGAATATGTGAAAAGAGAATTTTGAGCCTTTATCCTCCATAAATTACGAATTTTGGAAAATACCCTCTAATCTAGCACCTACGCTATAAAATCCCACTGGTGCTAAATTTCGTGTTATTAGCTTCAGTAGTTTTGGCTAGGCAAAATATTGACATACGGAAAACGGATAGAACTTTCCGGTAGACCTAATATATATATATATATATATATATATATATATATATATATAAATACATGTTTATGTTTTATTAAACATAGTTCTTTCTTTTGAGTTCAATATCATACAGAATTCCAAAGATTTATTGGCTGATGGATGACTGCCAAAAGCAACAGGGTTAAATTTAAAATAATTCTAAATTTTAACTTTAGAATTCTTTTTAATTTAACATTGTTTTACATGCATTTTTTGTTGTTTGTTTGTTTTACGTTTTCCGATGCAAGCACTTTGATATATTTTCTAGTTTTTGAAAATGCCTGGTGTAGTAGTTAAATTTCATATATCAATTTAAAAGGCATAGGAAAATTGACTAACGCTTCTGAATTTTCTCATCTTCAGTATAAATATTGCACATGAAAATCCTAATATATAGGTCCATACATACAATTTTTTTTCTCTGCTCCTGAGCAGAAAGCCAGGATGAAATTATTTTGGGATGTAGGATTGTTCCATCTTAACAACATATAAATGCCGAACAACAATGCCAACAACATGCCGAAAAAAATTCATGATGTTTTTTAGCAAATGCAGTGCTCATGCATAAAATATAGAAGATACGTGAATTTCGATAACATTTTTGGCGTAAAAGTTTTTCAGCGTAAAAAGTTACTTCTAGAAACAAATTTTCACTTCAGTAACTTTTACAGGTAAGGAGTTATTTAAGGAATTGAGAAAAAAGTTGGCGCATCTTGCAGAAAACTTAAAAATTTGCATAATTAATTTCTCGGTAATAGATTATCGTAGAACCTTCAAAATTGAAATTTGTTGATGTCTTAGCCTATAAATGCTCTATATAAAATTTAAGGAAAATCTAAGCTTGTGTGGTGGACTGCACTGTTTGATCTGACGTGGAATGACCCCCTATGGAAAAATAAAAGAATTTTATCGGCATCGCCCATACTGAGCGATCTGGCCAGAAAACGTACCAGTCACTTCAAACCGTAACAGTCACTTCAAACTTTAGTCATAGGTGCGCGAAGCTTATTGGCGGAACGGTTAGCACGCTGGCCTCCCAGCCCATAGTTCCCGAGATCGAACCCAGCCGCGGACGTTTCATGGAAACAAATTACACAAAATAACTTAAAATTTCAGCATAGAGGGGGAACGCGTGGAAAAATAAACTATGTGGGGCGCCCCATGTATTTAGAAAAAAAATTTTTAGAAATTTTTTTTAAGCTTGCTATGTCAAGCTTAATGCAAGCTGGGCAAGTGTAAACTAGAACACTTGATTCAAGCTTGCATTAAGCTTACACGCTTGAAATTTTCAAGCTTAATTCAAGTTTATTTATTTGATAAATCAAGCTTGCTGCAAGTTTGATGCAAGTTTGCTGTGCTGTCTGGGTATTACACAACTATAGATAAATATATGTCAACTAACGAAATCTAATGGAAAAATAATCCCTGTAATTAAGGAAATTACCTAGTAACATGATAATTATCAAGTTGTGTGGTTTAAAATGTTAAACAATACCAAAACCAAGTTTTGAACCTAACCAGCAGCGTCCCTCAACTGCCTCCCCCAATACCCTCAAAAAAGTTAATGTTTCAGCTTATGTGTACCAAAGTGCAGCTTAAAATCATGAAGATGTGTGCAAATAAATGAAGCCTAAACATAGTCTCAAAAAACAGTCGTATTTATAGTACAGTCCGACATTTTCTGTGCTGACTTTAACGAATTAGGACATATTAACGTTGTGTTTAAAGTAGGCATAATGCGGTAAGGGAGTAGTGGCATCCACGGGGCATTTTTCATTCTGGGATGAAATCCAATCGAAATGTACGACTTCTAATCTATCTATTTTAATCCGTCTGTATGCAAAGTTATATATATAGGGTACGTAAATTACTAGCAGATATTTATACAAACAGACTGTCAAACATAAATATCTCATTTTTTAAATGTTGAGAGTTATTTACTTTTGATTCTTGAAATCACAAAATGGCACTTTTTGATATCTCTCCAGCAGTCATTTTACTGTTGCTTTTTTAAGCAGGTGTGACATTTAGCTACATCTACTAGCAGAATTTGATACTAAAAAATTTTATACAGGGTGGAGCAAATAAAAGTAACCCGAGGTTCCAGGTTCAAAGAAATACAGTAAAGGAAAGAAAATACAGCGCAGTTCTCTAACTTGCTCTCTAATAGAAGATGCTGAAAATGACCACCATTCATCTCTTGGCACTTTTAGCCCTCTGGTTAGCAAGTTGCTGGAGGCACGTCGAAGCTGAACTATTGGAATTGGTGCAATCTCAAGAGCAATTTTCTGCTGCAGTTTTTGAAGACTATGAAGATTGTTGCGGTACATTTTAGACTTGAGGGTTTTCCACAAAACGTAATCGCACCCAGACAGATCAAGTCACCTGGGTGACCAGCTAGGGCCGAGACGAGACTGACATTTGCTAACTATAACCTCTAATTAGTTGTAACCAGGGCCCAAAAATGCCAAGTAAAGAAAGGTGGCCCTTTTCAACAGATGCTATAGTAAGGTTATCGAACTATGTAGTATTTCCTTTTATTTGCTGTGTTTCTTTGTAACCTGGAATTCTGTTCCCCTGACAACTTTAATTGTCCCTCCCCCTGGTATTTAAGGATTTGTGGCTAATGCCGCATTTCTAACCTATCTCATTCGTTCCATTTCTCCTTCATATAACTGATAATATTTTTAAATGAAAAAAAAAGCAAATTTTTCATAATAATCTATTTAAATATTGAAAATGAATTTCAATTTGATAATAACACTTCAAAAAAGTGAGTTAGATAACTGTCATATAAAATTTATGGAACTACTAATACATTATTCCGGCTATTTTTGAATTAATGATGTTCAGAATGCAAACTTTATCGCAAAGTTTTCAGATTGGGCAGTTTGGTACCTAAGCATTTATTATTTGCGTAAGTTTTAGGAAAAATACTAAATAAATTCTATATTTTTTTTTACATTCTTTTAGATTTCAAATATTCACTTACCTCGATTGTACTGTGTTAGCACAATGTATTTTACAGCCAGTACAGTAGCTATATGTCTTCATCTTTATTCAAATACTGAAATGCAAATTCCGTCAGAATGCATTTTTAAAGTCATATGCTTAAAGCATGAAAATCCCGGAAAAATCCCACAACGCCAATCGAACATTTGCAGAGATTATAGAAACAGCAAGAAATCCTACGGGATATAACGAATGCAAACCGCAATCCAGGAAAGTGGGATTGAAGCGGCGACGTGTCACCACCCTCACATCTATACATGGGATTAAATCCAGAAAAGATCTGCTATTTAAAATTCCATATTTAAAGTATTTGGAAGAACTGGAATTGGGTATATTTGAATAAGTTATTACGAAAGACATGAAAATATAAAGATACTGGATTTGATTAAAATTTCGAAACTTGAATTTAATTCCAGGAAGGATAATTTAAAAATAAATATGCTCCAGGGATAAAAATATTTATTTTTATGAAAATAAATAGGTAAATTAATACAAAAAGCTGAGAATATTGTGGTATACCATCAGTTATTCAAATTTATAGTAGGGATAATATTACAGTTTGTAGAGGATTTTATATATATACGTACATATTTATTTATTTTCAACCTTTAAATTTTTAGTTATTATGGTTTCAGAAAATAGTGGAGAAGGAATGACTCTCCACCTTTATTTTCCTGTGATAAAATCTTATGGGGGGGATATATGTGTGAATGATTCCTTTCTAAAAATTCTGGCGTACTCATGTTACACGGAGGTGGAAATTTAGCTATAATTAGCTGATTTGGATTAAGGTCTCTCTTATACAAGCTACTTAAGACAAAAGACAACTTGTAGAAAACATACCTTATTTTCCATTTCCCAGTTCTTATAAAATTAGTCCAAAATTTCAATGTCGCAAACTGGACTTTTTACAGAAATTAATTTATATGTTCGGCTAAAACACAATGGAAGATCATTTTTCTTTGGCTTTTGCGGAAGGAAAATTTAAGGATTCTTCTTTCTAATGTCTACGTCAATTTTAATGTTTTCTGTAGGGGAGACCTCGCCACACTATCCATAAAAATACGTTTCTACAACTCACTTCAGCTTTTAAGTAAATGATGCTAGGGAAGGAACTAGCTGAAGTAGACACATGAAAGATTACATGCAAAAGCTTCAGTTTAATCGCTGCTGTGGAATTGTTGCAAGACGCTGTTTTCTTCCTTTTCTCATAGTGCGTATACTTTCAGATCTTTATTAAAATCTTAAAAAAGTAGTATTAAACTTCGAGGTAGTGCCAAAGTTCCAACGAGGCGGCGGGGCAGGTTATCCAGCAGCATACGGAACACGTTTTCCAAAACCTATGCCATTGGAAAAAGGGCATCGGACTAAATCAACTAGCCTCGTTGAATAAAAAAATGTTCTTACTGCTTAACAAAACAGGGCAAATGACTATTAACCCTTTAACGCGCAGTGTTCCCGCTCTGGGAACACCAAACTCTGACGTTTTGACTGTTTCCAGTCACGAAGAATAGATTTGATTTCTATAAATATAGTTGCGGGTGACATAGCTCCATGAGAATCCGTAAAAGAAAGTACATGAGATTCCCGTAAAAAAAATGGTCACGATTATTTTTAACAGCACTGGCATCTGCTGAAAAATGGAAGAAAGCGAGAACAGCTGGAATAGATTGTCCAATGCTGAAAAAAGGGCAGCCGTTGCCATCGCTCGACTTAACTACCAGCAAGATGGCGGACGATCGAAACGTTCATCGCGTGCCACAGATCTAGAGACCCTTTTTTGACGACAGCTGGCTGTGCCGTTCACCATCTTGCTGGTAGTTAAGTCGAGCGATGGCAAAAGCTGTCCTTTTTTCAGCATTGGGAAAGGATTGCGCCTCAAAGGGTTAATGATTGATACTCTCGTTAAAAATCAGTTGAAAATGGAAATTCTAAAAAAGAAAACTACAAAAGGAGAGAGAAAAAACTAAACCCAATCTCAGCTACGAAAGCTGTTTGGAGTTTTATCTTCACATGTAAAAGACTGTAAAACATCACAACCTATAAAGAAAAGTGGCATCGTATGCTGTCGAAGGCAGAAAAAAAAAATGTAGATGTGATGCACGAAATGGGCGCGTGCAGCCTGAACCAAAGGAGGTGTTACATAATTAAAACTTGTGTAAATTGTGATTCAGACAACGAGGTATTTTGTTAAAAGGTAAAAAAATCTATCATAGTAAAATTCTTGCGAGACAGATTTCGTAAAAGCAATAAGTATTAATAATGTATTTGATTTAGATACCCAGTTACTTTCTTTAATATTATGTTATTATCTTAACTACTATTCTTATATGCCTTATTAATTTACAATAAACAGAAGCATATTCTATAACAAGCAAGTTTTTTTTTTTAACCTTGTTAGTTTAAAGTATAGTTGGAAAAGTTCCCTCTGTACATTTTTGGTAGAATCGCAAATTTCCCCACAAACAGGGCATATTTTGCAACTTAATGAACAAACTTAATTATTTGTAATCAACATTATATTTATTTATGTACTGAAAAATAAGTGTGTCAATTTGCAGATAAAGATATAGGAAATACAATGAAAGCCTGTTTTCGAAAAAGGTAAAAATAAAAAAATCGTAAAATTTAACTAAAAAAGTTGAAAAATGTGTTCCTGTCTCCCCAGTTTATTTTTAGTTTCGGTAAATTATGCGTCAAATTAGAGAAAATTGAAAATTTTCTGTAGTTTGTTAAAGCATTCTAAAATATTTCAAGAACCGAACTTTACGTTTTCCTAATTCTTTCTACTTTTATTCAGCCTCATTTATAACATATAAAATGTGTAAATATTATAGACAGTTTTCAGATATTTATGATTAAAACTGATTCAAAACATTTTTTTTTCGTTCAGCTTTAAGTAATTCATATTGTTGCACAGGTATACTTTGTTGATATACAAAATACATATATAACTTCTTCAAACATTTTATTTAGTAAAAGTTAAGTTATCCATGATCACTTCATTTGGATCACAATGCAAAAAAAGCAAGATGCTATGTATTTTCGAACCAAAGAATAAGCATAAAAATTTTAAGTTGCTAGTTATGACTGAATGCAATACCCATTGCGATAAATTATTTAATTTTCTAATGTAACGAAAAGTAAGTTAAAATTACAATTTTTACGTCATCTGCTGAAAATTTCACATTAAAGATAATTGTCTTATACATTGTATAGTTTAAATGTTATTTGGCTACAACTCTTTGCCTTAAAAATAAAAGAACGAAACAGTATTTCAAAACTGATTTTTGAAATTTGAAATATTTGTCAGTTATTCCTTTGCCAAAAACGAAAATCCTATGTTGAAGAAAAGACTGAACTCTTTGTGTTTCGGAAATTACGATCCAAAATTGTCCAACAATGGCAACAGAGTGAAATCGCAATAGGACTAATTAATTAAAGCAAGTATTCCCTCCAACCTTCCTTCCTCATTCATCTCATTGAATTGCCGTGATTGATTTCGTTCAGTCAATCACAAATTGCATTGTTTAGCAGCGAAACTACTTCCTGACAGTTCATCTGTCACCAACGGAATTTTCGTTGGGAGGATCTCAATTGTTCCAAAGAGTTTTTAATATAAGTAACTGGTACTTATTACACATTTGATTCTCATCTTCGCTAAAGGTTAGTGTTTAAAAATTCAACTTTAAAATGCGGAATTGATCCGAAGGAAGATTTAGAGTGAATTTTGAACGCAAGCAATCGAATTTTTAATATTTTCAACAGATTTAGCAAAAATGATACCGTAATTCACGCAAGTGTGTCTGTATATATCACGCATTGAAAATAACAAAAGTAATCAAATATTTTAAGAAATGTAATTCAAATTATTTGTCAGAATAAAATACTGCCACTGTGGCACTCTGCACTGAAATAACGGAAGCCACACGTAACTTTGATTATAAAGTTTCTACTTTAAGTTGACATTCATACAAGTTTAATTTGAGAAACAGCAGAAACAATGCTTTTGAAATTCGCCAGGAAAAGTATTTGCATACTGCTTGAAAATTGGTAAAGTGAGATGGCGCCCTGCTCAAATTTCAGGAACCATGGACGGTCAGGTATCTGGAACTCTGCAAGTCAGTTCTGATGCCAGGTTGTCATCATTTCAGGGTGTTCACCTAATTAGGTGGACAACAAAAATGATCATTTTGCGACAGGTTTTATTATCGATATCTTCTAAAATAATTCGAATTTCGAAAAATTCGCTTCGAGGTGTGTCGAGACCCGTCTTCGAGAATTTCAAAACAAAATTTGGTAGGTCTACGATCACCCGTTTCGGAGCTACGCGAGACAGAGACAGACAGACAGACAGACAAACTAACGGACAGTTTACACATTGTTTTATTTATATAGGCGAGGATTTCTGATTTAGACTAAATGGTCGATATATTTATTAACACTTTATAAGTTTTAAATATTGATTTACATAATCATTCTAACGTGAAAAACATGCTAGTTTGAATTTCTTAACGTTTACTATGATTTACACTTTCAAACAAACTTTGTCCAAATAGGCCATGATGGCATGACATTTACATTTTGCGTCATGATGTATTCAAAATTCAATCCAGTTCCTCTCATAAGAACGTTAATTGTTCACTTTACCATAAAAGAGCTGAGACTTTATCCTGATCGCCAAATATCGTGATTTATTCCATTATATATCAGAGAATTTATTTAATGAAGACAGTTTATCATTCGCGATGATTACTTAATTTTCTGCTACTGAATACCGTTCATATCTGTTATCATTAAGATTATTAATATACGGAAAGAATATTAACTGAATAAATACGTGAAAAATCAATGAAAAAAATGTTTTTTTAAGATGATACTTAACATGAATATTGAAATGTTGAGCGAATGAAGTATGTTTTTTAATAGAAAATTACAATATTTAGATGAAAGGAAATATGTTAATATTAATTTAATAATCTGTTAAATCAATCTTATATTGTAATTTTGGAACAAATTGCATTCAAGTGGTCAAATAGTGTGATATTATTATAAATTAAAAATATAAATTGGTGTAATAAAATGTCATTAATTTCAATGACGATAGTGTCAATAAGTTTAAAATTTTATAGAAAGAATTTATGGGATATGCAAAATACATAATGATTTCAACAAATTCAGCAATTCTCCCTTTGATTTAGCTATAGATAGACTGGCAAGAATCAGAATACGATGGGAGGGGTAAACTCGATTTTCACCAAAAGCATCCATTCCTTGGTATATCCTAGTAGCTTAGTATCTATCAAATGGTAAAGCTCTATCCGATGATTAACAGATTTTAGCTGCTATTTCATAAATTTATGATTTTTTTTTTTTGTACAGCTGGAAAAGGCGATTCAAACATAAATACCTCACACATGATCACGTAATGGCCTATCCGCTGAAACCAGTCTTAATAAAGTGTTATTTAAGAATATATAGCCGAGATAGATTGCTCTAATTAATAGAGATCTTACGTCTTCGGTTACAGTGAAATTTATTTCAAAATTTCCGAATAACAACACCTGCGAGAATTGATCTGTGCATTGAGAAATCATAAAAGGAGATACACTTATGACGAAAATTGGCGGAGTAATATTTTCAAAGAAGAACATTGCAAAGTATATTAAGGAAGAAACAAGATTGAAAGGGGATTTTTTATGGAAATCGAAAATTTTCATCACACTTCTGTCTCTTTAAAATTTTCCTTATAATTGTTGTTTATCTCTGCGAACAATCAAATTATGTCGTTGTAACAAATTTTTGTGGTACCACATCGTTCCAATGTCGTTTGTTTTTCAATGAGTTGTTCAATTTTCACAGGAAAATAAGACCTTTGTCACTAAGAATTTTCAAATATTTACACTGTACCGTAACCATGAGGGATCTATAGTTTTAAATAATCAAAATCTTCAGTGGATATCTTCAAATAATCATTAACACCAATCATGAAAAAATTTCAAATTTCATATATAATAAGAATAATGTTTGTTTCAGTTGATGTCTTTCCAGCAAATAACTACTATCTGAACTGAAAAGATTTATGGCACGATTTCTACAGGTTGATCAATATAAAAGAGTATGTGTTGGTTTTCCATATTACGCTTAAAACTGACGGATGTGGTAACTACTCTAACACGGAAGTATAACTGTTTGAACTTTGGTTAAGTGTGAAAAACAATTTTCAACACTGCTTTACTATTACAACTTCATTTGTGAGATTAAACAGAAATGGAGACACACAATTTCACTTAATCCAGTTTTAATTTTGTTTTTGAAAAACATAATTCAAAATCTTCATATTACCATTACTTTCATCAAATGTTGAAATTGTCAGTCATAATTTTGAATGCAAGCACGAACACGCCGAACCAAGCTTTCTCACCTACTCACTACATTTTTGGTGTTATTGACGAAATTTTTTCAGTTATGATTTATTCTAATTCATTGTTGTTATCGGGAACTTTCTGGAAAACCCTATCTGCGTGCGAGGATTTTCGGAATTTACTATGAGGAATGATAATGTAAAACAATTTAATTAAATTATGTTTTTCAAAGATAAAATTACCACAAGATAAGGATTAAGTAAGGATTACCAAAGATAAGGATTAAGTAATATTGTGCATCTCCATTTCTGTTAGTTAATAAAGTTGTAACAGTCCAGCAGTGTTGAAAACTGTCTTACACTCTTAAACAAGGTTCAAACAATTACATTTTTAAATTGATCACCTTCTATAATTACAAATGATGCACATTTGGATTTAAAACTTTTATTAAACAAATTTTATAGCAAAATTCTTCATTTGTAAAAAAATGCATTTGGCTTGACGATTTCCAAAATCTGACTCACAAGTTATACACAAACGTAAGATACACATTGAGTAAATGTACCTTTAGTTAATATTTTAAAGCAAAGATTTACTGTGCTACATCATACAGTCTAAACAAATATGATTAAAAAAAACTTTTCAACAAGGGAACACTCTGTTTTCGTTTCTTTTCTCTAGCATATACACTGCTTACATTTTAATTTCTTCACTAAGGTGAATAAAGTTTTATTCACAGAATGCTATGAGGATTTACCTTTGGGCTACAGTGTATTTATCGAAGATTTCTATTTACTAAAGTCATTTGCATTTCTAATATAAAAATACTTAATACATAATGCAGGATTTGAAAATTTGCTCATATAAATATTTAAAATTTAGAGTGACAAAATTTCTTTTTATACTGGAAGCGTTCACCAACAACGAACATTTGCATTTCAGTAATAGTTTTAGTTTATGTTTTAAAAAAGTTACACAGGTTGAGAAATTTATAATATACAGTCAGTATTTGCTGCCACAGGAAATGTATATTTGGTATTTAAAATACTTAGTTTATTGATTTTGGGAGATCAAAAACGTGTTACTACGTAGTGTTATTTCAAAACAAAGTGTCTTTAAGCTTGAGGTATTGGTGTTTCATGAATTTAAGTTGCAGAATAACAAATTTTAAATCATTTATTTTTATGTTTTAAAGAATATTTCTTTTAGTGTTTATAATATTCAGTCGGTACTTTCTGCCACAGGAAGTCTGTATTTTGTATTTAAAATATTGAGTATATTGATCTTGGGAGATCAAATGCGTGTTAGTACGAAGTGTGATTTCAAAACAAAGTGTTCTTAAGCTTTAGTTATTGAAGATTCATGAATTTATCTTGTAAAGACAATGAACTTTAAAACTACTGTTTTCATGTTTTTAGGAAACATCTCTTTTAATGTTAATTTCACGAAGGTAAATGTTTTAATTTTGAACTTAAAATAAATACACGATACAAAAATGTTTGCCCTTGTAGTCTTTTGGAAGTTTTTTTTTTTTTTTTTCATTTGCATATATTTTCTGATTTAAACACATTTAACAAAAATGAAGTAAGTCTGAATGATTGTTTTTGAGTGATTATTGAAAAAGTTTTTCAACTAAAGTTGATTTTAAAACACATTTTGGTTTTCTTTCTTTTTTTGTAGTTTTCTGTGATTTGTTGGTTGTTTTTTATTTGTTTTTCAGATTGCTTGTTTAATATCTTCATCAGGATTTCGTTGTTTGGTTGGTTGTGTGTGATTATAGCAACGCTACTCTAGGGCGGTTTGCCAAGGGGGGTGCCTTGGTAGGGGGACTTTCTAAGGGGTTCTAACGCATATTCACGTTACATCTGGAGAAAACCTACCAAAACTCCAGACCGTTAGATTGACAGTCGTGCAATGGGACCCGAACCTAGGACCTTCACACTTCGGCCATCTACCATTTTCACTGTACCATGTGCATAACCACTGTGCCATGTTGATTTCGTTGAATGCTAAAACTCATTTTGAAATAAAAAGCTGTTTGTTGAATGAAAAAAAATGTATATACAGTACTTTCAGATACGTCGGCTACTAAAATGCGAAATCAAAAAATGGGGTGGGGGAGAAAAAACGAAAAATATACGTTTATCCAAAGAAAAAGAAACGATTCGTGAATTAAAGTGTTGGGGGGGGGAATTTGAGGGAAGAAAAGCGAAATTTTCCAAAATAAAGGAAAAGAGATAAAACAATAAAACTACGCCAAAAACAAACATAATTAAAACCAACTGTAATTTAAAAAAAATTGGACCTCAAAAATTACTTCCGTGCTTTAAAGATAAGAAATACTTTATCACTAGATATACAGTTCGTATTACAACGAGCTTTGACAAAAATATTAGAGTGGGTCGTTTTTAGCTTTTTTTTAAAAATCGAAATCGCCTGTGGTGGAAAAAGTTGTGTATTGGCATCAAATGTCTGTAAAAAAAAAAAATTAAATTACATTAAGACACCCACCATGCCCATGAAGTTTCCGCGTAACTGTATATTAGAATGAGCATAATAGTTGATTTATTTAAGTACGAAAATGATTTTGGTATGTGATGTTTAATGAAGGAAAGTTAATGATTCAATTGCTAATAGAGTTAACCAGATAAGCTCAGAAAAGCATATTAATAAAAATATCGCCGCTCTATATAATCTTAATTACTATAAATCACATTAAAATGATAAAAAAACGGAAAAAGAAAATAAAAGAAATGAACAATAACAATTACTGTGTTTTTCCTTATTGAAAAAGTTCAGTAAAAGTCATGACTTCAACAGAGCAGCAACTAATTTTTCAGGCAACCGACTGATGATGCCTCACAAACTACCATTAACACTATTAATTGGAATAAATATTTTCAGGACTATACACTCCTTCAAGTGATTAGTTGCGATGACGCTAAAATATATCACACCCACACATACATCTCGTGTTTTATGATAGGTGACAGAGGTATTTATCTCAAATAGTAAACATGGGAAATAAATATTTAGGGATAGTAATTAGATTGCATGATTTATATCAAAGACCAAAGTTTTGCGTATTTCGTGTCTGACATTAAATCCAATAACTTGGAATTCGGTGGAGCATACCAATATTTAGATACAGTAAACGTATGATCTATAAGTGCTTTTAACCTTGCATTGCAATGTTACAGAGTAATATGTGGCATTTATCTGATTCGGAATATTTTGAATAGGCGGCTAGGAACGAAATTTATACTTGAAACTTGAAAGCAGGAAATTGTTTGGAGATTTGTTATGAGATTTAAAAGCGGCAGTATCATGTTGTACACCATTGCCTGAATCGCAATATTTGTAATAATTTAAATACTTATACACTGTACCTTTTCTAAAACCGTGAATGTCTTCTTTGCTCATTATTATGGGCAATGCTGAATATAATTTAAAAACTCAACTGAAATTTAAAGGTTAAAATTAATAAGAATATATGCAAAATAGTACGCATAAGCTAACACACTTTTTAAATTAAAAGAGAACACAATAATTATTAACATAATATAAAAGACATTTATTATTTGCAAAGCTCTTATGGATTTTAAATATCTGTTTAATAATTTGCATTAAAAATGACTTCAACTTACTATGTTAAACTTAATATTTAAAAATAGTTAATGTTAGATATATTACTTATTTACATGGTAGTAGCAAAAATTTTAATTTGCACATAAGCAAAATAAGTTATATTTCAGTGAAATAAATGCTTACTTTTATGAGAGACAGTGTTATTAAACTTTACAATGCTAAAACGTATAATTAATCTAGCATGTTGAACATTTTAATAATTCATTGAATTATATTTTTTAAAGTATACATTTTTCTGGACTTAATAGTAATTGTGTACAGTAGAAATCTTCACGACATAATTCTGTTTTAATAACAATCATTTTTTAATCATGTAAATACGGAAACGGATTATGATTTATTTTATAAATGAAATATTTTGAAATAAGGGAATTTCTCGACTGAACCTACAAATTGTTTGTATCATAAAACATAATTTTATACACTATGGGTTTTCACAGCATTTTCCAAACATTAACGGTGCTGATGATGTTGGTTGAATTAAGAGAATTTTCTTGTGACTATTTCAAAAGATGAACGACAAAGGAACTGCTGCGTATGTTTATGTGTATGAAATTATTGTAAATTACTTCAACACATAATGAAATCTAATTATTTTATAGCAGACTTCTAGAATCGGAGTAACAGAAGAGTGAACAGAGTAGGGTACAGGAAATCCAAAGTTCATTTTAGGCACAGATTGAAAGGCAAAAATGGAAGTTTCTTCCCATCACACTTTCCTTATTTTTTGTGAAATAGTTTATTTCATTTCTGTGGTTTTATTAAGTAACAAGGTAATATAATGTACAGGACATATTTAAAAAAGAATATGGCATTTAGGAAAGTGAAATGTGTAACTAGAATAGTACAAAAAACATGTGCAAATGCCTGTTTCAGTGTTTTGGTTTTTTTTTTCAAATCAAGGGTAAGTAATGTTTAAACGAATTCAGCGTACTTCTGTCATACACGTGTTTGGGAATAGAGTTAGTTACATTCATGCATACACACATCCAATGTAGTTTATCTGTAAAGCAAGACAATTCTACTTGTCTTAAAAAATAAACTTTAAATTTTTTCGTTTTTTTTAATATTATGCTTGAGAAAAATAAATATGAATGCAAGACATATTTTAAGCCAAAAATACATGTAGCTACCTATATTCGAAATGAACACGCCTATGACGGTATATTTAGGTAGAGAGTTGGGGGGGTGGGGAGAGGAAGTCATATAAAAATACATCCTAGTCACTCCCATTTTTAAAAACAAAATCATTATGCCAGAAGTGATATATTCAAATGCTGAAACTGCTGTGTACAACTTGACAATAATAAGTGAGTTAATTTCTTTTATATGCAACTTCCTTTGCATTATTTACTGGCTATTTAGAAACTAAAATTTACATGCACATTTTTTTAGCCATAGACGTCGAAACCTTCATAGCACGTTAAAAAAAAGCGTATCTCAAAAATTAAATTAAGTTCAAAATCTCTATTTCACATTTAGACTTGAAAAATATAACCTCCACTACTCCCAAGACATTTAGCGATTCTATACTTTCATCAACATCTTATTTAAATTTTCTTTTGAAAAGGCAAAAACGTCAGCTTGTTTGGTGTCATATCTCGAGCTGATTTTCTTCTTTCTTAATGGCGCCCACGGGAATATGATAAACATACGGGAAATTACTTTTCCCGGACACTTTACAGTGAAAAAAAATGTAATTCGAGTGTATAAAAGACTCATCTATCACCCTCACGACGTTTTCGCTCGGTAACTATAACAACAACGGAAAAAAAAATTGAAATCTTATTTACTCAGCCGGATTTACCTCATTTTGGTGTAATGTCTCTTGGGGCGTTATCCAAGGTTTTCGCTCGCCCCAAAAAAAGGTGGTATAGTTCCTCCATCTGGCAGCCAAGAATGACCCCAAGAGTGGAATCTGAATAAAATTTATACGTCTCTCTTCTTATTTTTTTCCCCCCAGAAACAAAACACACTTTAGGATTTTATTTTTTTTTCTACGCTGTGAAATCGTAATAAATTTTAACTATTATATTCCTTCGTAAAAGTAAACAGAGATTAAATTACCAAATTTTGTCAGCGGAATGCACTTTGCAACTGAGAAGGAAAAAATTATATTAAATTTGGACTACAAATAATATTTCTGAGAACTCTTCAAGAGAAATACCATTGTTTGTTTTTACATTTCCGTATTTTATAGTTATTGTTGTGTTTCAAAAACTGGTTGGATAAAGTTTCAAAAAGTAAGATTTAGTGAAAAAAAAAATCCAAATACAATAAACAATGGATGTAAAAGGATCAGTAATAAAATATACAAACAATAATTTAATGAAAATAACTAATTAACTAGAATTTTCTATTCCAACTATATTAAATATTATAGGTAGAATTTAACAAAGTATATATTTTGCACTGGGAATTCAAAAACAAAAAGAAAACTGATCATCTTAATCCTCTGAGCGTCTTGGGAATGAACAAAGAGTGTAAAGTTGTTTTCATGGTAAAATTTTATGCAGCTTTAATAAAAAAATAAAATTTCGAAATAATTAAAAAAATGAGCTCCTAAATTATTTATTAGTTTTAATATGAAAACATATTTTATGATAGCTGAGTTTTATAAATAATTTAAATCATAAATGCATTGCAGTGAAAATTGGAACGAAGAGAACAAGATTTTACGTCACAACCAGTTGGAGGGTTACGATGTGTACCATGCAACAGGAAAAACTGTCAGAATCACCTGATTTAAGATATTTTATTTTACTAAATGCACTTCGAATACCGAAGATACCACAATGATTTTTTTTTTTCAGATTTTATATTTATCAACTATTTGTAAGTTTGGTGAAGTTATTTTCTTGATTTCAGTTAGTATGTGCTGCATATTTTTTTAATATTTATTCTTCTGTAAGTCCAATGAAAATAATGTTGTTTCTAAAAAGATCGTTTTTAAAATTTAAAGTTTTAAAATATTTAAAGTGATTTTTTTAAATGCTGTAAAATTATTAATATCGTAAGATTTCTGAACTTGTTCAGATATCTTTCTTTCCCGACAATTTTTACGATATCGTCTTTACAATATCTACATGTTTGCTGAGATATAATTTTTCTCCTGCAAATGTCTTAGGTAAATTTTTGTCATTAAGGTAAGTATTAATTAACTGAATAAATAAAATAATTATTTTGTACATCATAAACCATAAAAATATACAAACTGTATTGCAAATAATCAAATGTAACATTTTTTCTTTTTATTTTCTTTTTCATATGTATGTATAATGTCAATAAATATAATGTAATTCTAGAAAAATAATACATGTGTTTGAATGCTGAATGAGATATTTTAAGGGAAAATATAGGGGATTTATGAATACATTATTTATAAAAAAATAAGTTTATGCACATTAAAATATGAACACTACGCAGATATAAATATAAATGAAAATTTGTTAAACTGAATCACAAAACTGTAGAAAGTAAGCTTTCTCAGACATTAAGAGTTTAATTCTTTTGTTTTATTAAAAGATGGATTTTTGAATTTTATATCACGAATAACTACTTTTTATAATATATGAAGAAAAACAATATATATGTTAATTATTAGTGAATTTATGTAAATATAGTTTCAGTTGTATAAAAAAATAAGCACAAGCATTGATTTGCATGGCAAGCATTTATAAAAGTACATATACTGATTAATGACTTATAGGTGGAGAGATTAACGTTCAAAGCAAATATACATTAAGGTAAAGAACAAAAATCTTGGGTTTGAATGTCTTTTCCAAACATTTTATAACGGATCTAAAAACATTATTATCATACAGAATAACTGATAATAGATGTGGAGGGGGGTATATCTCCCATACCAACATTTTGAAAATCTGAAACTGCAATCTAACATCTAAAAATAAAAGTTTTACTCCAACAAAACGCGCGCTTTATATGCGCTCGGGGTATCATCTTGCAACATAAACGCTCTTCGACTCCATTCTTCCACGTATCTAGAGCCTTGCTGACTGGGCAATTTCGGCATCATGGGAAAGTTTGGGGATGTTCTGAAAAGTTAGAGGCATCAATTCTTCTGCAAGAATCACCTCATTGTGTTTAGGATCCATCATTCTGGGACGGCACCCTTTTCCGATAAGGGATTTGGGAGTAGAGCAAACTGTTTCTCTCAAAATACCTCTGAACCCGATCTTTTTTCTTTTTTTAGTAGAAGAAAGAAACACCGAGGGGGTCTTTAGCGGAACACTGCATCATTTTATGCGTAAATTTTCCAGTATTCTTGACTTGAATCCCGTTACCTGATCTAAAGAAGGCTTGTAAGACCCATGTCAGAAGGAGAATAGAGTCATCTTTGTTAGCCTGTCTTCACGGGAATTTTGACTTCATTCATGACGAACTTTAAACCTTTTAACTCCGCAAGATGAGGATTTTTTCAGCGAATGTTCTTTTTCTTTTCTTTTAAAAATCCCTAGAAATTTATTTTACTCATAATATTTTTTTTTAAAGTAGAATTCGTTGCAGCGCCTCGTAGTTCAAACAGTAATCATGAGTAACCCCACAAAGTAACTGGATATGAGAGAAGTTAAGGAATTGTAAATTTTAGGAAATTTATCGAAAAGTTTAATAACCTATAACACTTAAAAATAATAGATACTTTTATTAAGTATTCATGCGCATATTCTTCCGTTTCATGTATTTGTAATGATAACAAAGCTTTTTGTAGATTTCTTACTAGTAATGTAGTGTGGCATAATTACTCACTTCTTGAAAGTATAATACCGTAATTTTCAAAGTAATACCGAAATCTCATGTGTTTGAAAATAAAACAGCTCCTTTTCGTTTCACTGATAAACATTTCTCGTAATTATCAATTCATGAATACAAATTGCAAAACTTTGACAAATTCCTAATTGTTTTTTTTTCTGACCAAAGTGTGAGGGATATGATTTGACAACTTCAGATACAAAATTTAATATTTTATTTATTTTTACAGTATTTTTGTTTATGAAAGTTGATATCATTTACTTCATAACACAGCAATATTAATATTTTCTTGGTTTTTGTAGATCTTTTGACAAATTAGAAACATTTTAAACTTTATAATCTATTCTATGATAAAAGAGCTTATTTATTATAAATTGCCATTGCCTTTTCCATTCTTCAAAAATTTATTTGTTTGCATCAATTGTATTTCAATTAGTGCAAACGTATATACTGCATATACGTATATAATGCATATACGTATTGCCACATTTACATGCCTAAGAAGAATTTTTCAAACATGTTTCCTGAATATATAATTTCTCACGAGAGGTACTATTTTCTTACGTGCTTAAACCAAAGTACTTGTTTCAAAATACAAGTTGTAAATTAATATGCTTGAGTCAAATTTCTTTATTATCAAAATATATATGTGCAATAAACAAACCCACATTAATTAAAATTACGTCTTTCTTTCAAATGATAATTATTAAGTTCTTCGCTTTCATGCTTTCACCAAAATAAAAGCTTTGTAAGTCCTTTAAATTGAATTTATTCGTTCTTTGTACGTACGGTTATAATTTTCTCAGTGCACAGATGCCATTCGATAATAAATCTAATCTAATTTAACTGCTAATTTAATTACACAATACTAGTTTTCTAAATTCTCTCTACTTTCACGCTATTCAAATAGTTAAAAATATCACTTATCTTCGGGGACACATATAATGAAATTGTAATTAGAATGTGTCCAATTGTTCTCTTTCTTCTATTCACTGGTTTCTTAATGGGACCAATGAGGCAGAATGGCGCTTGTTTCATATCCAAAGAGTTGCTGAATAAATTCTTTGTTTCCCTGAATGAAGGATATTTGAGAGGGTAGAATGACAAACAAAGCCAAATTGATGGTTAATAGCGTTGAATATTTTACAAATAGAGTTCTTCGAGGAATTGATGCTGATTTGATTAGTGAAACAGAAGCTTTGTTTTCCTTGGAAACCGCATAAATGTTAACCAGTAGTGTTTTACAAAATGGAAGTTGTAGCAAATGGAGAATTATATGAAAAAGGAATATTGCAGTTTCTTTCAAAAACAAAATTATCATTTAGTTGGTATGATTGCAACTATTTAGGAAATATATAGTGCAAATAAAGATTCTTTTTAGCAAAATTTATTGTCTAACACACACACACATATTACTAATCATTAAAAAAAATCGTATGTGCATATTTATCAACTCATTAGAAAAAGTAGATCAAAATGTTGATTCGCCTAAAAAAGTTTAATCTTATAATTATTTTATTAATATCCTAATAATATGAATGTCGTTTTTTTAGGACAGAAATCCTACTAATATTATAAATTTCAATGTTTGTATGTATGTTTGTTACTCTTTCAGGCTGAAACGGTTAGACTGATTTGGAGGAAATTTGGAATAAAGACGGTTAAAGTCCTGGATTACCATATAGGCTACTTTTTTGCACAAAAAAAAACACTGTTCCTATAGTACAGTAAAAAAACTATCTTTTATACAAAAAAAAGAATACAACTGAGTTTTTATTTTACAGAACAGTCGACACACGGCGCAATACTGACTTATAGATGACTTATAGAATACACTGTTTTTAATAAATAAATTCACGCTATCGTCTGCTATGCCTGTATAAAGAATGCACCTAAAAATGTTTTTCCTATTCTGACGTGTATGTATAAACGGAAATACGAAATGCATGTTACACAAATAAACAAATTAAAAATAAGTTTGTTGAAACTTTCATTCAGTTCGAATTGTGCATTTTCTACGCATATTTCTCCCATTCTATTTCTATTGTATTACTTCCAGAAAAAGAATGTTAGAAATATGAAATTTAGTTTTGTTTAATCGCACTCATGAATAATGACACACGGAAAGCATGAATTATGATGCGTTTTTAATATATACCAGAAGCGAGCGGCCCGGCATATGCCCGTTGCGTAACCAGCATCGCATAGGGGCGCCGACTTCGAAGGGGCGTCATTTCGAACTCAAAACCTAAGTGAAGCATAAAAAGGGGACGTCTTTTTTACGTTAGCAGGGGCGCCACTTACCCTTGGGCCGCCCCTGTTTGTAACCATTTTAATTTTAAATTTCATTCAGAATCTGAGAGATTTCAGTGCCAAGGAAGCCGGTGAGAATCCTGATACTCTCCGAACAAGATTTATTGAGATGGCGAGCCAACTGGTCGCCGGAGGCGGGTAGTTTGAAATATTTCCATTTGAATTAATTTTCCATTAATAAAATCGATATATTATGCAAACATCCAGTTCCAATAAAACCAATAGTAGACAGTATGTAGGCTTTATAGGGAAAAAGTAAACTCCCAGAATACTTTACAATGTGAGAGACTGTATGCTTAAATGTATTTGCTGCATTTGAACCACATGTGTATTATATTTAGTTATCTAGAATTTCTTCAAAAACGTCATTGATAAGCCAAATTACTGTCCTTAGAGTTGATTTTACAAAGGAGCAAGAGAAAGAAGCAAATGACGCTTTATCCGGTAGCGATTGTTTTAGGACATTGAGGGATTAAATCTACATAGGTTTCACACACGATAGTTAGATTTGCCTTATTTTTGAATCTCGGATAAGTAAAACTGAAATACAATTTTAACCTTTTATTTTGAAATTATACACGGTATTTAGTCAATAAATTATACTGAATTATTAAAAATACAGAAGACATAGGTTTTTCTTCTTTCTTTTTTTTCTGAGGGGTAGGGGGGGGGCTATAATTTTGGTCGAAAATAGTTGATAAGAAAAGTCCTCCATAAAAAGTTTGACGGGACATAAAAAGACTATATCCAGTGCTCAGATACTCGACCTTAGCGAACACACATTTCACAGTACTACATTTTCCATAGCTAACACACATAAGTACTGATTTGATTAACTTAAAGTGAAGCACGGTGTGTTTCTGCCAGTGTGTTTAGAATCTTTATAAAGACTGTTGGTTATACAATTCGAAGAAACTCGTCCTCAGCAAAAGAAAGTGAAAAAGTTATTCTAATTCTGAATAGTTGATGTACCATTTCTGTGGTGCTTTAACCATATATAAAATTTATATTATTACAATTTTTAAGGGAAATTTGAGTATTTCAGTAATACTTTTCAATATTACAGACTATACAAAATATTGCTCTTTTACAAGTTTTGCAGTTTGCAGTTCTTCAATGTTTCCCTTTGTATGTAATCTTATTTAAAATATGCCATCAAAGAATTTACCCTACAGTGCATAATGTAGCTAATTGGTTACACTGTCATTTATCCTAATTAAAAAAAGAAATTGTTGTAGTTTTTGTCTAAAATATGCTTTTAAAATAAATATAAGACCTTATGGAGATAAATTATTTTTTTTAATGCATGGCAATATTACTTTTTGAGAAAACAATCAAGAATTTATAGCGAGTGCACCCATTTCTCTAAACAAATTTTTGCCCAACTTTTGATTGCTTGTAATTTTTATTTCTAAGTGAAAATAAATGCAAAGCTATTAGTAGTATAGGATTAATGAAGTAGAATTAGGCAATGTTACTTTATTTTGTTTCACGAGAGCTACAGGGTGACATTATAATTTTTCGAATTTGAACATTTTTCAGGATTTTTCTGGCAAACTATGCTGATTTTAAAAAATCTTTTTCCTAGCATTAGTACGTCTAAATGAAATTAGAATTTTACTTTCAGCCGATTTTTAAAATTCATGCATTTTTTACTTAAAAAAGAAATGATAATTAGAAAATCAGATAAAGTTTTAGAGCGATTTTTAAAATTTGCATCAATTGTCACGTATTTTCACTAAATTCGACTAAATCCTTGCGTCTTGGGAAAATTATTACTTATCTAAAGAACTGAAAAGTGCACTTGGAAATTGATTAATTGTTTCCCTTTTTGTCATTCATTTATTTCTCGGTAAAACCAATGAGGTAAGACTACGCTTGCTCAAAGCAAGAAAATTTCTTCCACAACTATGTTTTCCAGAATAAGAGACTAAATGTGTACAAGAAATTATACATGAAAAGAAGTGAAGTGTTTTAGACACATTTTATTAGCTAGGTGAATATTTCCTGGTAATTACATTGCAGATATTTTATAGAATTGTTATTTTAAGTATCTGATCAAAAATGTAAAGAATTTCAAACTCCCTCTTTTCATTATTAAGTATCATACAATAAAAGGAACAATTGATTTTATTAGTATTTTATCTTTTGTAATTGTTCAACGTTCCATGAATAAAAGATTTGTAGTTAGCTACAAAAAATAATTTATAAAAGCTGCACATAAGAAGATATTGCCTGTTACCATGAAAATTTAATGATTAGAACTCATTAATATAATCAGGATTTTTGTCGTTGTTGTTAAAAAATGAAATAAGGTGCAGAAGCAAGACGTAATTATTATAATCAATAGTGCTTGAGATACGAGATTAATTTTTTCCTTTACTTTACTCAAAATCCTCGAATCATCATTTTCTCAACTGAAATTACTCAAATGCGATTACTATTTGACAGGACCAAAATACTCTCCCAATTTTTACATCAAAGTTTATTTATTATAAAAAAATCTTGCAAACTTTCATCAAAGAAAAAGCAAAATGATATTCGAAATTTCAAGGGGAATATTTTTAATACTTATTTTAATTGGAACCTGAATATTGATTTATATTTTAACGGAATATTTTGAAAAATTATCATCATTAGCATACAATGTGTGTAAAGAAAGTAAAGGACTAAAAGTGTAGCGTTCTATATAATTAACGTATGAACTTGTGTTTGGATCAGCATGAATTGCACCATCTGTATGAGTTCGAAATGCTTAAAGTCAGGAATGTTGGATGGTAAAATTTTTGTTTATCATCAATTTTTCTATTTTAGTGAGTTCTAAATATACACTACTGGCCAAAAGTATTGCAAATTTGAGAATCTAACGATCGTTTCAAGAATAAGCCCAGAGAAAATGGACAGGAAATTTACCAGATTTAAACAATTTTGAGACTTTATGTAGCATACTTGGAAAGAATACACTTAAAATCTCCAAAAAGCAAAATGAGAGCTTCAGGAACCAATAATTTAAGTTGGCACCATGAAACACCGAAGGAAGTGTTCTAAAACATAGTGGATTCTATATCTAAAAGAGTGGCTGTTGTGATCAAAGTCAAGGCTGCTCAGCAACATAATAAACGATATTTAGTTCAATTACATTTATTTATTATCCTCTTTTCGCAGAATAACTTGAAATGAATTCTTTGTTTAATTTTATTAATTTTTATTTCGGCGAGCCAAAATGGATTCATTTCTATAATAACCTATATGTTTTTATGCTATTTTTTCAATAAATTAAATAATTATTTTTGTTCTTTAACTTACTATCTTGTCTCTGATCTAATTAATTTAAAATGTTGACATTAAAAAACCAAAAAAACCAAAAATCCAAAACAAAACATAAACTATATTGATTTTTAATTTTGAAGGGGGAGAGGGGCTTATTCTTGAAAAGGTTTAAATTTCTGAAACTTGCAATACTTTTGGCCAGTAGTGTAAATGCTGTGCAACCGAATTTTGATCTAGACTTGAATACAGTGTGACAGAAACATTAGAAAAATTTCAGCAGGCCTAAGATGATCGTGATTCGTAAAGGGCACAAGTTTTTGGATGGTTTAAGGGTGAGGTTCCCAAACTGTGTTCCGCGGCACCCTGGGGTGCCGCGAGCGTTTACCAGTGGTGCCGTGGAGATAATCAAGAAAAGTCTAAGTTTTGGGGGAACATAATCAAAAAAATTCCTTTGAACCGATATTTCACAAAAACGTTTTCAAATCCGATGATCAAGTAGGCGAAACAAAAATATTTTAGTCAAGTTCGAGAGAGTTCGGTGTCCAGTCGCCTCTATTTTACAGGAACTCCCTGAAGTATGGGGAGGGGGGGGCAAAATTCTATATCCCTTTTCCAAGATAGTGTAATAGTAAGTCCAATAAACATAAAAGAAACAATGAAAAATGTATCCAAACTGCTTCATTCTAACCTTCATATTCATATTGCTTTGAAGGTAACCTGCCCTTCAATGCCCCGAAACGTTTTCAGCCTGAGAAGGGTTCCCCGAAATAATTTTTAGCCTGACAAGGGTGCCCCGAAATGTTTTTAGCCTGACAAGGGTGCCCCGAAATGTTTTTAGCCTGACAAGGGTGACACGGGGGAAAAAGTTTGGGAACCCCTGGTTTAAGGTATTCTCAGAAGGAAGAGAATCGGTTGAATACGAACCAATAATTCGAAGAAATGGTGAAACAGTTTGTTGGAATCTGGGATCTTATATACTCTGATATTCAAAGAATAGTTTCTTTGACACATTTGACAGTTGCATCAGGTTTTGAGCAATGAATTAACGGTTGGTAAAATTATTTTTCACTTGAATTTTTGGCAACTAAAAACTTAATTGTGGCTCTTGCAACTTATTACTCCAGATTCATCTGTATGCTTTTTTTCTTTTCCCATGAATGAAAATACACCCTCAAAGGCTATGGTTATGCGATACTAGAAAACATTAGAAGGGTCGTAGCAGACCAGTTGCAGGCAATTCTTTCTCACTTCCAATAATTCCTTGCAGAGGAAATATAGCATCGAACATTATGCGGCTTCTTTATGCAACCAATTTAAAGAATACTATGTGAAATTGTTAAAATGAATTAATGCAAAACAACAAATACAAAAATATCATCACTTTATTCATAACTTCTGTATGTTGAATAGAAGTAAAATATTCAACCAGTAAACGAGATTATATATGCACGCATGGGTGAAGGTTATATTCAGAGGGAATACACAAAACTATAAACCGACTCACCCATAATAGAAGAAGTAAGCATAATCAAATAATCTAGCTCTTTAGTTGTTGCATTACTTGAACAGAAAAAAAAAATATAGTAAGATCCATGAGACTTATTTTCTTGTTTGGTAGAATACTTGTAGGTTTCTTTCAATTTCATTGCCTCAGCGATTCTTTATTGCAGTCAACAAATCGCAAATGCATTTATCTACTGACAGCCAGCATGATGAATAAATATGTTTGTTTCTAAGGGTACACAACACTCAATTAAGTGATCTGTCTTGAGTACTGCTTTGATGAACTAAGCATAAGGCATTTTAGCAAGTAAGTGTTAAAAGAAGTGTTAAAGATTAATATTTATTCAATAATACTCCGCACTTTTGAATGAAAAAAATGTAATTTGAACCATTTGTTTAAATTTTTAGTAACTATTGTTATACATAAAAATTTTGAGATTTGTACAGGTGAATATATTTATCATTCATTGTTTTTAATTTTTACAACACAAACTAAAATTTGAGTTGTCCCTTGATAAAAATATGAGTAAGTATACTATTTTTTACTTTAAAAATAAATTTAAAATGGAAAATAGAAGAAAATGTTTTTTTTTAATTTCCTTATATTTTAAATTGAGAGAACAAAAGTAATTAGTACATTAACATATTATACGCTCTAAAAAAGCATAAATCTCTCTAATAAATTATTTAGAACCATGATTAATAAATATCCTTAATTTTCTTCTAGAAAAATTTCAGTATTACCTACTTAAAACATTTAAAAATCTGTGTTATATTAGTTTGTTACATTGTTCAGAAATAAACGGTATGTATATAATAAATTTCAAAATATATTTATTTAACGTCTAATAAAGCTATAGTATGATATTATGATGAAGTTTCTCATTATATAATATCATACCATTCATAAATAAAATATCTATTTCCAATCTCCCGTACATTTTAATGGGAAAACTATAAAATAAGCATAATTTTGCCTAAATATTTCGAAATATCTAGGTTATCAAGTGTTATGGTGATAATCTAGACTTTTTATTTAGAAGAGTAAGAAAATGTCTAAGTTTAACATCCCAGAATATTAACACACGCATATTTTAGTGCCAAATTATTCGATGTACAGGTTCATTGGTATTGGATAAATTAAGGGTTAAAATTTGAAGCATTTCATTTGTTCGCATATATCTATCCTAATAGAATGAACGTAGCAAGCAGTGCAGCAATAACTACTGAGTGACAAGTAAACACTTTTATTATTTGACTGTATCAGGAGAAACCCGATCTTCATCATCAAACAAACAGTATTAAATTCAGGTTGTTAGAATATTGTGATCGATTGACTTTTTGTAAGCATATTTAAAGCAATATTGCGCAAGATAACGCAAGAATTCACAGTCTGCTGCTCTTCTTGTAATGTCAATGAAACGATACAACAAAATGCTTTATAAAGAGTTTCTAAAAGTGTTCCTATAATGTTATGTGCTGCTAAAGGATGTTTGTTCATACAGTCTGTTCTTAACGAAAAACCGAATTTCAGATAGATTTGAACAATTAAAAATGTAGGATCTAACAAAAAGATGCATCATAAGATGATTACATCACCGCAATACATGAGAAAAATAAAAAAATCCAGACTTTAAGATCTGTATATATATATATATATATATAGTTGAACTTTATTTAAAAATAAACAAAAATACAGTTGTTTCGCATGTTACATAGCGCTTAATGAAGCTGCTTAAAAGAAAACATGTGTTTAATTTTACTTAGAAAACAAAAATGAAAAAACCCCCCAGGCCAGTCATTGTTATTATATCAAAACAGTATAAAATGCATTGTCCTCGTCAGAGGGGGAAATGCACAACTCTACACCATAGGTTTCAGACTCACAGCCTGAGATTTTGCCAAGGTAATGTGTTATATTCATGACTGTATTTTGCAAATATTAATTTAAAAGTATTAATACTTTTAAACTAATCTTTGCAAAATACAGTCATGAATATAACACATTACCTTGGCAAAATCTCAGGCTTTGAGTCTGAAACTTATGGTGTAGAGTTGTGCATTTCCCCCTCTAACGAGGACAATGCATTTTATACTGTTTTGATATAATAAGAATGACAGGCCTGGGTTTTTTTTTCATTTTTGTTTTCTAAGTTATATATATATATATATATATATATATATATATATTATGCATTTTTTAATAAAAATAAACCAACTCGACGTATGAAATTCCCCGAAAATTCATCAAACTCGTATGATCGTACTGAAAAATTATGTGATGCACAATGTTTTAATTAAAATTTGCAGAGTTAAAAATTCTTTTTCGGTACGTTTATAAGCTAAATACGTTTGTCGATTAGAAGAGAACACAGCGCGGCTTTAGAAAGAATTTTATTAATTTTTGTAACTTCCTAGTCTTAAATTTTTAATAAATAGTTATACAAATTGGTTAAATTAACAAGTATAACTTTACTGACGCATCTGAAAATAGGTAAAACTGTTAGGTCCGTTTCTGGGAATAACAATTTTAAACACGGTAAAAAAGGCCAATACCACAGGTTTTAAAATATGCAGTTTACCCTCTTGATAAATAAATTAAATAATGAGTAAAGCTCAAATTTTCATTGAAATTGAATTTGAAATTTTTGTTAACTTAAGTATAATAAGTATTGTAGTTAAACATGGACTTATAGTTAACGTATATCATGGTCTTATAAATCGCAGAATATTGTGTCTCTAAAGTTTGTTGAGTTAAAAATATAAAAAATAAAAGCTTTTGATTATTCTTAATGCTCAAGTTCAGATTGATTACTAATTCGCTCAAATTTGGTTATAACGTCATTGAAGAACCAGCTTATCTATGGCTTTGTAACCGAGTGATGATATCAGCGAGTTTATCTTCTTTGCGTGAGTAAAGTTTGCCAGTTAATGTTTAAATTATATGACATTAAATAATTGCAGAATGCAACTAACATATTTTATTATTCCCTCGGTAGGAATGAAAATAAATGTACAGAAAATTGAAAGTGCTTATTTCCTCATATTTATGTTATTCATATATTTAATTTCTTTATTAACTAATTTCCATAATATTATTAATTAATTTTCGTATATTTAAAAACGTATGTATATACTAATATATACGTTTTATATTTTTAAACGTTATTACTTCAAAAGAACTATTTTTTTCTTTATGCATAAAAAAGAAAACATGTTATGCACATCTTCCGGAAACATGCATAAACTTTAAAGCTATATTCCTTTTCTCCTGACGCAGCTTCCTTAATGAGCTGGTACAGAAATCCAATTTTAGTATCTCGAATCTCTGTTCCTTTAAGCTACAGAAAATGGAGTTCTTAAATCTGGGATAACGGCTGATAAGAACTTGTATTCTTGCGTCTTTCTTATCAATAGATGCAGTCCATTTCCCAACTGAATGAGTGAGAAACGTGACATTAACCACGTGATACGTATCGTAATGTCTATAGCATGGCGGAAGAGAGGCCGAAACCCTTGTTTACTAGGACAGTTCTGGTTAAATCCACGTAATAACGTGCGAAACGGTGTGGTGGAGGATTTTTGAAAGAACAACATTAGTCTGTAATGGATGGGGGATTTATGGTAAAGTTCTTTAGTTTTTGGGTTTTTCAGTAACCCCTTTATTTCTCTGGGAGATTGAACAAAATTACGTGAATTGAAGGAGCAGATGTTCGTGATTTAAAGTATTACCTTTAATTCACATAAAAGATAATGTCTGTGGATAACTTTCTAGTTTAATATAAGGGAGTGCTAACTGACTAAGCAAGGAAGATAAATCTATCGAAATATGTTTTTATAAACCAAAATTGGCTGTACGCACATGTAATGCAAGAAACAACAATAAATTCTGTAAAAATATTGGTTTAATAACGAGTATCAGACAGAATGTGCTATTTTGATCTTATTTAGAAAAGTATTTCGCAAAATATCCACAATAGACATTTTTTTGCCATAGTAGGAAAGACTGGGGTCAACAGTTACACGCGCGATGCAGTTCATCACATATTTTTAATTAGTTCTGATTTTATTTTCCATAGTCTACATTTAAGTCTTTTCCAATTTTAAATTCCCATGTCTATCCGTTATGTTATTTTAATTCTGTTTTGTGAATTACTTTGGCTTTTGACCGTTATGATAATTTTTTTCAGGCACCCCCATGTCATGTGGATGATCTTCCACCTGTCTATTACCACGGGGGCTCTGTAAATTTTCTTGTGTTACAAGTTCTCTTGCGTATGCCCAGTTGATGAGCCCAAATTTACATTTTATTAATTTTGCGGAATCTCTACTGCCTACTCGTTTTTTTTTCCAGTCTGCTAATTTAATTGCCAACCGTTCTCTCTTGCTCCTACTGCTTTCGCCAAGTTGGCCTACAGTTTTCACGCACATTATCGCACATTTCGGCCTGAACTCGCGCATGTTTTTATTATACTACCAACCGCCATTATAAAAAATATTATCATTTAAAAATATACTGATTACTGTTATATTATTGCTGCTCCATGGGTAGCATCTGAGAACATCTGCATCTTCACAAATGCAATGTTAGATTAATACAGTTCATCTACAGGCACCTCCGTCTCTTCCTGAAAACGAACTATATCCATTACTAGAAGATAGCGTTTTCAATGAGAACCAATTTTCAAAAAACTCACTACAATTGTGTATATAGTTTAAACAGTTTAATATGTCTTCTTTTAAAATAAAATAAACATATGTTTAACAGTAACGTCAAGCACTGACTGCTCAAATGTGCTCTAATTATTTTGCGTCTGGGCTTAATAGTATCATGAATGCAGTGTCGTAGCCAAGCGGGGAATAGGGGGGTCACAATCCCCCCAACTGTGAATTTTAAAGCAACCTATAAGCAGTTTACGGCAGTTAAATCTCCGACAAAAGAGACAGCGAAAGCACTGTCACATACACTTTTAAACTATTGTATGGTAGTAAATATATTATTGATGATTACAGAACTAATGCTGAAGGTGACGGAGAGAATATATAATTCTCCCACTTTTGTTGTACTAAGTGTTCTTGCCGTTTATAAGGTCATTAATGTTATTTAGATCAATATAGGAATGTATTGGATGTCAATAACATAGACAGTAATGTTGAAAGTATAGACGGAGATACTTTAATGTCTAATTGGATGTAAGTCACTTTCATAATGTGCGCATGAATGATATGTAATGCAAAATCAAAATTGTAACTCCGTGACCTGAGAAAGTCTTAAATCAAAACATGCCAAATATGAAACAAAGGTTTCGAATTGTAATACATATTTAAATATTTTTCTTCCTTTGAATATACTTTAAGTATAGCTGACTAGTATTTGTAACCGAAAATGTTATTATAGATTTATTTCAAAGGTTTAAATTTTAAAGGTGAAAGACCTCAAAGATATAAGGATTTATGTAATCGTCACTTTCGGGAGATGCACTATGTAACAAACTGCAACAAAGTGAGAATGACAAGATTGAATCTTATGATAGCAGACCAGTTACCAAAATTGTGACAGTAAAATGAAAAATAATAATAACAATTAATCCCGATCAGAGTGAAATGGAGTACGAATAGATGTGCTAAAAATCTGATATATGTTGCTCTTGAAATTCATAATTCCTTTTGAAACATATTTCGTGAAAAATTCTCGGAGATGCACACTTTTTGAGTTCTTGGAAATATGATATACAAGCACGTTTCTTTTCAAAATTTTATCGTCATGCCCATTTTCTGTGCCAGCAGAAGGATACGTGACCTCTTATATGATGAAAGTGCTTACTTTTCAGATCGTAGATTTGTTATGTAACGGTTTTACAAAGTTTTTGAAAGTATAAAAGATTCAAGTATTATTAGTTTTTTTCATTCTTGTACTTTAAACTAACAGTAAATCGTTATTAGAAATTAAAAATTAATAGTAAGATTTTGAATAATGTTTAGATTAAAGGACGCAAAGTGAAATTCTCTTTGTTTGATATAAATTGCACTTTTTGCAATTTTATGTAGAAAAATGATTGAGTATTTACAATTTTTAAAAACATCAATCTCCGTCAAATTTATAGTCTTGATACTAAACTAATTAATTAATATAAGGATCCATTTCACCACTTCCCATTATAGTCGAAATATTATTCTGATTTCAATTGCTTGACAGCATGTCTCTTAGAATTTCTATGCAGTAATTGCCGCGTAAACGCTGCTGAAATATCAAGAAATTTTGAACTGTACCATAACAGTTTCTATTTATAAATATATTGTAAATCTTTTATTAAAAGAAAGAGCTCACAAAACAGTTAAATTACACTTTACGCTTGTGAGAAATAATCGTTTGAAGACAAATTTCGAAATTCAAATAAATGGAGAAATTTTAAAATTCAAATAAAAAGACAAATTTCACAATCTTCAAAAACAAATTTTGGTGTACGTTTTTGAGATTGATAATGCAACAAATTTCGTTGAAAACGGAGGAAGTTTGAAGTAGGTGCTGAAAATAATTCCAATCAACACATTCTGAAAAAAAATGCATTTTGTAAGTTATTATTATTATTATTTTTTTTTTATTATTACAATACTCTAAAAATATATCTTATTGTCCGAAAACTTTTATAGCCCATTTTATACTGGCTGACGAAATAGACTCTGATTTACTTTATTTGAATAAATCCTAAAATTTAATCAAGTATTCGTACTTTTGATATGCTTTTTCAGCGTAAAAAGATGCAGTGTAAAGCTCTTTCAACTATTTCATTTGCAGCAGAATGTACTAGAGGGCGCAATGACTATTTAATCACATTCATACCTCCCTCATTTATCTTGCATAACCAGCAGTGTTGGATTCACCTCCTACTGAATAGCAATATACAGTTCTTAATAACTGCATGCAGCAATATTTTGTATTGCTGCAATTAAAACATTGTTCCGATGTTTTGATCAGCTATTCATCTACTGGAACACTAGGTGCATGCCGAGTTTCGTAGCTCCGGTTCAATATTTTACGGGCGACTATATAAAGCGGAGTGTATATGTATTATGAACTGAAACTTCTAGAGGTGATTGTCAATATACATTAATTAAGTATTTTCATTAACGTTTATTAGATTGAGTTCATTGATATGTATGTGCAGTATTTGCAAATGTTTTTATAAGAGAATCAATAAATATTCCGGGTTATTCAGTAGGCATGTCATAATAAATGTAATAACATAACATACGTCTTAGAAATTGTTTCCAATTTATCAGTTTGTTATTATTTGTATTTTCGCTATTTGTTATATAAAGTCTGCAAGAAAATTGCAAATTGTGTACATGTACTTTTAAATAATATTATTAGAGACTTAGTCACCAAAAATTTAACTTAATGTTTGTTTCAAGAATTTTTATATTGTATTAAATTCAAAATAAATAACTGTTTGATTTAATTGTAAGTAGTTTTAAAAATACTGTAATTTAGTAAATTTGCAAAAAGTGTAATTTTTTTTTATCTGTGGATGAAATTTATACGTTTCATAAATGATCTGTTTCTATATATATTAAATTAGAAACCGAATTTTTTGTACTTCATCACAAATGATATACTATATGATGCAAAATATTAATACTGGATACAATCTTCTGCTTTAAACCTACACATCATTTTCAATCTCATTTTACCGCGGCGATATAAATTTTACAAACGCGATGATAAATAGCTTAATATTTAAGAACTCAAATTATCCCATCAGCTATGTCTGTTTAACGAGATAATTAATTTAATACAAAGATAAAATAAACTCTAAACTTAAGATCCAGTTATTGAAATGCAGCAAAGTTTTTGAAAAGATGTATGCATCATTAATATTCTGAAGCTTTTCTTCCCCTCTGTTTCTCCCATTGTGTATTTGTCAAAAAGTAGTTCTTAGCTTGAAAATTAATATTTGCATAAAAATTAAAATGTTTTTCTATTCAATGAAAAACGATAATTGCTCGTTAACCAAGGCTGTCAACATTTCTTTTTTTTTGGCAAAGTTCTTTCATTTAAGGAGCATAATAAAATATTTGCAAGACAATGCGTAAGAGAAAGCTTATTTAAATACCATGATCCGAGCATAAAGCTTTCGTTGGACGTTTGTTCACATGTCAAAAGTATTTGCTTTGAAGTTTTAGTTTTTGCTTTGCCTTTTGCATTAGAAATTTATGCTAAAATTAAACATATTTTAAATCAAAGTAAGCAAAGACTATCAGAAACATTTACAATAGCAACACATAGGTTTTTTTTTAAATTCCAAATGAATGAAAATTACTTTATTTTATCCCTTAAATGGTATAAGACAATATTTGTCATTAATTCTGCGTGCTCAGAGAAATTCTAGAAATTGAAAAGCGGTGTTTTACACTTATAAACTCTCCACCATTTGTACAGAAACAATTTAAAAATATCATAATGTTAATGTAAAACAATGCATAGTGAATTATTTAACGTAGCTTAATTTAAAAAAATACATTTTATTCACGAAAACTGGATACTTTATAGCTACAAACCATAATAAATATCGAATGAATACTAAATTAAAGTAAGATGAGCCATTGATACAAAATCAAATAAGTTATATTTTTTTAAAAATTGGAACGTTAAAGTTTCTGCTCGGGAAAAAAAATTGTTACAAAACAGGACATAACTCGTAGATTTTAAGTTCGAGCTAATTACTTTTCCATCAATCTAAAACATACATTCTGTAAGCTATAGTTTAAAAAAAAAACAAGGACTCATGAGAAAAGAATGACTTCTTGGAAAGAAAAAAAACATTATTCAATTTTTTTACAATTTCAAGAGATAATCAAAAATAATTTACCCATTCATTTACAGAATGTGCGTGTGCAGGAAGTGTAGTTTTGTCAATGTAATTCATTAAAAAACACACCGGAATAAAGAGGGAAAAATTACAGTCGACATTGATTATTATGCCAAATTCGTAATCACGACATAGGGGCATAATCATACTTATAAAAAATATGTAAGGTTATTTTTAATCTAAAGAAAGGTGAAATTTTATTTTTAGCTTATTGGAGAAAAAGGGTACTATTTTCTTAAAGAAAACTTAAGAAAAGATATATACATAGGAGAAAATAAATATTTATGTACATATCTTTTCATAACTTATTTATTTAAATATTAATAATAGTTATTAGTGACTGATTAGTACAAAAAAAAATAACTACAGATAAATATATCGCATCTATAAAATTGTTTTCATTTTATTTGATTATTTTACTGTCATCACCATCATCATCACTTCAGGGATTAGGCAAAGTGTATGTTCCAGATTTCTGGTCTTTTAATCTCGATATTGGTCTTCCACTATTCCGTTTTCCCTTTGGGTAATTGTTATATGGCATTATCTGTATTCTACAATGTTGCATTCCCTCCATATGATCTCTCTATCTTGTCCTATACTCTTAGATTTTCTGATTTGGGCGATTCTGATTTAAGTTGACAGAACAACTTAAATCAGAATCGCCCAGGTAAATTATGTAGCTATACATAAGAGAATAAAAACAATAATATAATTTTTAATGCATTGGTAAAATAATTAGACTTAATTCGGAAATTTTACCGCCCAAGTGTAGCTTGTGTAGTATATTAGGTGTAGTAGCTTAGGAACTATTCCATCACGCCTTGGACGAAGGTTCAAATCCCGACTTTGGCATGGCTGTTAACATTCAACACCTTTCTCACAAGATATTCAACTCCTTTCTGATGTCTGTATTTTTAATTTTCTCCGTCACTGCATTTTATTATAATTGTTAAAAATACGCAAAATATTTGTACTCATAAAGTTTTTTTTTCTTTTTTAAAATATACTGATCAGTGCCAGTAGTCTAAGTGAATGGATAATTTCAAAAGCCACAAGTCATGATTTTTTCCAATATATGTTAATACGTAAGGTAAGAAAAAAGTGCTGATACATAGTTTGAAGTACAATCAGTTAATCAAATCCCACACTGAAAAAATTGTTTTGCTGAATCAACAAAAATTATCCGGTTGAAATACCGTCAACGAAATTTTTTCTAAATTAACACAATTTCTCTGTTAAAATGATTTGGTTATTTCAACAGAATACATCGTTTGTTTAACCAAAGAATTTTGTTAAAAAAAAACAAATCATTTGCTAACTTAACCAAACCGTTTGTTTAAATGGTTTATATGGTTGGAATCAGGCAAATTATTTTTTGAATTAACAAAATTTCTTGATTAAACGGTATGTTCAAGTTCATGGCTCATTTAGCAAAATTAATTGTTGATCTTACAAGGTAATTTTTTAACACGTAAACAGTAGGTTGAAAGTTTCAGATGCAAAACTAATTAACTATCTATTCATAAAAATTTACAATTTTATTAGAGTAATTTTATATTGCTACAAGTTTACTTTTATCAACTTCAATGCCAGGTTTTTTTTTGCTTCCCCTCCACATAGAACAAACTTAGTAAGACAGTCAGTTTAAAATTCGTGATGAGTGTGCTTTTCTATTATATAGTCACATTCAAAATAATTTAATGCCAAAATTTGTGTGAATATTTTCTACTCGTACATGAAAACAACTAAATATATATCCGGTAAAAGAAGCGTTTCTTGTGAGAAGTCAAAATAACCGTTAGACGTAAATTTTGGTAGGTATGCATACGAATAACCCCTGAATTAATCACTTTAAATGAACGAAACGTTGTTTTTTCATACTAAATACATTATTAGATAAATTAAACATTGTGAAAATACCTTACAAAAATATGAAAAATGTGTAGTATGCTAAGAGTAACGTTACTTCAATACAACTGCTTCCCTAATTCTGTTGTTCATAATAATGCTATAAACTGTGTCAAGCAAACTTATTCCAAGTTATTTTCTAACGCTGTTTTCGAGTTTATATTACATGTGTGACATACTTGATAAATTATCACTTGTTTCGGTTTATAGATTAAGATTAAATTTTAATTAAAATCACTGCAAATCACGAAAAAAAATTGAACCAAGAGATAAAAAGGAAAAGTTTAATTTTAATATGGCATACGCTGATTAAGCAGCAGAGGCCATTTTTGGGAGAAGCATGCAAACAACCAAGATCTAAAATCGAAATAAAAAATAAAACAGACCACTATGGATAAGCTCAAAACGATTGAAATATATAGTTGTGCAAATTTAGCAAACGTCTATTATTGAACCAAATAAGCATTTCGTTATTAGAACTATCAAAGTTGAGTGTTTTTTATTTTATCACGAAGACAGATGTGATTCTGGCGCTTTACTTTGTCTGACATATCTAACATTGATTTGTATTAAATTTTGTAGATATACATAAGAGAATTAAAACAAGAATATCAATTTTAATGCATTGGTAAAATAATTAGACTTACTTCGGAAATTTTACCGCCCAGGTGGTGTAGTAGCTTAAGAACCATTCTATCACGCCTTGGGAGAGGGTTCAAATCCCGACTTGGGAATGGCTGTTAATTTGTCCGTACCCTCGTAGGGATTAACGCTGGCCGCCCACTGGGTGCTCCCATAATAAAATAGCCAGTAGTTCGGACCGTAGTAATACTTGATCAACAAGCGTCTGACCATTGGGAAAAAAAATCAGAAACTTTCGACTAACTCAGGAACCCCCAATCGAATTAGTATACCTTATATTTGTTTTTGTGCGTTTGGTCTGGAATTTCTAGCTTCATTCATTCGAACGGCTTTGTACACCTGAATATCCGTGATATGGCAAAATTATCCAGCATAAATTGCGAAAACAAAATTGCCATGGAGTTAAATTAGTACATCAGTGAAGAATATTTGAAGGCACAAAACACAAACGGGAATCAGACGACCAAACGGGTGAAAGACCACAGGCTAAGAAGCTAACAGTGTCTGGGATGAAGAAGATTTGATATAATCTACAGTTTAATGCATTAATAAATCGGACGTTACTAATAGCCTAATTCACCAACTAGGTGTCAGCACGAAATTCAAGTAGCACGAGTTTCAGGATTAGCGCGTGGATTAACCGTAAATGATATTCTCTAAAACATTCTCTTTCGGGTTAGTTTAATCCAAAACTGAGACAGTCTTTTTGTAAGCTTGTCTGTCATTGGTCTGACTTATTAGAGATTTTCTTTTGGCAACATTAAAGAGATCGAAGCTCGTGCATAGTTGATTTCGTTGGTTGCGTTGGTTTTTTACATTTTTTTCCGCACGTGTAGCATTTTAGATTTTACAGCTTTTCGATTTAGTTTTTTTATGTTCCGCGGATTCAGAGACATCTTCCTTTGTACATTTTTGCATCATTATGCTCATTTAAGTAAGAAACATGAAATATTTATTAGTTATATTTTCGTCCTTGTTCTACTTAAAGATAATTTTTGTTCCATAGAAACCATCAATCAAAATTAAATTTTACACTCTAAATATCTTTTTTAGGCATATATTGTCAGAGAATTTTATTCTGCTATTCGCAGAATAAAATTAAAGTCGGAAAGTTAAAGTCGGAATGTTCGCTAAAGTTTCAAATTGTCAATGTTTGTTTGCAAAAATAACGATCATGTATGTGTGTTAATGATGTAAAAGTGTCTTCCGAGGTATTCCAAATTTTTCAGATCTTCAAAGTCGCTGTTCGCGATGTTTAATTCCAAAGCGAGTAGTGCAGTAAATAGATATGACAGAGATACCGCTTTATGAGACTATGACTGAACTTCACTGAGCATGCGTTAGCACGATTTTGAATGTCAATCCTCTAAATTCAGCGGATCAGATTTCGCGTGCTAGATCAGGCTCAGATCTGGTGCTAAACATTGTGTTTGGCCTGGTGAACACCATTTTTCAACTAACTAAGAACACCATTTTTCAACTAAGTTGATTGTTGAAATATTGTGATCGGTCCTAACTTTAACCAAACGTTTTTGTTAATTTAAAAAAAAAAACAAATTCACGAATTTGTGTATTGTACGTTTTCTAGTTGTTCTTGAAATAATGTAACATGTCGTTTTTTAAAAAGATCAATTTAATCTTAATGGATCTTGATTTACCTATTTTTATTATGTGACTGTGGTTTGCTTAATTTATGTTTATTTCTTTTTTGGTGTGTGGTTTCAACCTCTGAATTTATTGAATAATATGAAATGCATGAACATTCGTAGTGTAATATTAATTCTTTTTAAAAAAAATAGCGATTAGAAATTAAAAAATATACATATACATATTTTTGTAAGTTGATATTTGAATTGTCCACCACACCACGGGCTTGGGTTCGATTCCCGTCTTAGGCTTGCTTGTCATTTGTAATCAATACTTTCGGCCATGTGATTATACTTCTATTAAAGTGATCGATACTTCCAGCCTTAGTATTTGTTGTCAAAAGCTTGATGCTGAATATAACAAAGAAATGTGTAGAAAATACGCTATATAAATAAGTAGCAGCTGGCATGCACCACTGCTATGAGAATCAGCGATGTTATTTCCGGATTTATGAAAGAAATAAAATTATGTTCTATAGGAGTATATTTTTTAAATGTAGAACTAACTACTTTGCATTCAGTATCATATATTTATAATAGTTAAAAACTGCAACTTTTAAATTGTATTTCCCAACACTCAATATAAAGAGAAAGATGCTTTTCTGAAGTTTCATGGTTCTGGAAAAGAAAATAGTTACGTATTTTACTCAATTATCCCTCCACATTACTGCAAATTGTGTGCGCATGCTCAGAAAGTGCACTTCTTTCGCTCACGATAAATTATTAAACCTTACGCAAAATAAATGGAAATGTCCATAGTTGATTTTCATTGCCATTCTAAATTTGTAATAATGTGATCCCATTACGATCAGCCATAAGAGAAAAAGGCCAGGATATATTTTGACATTTCTCTCCTCCCAGAAGCTTTTAAAAAATGCAGTGAGAACACGGACTTTTATTAAAATGCCTTTTATTTTATTCCATTTATTTGTTTGCTTTGGATAAATGCACATCACTGAAGTTACCATTTACTCTTTTGAAATGAGCTCTACAAAAAAAAAAAAAACGTACAAATAAATTTCAGAATTTAAGTAAGATGTTTACTTCAATATTTTACCATTTTAAATTATCGACTGCAGTTTATGGCCCTTAAACTATTGATCGCACTTTTACACAGAATATTTAAAGCTTAAAATCTTATAAATAAAAATGAAATTCTGTTTGTTTGTTTGTTTATTTGTGGATTTGAGTTGTATACAAATCCACAAAAATGGACCTATCAGCCTGAAATTTTGCACAGATATGTAAAATAATATAGAATAAATCATAGTCCACTTTAAAACTTTGAAAGTCCACCCGTTCCCGGAATTTAAGAGATTTTTTATGTTCTCCATGCAAAAACCTTTCCGTAATTGTAACCCCTGTAGTGAAAAAAGTGTGAAATAAGGATCGTGGTTGCCATGTGTGGCGATTTTGCCGAATAAGATGTTTTAAATTCTCAAAGTAAAAATAAAACAATAATAATGATTTTTTTTTGTTAGTTTATATTTGTAAGATTATTAATTTTTTATTATAATATCGTGTGCATGGGAAATCGGAGCAGGAATGAAATGTTTTATACGCAAAACAATAAGAATTGAAGATTTCCGAGGCTAATATGTAATTTTTTTTAGTTTGGCGAAAAAAATAAAATGGCTCAAATGTTGATTTTGAGAAAGTGAGTTTTAGCGGTTTGCACAGTTTTCGGCTTGGCGCAATTTATTGAGAGCTTAAGGAAATAGATTTTTGAAAGCAAGTGCAAAGGTTTTATTAGAATACAGCGTTAAATTTTAATGATCCATGAAGAAATAATGCAGTTATTAAAGGATTTCAAGCGATCTATCTTCAGAATTCTCGCCAATTGAGTACGCTGATTTAAGTTGGGGGAATTCCGCCAAATTTCAGAAAATTGAAATCTTCTCATTGAGTACATCGGAGTAACGATGAATAAAACACGTTATAGTTGATAATTTAAAAAAATTCGGTTGTATTAAGGGATTCCCCTTTTCAAATTAATGTGTGTTTTACTTTTTGGCGGCCGAACCATTTCCCATAGTGATTGCTGCTAAGTCAATGCTTCGAATGATGCTCCTGAAAAAACTCTTGCAAAATGGCGTATGTTGGCACTTTGGCGAGGCTTAGATTTGAAACTGGATTTTATTTGAGACTGGGATATATAATGATACTGGTTATAGATAGAAATGAATGTTGGTATGTGTGTATGAGTTTGAAAAACTCCAGCACCGTTGCACCATGAAATTTGGTTCACCCAAGCCTTTTATCATTGAGAAGATTTTTATGCTATCCGTTTTCCTCTAACTTGCCACTAGGTGGCGCAGCAGAACGTCGAATTCTATTCCGTTTAGCCGTTTGCTATGCGAATATCGTTCAACCGATTTCGATGAAATTTGGTACACGCGGATATTAGAACACGGAGAATATTTTTCAGTATCCATTTTGCTGTAACTTGCCGCTAAATGGCGCTGCAACGCATCAACTTCAATACCGCTCGACTGATCGGCATAAAATTTCTTATACTTACACATTTCAGCACGAAGAATATATTCTAACTGTGTTCCTTTTGATGTTACTCACGACTAGATGGCACTGCAACGCATTATTATTTTAACTCGCCACTAGATGACGCTGCAGCAGGCCAAATTCTTGACCATTCAAACGGTCGCTATGAAAATCAGTAAACATAGCTATTTGAACAATGAGAATATTTTGGCGTTATCCATTTTGCTATAACTCGCCACTTGACGGCACTGTATCAAATCATTACTTTAATTAACCACTAGATCGCGCTGCAGTGTATCACTTCTTGACTGTGCAACTGATAGCTATGAAAATAGGTATACATAGATATTTGAACACGGGGAAGAGTTTGGCGCTATCCATTTTCCTATATAATTTGCCACTAGATGTCGCGTCGTCAGGGCTGCCCAGCCGATCGTCCTGAAATTACGTATTCATCGATATCTGAATGCGAAGAATATTTCCGCCGTATACGTTTTGCTAAAACTCTCCACTAGATTGCGCTACGCCGCATGGCCTTCTGCACCGTACAAACGATTGCCTTGAAATTCGGTATGCATGGTTATTGAACACAATATAAAGCGATATCCATTTTGCTATATCTCTTTATTACAATAAATAGTAATCCTCACAAATCGCAATATCAAAAAGTCCATTCATTCCCGTGCGAAGAACGGGTACTTCAGCTAGTCTTATAAATAAAATTGAAATTCTGTCTGTTTGTTTGTTTGCTTGTGGATTTGATTTGTATACAAATCCACAAAAATGGACATATCAGCCTGAAACTTTGCACGGAGATGTAAATTAATATAGAATAAATCATAGTCCACTTTAAAACTTCGAAAGTCCACCCGTTCCCGGAATTTAAGAGATTTTTATGTTCTCCATGCAAAAACCTTTCTGTAAGTGTAACCCCTGTAGTGAAAAAAGTGTGAAATAAGGATCGTGGTTGCCAAGTGTGGCGATTTTGCCGAATAAAATGTTTTAAATTCTCAAAGAAAAAATAAAAGAATAATAATAATTTTTTTTGTTAGTTTATATTTGTAAGATTATTATTTTTTTATTATAATATCGTGTGCATGGGAAATCGGAGCAGGAATGAAATGTTTTATACGCAAAACAATAAGAATTGAAGATTTCCGAGGCTGATATGTAAAATTTCTTAGTTTGGCGAAAAAATAAAATGGCTGAAATATCGATTTTGAGTAAGTGAGTTCTAGCGGTTTGCACAGTTTTCGGCTTGGCGCAATTTATTGAGAGCTTAAGGAAATAGATTTTTGAAAACAAGTGCAAAGGTTTTATTAGAATACAGCGTTAAATTTTAACGATCCGTGAAGAAATAATGCAGTTATTAAGCGATTTCAAGCGATCTATCTTCAGAATTCTCGCCAATTGAGTACATTGATTTAAGTTGGGGGAATTCTGCCAAATTTCAGAAAATTGAAATCTTCTCATTTAGTACATCGGAGTAACGATGAATAAAACACGTTATAGTTGATAATTTTAAAAAATTCGGCTGTATTAAGGGATTCCACTTTTCAAATAAAGGCTTGCTTTACTTTTTCGCGGTCGAACCATTTCCCATATTAATTGCTGCTAAGTCAATGCTTCGAATGATTTCCTGAAAAAACGCTTGCAAAATGGCGTATGTTGGCACTTTGGCGAGGCTTAGATTTGAAATTGGATTTTATTTGATACTGGGATATATAATGACACTGGTTATAGATAAAAAGGAATGTTGGTATGCGTGTATGAGGTTGAAAAACTCCAGCACCGTTGCACCATGAAATTTGGTTCACCTAAGTTTTTTATTATTGAGAAGCTTTTTATGCTATTGGTTTTCCTCTAACTTGCCACTAGGTGGCGCAGCAGAACGTCGAATTCTATTCCGTTTAGCCGTTTACTATGCGAATATCGTTCAACCAATTTCGATGAAATTTGGTACACGCGGATATTAGAACACGGAGAATATTTTTCAGTATCCATTTTGCTGTAACTTGCCGCTAAATGGCGCTGCAATGCATCAACTTCTATACCGTTCGACTGAACGGCATAAAATTTCTTATACTTACACATTTCAGCACGAAGAATATATTCTAACTGTGTTCCTTTTGATGTTACTCACCACTAGATGGCACTGCAATGCATTATTATTTTAACTCGCCACTAGATGACGCTGCAGCAGGCCAAATTCTTGACCATGCAAACGGTCGCTATGAAAATCAGTATACATAGCTATTTGAACAATGAGAATATTTTGGCGTTATCCATTTTGCTATAACTCGCCACTTGACGGCACTGTATCAAATCATTACTTTAATTAACCACTAGATCGCGCTGCAGTGTATCACTTCTGGACTGTGCAACTGATCGCTATGAAAATAGGTATGCATAGATATTTGAACACGGGGAAGAGTTTCGCGTTAGATGTCGCGTCAACACATGAACTTCAGGGCTGTCCAGCCGATCGTCCTGAAATTTTGTATTCATCGATATCTGAATGCGAAGAATATTTTCGCCGTATCCGTTTTGCTAAAACTCGCCACTAGATTGCGCTACGCCGCATGGTCTTCTGCACCGTACAAACGATTGCCTTGAAATTCGGTATGCATGGGTATTGAACACAAATTAAGAATAAATAGTAATCACTACAAATCGTAATATCAAAAAGTCCATTCCTTCCCGTGCGAAGAACGGGTACTTCAGCTAGTATTATATAAATTTACAACATGTGGAATCCAGTCAATAAAGGATGATCAATCACACCTAAAGTAAAATAATTTTATACAAAAATAGGAAGAAAAATCAAAATAATTACGAAGAGGAAATATAATCGCAAGTCGTAACAAACGAATAAATAACACGTGACAGAAATAAGCATAAGCAACTCAGAAATTAGAAATGAATATACTAATTTCTCTCGTCAGGTGCCACCATTGGGTATTTGCAAATAAAAAGTAGAAAGGTTCAAAAAGAGCCAACAAATTCAGCCTAGGGGCACAATCATTTCTATAGGAGGAAAAACGTAGAATAATGATCTAAACTACCCAGCAAACACACAACTGCCCGCAAAATGACGGCCGAGTACCCGTCGTGCTGGCGAAGTGTCGTATACCGGAAGCAAGGTATATTGCCATCGTCTGGAAGTCACTGGAGTACCAGTGCCTGAAAAGCGCATATGCGCCGGTACATAACTAGCAACAGCGAACTGCCATGTGTCTATGACATGCACAAAAAAGTTGACGGCGTGGTACTGCTTAAAATGTACCGGGCAGCACTATTTGGCAGTAATGGGCCTGTATATATTTCGTAGTGTTGGCATAAAATTTCGTTATTTTAATGAAATAATATTGTTTCACATTCATACGGTGTAGAAGTGTTAGGGGATATAAGTTCCGGGCACCCAAAGGCAGGGTCACTGCAAATATTTATTTTTTTTTTTGAGGGGGGGATGTAAGGGGAGAAGTTCATATTGTGCCTTCAAATATTTTAGTACTAAAAACTAAAATAATACAAACGAGTTCAGTATGCTATAAAAATGTTTACTACACAGACAGTGGAACCTCCACTCTGTATATGACAGTACCCCCACTTTGTACAGAATTATGAATTTTAATCTTAACATTTTTATAATTTATATTAATTTTTTACAATTTTGCTAAACTTTTCCTGAAAAACATATTTGGAGACTTTTTTCTACGTTAAGCCCCTTTTAAAATCTATCGAATTAGGTTGCAGAAATATGTTAGAGAGTATTACACGAAGACCAGTCAGGGTTTTGCATGAGAGGTCTGCTCCTGTAGTCTTTTTTTCTTCAGAGAATTTTAGATTAAATTAAAAATTTTAAGAGCCTACATAATTGCTTCTATTGGCATTTTTTATTAAATTAAATATAGCAGTGCTAAAACAAAAGATTACATAATTTTTAAATATAAATTAGGTTATTAATGCTCAAATTTTCAATAAAACAAATTAGAGCTCCTGCAGCTATTTTGTTAGAAATTCAGCAAGCAATGAACCTGTATTTGCATATTATTTCTTTCAATCTGATTCTCTCTTTGCAGTTTATGACCGCAGCTTTGCTAATTCTTATTCTGTACATTAAAAAGAATTTCTTTTGCAGCTGCTCTCTTTGGGCGAGGCTGTTAATTTTTGCTTTGTTTACTTATGTCTCCCAGCGATGTCATGATCGAGTTGTTCTTCACTGACACGTTTTGGTAACCCTTTTAAATTTCTGTGCCTAATTGTTTTTATTTACTAAATTAAATACATTGATTTATTCTTAACCACTGTGGTTGCGTTCGCCTATTTTTGTATATTGGCATATTTTTGTTACCGCTGCACTGCCAAGTTTGTAAGTTAAGGCTCTTTGTTTCACTCCGTGAGAACATCACTTTAGCTCCAGTTCTTATTTTTGGTAGGTCGCATAAAATCGGCAGTCTTGATGTTTCATTTCGTTTTGCAAATCTTGAAACGTTGAGCGGGAAGCCAGTTATGAAATATGCTTTTTAGGATACAGTTTTTCCGGTTGTTACAGACTTTCGAGAAGGTTATTACTGACTAGTAAGATATATGTGTTAGGAGCAATAATAATTATAATAAGATTTGCTTCTGCAGTGATATCTTGCTGGTTATGGATTTCAATTGGAAGTTTTATATTTCATTGGATTTTACAGTGGATTTCATTGGATTTTACATTTTTTAAACAGTCTGAAAAATATTACAGGTAAATTTTTACTTGTAATATTTTTCAGACTGTTTTTATGTACACACGGTATCCACCGGTGAATTTAGCAACTAATTTAAAGATTAGGCGACTTTTTCAACCAAAAAACGCATTTTCATACTATTTTCAAGTTTTGGCTACTTGTACCATACTCCTGGCGACTCATTTGAAAATCTGGTGTTGGTTTTTATCAACTCCCTTTTTTTTTAAAGCTGCTACTGAGCTTTCAGCAAACATTCTTATCTGTTTTTTAATCGTGCTATAAAAATAAATGTATTATATGTTCTGTTATATATATATATATATATATATGAAGTTTTCAAATTTATCATTTTATTCAATCCTTCTTAAATTAAGCTAAATTAAGCATGTTTATTTCTTAACTACAAAATCATTAAAAAATGTTTCTATTTTGGGAACTAAAATTGAGAAAATAGTTACTAAACTGGTGACTTTTTTTTTAAGTCGGTGATGTTACTAATGATACTTATTTTAGTGTATAAAAGTACTTTCTTCCATAAAGTTTGAACCATGCAGTATACAACAGATATAGATACAGAAAATTTCTTTTCAGAATAGCTAAGATTTAAAAAATAATTTGATCTAAACAAAATGTACAATTAAGCAAAATGTTACCCTAAAGTTATGTGTGTAATCATAGTACAATTTTATTTATTTTTACTTCCTGTAAGATTTTGATTAGTACATACACACGCACGCACACACACACACACACACATATATATATATATATATATATATATATATATATATATATATATATATCAACCAGAAAGTATTATAACTCATTTATAAAATCTGATATATTGAAATTAAACTGTTTAAAAATGATTTTATGTTGGTTCTGAAATGTGTTAACGCCTCTCACAAAAAAAAAAAAAAAAAAAAAAATCTTTTGCGACTGCAAATTTGTAAGAAAATTGCAGTTTATGAAAACTGCACAGAATTCACTAATGATAGGCGCACATAATTCGGAAACGATTGACCAACAGATTTTACTGTTTTTTATCTTTCATGTTTTTGAGGGGTGGGGGTGGGGGTTGATGAATAAGCCCCCTACCCCGCATCCGTCACTGGCTCGTATTTTAATTATGGCAGCATTACTGTAAATAGGCACTAATCCGGTACCGTGCCATTACATTGTAGTCACTGTTAAGGTACCAGGACAGTGCCTTTATTACTTTCCGAACATGTACCATGTAAAGAAAGTATTGTAATCATGAAAAAATTCGAATTCGAGATTTTGGTGTATTTACACGTTTTGAGGTCTTCTGAATTCTTTTATGCTATTTTTACGAGATGTATGTATGTATGTGTGTGAGTGTGTGTGTATGTGTGTTTGTGTGTATGTGAGTGAACACGATAGCTCCTGAACAGGGCATGCGATTGAGCTCAAATTGGGTATATATGTTATAAACCACCGTCGCAAGACCGGTATTGATTTTGGTGTGTATAGGACTTACAGTTTTTCTACAGGGCTACGACAAAGATCTCTTTTACATTATGGCCTATGGAGGAAAATTCTGGAAAGTGCGCTAGCGTTTAAACGGTACATTCGATTGGGCTCAAATTGGGTATACATGTTATAAACCACCGTCGCAAGACCTGTATTGATTTTGATGTGTATAGGACTTACCATTTTTCTACAGGGATAAAATAAAGATTTCTTTTACATTATGTCCTATGGGGAGAAATTCTTGAAAGTGCGCTAGCGTTTAAACGGTACATTCGATTGAGCTCAAATTGGGTATACATGTTATAAACCACCTTAGCAAGACCGGTATTGATTTTTATGTGTATAGGACTTACAGTTTTTCTACAGGGCTACGGCAAAGATTTCTTTTACATTATGGCCTATGGAGGAAAATTTTGGAAAGTGCGCTAGCGTTTAAACGGTACATTCGATTGAGCTCAAATTGGGTATACATGTTATAAACCACCATTGTAAGACCGGTATTGATTTTGATGTTTATAGGACTTATAGTTAGTTTTTTTACAGGGCTACGACAAAGATTTCTTTTACATTATGGCCTATGGGGAGAAATTCTTGAAAGTGCGCTAGCGTTTAAACGGTACATTCGATCGAGCTTAAATTTGGTATATATGTTTGAATTATTCATCGATTAAAATTTATTTAAATGCTTGGTAATGATCTTAATCGTAAGTGTTCGGAAAGTCGAGTGGAGTCACTCCAGTTTTTTTTTAATAATAGCCGGCACTCGGCCGTTTCATTTTGGGCATTATAAACTTAATAGGCCAGTGCCTTTATTGTGAGTAACGGCCGGCACATGCAGTATGCCAGCAGAGTGCCGTTGCCTTCCCGGGCTTCTGGCAAGGTACTTCTCGGGCGACCACTTTTGGTACGATTCAGTTACTTTTTGCAGTGCCGGGCCGGTACTGGACGTAAAGGCAGAAAGGCACTGGCAAGGTACTCCGCCAGCAGGTGTGTGTTTGCTGGGTACGTGTGCAAGTCCAAGGAAGATTACAATACAAGAATTAAAAAAAATATCCATTATGTAAGTTGAAAAAACGTATTGTGAAACTGCACCAAGAAGGATGCTGTTAAAAAATGAAATCATAAGTCGATAGTAAACATGGAAATATAATAATCATACAACAAAGATGCCAATTAAAGAATGCAAGAATGCAAAAATGTGTACAAAAAAGTTAATTAAGTGGAGCTCATCAAGTGAGTAGTACGGGTAGGACTAAAATAGCCAAAGTTATCTATGTGAAAAATTATTATTTTTATAAATTAATGAAATATAAATATAATAATAATAAATGAATAAAATTACATGCCTAGGTGTTAGAAATTTTATCTTATTATTACAATATACTACGCATGTAGAGTCTAAGGTACATATGTCGATATACAGTGTGTAGCTTATACCACGAATTAAATTTTAAGCTATATATCCATACATGTAATTTTGCTATATAATTAGCAAATTAAATATGGGAAATCATACAAATTTCAAAAATGGTCATTAAAAAATGTACGAAAGTCAATATTATTATATTTTCAATAAAGTGATTAAATTAATATACAAGTTTTAAATGACGCATATCCTGTAATATTTTCAACTAATTAATAAATAATTCCAGTAAATACATTAATGTTAATTTTTCAACCAATAAAATTAGTATTAACTTTGCTATGCGAAATGTATTAATCTTCCCCGAGCCATTTTACATGCCTTATACTTGATATACCTCCTGATAGAAAACAGTTTATCGGAACTCAGCGTTTTGCATCGCTTTAAAAATTTAATGCACCTTTGCTGTTTAAACATAGATAAGACTACGCTCAATATTTATTTTAACAGGATCTTCCTAAAACAGCAGGCATGCACATTACTCTACGCCATAACATCACGTTATTTTTGAATTTCAGTAATAATATGCAGCACATTTAAATAAAAATCTCTGTTTGTAATCTCTGTTTTATTTAAGAGGAAACACCGTATTATTTGAGTTACTTGGGATGTAAGTCTATAATGTATATATTTATATATATTAAAATATTTAAAACTTGAGCTTGAAAATATAAAAAATGTAGCACCATACCTAAGCTTTTGCAAAGTTTCACCATTAATATTAACGATTATGAGTATTTAACATTTCTGATCTAGTGGTAAAACATTTCTGATAGTGTAATTTATTATATATCAAATAAGCATATAGTAATCCATAATTTGCGAATTGTTTGTACAAATGGCATTATTTTACGTATAAAAGTTCATTTTTATATAAAATATGATAAGATTTTAAAAATAAAAATTATTAAGTTATTTTTAGATACATTTATTACTATGGATAATGATTTCAACAGAATGCTGTGATTATTGTAATTCATGCCTGTATTTCTTTGTTTTTGCTAAAATTAAAATGACATATTAAAAATATTTTATCCTTCGATAAATTCATCTTTATTACATTTTCACCGTAAAAGATCTTAAACAGAGTTTCAACGTGCTTCACCAAATTTGTTTTCGAGTTTTAAACTTTCTTTTCCTTTTTAAATTTTTAAATGGTAATGAGCGTTTTTCCTGTGTAAATTGATCATGATACACGAATTACAAGAATTCGCGGTGTAAAATGTTTGCACAGGAGAGTGATGTATAGGACCAAGGAGAAGACGTGGTACATAGACGTACTTTGCATAATTAGCAAGTATATACAGTAGAAGCACCAATAATGGGACATCATCATGTGAAGCGAATTGCTTGCACGAAAGCTATAGTAAACAATGTCTCCTAAATCAGGGGTCGGTACGTAGTAGCAAGGTGGCAGTTACAGAGAAATGAAAAAGTAAATGGATAAGATTAATCTCAGCTGAAAATACACTGAAAAAACAGTTTACCGACGAAAATCATCACCTCAGGATGTGGTTCATTCTCCGTAAGAACTGCATGCGATTTTTAAAAAATAATTAGAGAAAGTGGATGCACTGCACATATACAACGATCTATATGACCTAAACGAGATTTGGAAGGGACTGGGAGAGGGAAAAGCTTGATATTTCACTAACCAATTATCCTGCACTCTTACAAAAAGCAACAAAAATCCACTCCTAAGGACTGGAAATCGAGACAAACTTGTCTCAGTATCAAATCATCCGGAGTCATCCTCTCTCCTCAGGAATGAAATTTAGCTCTTTTTTTTAAACTTATCAAAAAGTCAAACTTATCAACTCCTTTTTTTAAACTTTAGCTCCTTTTACAACATATCAAAAACTCAGATCTACTGATCTTTTGTAGAGTATAATGCCTTAGTTCACTGAACTATAGTACATAATACACTAAATTAAAGTGACTGTGTGCTAGTGGTATCATACGCATGTGTTTCTTCATACTCGGCAAGTGTTCCCCCCAAAATTCCCAATCACATCTATGAAAACGAGCTTCATTGGAAATGTTGAATGGACTACAATGCCACTTAAGTTCCAGAGTTTCAGCACATTCGTATAGACACAAAATTACACTCCTACCAGTGGCGGCTCGTTGGATACAGCAAATACAGCCGGGCTGCACTTGAAATTATCAGCACATACTTTAAAATAATTTATTCTACTAATTTTCCTAAATTCAGATTAAAATTATGGAATTCCTACGGTAAATTAAAAAAAATCTCCAAAAAAAAAAAACCAAACAAAAAAACCGTATTGCGGCCGGATCGCTCATTCAGAAAAAAAGCACTTTAATCTTCCAGCATTTCAATTGGGAAAATCTTTGGTTCAGCCTAGAGCGCTGATAAGAAAATTGGCAGCCCGTTGCCATGCAACGATTGCAAGCAGTCCCTCCGGCATAGGCTATAATGGGGATACGCACCTAAGACTCAGCTTATCAAAGATTTTCAAACGTCGGCAGCACTTGAAAGAGCACGGTGAATTCGACCCACTGATTGGCTCGAGAAGTGAGGGAGGGGGTAAGGAGAATATATGTTCGGCAAACTCTCGACTTTATATTGCTGAATTTATCAAGAAGGTAAGCCTGTATAGACGCTTATGATTGGACAATTACCCATCAAAGCAGTATTGTTTTTAAGTAAGCAAGAACTAGCATTTAGAGGACATGGCGAGCGAGAAAATTCTTTAAACATGGGAAATTTTAAAGAGCTTTTAAAATTATGGATATCTGAATTAAAACGACGCCTTTTTATGAGGGCATCACTGACTGATTCGCAAGTTTAAAAGATAGGAGGATTGATTTGACTTATAAAAAATAAGTAAGTTTTCTTTTTTTTCTTTTCTTCTCAAGTTATCGTTACAAAAGAAAATTCTAAGGAAACTTCGAATCAGACACGGGTTAATGCAATTTTGAGGATAAGAGGGGCTGCTTGAAATTTATGTCCATTTTATGGAAGTAAAATAGGATCTCTTACATTTTTTATGAAATTTCTTTTTTTTTTTCCCTCGGTGAGGGCTTAATCCGCCAGCTTTCGAATTCATTAACAAAGATTTTCCATTCCTGTCCGGAGGAAGGGGGGGGGGGCTCATATGCTTCCGGCTGCACTAACAGTTTTGACCACGGGCCGCCACTGACTCCTACACGCGTTGCTACATGCTTCCGACAGATCACAGTGCTAAAGTGATCTCCCGCAACTTTGCAGTTTCGTTGCGACGTCGACCCTTCGACCTCCCGCCGATGTTCTACAATTCTGCGGTTGTCTGAAATCTAAGCTATAGAATTCACATCAAAAAGATTTGTTAGAAATGAAATATGCCATAAAACTTAATTTATTAAGACTGTTATTTAGATTTCTTCTGCGATGATACGATTTTTACTGTCATTAATCTTCCACATGCTGTGTATTATCGTCTGCGAAGGTTGGTACGTTAAAAAGTTGTAATTTCACTGGATTTAAAAATATCCAGTCTCTCTTCTTTTGCAAGGGTTTTCAACTTCACTTTTCGTCATATGTATCCCGTTGCAACGTTTTTTACGGTTTTTCAATTCAATTCCGATCAGTTTTCCACAGGAAAAAAAAAAGAGGATTATATTATTTGTAGCCGGAAACTTAGAGTATCTATTACTGTAACCGTAAAAGCACTATTGTTTGAAGTATTACCAATCTTGAGAATATTCCCTCAAATAACAATATATGAAATTTCTTTTCGACTGATTTAGCTGGTAGTACGTAGGCATCCATATATCTGAAGGATGTTATGGTAATCCTCTTTATAAAATATTGAAATTAATTTAAATCTTTTTTTCAAGTGTAATGGGTTGTATATTAACGCCCCTTGCATACTATTCTTAAATTATTAGAAATGAGCGTTGTTAATATTTTGACTAGCTATACACGCATATAAATTCATTGAAATAATGTTACCTTTATAAGAGGACATGCTGTAGTTATTTAGCCAATTAATTATCTATTTGTACATTAATAAAAATCAATACAATGTGTTATTTGAATAGTTTCCGTATTTCTTCGACGTTCGCTGCTGGATATAAGACAACCCATGAAGACATATTTTACATCACCGCTTCAAAAATCCAGAACCGACTAGCATTATCTATTTCCAGTTAGCTTTAAATTATTTCTCAGTAAAACTCCGCAGAGCTAATTTACATATATCCAAAAGATAAAACAATCCAAGTCTCATATTCAGGATTTTATTTCCAAAGTGATTTGCATATGAAACAGCGCCAGTCACTTCCTCTAGTTTTCGAATATCTTTTTTTGTCATTACAAATGATTTGTTCCTCTGGTAGCAAAGGAATAATGTCAATGCCTCAGACCATAATTGAACAAGCAAAAGAAATCACCAAACGCAAGAAAGAGTATCTCATCTACATTTTACAACAGTGTCATTCAAATACGGAAGATAACGAAATTGCAGCATAGTTTGCGACTGGCAAGCATGATCCCGCTTCGATTTGTAATTTTGCTCTTCATGAATAAGTAAAAGGCAAATAGATACAAATATAATATCTTGTTCATTTTTTTTCGATGCATAAATAAAGATGTGAATGTGGAAATAGCACGAGTTGCGCTCATTTTTTTTCTTTCCTTTTATAGGTATTTTCTTTTCAATTTTCTGATAACTTCGCAGGAATTTTAGAGAGAACAATTTGTGAAGATTTGCATTCAGTGATTTGTGATACAGTGTGTGAAAAACTATATATACATATATGGCTTTTTGAACTACTTCTTGAATAAATTCTACGATGAAATGCCTACTTTTAATTACTTTCAGCATTTTAAAAATCGATATATTTTGCGAAATTTTTTTCCTGCATCTTTCAAGACCTGAGGTCCACTTTCATGCTGCATAGTTACTCAGATAAAAAAAAAATACTTGTAACATTGTACAGACAGCACACTGCACAAACATAAGCAAATTCGCGTGCACACACTCCAAAACAAGAGCTTAATGCAAGCACATACTCTACAATGCAATAAACCAAATGAATCCTAGCTTAAATAAAGCACTTAGCTCACGTACCTCACGTGCAGCTATTACACTTGAGAATAAACTCAACAAGGTTTGATACACACCAGCGATGCTTACTGGGTTTCATTCCTGATTCAAAGATGTCGCTGTCTCAGATGAAAATTTTGGACATGGTTCTTTCGTCGTTAGACGTAGCTCTAACTCGTCCCCCAAATTTTCTATGTGGTTTAAGTCTAGATTCTGAGCAGGGCACCAAATCAAAAACGTCTCATCCATTTATTTATTAAGTATTTTTATGTAATGTTACAGCCTTAGTTAAGCATCACTGCTTAAATAAGGCTTGTGACATTACATGGCCAGTGGATAAGACACTGGTAAACAGCTAAATTGTGAAAGTTCCGTGAACGGTGGTACCGGTCCCCCTGCTGTCCGTCTAACGGTCTGCAATTTCGGACTGTTTTCTCCAGATGTAACGAGAATTCTCGTTAGAACCCCTTATAAGGGCAACCTTTAAGCCAATCTTCCTCTTACAGGCTTACCTTAACACAAAATAGAGCATATACATGTGTCTGCTGATTTAGCACAAGTTTCCATTCAAAGTGATACTTGGCACGAATACTAAATATTCATCTAAACTATCAAATTACTTTCATTCATTTTCTAGGATTTTTTTTTTTAAATATCGTTTAATATCTTCACATTATCATAAATTATTACAATAACTAAGCATTTTTATTTTCTATCTGTAGCATTGCTGTTATATCTTAGGGTACTGCAGCAAAACAGCACAAAAAGGAATAACACTAAGAGCAATTCTAAAATCTTTTTTGTGCATTGAAAGTTAACATAGTTTTCTGCTGTTTCTTTTGAAAAGAAAAAAAATTGCTTCTCATTTATAAACAATTCTAAGTAACTGTAATAAAAAAATAAAAAAATAAAATTGTTTATTTTTTATTTTATTTTTTAATGATTGTACATTCAAGGTTAACAATTCATTTATCTTTTAATAACCTTTCATTGCTTTTTACAGATGTTTCATTCAAAGGGAAAAAATTATTTTCTTTCTTATTTATAAACAGTTTCTAGAAAATTTTAAGAAAGGAAAAGAAACTGTGCATTTAGGTTCAAAGAATGTAGAAAAATAATATGAACTGATTGCTACTGGTTTACTTCAACAGAAATTTATTCTCAATTTTACTAATGGCCACCAACAAATGCATCAAAAATTTGTACATTTAGCATTACCCTTCTACATATTTATCGAAAAAAATGATTAATTCGGGTTATCGCATGAAAACACCATCAATCAACCTTGTAGCATTTTCTAGTCTGCGCAAAAAATTAAAGATTATTTCCTGCCTGAGATTTGCGTCATTTGTTTGGCTCTACTCGCAGCAAGAGTTCCTTTAGTTTCTTCCATCACAAAGAAGTTAGTCCAATTTTGCCATTTTCTGCAACTTTATATGACCCCAGTGTGAAATTTAAATAAGATGAGTTTCTTTCAATGGGCATTTTTTCCTGTACACCATTTCTTTGCTGGAAACTGTTTCATGCATCAAGTTCATTGTGTTAGAATAATAAAAAGAGACATTTTCGCTGCTGAATGAGGGATTAAAGCGATTCTTGGTGAGAAAAGTCACACGTAATTTTGTGTAAAAGATCTCTCTTTCTCAACAAAATATAAGATGCGCATATACTTATTGAAGCGCCGTAAGGCGGGGAATAAAAATATAGTGCAGAGCATGAGCTGCAGTATATGTTATGTGTACTTAAATTTTGTTTATTCAATAAGATACATTGATTTAAAAATAAATATAATTTTAAGAAGTTGTAAATAGTTTTTGTTCATTGTCATATTTTGCTTAGTAATTGATAAATAATAATAATAATAATAATGTCACGCACTATCAAATATAGCTTTCTAAGACATGACTGGATGTGGATTTTTGCAAATTGTAAAAGAAAGAATAAAATAAATGGAAATGAGTAATAATAAATCTACGTGGAAGCTTAAGGTTTTTCCTTCCAAATTTAAGCTAATTTTGCCCCGCCCCCCCCAAAAAAATGATTGAAGAAATTTTATTGTTGTAATCTAAAAAGTACTGTCCGCCCCTCTTTTTTTTTAAAGACTGAGAGTTTGCAAGTACAAATAACTTTTATACAGTTTCGCAATATTTCTTTCTTATGTCAGAGTGGTTCTAAGGTTAAAGTGTTCTGCTTTTAATTAGTTAAGCCAATTTGTAACTATTTTTATGCGAATTTGAAAGTGCATTTAAGTGTGACAGAAGTGAACAATGTAAACTATTAAATCTTCTTAAATAGATAGTATTCAGTGGTACTGTTTTCACTTTAAGAAATTTAATTTTTTATAAACTTTCCATATTAAAGTTACCTTATTATGTATAAATACGTTGTTTTGAAAGTTTAAACACCGTAAAAATACAGCATGCTCCCTCAGAAAGTTATACCACCGACCGCCAATACTCATATCCCCTTTTTTATTTAACATATCTATTTGAATTTAGATTATTAATAAATTTAAAGAGCACAATGACTCTTTATGCTCCCAACAAAATTAACGACACAGAAAAATATATTAATGCGTGTAAACTAAATATTAGGTCCTCATAGTACGCAAAGTGTTGTCAAATATTAAATAAAAAACGCGTTTTATGCTGCTTAACAAAAATGAATTCAATTTTAACACTAAACAGATTTTCAAGTTTCCACTAACGTAAATGTATACATATTTCAAAAGGCTTCAGAAAGTTTCTGATGGTCTGGAGCAGATTTTAACGCAGATAAATGAAATGACAAACACGTTCAACGGATAGTATTTTGATTGAAATTTATCTGTCAGTTTGTGCTCAGCGGATAAATAGGTTTAGCTTTTCACCATCCGTCAAAATTACAGTGTTAATAATAATTTGATAATCAACATTTCTCATCGTGACATTTTGATGAAGTTTTATGAAATTGGCTTTGGTTGAGAATTAAAGGACTGTCTATAGAGGAATAGGCATAACGTTTGAAATGAGGACGAGATTGGTAAGTTAAGTAACTTAATAATTTTGATAATGATTATTCTTGAAATGATATTTATTACCTTTACATTTTAGTTCGTAGAATATTTTTATATGAACTTTAAACACTTTTTCCGTAAATTATTTTAAAAAGTACTGAAAAGTAGTTTTTGTTTGGGGGAGGGGGGTGTAATAATTACGAACAGTAATAATCTCTTAGAATCGCTTGTAAAAAATCGGTCATATCAGAAAGAATTAGACATTGAAATTCGTTTTCCGAATGGAACAACCGAAAAATTAAGAAAACGAAGTAAACTATGCACTGACATTTGACATAAGGGAATGTTATAATAGAATGTTATTAATGGTAAGCAAACGTATCAGATAAAAGATTGATTTGAAATTTATTCAAATTAAAGAAAACTAAACACATTTTAATAACAGTAAAACACTTAACTAGGAGAAAATATCCTTTAACTAGTTAACATTACATGCAAAATAAAAGAGCGCACAATAAATACTAATTTTAAGAATGTAATAAACTGCTCCACACCCATGTAAAGAGCTGTATCTAGTACGTAGAGAAGATTGTAAAAAAAATCTGATTTATAGGTGCATACCCCACTATCACATGTAGTTCAAAATGCGCCAAAAAGGCGTTCAAAAGACGTCTTTTAAACTAGTTCTGCTTCTAGAATAGTTGCTCTAAATACGCTTTAGAAATAAAATTATAAAAAGGACAAAATAATTTCATACTTCACTAATAATTTTATTCTCTGCTTACACTAATACTGACAACCATGGAACCAAATACTTTAATGAAAGCACCCAGACAGCACATAAGCTAAAATCAAGCTTTACATTTCTTTGAATTTGACGTATTAATACAAACTTGAGAGTTCAATTCATTTTAAGTTTGCAGCAAGCTTGGAGAAGTCATTTGAACTGTCAAGCTTGGATACAACTTGGTTACTGCTTGATTTGGAAAGTAACATTCACATAACAAATAATTTATCATCAGTCATAAATGTACTTGACCATAGAATTTAAAAAAAAAAAAAGTGTGTGCATGTAATCTTTACGCGCGATTGAAGTAAAACTTTTTTGACGTTTACGACACATATCACTGAAATGATTAGACTTTAACTTAAAATAAATATCATATTATAATTTAATTATATAAACTTTGCAAAGTACATGAATAATAAGTATAAGTGTTATATTCATATTATTCATTGGAAATGGGTACTTGAATGTCATCAGAATTTTTTATGTATGAAATTATAGGTTTGTTGTAACTATAATGTGGAACATAAATTTTACTCTCTAAATTTTCTAATTTTCTTGAAAATACAACATGTATCGTTGTACCGAAACGCGTTGTTGATTGAAGTAGAGAAGTATTCATAGTTAGATCAAATTTTTCTTAAAATCAACTTCACAACATGGACACTGCCTGTATTCTAACCCATTTTCCATACGTGAAAACGGTTTTAGAACAGGGGATAGAACACATGAAAAAGAAAGGGACCCTGGCTGAAATCGAGCCCAAACAGTAGTCGGAAACTTGTGTTTAAAATCACGATTACAGAATAATACTTCGAAACACACCAGAAGACGAAAACCATTGTCTAAGAGCACGGGAATTTAACTGCACGAAGAAATGGAACCTGCCTTCTATCGAACCCTTATTGTGTTCTTAAGCTTAAGTTTCCATCTACTATTTGGATTCAGTTACAGCCAGATTCATTTTTCTTTGTGGTGTTCATCCCCATGTTCTTAAACCGTTGTTCCGTCTGGAGGTTGGGTTAGAGTCCAGGAAGTGTCCATGTATTATCCTTTAACTGTGTTCTTAAACCGTTTGCAGCCGGGGTTTGTTTATTAGCGGTGTTCCATACCATAGATATAGGAATCTCTAGATTGACCATAACGAGAGAAAACTTGTTGCCTCCAAATGGTAGCCCTGATAGTGACTTGCGCATGCGCGGAATGGCAATAACTTAGATTGTAATGGTATTTTCAATCATTTTAGAACGATCTGTATTTTAAAAAAATACTCGTATCGAAATATTTTCCCTGGAACTTATTTATTTTTCTGAAGTTTTGCAACGAATGTTCTATTTTACATCGACAACAGCCATGATAGTAGCAGAAATGCGGTGCGTTTTTGGCAACAAAAAGCACACGATGAGGAACATTGGATGAGCAATCTAGGTATTCCTAAATCTATGCTCCATACCTGCGTTCTTAAACCGTTGTTCCGTCTGGAAATTGGGTTAGAATCCAGGAAGTGTCCATGTATTATCCTTTAACTGTGTTTTTAAACCGTTTGCGGCCGGGGTTTGTTTCTTTGTGGTGTTACATACCGGTGTTCTTAAACCGTTGTTCCGTCTGGATATCGGGTTAGCATCCAGGAAGCGTCCGTGTTGAACTATTATTCATTCACTGTTTTCTTAAAAAGTTTTTCCGTAGGGTTTGAATCGAGAAAATGTCTATGTTGTGGTATTTTTCTTTAACTGTGTTTCTAAACTGGTGTTTTCTTCTGTCGGTTTCTATCGAATGCACGTAGGGTCTATTATTGCGTTTTTCCATGGCAGTGTTCTTAAACCTTTGTTTTCCTTTGCTGGTTTTATTGGAAGTATTATTCTGTTTCCGTGCTCTTACAATGAAAGAAGTTTTACTTCAAAAATTAAAAATCTTCCTACATAAGTGGAAATTGGGTGTGGGGGACATATCCTGAAATTTTTGTCTGGGTATGGCCCATGTCTGAAGCCATTTAAGATGGATTTTCGGAGCCATGTAATTTTGTATGCCAAAGTCGTATTCATTTTCTTAAATCGGAGTCGGAGCAATATACATATTTATAGAAGCGAATTATTTTTCATCTGAGCCTGGTACTTACAGCTTTTTAAACGGAATGTCTTTTTTTATCATTATTATTTTTGTATTAAAATGTTTGAAAGTCCGAAAAAAACTTCTACAACCCCCCCCCCCCTCCCATTCCTCTAAGAGTTACTACTATAGGGTCAAAGCTTTCCCAAATGTATTCCAAAGGGGGGGGTGTTGAAGATGGCATCTTCCGGTTTGAAGGCCTTGCGTTTCATGAAATTTATGGTGTGGACTGGGAATAAGGCTAGGAAAGGAGGGGATGGAGGATTTCATCGCAGATTGTCAGCTTCAGGTCTGCTCCTCTTGTGCGTCGGTTGTTTTACTGCAGTAGTGCTGAAGAAGAAAAAACTAAAACAAAAGGGTATGCAGTCACGTGGCATATTGTATCAGACCGTTCAAGGATTAGTTGAAACAGATCATTCCTTTGCGCTGTTACTGGTACAATTCTTAGTTATGCTTATGTTCGGATAGTTTTTCCTCATGGATAGAAAAAAAATCTTTTGTTTGGACGGATTTTAAAGTTATTGATTGCGCTGCTTCCAAAGTTTTGTGCAATATAGTCGAATCAAAAGAAACACTTATGAATATTATGTCATTTTAGGAGCTGTCAGACTCAAATATTGTTTACTCATGTAAGCAATATTGTATCACCCAGGTAAGTAATCGAAAATTAGGCCTGGCCTAAATAATTCTCTCTAGAATTGAAGTTTTTCCATTTCTTTTTACATACGTTCTATGAGTAAGGATAACAAAAGTTAATAAAAAGCACAGAAAAAATTTTGATTTTAGAAATATGTACATATTTAACACTATATTATAGAACGTTAATATAATAAAATATTTTTACCAAAAATTACTGTTAATATACTTGATTAAAGAAAGCCAGTCTTTTGGTTGCAAAGTTTTTTTAAACATTATGCAATTGTATTAAAGCATAATACATGTTAAAAGGGACGTATATTTTCGTTTTTAAATTGAATAAAATAGTCATAATAAAGCTACGATAAATCAAAGAACCTGTTCTCAAAAGAACAGGAAAAAGAACTGTTCTTTAAAAAAGAACGGGAACAGTGAACAACCGTTCTTTGAAAATAACGCTTTTCCCCCATCTCAAGTCATAACCCCCCCATGAAATATTTCTGGCTACGCCCCTGGTTGGATGTACCTTTAAAATCGCTTATTGATGTCTCAAAGATACGGCTCTTGACTGTTTTTCTCGCCGTTTCTTTCGGTGTATTTTTACAGGATGAATTCGGGGGAGCGGCGAAAGCAGGTCGAAAAGGAGGATTTTGAGTGGTTCTTCTTTTTCGGAGCACACTTGCGTAGAGTATGACATATACGTCACTTCCTATACTGAGCATTACTTCCGTCAGAAAAAAAGCTGAGTTACTCCCTAGTCGCCACTAAAGAAGTTTTACTTCAAAAAGATTCTATATTTCCAAATATGGAAATTCTTCAAAATAAAATACAATTATACAACGAAATTGATTTCAAAATCAATCGTTTGTCTCGATTTGGGCCAGTATTGCCAAACATGAGTGTCGCGATATTGAAAGTTTTAAAACGTGTGCTGCTTTTAAGTTTATATTATGCTTATTTCTCTATTAGTAGAGTCTATAAATCACACATAACATTATTTTAATCTTGATTCATCCCATGGAAAAATAAAAGAAACAGATCGGCATCGGGCACTGATAGATCTCGCCAGAAAACGGCGTGACAACCGTAACAGTCACTTCAAACTTTAGTCATGCCATCGCGAGGCAGTTTGGTGGAATGGTTAGGACGCTGGCTTCCCAACCCTTAGGTCCCGAGTTCGATCCCAGCCTCGGACGCTTCGTGGAAACAGATTAAATTAACTTAAGATTTCAGCATAGAGGGGGAAAATGCGTGGAAAAATAAAATATGTGGGGCGAGTTCGCCTACGGACGCCCCCGTGCACTTAAGAATTTTTTTTTAGGAAAATTTTTTAAGCTTGAAATTAAGCTTACTATGTCAAGCTTGATTCAAGCTTACTATGTCAAGCTTAATGCAAGCTGGGAAAGTGTAAACTTGAGCACTCGATCCAAGCTTGCATTAAGCTTACACGCTTGAAATTTTCAAGCTTAATTCAAGTTTATTGACTCGATAAATCAAGCTTGCTGCAAGTTTGATGCAAGTTTACTGTGTTGTCTCGGCAGGTAGGCGTGGTCTTAAATATGTTCTTCTAATGTTTTCTGTTGCTGCTGTTAAAAATCTGTTTTAAACCCCCATCGAGATCACACCCGTCCTTCTGACGAGGATTTATAAGCGGACTTCGAGTCAAGCACTCATATCCGATACACATGTTCACAACAACAACAAAAATCTATTTTGATACATAGCTTTGAGTGTCATGTTTTAATAAACCTCATCAACCAATATCAGTGACGTTTAAGCATTAAAAAATGTAGCATTTAAATGATTTTTATAGAAAACATTTAGCCATTTAGGCGTTTAAAAATGTACTTCATTTATTACTTTTAACAATGTTCTCCTATAAAACCACTTTGATAGGGAGTTTCCTCAGAGTGTATAGATACTTTATGTTTCACTACATTTTTTTCCAGTGGTATTTACCGTTTATATAATTGCAAAGAGCATTTTCGATCTTATTTTTAACAACACACATTTCACAAATATATTGCCGATAATCTATAGTATGCAAACTGTTGTGCCGATAATCGGCATGTACTACGACATGAGAAAGTGTAACCGTATACACTTTTTCATATTAAAGATTAATATATCTTTAAGTAATTCTGCTATTTTAATATTCTTTATTTTAAGTTATAAATTCATTTAAGGAAGTATAATGCTCTGGCCACAGTTTAAGAATTATAGGTAACTCATTGCGTTTGTTAAATTGCTTTTGATTATATTTAGTAATGTATATTTTACTTTATAAAGATTACACTTTTTCATGCTCATCTCATTTAAAATAATGTGACAAATGTTCTGAGAATACTTTTTGTTTAACTTTAGAAGAATAGAGGACTATAGTCCCTGCAAAGAATAAATTTTCTTTCTAGGAATAATGTTTTACTTTTGGTATTTTCAAGATTTACATTTTCAAGATTATTATTTAAGATTATCAAATAATACTTTTAACTTTTGCAATGATACAAGAATAAGTTCAACATTTATTTCATACCTTACACAATTTAAAATATAAATCCAATAATTAATAATATTCTTTAAATAAATTTTCAAAAGGGGCATGTAAATAAGCACTGTAAACAATATAAAATGTGATCAATCTATACACAATTTTTTTCAATAATAAACTGTAATCAATCTATACACTATTTTTTTCAATAATAAACTGTAATCAATCTATACACAAAGTTTTTCAATAATGAACTGTAATAATCAATTTTTGTATAATTCGTATTACCTACTATTCTAAAAAATAAAAGGGTTTCCAAAATTTAAATATTAGTAATATCTTAAGTATTGATAAATTATGCCTCAACACCGACTTTCTATTAAAACAGATAACATACTCATCCAGATAGCAAATTCATCGAAATATGCATATGACTTCAATAATTCACAAACATCATTAAATTCCAACAAGAAGATTATCTTGAAAGAACGAAATCCATTTACTAGCATTACTGAAACCACCAATTTGCAGAAAATTCAACGAGCCTGCTCTGAATAAATGCAAATGAAACCATATATCATGATAAAACTTCGAGTGTAATTCATCTGTAGGCACTGAGGATTTGATAAATGTGTTTTGAAAGTCCATACTGGTGGACTGGTTGACTGGGAAGTGTTGGCTCTAAGTACTATTTATGGAAATTTAGAGAGGATAACAGGTTTAAATTATCCTCTATTATTCAAAGCAGTGAATGTTTTAGGCATACGCGTGAGTTTATATGTTAATATGATTATAGGAAACTTGTTATATATTTTCGTTCGGAACAGTTTGGGCAATAAAAGATGTTGTGCTGGTATAAGACTGAAGTTTCTTTATAAGAAAGATGTAATAAAGAAAGGTAAATCATTCCGTAAGCGTAGATTCTAGGACACATTCCAACGCACAGTATGCATTATTAAAATCATTGGTTCCTTATAAAAGAGGAATTATTTTTACAGTGTTTCCCCTTTAAATATGATAATATTCTTTTGTAAGTGAAGAGAGCACTTGATTTCTATAAAGTAAATAAAAAACTTTGTAAAAAACACACATAAGATGTTTTTTATATTTTTTCTGTTTTGATTTACATATTTAATCGTATAATAAATCGTCTAAAATAATAAAATAACCATTTATAAGATTACAGTACATGTCAAAAGATTTTAAATCATTATACGAAAAGTGACTTTAATCTGTATCGAAATTTGTTAATACACCTAACCCACCTTCCCTTTTAATAAAAAGGAAATGAAAAACAATAATAATAATAAATAAATAAACAACGGCGATATTGTTAAATAAAAAAGAATAATCAAATAGAAAATGATATCTAAATAGTGGCATCTAATAGTATTCAATATGGCAGCCCGGTTTGCATAGTGGCTTCAGAACCATTCTGTCGCATTAAGTGTCCAGGTTAAATTTCTGGCATGAGCTTGGGTGTCATTTCGTTCGCCCCTTTATAGGAGGAAAATGCTGGTCAATGCTGTTGGTGACTCCATAATGAAGTGACCACCATTTCCGGTCTAGTAGTAGCTAATGCCTATAAATGGTTACTGCCCGTCATTAGAAAAAAAATGATGAAAAAAAATGGAGAAATATAAGATTTTACTATTGCAGGATATTTTTACATTCGCTTCAATAGGGATTTTGGCGTCAGATATCTAAGTCAAAATGGTTGAAGCTGTGTGTGTGGAAAAGGCAGCCTTGACCGGAAACGGCCTTAGAACAATAAAAGAAGTAAATTTTTCCGAAGTTACAAAATAAATCTACGAGGCGTATCCAGAAAGTAAGTTTCGTTTTGAACAAAGAAAAGTGATTTTTTTCAAGTCAATTTTATTTTTACATAAAAGAACATACCTTAAACTATTTTTCTACATAGTTTTCGCCAATATTCAACCACTTGCCGTAGCGGGTGACCAGATTTTCTATACCTTCTCCATAGAAACTTCCCGCCAACGATGATAACCACGACTCCACAGAATTTTTTACCTCATTGTCTGATCCAAAGCGTTTGCCGCCTAGCTCACATTTCATGTGCAAGAACAAGTGATAGTCGGACGGCGCCAAGCGGTAGTCGGCCGATCTGGGTTGTATGGCGGGTGATCGAACTGCTCCGAACGAACTGTCGAATCATCGTTTGAGTGTCACCAGCAGTATGGGGCAGAGCATTGTCATGGAGAAGCATAATTCCTTTACTGAGCTGAGCATTCCTCTCCGTTTGTTTTGAATTGCATGCCGTAGTTTTCTTAAAGTCGGGTTATCGTCATTGGCGGGAAGTTTCTATGAAGAAAGTATAGAAAAGCTAGTAACCCGCTACGACAAGTGTTTGAACATTGGCGTAAACTATATAGAAAAATAGTTTAAGGTATGCTCTTTCATGTAAAAACAAAATTGGCTCGAAAAAAAAAATACTAATTTAAAAAAAAAAAAAAAATCAAAACGGAACTTACTTTCTGGATACACGTCGTATCAAATTCCGTAAATAATACATTTTTAGCACCATGTAGCACATATTTTAAATTGCACTGCATCCGTATTAGGATTTCAGATGGAGAGTAGGAACATCTTGAACTGTTATACTTTAGTCTTTCAAACATTTTTAGTAGTTAAAAATTTAAAAAAAAATTACATGTCTCTTCAATTTTTTCGATAAAATAATTATCACTTGCTACTTCAAGTCTATTTTAAGTAATATTTTTTCTAAAATAGTTCATATAACCATAATTAACTCTCTGATCATGTGCATGCTACCTCTAGGGATACCGAAAGAATTTTCCTCTATTATGCTCAATCAAGTGGTTATTCTAAGTACTTCCGGTTGTAGGACTTCACCAACCAAAAAAAGTAACTGAAACAAAATGATCACTAAATAATGCTTAAGAAGGTTGATATCATTTGCACTTGCCAAATAACGAAGGGTATTAAATTATTAGAGTATGTAGTTGTCCACATCACAGGAGAGTATATTTCAACAATGTTACAACACCGGAATGACATAATAATATATGATAAAAAACAAATAATGACTTACCGCTTTAAGTTTTGCTAGTTTCAGTTATGTCACTCTATTTATAGTGAAAATACCAAAAGTACAATTAGAAATACCGTCCGATAGTAAACTGCAAAAGCGACTCATTGTGAAATATTTTCGTTTCTTAAATGTACATTATTCAAATACCTTTTCTTCCTTATTCTATCACAAAAATATAAATATACTGTTACATCAACACAGTCATCTCTCAAGTGACATATAACTTCATGAATATATTTATCAGATAGAGAGTATGCCAAGATAATTTTAGTAACTTGACATTTCAATAATGTGTATAAATATGATGATAAACAACGTTCCTAGATACTGTTTTAAGTGTAATTCATCTAACTCTGCAACAGAGTTTGATAAATGTACTTTGATATACCGAAAAGCTTTGCTGACAAATGTAGTGGATCGTGATGTTTATTATCCGTAGAATTACTCGAAAATTTTCTGTTTGTAGTCAGCTGCGATGTTGTGTCCTGCTGCTTTTCCAATTCATAATCAGGCAGAAAAGGAGGTTTTTTTAGCACTAGTTCTATTTCGTTCGTTCAGGCATTTTATGTCGACATAATTTGTGGACATATTGTTGTGAATGTACACTGGCCTCCAAAAATTAAGGTATAGCATGCTTTTCGGAGCTCACCATAAAAGTGGCAGTAACAATAAAATTCATATTTACATGATTGATAATAACGAATTTTAAGAAAAATGTACGCGAAAAAGATAGCTATCACTTTTCTTTTATAGAAAAGATCAGGTATTTATGAGTGAGAGAAAAATACGCAAATATCAGGCTTAGATGATTAACTTAAAGTGGAGTAGGATAGGCCCTTGACCTTCAAGACGCTAGACACAAGCACTGATCTTATTCCTTAGGCATTTTATAAAAATGGTATAACTGAATTTTTGTGCATGCATTTATATTGAAGTTTTTTTGTATTCAAAAGTTAAAATTGAAGATTTTAAACATGAAGGCACTAGAAAAATTTTACATATATTTCTGGAACATGTTTTAATTTCTACTTTCCGAACATGTAATATGTAAGGCAAGTATTGTAATCATGAAAAAATTTGACTTCGAGATTTCGATGTATTTACACGTTTTAAGGTCTTCTGAATTCATTTATGCTATTTTTACTATCTTAATCGTAAGTGTTCGGAAAGTCCAGTGGAGTCACTCCAGATTTATTCTTACGTGCTACATGATTGGGCTTTTTAAGTCTGTGTTGTTCATGCAACGCTTTGTTATTTAATATAGCACACTGCGCAGACCGATGTACTTAACTATTTTATGAAATATGTAAAATACTATTTTCGCAACGAAAATTTTAGAGATATCCATACGGTAACGCCGTGATACACCATGCACAAACATTAATCGAAGACAGTATTTTTAGAATTTGCTCTAGAGTCTCATCTTATTATTTTGTATTTTTATCAGATTTTCATAGAAGCAGAGCAAAATATCTAGCATGGATTTATTTTCACTAGATTATTCTAGAAGAAATTGGTTTCTTTCCAGTTTATTTTATTGCTTATATGTGAATTTTGCAAGCATGCTTTGTATTAGAGGCTCGACTATCCATACAGAGATTTCGGGAGTTACAGAAACAGAAGACAAACTCAATTTAACAACGAAAGTAAGCCTACAGAGGCACCAAGTGATTTACATGTTCGTATACCTTTTCTGAAAATGCGAAAGCCTTGTTCACTGCGGGGACAAGAGTAAACTTTCTTATTTTGCCAAACATTGCTTAAACTCTGAGAAGAGATGTTCAAATATTCCCTTGATCAAACATCACTATGCGTCGGAAGAAACAATTGGCCAGATATCTTATTTTTTTTTTCTCAATGCATTTAAGGAAGTGAAGTGTAATAAAGTTCGACTTTGAAAACTTATTGTTCCAAATAAGATGATTCTTTTACGGGTGTAGAAATAATACAAGAGGGTTCACTTATGATTCGTTTCAGACTAGAAAATCTGAAAAATACTTGTTGCAAATTTTCAATGGTTTTGAAATAAGAAAAGCATTGTTCCATACCCATGGGAACATTCGAATTGTGCAAAGGTGAAACATTGACTGAAGTTCCCTATGGTATTTGGAAAGAAAAAAAAAAAGTCTGAAATAAAAATGAAAATAAAGAAATAAAGAATTTAGAAAATATATTTCAAATTAAATACTTTTTAAGTAAATGATATGCTTTTATTAACATTTTTAATGAAATTCCTCCTTCTATTACGATGCCTTTCAGCTTAATTATTTATTAATGGTTTTTTCTGATTTAAGTATACATCATCAAGTATAACCCTGCTATTATTTTAGTCTTCTCACGGAAGAATTTGAATTATACTATAAACATAAATACTGCGCCGGACTTTAATAATTCACATGTACTTGTGGTTCATGCTTGTGCATGGTAAATAACTTTTTTTTTTTTTACGTGTACTGTTTTTGCTTCTCGAGTGAATAAATTACCAGGTATTACCGATAAAGTTTCATTAAGTTTACTCATAATGAGCGAGGGGCAACCTAGTGGTGCCTTACAAGGATTTGAGTTACAGGCCACATTCGTTATTTATGCGGGTGTTGAAATGAACTTATTATTTGGCGCATTGCAGTGTAAAATGAATGTCAGTGAGAATGCAAGACATACTCACTGACATTCATTTCATTACTTGCATTACTCACTGACAGTCAATGAGTAATGCAAGTAGTTTTATTCCTCCCATTGTGTCATATGAATAATATACTGCATAAAATCAAAATTACGATGTTACTTCTGATAAAATATTTTAGATTGTCAGTATTTTTAATTTGAAGTATTTAATTTTGTTATGTATTGTTTCATGTCATAATTTTGAACTGAAAAATTGTATTTATTTCATATGAATGTCATGTAAGTGATAATTAAGAAATTAAAGGCGATTTTAATAATTGAAACTTTATTTTCCACAAAAAAGTGGTTTCTCTATTTATTTTTCATTCCTCGTTTAAATTTGAACACAAAAACCAGGAAGTAGTTTCACTATTAAAACTAAAACTATACGGATCGAAAAATATCTATCGACTCAAATACTACACCTTTTAAAAATAAATTAATTAAGCAGTATTACATTTTTAAACACAAAAATGCACTTATCAAATTTCTAAATGATTTATATTCAGTTTCTGAGTACCCTTCGGGGAATATATATTTTTTGTCGGCCTCTTCGTTCAAGCATTTGCATAATAATATATTCTTTTAATGATATTAGAGTTCCTAGCCGCACGAAATTTGCGGCATTGGAAACAGTTGAAGGATTAAAATAATGAGAAGGAAAAAACTGAGCACACACTACATTGTTTTTATATCACTGTCAAAATCATATATATAGCCTTGAAGCCTTTATTTTTAGCATATATTATATATATATATATATATATATATATATATATAGATTATACTTAAAGAAAGATTTTTTTAAAGTAAGAAAAATACATATTTTTTAGTATATATATATTTTTTCGTTTTAATAGTAGCAATAGTATGTTACATTTACCAATTTGAAAAATATTTTAAAATAATTATGACATTTTTTTGCACCCCACATGGATAACCATTTTTAATAACACTTTGCCTAAACCGTTTTTTTAATGAAGTTTCGAATTCACATTAAAGGTGGGTTTCTCGAGTTTTGTAGAAGCGTAAAAGTTCATTCTATGAACATAATAGTACCATGCAATAAAAATACCCTTTTCTATTTTAATCCAAATTGGGGCAAAAATTTCTGGCCAGATTGGAATTAAAAATCTATATAGATAGGATAAAATGTCTCATGTCGTAATGGTGCTGTGGAAACCAGCAAGATCTTAGTATCGAATTCTCAACGGCATTACATGTAAAACTGTCTTAACAGTGAATTTGCTTTAACTCATCTAATTGGTCAAGAAGTATGTAAAACACAAAGCATGCACTATATTTTAAATTTTTAAACACACTAGTTTCCAAAAGTTGATTGAAAGTTATAAAAAAGCGAAAAGTTCCTCAAAAATAAGGCAATCTGTATGCAATTGGAATATTTTGTCAAATAAATATTGCTGAGCAAACCTGCAATATCCAAATTAGAAACCTTCCATCCAGAAGGAATACTTTGCTAGGAGCATAAAATTGCATTTTTAAATCAAGCCTCCTGTGTTTGATGCGATTGTAAGACAAGAAATCGGGGACAGCCAATGCGTAACAATGACCTCCAAGCATAATTTTTACCGAAAAACTGAGATAGAAAGTCATTTGGGAGACTAGGAGCAGTTCAAAGTCAGGCACAATTTTCCACATGGTAAAATATCAGTCCTTCTTTGATTCATAGATTTTGGTAAAAATTTTTTATTACAATTTGGCATCCAGGAGGTTCATTTAAGCACGGTCAACTCTTTTGACCAGCGAAAGTGACCAATATTTATCTTTATACGAACAAAGGATTAAAACTGAAACTCTGACTGAACGCAGATTCCCCCTTCCTTTAGCCGCCAGAAGGTTAATGTCAACGACAACCGTGCGTGGAAATCTTCACAAAGATGATCTGCACTGAGGTGACCAGCCATTTGTTTGGCACTCACGTCACGCCACAGAAGGGAAAGTTTAGGTAGGCACATGAATATGTCCACTGGACAGCTAATCAATGGAGGGCTGTTCTCTTTACGGATGAGTCCAAGTTTAGGCTCCAAAATGGTAGTAAGCGTTGTTTGATTTGGAGAGAACCTGGTAAAGGAGCCCATCCATTAAACATACGTGAAAGGAATGAATACGCAATAGGCACAGTCTGTGTTTTTGAGTGGCCATCTCGATTACCGGACCTAAATCATTTCCAACATGTCTGTAGGGATTTTAGGAAGACGTATATCTGCTTTCGATTCTCCTCCTCAGATCCTCGCACTTCAGACACTTCAGATCACTTCAAACTGCTTTCAAACAGCAACGGCTCTCGCTTCCAACGGAACTGATACACCGCATAATTATTTCATCACAGTAAAGAAATGATATTACGTATGTTGTATTTTTATAAAGGTACTACTACTGTTTTCAACGAGCTTGTATAAAAGTATTGATGCTTTAGGTAGTTTTCCTTCATCCAAAGAGTTGAATCAATAGGGCTGGGGATTCGCCGCCCGATAAGGGAGAAAAAATAGATTGTTTCACATTCCACAAATATGTAGGAAGGGATTAGGCATGAAAGAAGGAATACATGGAATGCTGTCATCACACACTCTGGTGGCGATAAAAAAAATTTTTACCTCGCGTAATAAATATATTTGGATAATTTTTAATTTTTAATAGCAACATTGTTATTCGTTATAAAAAGTGCTACATTATATTCATCAGCATCTACTATGTGACTCCTGAAAACCAAATTTTATTAAAGTACAACAATCAACTTTTGAAGAGTTTAGAAAAAGGAATAACATTTATATGTGTCTCAGCTGCAATTAATATTTTGATAATGTTTCAATATATTTCATGAGAGCTGCTGTTGAGCATTTAAGTGCGTATTAACATTTTCAGAACAAAATTCTATCTTTGAATCACTCCCTTCCTGTTATCTTAATCTTCGAGACTCAAATATCAATTAAAGTTCGAAATTTCTTTGTCACCAGACAGCGCGTCAGTTGCTCATATGCTATTTAATCAACGGATTCTAGACATTTTCGTAACGGATCATGACAGTCTTTCTTCCTAGGCCACGTCTTCCTTTTAAAAGGACATGCCTGAAAAAAAGCCACATTTCCATTTTGTTATACAATTTTATGGAGGTTAATTTAATTTGGTTCAATTAACATTTTCAGAACAAAATTCTATCCTTGACTCACTCCATTCCTGTTATCTTAATCTTCGAGACTCAAATATCAATTAAAGTTCGAAATTTCTTTGTCACCAGACAGCACGTCAGTTGCTCATATGGTATTTAATCAACGGATTCTAGACATTTTCGTAACGGATCATGACAGTCTTTCTTCCTAGGCCATGTCTTCCTTTTAAAAGGATATGCCTGGAAAAAAACCGCATTTCCATTTTGTTATACAATTTTACGGTGGTTAATTTAATTTGGTTCAATGATCTCACTGTTCAAAATTAACAATAAGTCTCTAAATATATTGCACGTAAAAAACTACATAATGCGTTATTAAGGACTTTTAATATGAAATTTGAAAAAAAAAATTAACAAGTTTTAAAATATTTTATATTACTCATAATTACATTTACATAAATATAAACACTTGATATTTATTAATTATTTTCTTTTCACTCTTAAGCATTCGCTTTCAAAAGTTTTCTTTCTCAGTTTTTTTCGTGCTACCAAGTTAATAAAGGATAAATGAGTATGTATTCTTTTCTTTTCATTTACTTGATTCTTTTGCTCAAGATAAATTTAATAAACACTATAACATTAATTTATTTACTTCGCAAAAATCTTCAAACCAAGGACAGGAAATAAAATTATGACTAATTAATCATTAAATTTTTTTTCTAACAGGAAATACTTAAGGTTAAGAGCTTAATGTACATTTTTTTTGTTTTGTTTTGTTTTGTTTTACCAATTATTTTTTGCAACATTTGATGAATAACAGCATTTAATTTAAAACGCTTATTATATTTTGTTTTGTTAAATATTCAAATATGTGATCAATTTTATTGTTTTTTGTTTCTTCGGTTGAAAATAAAATCTAGTTTTTCCCAGTTACCTAACTAATTGAAAAATAAGATGAATATCTTGAAATTTGACTGGTTAAGTTTGATAAATGTGAAAACCTTCAATAATTTCATAAAATTTTTTATGGAATATACGTTAATAATACAAAATTGTAGTTCCCTAACAGCAATTTTTATCGGGTTACCACCGGTTACACTCCATTAATGTTAAAACAGAAGACGTAAAAAGTCAGGTGTGAAAAAAGTATGACTGATACATGTGTCAGCGTCGGACGTGCAGTGTAAAACACTTAAGAGCACAAATTTTACGGCTTCTATTTTTAATGCTATTGTACGCCTCCGAATTTACCTGCCAGATGGCGCTATAAGCGGCCCCTGTAGTACATGACTATTTCTAGCTTATAGATACTTTACAACTTCTAGACTTACATTTATGACTATAATTCTTTCCTTCCTGAAGTTCATGTTTGACAAAGGACATTAGAGGACACACTGTATACAGTCGCCGATCATGTTGAAGTATGACCATTGAACATTTTCTGCCTACAACACCAGTGTTGCGATACTAACAGGGCCCTATTTCCGCATGGGTGATTCAGGCTTTTTCCTGAGGCCCCCACGCCTTGGGAAAATGCCCGAAGCATAGGCCTTTAAATCTTTTAAAATATTCCTTTACTCTACCAACAAAAAGATATTCATAGAGAATTAGGTCGAATTTTAAATTATTTAGAAATCATGTTTTTCGTTGTTTACTAAAATACTGTTGTTTTATCTTACTCCTCACCAGTTACGCTGAGGAACTGGGCTTTTAGGTTCAATACAAAATTGTAGTTCCGGTTAGCAGTCCGGTTTGAAGTCCTCTCATACTCCACGCTAATCATGTAAGCGTACAATCATGAGTTTGATTCCCACTCAATCCCCTGGCTGTTTAAATATGGTTCTTCATCTGCGTTGTCCACTTTATTCGACGCGAATTTATAAACTGTCTTGAAACGAAGCACACAAATCCCAAAATAAATGTTTCAAGTACGACAACAACGAGCACCATTTGGAGACCTCATGGCTGTGTGGGTTTGTGCACCCATCTCTGTCCCCCGCTTGCGAGCGGTGAGGTCTCGTGTTCGAATCTCGTTAACCCATGGTTGTCACTTTCCTCTTCTTCTCTGTTTGCACTTGTGTTGTGTTCTTCTGGGATTGTTAATAAATGCTATTTTGGAATGAAATACATGTTATAACGGATATTCAGGGGTATAAGGCTATCTTAGAGATTGCAGTCAGAAACCTTAAGAAAAACTCTGAATTACGACAGCAGCACCATTTGCGCTTCGTTTTTATACTGGCTCAAGAATAATTTGAGTACAGAGCTGTTTTACCTATGTCACATCTTAGCAACCAACCTTTTTTTGGTCAAACATTCGTTCATTTGAGAATGGTCATTGGCCTTATTGCAACTTATAGTATACTTACCTAATTTGCACTTGTATTATATAGTAGATATGAGCTAAATTACAGCTCAATCGAATGCTCCGTTTAACAGCTATCATGTTCACTCACATGTACATACGCGTAGTACACATAAGGCCCGTTTACATGTGAAAATGGAAAATCCCGGGTTAAAGCGGAGTACAGGGAAAAACTCGCAATGCATCATGGGAAAGCGGGATTGACTCTGCATTAACCCTCCTTTCGACCAGGAATCTTCCTACCCCGCATTTTTCCCCCTAAGTAGGGGAAGCGGGGTAGAAAGCAGTGTAAGTCCCGGGATTTACTCCGCATTTTTGCACATGTAAACGGGCCCATAGAACCGCACACATATACATGTATATATAATCACCGTAAAAACAGCATAAATGAATTCAGAATATCTCAAAACATGTCATTACATAAAAATATCGCAGTATCATTTTTGTATGATTTATGTACTTTCCTTTGAAAAGTTTATTCTCCAGAAGGTACTTGCGGATTCAGATATGATAGGGAGACGACACCGAAGGCAGTTCTGGCAATTGGATGGTTTTACGAGGGGTCAAATTGTAGGCATGCATTAAGCTGGTTGGTCTTACCGATGTATCGCTGCTGAAACTCAAGTTGATGTTTCCATTGTGCGCATAATTTAGATCAGATGGATCGAATAAGAAATATCGGCGCATCCTAAGGGATGCGGTGGCGGCCCCTCAATCAACTTCTATCGACATATTGTGGAATGTGCACGGCGCAGGTAGATTTTGGATACTCCATTATATGGGAGAACAGTTTCACGCCGATTGACCGAAAGCGACTATGGTCGCACACAAGTCGGCTTATGAGAACATTGTTACTGACGCCAACTCACCGGTTTGAATGATAGAGATGGTATCGGAACCGCGCCATGTTAACGGTTCTGCTTGTCTGATTACAGTTCCTGGGTAAGACTCTGGAGACGTTGGACACCTAGAGCCTATCCGACCACTATTGCTGCACGTCCTGGCGCTCGTCAGCATGGCATAATGGTTTGGGGCGCCGTCAGTCACGATTGCAAGTCACCCCTGGTACGCATCAAAGGCACACTGACGATATACTCATGAGATGATGCAGCCAATTGCGTTATTCCATATTCAGAAGCTGCAAAATTTTGTTTTCCAGCAAGGCAACGCTCGACTCCATATGGCATTCATGAACTGATAAGCCTTGGAGCATGTCCTGTTGCTTCCTTGGCCAGCAAACTCACTCATCGAGCAAGTGTGGACACTCGGCCGTCGTTTGCCTGCTCTACCCCAACCTCACTCGGAGGATGAACTATAGAGGATAGTTAAAAGCATGTAGACTTCCATCAGTGGCGTAGCCAAGGGGGGGATAGGGGGGTCGCAACCGCCTATGAGGAATTTCTTGCTATACAATGTATATTCCTCAATTCCTTATCACACACACATATACACACATATATGTGTGTGTTGCAGTAGTCGTAACCCACCCATGAAAAATTTCTGGCTACGCCACTGACTTCCATACTTCAGGACACCATCCACACATGAATTGAAACTGTACTTTGTTGCTGCTTGCATCGCCACGAGAAGAGGTCTACTTCATACTCATGACCCCGTATTTCATAGCTGTGTTACAGAGATTTTCTCGTTAATGAAATCACTTTAAAAGATGTGCATTCTTTGTATCAATTTGCAACATTTCCATCCACTCTTTCATAGTGATGCGTTTTTTTCTGGACAGCAGTATGTGTGTGTATATATATATATATCTACAGGGTGTGTTGTCATAATTCCCTTCCGAGATTGGAAGGCTTATAAAATATATATATATTACCATTACAGCAACAAAGTTAAATTTCTTGGTGAAAGAAATGTAACATTTCTTTCTCCAATAAATTTAACTTTGTTGCTGTACTAGTAATATACATATTTCTTATAAGCCTTTCAAACCCGGGAGGGAATTGTTACACACCCTGTCTATTACAAAGTAAGATAACCAAATTTACGATAGAAAAATTCAGCTTAACAGACGAATAATAAGTTACTTTTAACTGTAATTATCTTTTATTTATAGAAATATTACTTTAATTTACGTAAATATTTACAAATAAAACTGCAATCTCAAACTCGCTTCATTACAATCTTGATAAATACCCAATCATTGCACAATGTTTCCCCAATTGTCTTCGTACGCTAGACCTACACGAAAATAATTAACAATAGTTTATACATGCGAGCATTGTCTTTGTTATTAGATAAATCTCCTACTCTTTAAAAAGAATTTCACAGCTGAGAGTAAATGTATGCGCAGCAACAACAAAGCAAAAAATTGTTTTTCCCCCAAGGAAACTTATCATTTTTTTAAACAACTCTCTTACCCCTGAAGACACATTATCGAGTTTTATATAACTTTATTTGTGCATACAGGAAGAAAAATTCCTGAGGCACTTTTTCCTCTTCTTTCATAATTTTTATTTCTTCCATTAGTTTATCTCGCTCATGCATAATATTATCTTTAATGTTTCTAATTATTCCTTTTTCGTCAGAATGATACAATTTGTTCCTGAATTAAAAAAGAGTGGAGGAACCTTTGATAAAAAATTAGCATTGTTATTTTTTTTCCTAGTAAAATATGATGAAGTTATACAATTATTAAAAATTAATTCGAATGATTTTTCCACGCAATTATTTAAACGCAGAAGTTAGAATGATGTTACATGGTTAATTAATAACAGAAAATTCGGATTAAAGGAAATATTTAAGGTAGTTAGGATTCACATTTTCGTATATTAATCGTTATAATTACTCATAACTCTTTTATTTAAATGTCTTGCTTAGAAAAAAAAGAAACATTGTCATTTCTTTATAGCAGTAGAATTTTTTGTGATCTCTTGTGGTTAAATATATGTGTTCTACATGTTTCTCGTGTATATTCACGATGTAGAATAATTTTAATGTTTTACAAATTTGATTAGTTTTAAGAGCGAGCGCGGTAGAGTAAAAATATTTAAGAACCAAATCCTTCAAAAAATGTATGTAATTTCGTAGAGTTTTTAACTGTTAGTAATATGTATGTGTTGGGAGCGAATATTTGAAAATGTAGAGTTCAATTAACTAAATTAATCAAATCTTTTTAGCCCGTTTGTTGCATTCTGAAAGTCTAAGCTCTAAATCTTGAGTTTGTGAATACATAGATATTTCATGAAGAAACAAATACTAAATTCGAAGAATATAAAGAAAAACCATATTCCAAGCATTTATTAAGGTACATATCATACTATAAATTAAACGATGTTTATTTTGGTTGCCACCATTTTTTTGCATATAGGTTCTAATTTTTACCAAAATTTCCTGTATTTAGGTTGAAAAAAGTAGGAGTATGCCTATAATTAAACGAGAACTTATTAAATTTAAGACAAAAGGTTAAAAAATGGACATACATACAACTTAATCAACTAGGTAGTTAAAATATTTTCCGCCTAGACACATTGAAAAAGGTTACAGTAAAAAAAAAAAATCGATTAAGAAATGCATGATTTTTCCGAAAATAGTTTCCACTGGTAATTGTTGTTTTATCTTGATTCAAAATGCACATGCAGAGGTCTCATAACCATTCAAACCCCAAACCTTTATTTAGCCTAAAAATCGATTCGACACCGAAAGCCACTTTGTTTAATATTTAATATACATTTTAATTAGGAATAACTAATTCCAAATATTTCAGTCATAACCAAGTGTCCAAGCCATAAAATCAAGCGTTGAAGCCATAAAATATTGATGTGTTCCAAGTTGTTTAATAAAGTGCGTACACTAGAAACAGTGGTTATGAACTGCATTGGCATTATTTCATTCAAGAAGACCTCTTCAGACTTCTGTAACGCTACTATTGTAATTATAAACATAAAATGTTCATAATTTAAACTATACTAGCTATAGGGTAAGTTACCAGGCTTTGAAATATTGCAAAAAAAGATCATGGTCAGCAAAATAATAATCAATTCGATGGCGAAAGCTACTTAGGAAAGTTGCAAATGCATTTCCCATTAAAAAAAAATTGGTATTTTGAACAGCCTACAATATAGGCCCTTATAACGACTTAACTATAAATTGCGAAAAAAGAGAGATAAAAATACGAAATTTCATTTGCTATGAATTTGTGATTGAAAAAATCGACATTCCTCTTCTTCAGAAGAGTGTTTTTTTTTTCCATAAATTTTAAGTATGATTGGTAGAGCGACCATTTTTTCTGAACCGAAAATCAGAACACTTTTACAGCGCAGAGTCCGGAGGAGTAAAAATAAATCCCGAGCAAACCCCCTCCCCAAGGTTTTTTTTTTTTTTTTCAATTCTACATATAATTTGATTTTCTACTTTTATGAGAAAATTGAGTTGAAGAAATATAGCGAATATACAAATAAATTAGGCCTATGATATAAACTTAGATATTAAATAATGTTATTGTTAATTTTTGGATACCTTTCCAAAATAGTTTGCTTTCTAAAATTAACTATAGATAAAGTGTCCAGACGTCCTGCTTTCGGTGGGACAGTCCTGATATTTTACTTATATGTCCTGCTGTTTCCACAGATCCCTAAAATGTCCAGCTTTTCTATTTCTTTCCCGCCAAAGTTCTGCTTTATGAAAGATAAATAAATAAATGTAAAATACATTATGGGAACAAATTCAGATGAAAGTGATTGTGTAATTTACAAATTTTTTTGTTACTTGTATTGAACACCGTTCTTTTATTGATGAAAATGCTTGCTTTATAATATATATTAATGCATGCCTATAATTAACGGGTGTTGATTCTCTAGTTATTTTTAAAAAGGAAATTATTTTGGAAAGTTATCCAAAAATTAACAATAACATTATTTAAAATCTAAGTTTATATGATAGGCCTATTTTATTTGTATATTTGCTATATTTTTTCAACTCATTTTTCTCATAAAAGTAGATAATCAAATTAGGGGTAGAAAAAAAAGGAAGGGGGGATGTTCGGGATTGATTTTTAGCCCTCCGGATTCTGTGGTTTAAAAGTGTCCTGATTTTCGATTTAGAAAAAATGGCCACTTTAGCTATTTCGGTCGCCATTTCTAAAGTTGTGTGACTTTTGGCCTTCTAAATTGATCTGAAAATTCTGATATAAACCACTTCAATATCGTACTTTGTCAGAATTTAAATAAATTCGTCCATTGAAATTTTCAAAATATTTTGATTAGCTACGAGCTTCTGTGAAGAGTGTGAGCACTTTAAACAGATGGTAGTCATAAACCATGGGATTTTATGTTTTCTTTCCTCTTTTATTTGAAAATATACAATTCGGTAGACGCTTTTATAATCATGTTCGGTAAATTTTCAACCACTCGTTCTCATTTAAGTCTTTCAGGGACGCAGGTACATACGGGGAGTAGCAAATATAATGTATGCTCACTAAAGTCCGGAAGGGCTGCTGCATCAAGGACGTAGCCAAGGGGAGGGTTAGAGGGGCCATAACCCCCCCATAAGGAATTTTTTGCCATACAAAATTTATATTATTCACTCCCTTATCACACACATGTATGCTTATATGTGAGTTGCAGTAATCGTAACCCCCCCCCCCCCCCACGAAAAATTTCTGGCTACGCCCCTTGTGTCTGTACTTATAAAAGTGGTGTGTAGGTCTAGTAAAGTTGCCATGCACTACACAAGGAGATTGCTTACAGCGCCACCTACGGCCTTAATTTGGAATTACCGTTTAATCTCAAAAAGGGTACGAGATACGGAAAAAAAGGAAATCACAAAGTTGTTTAGCATCACCGATCTATTAAGAGAAGACATCTTGAGCATATTAATGTTAAAAATTGAAGGCATAATATACGACGCATAAAAATGCATCACTGATGCTTTTGTTATCTATATGGAAGAGTGATAAGGCACTCAAAACGGTAGACGGATGAACTGTGAAGTCTCCGGGCTCGGGTCCCATTGCAGGGCTGCCGATCTTACTGTGTAGAGTTTTTGCTGGATTTCTCCAGATGTAACGTGAATACGCGTTAGAACACTTTAGAAATTCCTCCGACGAAGGCACCCCCCATCCTATTCAGAGAGTCCATGAGTAGATTTGCCTTAACAGCACAAACAAACTGATGCTTTTGCTAGCACGTCACCAGCCATATTGTACAACTTGCAGAGGGAATTGCAGATCAGCATGTAGATATGTATTACAGTTGAAGGAAAACAATTTTAGCTTAAGGATAAATTATCTTAATGTAAGGTAAGTGCCTTTTTGGGAAATTTGACCAAACAAGTATACGTTTTATGCCTTCAGTCTGTAGAATTATTGTGCAAATTAATGAGCATCATGTGCAAATTAAAGTGTATTTTCTTACGAAATCGACGAGGCTGAAAAAACTTTTTTTCCTATCTCGCACCATTTTTTATATAAGAACGGTAACTCCATATTTAGCCGCCAGGTGGTGCTATAAGCGGTTTACTTGTGTAGCGCATAGCAACTTTTGTATACCTGGACCTCAATTTTATGAATATATCAGTAGCCGTTCAGAAATTAAGAGGGTGGTAAGGAATACTTGAAATTTTCACTAATCAGCAGATCTTAGCCGGTATGTATTATGCACCGGTGCCTTTCAAAGAGTTAATAGAAGTTTCGAACTGAAACTTTGATAATTATTACGGTATTTTTACTCTCATTGCCAACTTCATATTACTAAATCGTAGTCATGCTTCGCGATTATTTTTCTCTCGAACATCCACTTTCTCGCATGCGAAAGAATAATACGCCCCTGGACCGGAATAAAAGCAGAGAAAGGGAGCAGCGGAAATGAGATCAAGAATAGTAAAAAAATAAAGTCAACGGGGGCTCGTTTGACATCGTCATTATCTGAAACGACTATCATGTAAGACATCTCTTCTTTTGAACCCCAAAAGTCCCGGGTATTTTTCTCATCAATTTATTACTGGCGTTTCAATTCCAACCCTTTTATTATTTTTTTTTTCTTTCCTATCCTCCTCCGACCAGCAATTTATGACTGGAGTTTTAAGATTATCCAAGGGGAATACAATCTTCAATTTAATGTGAATTTTATGGGATGTATTTGAGGAATAAAATGTAACTTTGATCCGGTTGAAAGGAATAAAACGAGTTTATTGATAGATTATACGATTTATATTTCTCGAAATGCTGAGAAATCTCCAAGATACATTTCGGGAAAACTTATAAATACTCGGGATTTTGCGGTTTTAATTGCTGGACAATGGGAAATTTCGGACATCTGAGATGGAACAGATGCTTTTTTTAATAAGTGCAGATGTGGATGTGATTAATGAATGTGGTTGTAGATGTGTGGTTTACTTCTTTTTACGCATGCTCATTTATTTGAATAGAAACCTTTTGTTGATAAAAACTGGAAATTGGAATTATAGAAATTGTCCTTCAAACTAAAATTGAAATTAATGTTAGTAGGCATGAAAATAAACTAATAAAGGAGTTATTTTTTTTCTCAAATTTATATTTACACCATCTCTCGAAAAAATCAACCCAAGTATTTTGTTTTTAATTCTTTGAAAAAAAATTTCATATCGGGATTTTTTTTATCTGTAAATTGCTCTGTTGTGTTACTTTCAGTCATTTTATAAAAATAATTTCTGTGACAAAAAGAAGACCAAATAAACAGTCAAATGAAATGAATTATATTTCGACATTTCTCGAAAGCACCTAATAGTTGTTTAAGACAAGATACAGTACAGCCCGAAATCAATCTCTTGCATTTGAAAGGTAATTTAAAAACATGCTTTGCAAAAAGGTGTAGAAACCAAACTGTCTTCAGCACGTTTGTTTGTAAGCGAAGTGCTGTGATTTATGAATTGTTCTACTATGTGCTAATGTGTAGAAATTCCACAACTGAGAATCAATTTTTTATAAGTCAAACTCCATACTACGCTATAAATCCCTCCACGTTTTGATTAAATACGATGATTATTACAAAATGTTGTCTTGTACATTGTATAAAGCTTCTTCCGGCAAACTTTAGTGTTTCATTTCATCTTCAAATAGTGAAGGGATTTTTCTGTTTTGATATGGAGGGGCTGGAGTACTGCAGTTTTGAACTGGATGCATACTTTATTTAATCTTCAGAGATATTGAAAATTCTTTTGAAATGTGCCTGTTCTGAATAAGAGGTTTTTAAAAAGTGTGTAAATATTTCTTCGAGAATTTAAATATTGAAAAAAGAGTGTTTAAATCAAAGAACTTTAACTGAATGTTTCAAAACTATTATAGGTTGGCCATTTGCTTATATGAATAATTAGTGCAAAAACTTGCTTATGTATATACGTAGTTGATTTTAATTAGAGGCATCCCTATTCATAAGAATAGCTTAATAAGGTAATTTCTGTGTTAACAAAACAAAAAGCAAAACTATTTTTTTGTTGACTTCATTATTATTATTTAACTTTTTAATATTGAATTAATGTAAATATATTGAAAAAATGTTAAGTGAAAAGGCAACTTTTAAAAATATTCTCAATTTTGAAACATTACAGAATATAAATTGTCTGCCACGGAGTTTTTCTTTTCAAACAACCCTAATTTAAAATATCGAAATATTTAACAAATAATATTTTTCATATATTATTTGAAATAAAACCATTTCTGAAATATATAAAGTGAAATGCGCATATAAATAATGCATAGTTACAAGTATGGAATACCAATTACTTTCTTCTTTTGTAAGCACGCATACTTATGCATAAAATATAAATATCTCAAGAATATTTCTTAAAAATAGCGTTTATATAAGTTATATGGCAACCAAGTATATATATATGCATGAATATATGCGTTAAGAAGTATTTATACAACAATACATATAATAGTTCATATAAAGGCTCTTTTTTTAAGTCAATTACAAATGTATTTTAAGTAGTTAAACTCGTAAAGTAGTTTTTCAAAAACATATGCTAGTTTTTAAGCATACTTATTTTGTTTTAATATGTATCTGTAGATGAAGTGAGACAAAAGTTTTCTCGGACTTTTGATTTAAAGCTCCACAGATTTTTTATGTAAAATCAGTTTTGCTTTTTAAAATTTATTTTATGTTAAAACTACGTTTTACAGATATTGTGCTAATAATTAATGATATCACCCGCTATAATACGCAAAAAAGAATCACCTTTCAGCTTTAGTTAATGAAAACAATTTTCTCTTAATAATTATTTTGAATATCTAATAAATGATGCTGATTACGATTGAATACGCATATTTTACACTTTTAAAAATATCATTGAGTGTACTTCCCTGAAGGCATGTTTCAGTTATCATTAAAAGACAAAATAGCACTAGAATACGTGAAGTTTGAGATTTTCAGCTTAAACGCCTTAACACATATTACGATTATATAGCATGATATTTTTTGTTACCTTCTTGTCCCATGCTGGTGCAAATTTGAGAAGTGATCTGGTTGTCGACATATATTGTGCGATTTAGAGATAGTCCTCGTATGGTTATCGTTTTTGTATAGCTGCATTTGCATTAACCGCTATATTCCTAATTATTCCGGAAATTTAAAAGTCTGTTTAACCGGAGGACTTCCCTATGGTTTTATAGATATCTCTAAAGGAAGTAGCATATCAGATGAAAGAAGACGTGAAAACAGTGCCGCAGTTGCACTGCGTATTTAGGCTGTTTGTGAAGCAGGTATGCGATGAAAAAATGTTTTGTTGAATTCAATAAAATTTTGTTGATTCATCAAAATCTGGCTGACGCTATTTCAACCAAAATATTTTGTTGATTTTTAACAAAATTTTTGTATAAATATTTGATTGAATTAAAAAACAAGTGTTGATTAAACAAAAATATTTCTTTGAAATAGAGAGAACCAACATTTTGTAGAGCGAACCAACATTCAACAAAACATTTTTTCTATGTAGTGATAGCTGCTTGCATCCCTAGATCGGTAAAGTGGATTGAGGTTTATTGTATGTTGGTAGTTCAAGAACATAGAAAATAAATCTTTAACCTCTTTTCTCTAACTCCTTAATCCTTTAAGTTTATTAACGAAATCTCGGAAATGCACAAACATAACATGGCATTGGGCACATATTACTTTTCAACTTAGCATCAGTGTACGCTATTCCATCTATATACCAATTTATTGAACCCGTCATTGAAGAAATCGCGGTCTAGGTCGCTGTACCACTTAATGACGGTGTCCTGAACAGCGGAACAACCACGTGAAACGCAGGCTTTATGCAAACAGGCGTTTGATTGCTGCAATCGTCTGTTGTAACTGGACATGGAATTTCCTTCTCTCAGAAAATAGACTGTGTCATCATTGTTTATGAATTGTGCTCTAAAAATTACTCCACAACATTTTAGAAACCATTAAGCTTGTGATTCATCTTTACTACTTGGTTTCCTCCTGGCGTACTTTTATTTTTCTAATTTGAAGGCACTTTTGCTTTTCTAACAATGCACTTCCTAATGATCTTGACAAGTCGGTGGAAAAGCTACCAAAATATTAAACCTTTTTATAGGTTCTTTAAAATTTCTTTTAGCTGTTACTTTTGGTAATAATTGAAATGAGAGAGGTGAGGTGTGTTTTCTTCAATTTAAAGTACTAATTAAATTGATTTCATGCATAACAGAAGTTATCACATTTTGAGGATAATCCAGCGGAGGTAGGCAAGCTCTTTCTAAGTGCATTTATTTGTAGAGGTAGACGTATTATGGATTAAACTTTCATTGCAACACGTGTCGTGTCATATTTCTAATAAATATTATTTTATAATTTTCTTTCACTTGATGTATTTTTGTTAAACTCATGGATTCTGCATAAAAAATTCGACAGCAGATGATATTCCGTACATTGATTTCAGAGAAGAGATTGCAGTGTGCCTGTTTAAAACTGGAAATATAAAACTGAGCGGGGCACAAATAGAACACCGAAGCTTATCTGAATTAGAATTGCAAATTCAGGCAATGGAAGAAAGAAAAACTGATAGGACCTTTAGCAAATTTCCCATTTAAAGATGATTTGATTGTGTATGCCATTGGCCAACTTATATGGAAATCAGACAGTGGACCAAACTTCCAAAATGTGACTGCAAAACTTTCATGAAATATTTTAAGTGCAGAACTCTCTTAATTGGGATTTATATCGTTAGTTCGCATTTTAACAAAACTACCTTAAAGAAGATTTTTCTTATTATAAAAATATCCTGAAGTATTTTTATACTCATTCTAATTGTTGTGTTTTGCTTCTATGCTGTGAAAAATTATTTCTAATCATATTTATTTAATTCTGTAGTAGATATGTTTTCAAACACATATAAAATAAATTTGTGCTTAAAATTTTAACATTTTTTATGAATACTGTGATTTTCCTTTTACCTTCATTACGTCCTTTTTGTTGCTTTCTCAGATTTGAAATTTAAACACTCTGAGCTTTGTGCCACATGCAGTACATACCTTAAAAGCATGTTTCATGTGGCAATATATTTTACTTGAATGTTTTAATTATTTTTCCTAAATCAAGCTTTGTTTAAAGATGTCAAATACTATTTTTCGTAATAAACGAAAAAATCATGCAGTGAAGGGTAAAAAAGAATGATATGATTTCATATTTCATTACTTAGTTTTCTTTTTGATGTTATAAAAATACGTAAATATAACTACAATATAACTTCTTTGCTGCATAGCTCCTCATTTCTACATTATATTTCCCAAGATATAAAAGAGAGCGCAAAAATATGCTAATTGCCTCTGCCGATGAAATATTTTAAATTTGTTCAGGGATACATAGTAGTGTTGACGCAAAATCTAAAAGAAGGGTAAAAAAAATGATATGATTTCATAACTTAAAGTTTTCTTTTTGATGTTATAAAAATGCATAAATATAACTACAATATAACTTCTTTGCTACATAGCTCCTTATTTCTTTATTATATTTCTCAATATATAAAAAAGAGCGCAAAAAGATGCTAATTATCTCTGCCGATGAAATATTTTAAATTTGTTCATGGATACATAGTAGTGTTGACGCAAAATCTATAAATATTATTAATTTAATAGCCACTGATGTTGCCGTTGCGAACCCACATACTAAGCTGAAATCTATAAATTAGTTACATTTGTATTCACAGTTACATTTTCAGAAGTTTTGAGTTAAAAACTAATAAATTATTATTCATTTAATAACCACTGATGTTGCCGTAGCGATCCCATACACTATTCAAACACTGAAATCCATAAATTATCATTAAATCATACCACCCAAATATGACGTGAGAACGTATCACTTTCACCTTCCAATCATAACTTCTAATGATTCCTACGTGACAGGCCCCAAATTCCACATATAATATTTCATGCATCCACAATATGTGACAGGTGTCTCGTCTCTAAACCGTTTTACACTTCGATTAGTACGAACGAAATATTCACAATACTCACTCATGAGTAATTGGTAACCAAATTCAACGATGTTCACGCCCCATTAGCAAGGGGGGGGGGGGTACAAAAATCCCGCGCGTGAAGCATTCACGCTCTTTACTTTCACGCGTAAAATTTTACAAAAAGAGATGGCATCGATCATCTCCCCAAAGCCGAAGATAAAAGAAAAAAAAAAAGGGAAAAATTGCAAAAACAGGGAATAAAAATACGTAAAGAGAATGGACGTTCCTAATCCAATCGTTCCGTAACTCGATTCCCGTTCGAATCTGTAGATTTCTCCCCCTTTCCTCCCCCGTAATTGGATTGTGGGGTGGCTCCGGTGGGGGATGGATTGCGGTACCGGGTTGTAGAAACTTGAGAAGAGAAAGGACACTGAATGTCTCCTGAGTGTGAAGTTGAGATGATGCGCTCCTGAATATTCTTTCTTTGGTAGCAAAACGAAAACCATTTTTACACTGGATCACTTGAGAAAAAAAAAATGACGTATATATTTTTTAAAGCTCTTCGACGTAAAGATTACGTAAACGTAAAATAGACATGTAAATGCTGATGCGATTATTGTATGTGTTGTTGCAATAAATTAAATAAAAAATGAACATTACTTATTTTGATGATGTTTTTGCTCATCAAATAAGATTCGTATGCAGTTTTTTTTTTTTTTTTTTTTTTTTTTTGAGTGAATGTATTCAAAATTTATAATATAGAAAATATAACAGTGTCTTTGATAAGCATAATATATTTTTGAATTTTAATACTTCTTATAGTTTTATCAGCATAGAATACACTGTTTACGAAAATTTATTAAATTGTCTGTTGAACATTCGATAAAAATAAATAAACATTTTATTATTATTAATATTTAGAATTTTAAACGTTTTCGGGACTTTAAATTTAGATGCATGTACGATAGTTATAATTTTTTTTTTTAATTTAGCCTATTTTTCATTGTTTTTGAAAAACTGTATTATTGTTGAAATTTATAAGGCTAATATGTTTGCTTTTTAAAACCTATGTATAAGCTCCAGCAGAACTTATTTTCCAATTTGAATCCTCATCAGGGGAAAAAATAAAATCCAGAATATACAGAAGGGCGTTTGCCTTACGGAAACAAATTTGTGTTTATTTTATTTATTTATGTATTTATTTTAAGACAAAATTTAATAGGCTCTAAATAACGATTTTATACTCTTTTTTTTTGACAAGATATCAACCTAAAAATTATTTTTTAAATTTTTCCTAAAATTTATAGATAGCTCAAAGTATCACACTTGCATTACAGATAAATGTATATATAAGAAAACGCCTACCAGAAAATATAAATCAAAATCCTACTCTAAGATTATTCGAATTGTTCAAGAATGTGAAGTTTGTGTTCTTAATCAAAAAGCGCCCTTGTCTTCTGGCATTGTAAGTACTAAAACATTGCATGGGAATTTGAAACTGAAAAGAACACTTTAAAACATTTAAAGTTTATCTGCATCTAAGTATATTTCTTAAAGGAAACCACACTAGAAAGTTTTATTTATTTCACCTCATGCTGTGAATCAGAAGTTTGCGGCAACACCGGATGAAACATGGGTATATACAGGGTGTCCCATAATGATTGGGACAAACTTTAGGGAGTGGGTATATAATAAGGTACATAATAAGGAATCAGAAGGTGGTAGGGTACATAATAAGGAATCAGAATCACATAGAAATGTGGGGTCAGCCTTTTCTCTTACCTGTTAATAATCACTTAAAGAAAAATGTTGAAATGTTAGTCTAATTCCTTTACCAAGCGTCATCAACAATAGGCTTGTCTCCAAATATTCCATCGATGAAATGAAATAGAATTTTCAAAGTATGAATTCTAGTCACCCGTTTTCTGAGAAAAATACATTAATTTTTGACTAATAATACTCTGTAAGTTCACTATTATTTCAGCACTTGTTCCAAAGTGAGTTGTAACAGCTACATGAAGATGGCGTTTCCAGTCCCACATTTCTATGTGATTTTGAATGCTTATGATGTGCCCTATCTCCCCTTAAAGTTTGTTCCACTCATTATGGGACACCTTGTATAAATGAATAAAAAAAAGCAGTTGTCTAGGCTTTCGATTCACGAAAATGACCTTAGGAAATGGCTTCGTTTGTGATCATGTAAGTTCTCAATATGATTCATGACTGTTGAAGGATTTTATTTTAACTCTAAATCAAAAAATATCAAACCAAAATTAATTTACTTTACTATCAACGGAATATTAAAGCAAAAAAAAAATCTATTCTTAAATAGAAATATCATTCATCATGCTTAGCTTAATACTTTCAAAATCTCTAATATGTCTACTAAGCTTATTTAGCAAAGAAATAAAGAGTATTAGGTATGAAGTGTAACATAAAACATACCAATTACATGAAATAACTGTAAAATCACTTTATTCTTCCACAATCAAGTTTTGTTTATTAAAACGGACTTTCGATAAAGTGCATTTGAAAGGGACATTGGAAAATGACAGAAGTGAAGTGCAGTAAACTTGTCATCATGGAAATAAGTCGCTAAAGTCAAGAAAAAAAGAAACAAAAGAAACTGAAGCTGGAGCTTGCTATTCTTGGCAGTCAAGAAAGATGCGTATCAGATTTATCATTTATATATTAAAATTATTGGCAATGTTATACTTACGCCCTACTGTAGCAATCCTCATAAATAGGGAAGAGAGCAGAATTGATAGCTCTCTGTGTTAGACAATCATAGCGACAGAACAAATTTCATTGAATAAAATATCGCGAATTCCAAATATGTCAACCTTTTATAGTAACTGAAACATTCAAATGAAATCATCCTTTGTATTTTTACAGAATGTCGCACTCGGTATCGAATGGCAAGAAACTGTTTTAAAAACTATAGTCAAGTGTCAAAATCATTTTGCAGGCAAAAAGGTGGATGCAGATAAGTTTATCCAGCAATACAGGAAGCAAAGGGATTTTTCGGACAGTTGAACATAAATTATCGAATATATATGTACGTCTTTTGAGCTTGAAAGCTTATCCGCTAAATTTCCATGGTAATACTCTTACGTTTCTTACTCTTTAGTACGAAGCGACAAAGATTATGCTTCGCCAAATTTCAATAGTATTTATTCTATCCATCAGCAAAGATTAGGGCGGCTGTAATTTCCCTCAAATTCAGAATACTTCTTAGAGCAGCTAGTTGAATAGCTGTCTGAATTGATAAAATAATAAAACAAACAAAAGCGCAATCTAGCAATAGCTAAATTTAAATATGAATTTCAATATGATGCTCCTACTGGTAAACATACTTTTCAAGAATTCTTCATTTTATTTTTTATAATTTTTTCCAGAATTTTTCTGACTTTTCAGATGAATGGTCAAGAATACAGTAAACTATAAACAGGAAAACTGCAACGACTAACAAACCATGCATATTGATTGATTAAAAATATGTATGAAATCTCTGAATGAAACTTTAATTACAGCAATTACACATAAATAAAAAATATACTGTTTCATCTGTAAAAGATACATGCTAAAAATTTTAAAAAGAACATTTTAGTTTCAATTCTTAATAATGTTACTTCATGTAAAATTTCTGAGAAAAGCCTCTTGATTTACTAGCTTACGTTTTGACTGACGACGCTGCAGTATAAGAAAGGTAAAAATAAAAATAAGTAAACGTGACTTGATATTAAGAAAAACTCTACGAAGTGCTCCATTGTTATAAAGTTAAATTTAATATTCATAGCCATTATTCATCCAGCCCTTCGAAAATGCTCTCGAAAAGTAAATTTAACATCATTGTCGAAGACTATTATTATATGGTTGGAGAGCACATTTACATATGCCCTTATTTAGAACAGCGCTAGCTTTTAAAACCTCCTTGGGGTTAAAAGCTTTTGCATTTTATTCAGAAAAGTAATTTTTTATGAAAATACTTTACTTTTCAATAAAATATAGATGTGTATAAATTGAATGATAATAAGTTGACTAGGAATAGATTTTTATTTCAGTAAAATAATATCAGTTTGTCGAATAATGATGTTATTCGATAAATATTGACCTTTTATCGACGTTTAAAAAATTCACACGAAGAAAAATATGATTTTTAAAAATTTCTTGTTTAATTAACAAAAATAAATTCTTTGTGACTTTAAAACCTTTACAATTTTTGATTTATTATGAACGCACTACTACCAAAAGCCATCGAACACCTAAAGTATTGAAATTGTTTTTCTTCTTTCCAAAAATCACAGACAACTGCAGAAGTTTTGTCACATAGCGAATTTGCTGGAATCCTTACTATTTATCAAATGTATTGTCTTTATCGTTTGTACAATGGCAATAAATATGAAAAAAACTCATTTTGTAGGTACATACAACGAAAGAAATCTAAAGCTTTAGAACAAAGATTTTACCACTTTATCGAACATTTGTGTGACAAATACAGCGAATCTGATTTTTCTTAAAATGTATTTTAAATAATCAATTCAATTTATAAGTTCTTAAAACGCAAACTTATTCGCAGAAATGGATGAAATGTAAACGAAAAATAGATAATGATCAAGTAAATCAAGTTTTTTCTTGAATAAATGCATGACATATAAACATGCTATCATACGTAATGGCCAATTTATTGAAATTTTTAATATTATCTTCATGCACGCTTAAATCTAGTGATTAAAACTAACACTCCTTTATTGATTAAATTTCTTATCGGCTGATTTAAATCCTTTTACGCTAAAAATTTCCGAAAAATACTCCTTAAAGACAAGAATTTGTAATCTCCTCCATTCGCCTCAATGCTCCCAATTCGCTAGATTCTATTTAACTCCATTTTCACTAAAATCTTGTCTATTTGAGAATTCTGTCTCTCCCCTACGATAAGATGCCTGTAAGATATCCTATTACTATCACGTGACCAACGCTCTTCAACGGAAAACGGTACATAGTCACAACGCGGGAATCGTAGCTTGCGCCGGGCATCGAAGAACAAACATGTCGTTATTAAAAATATGAATTAAAAGAGTTTCTAAAGAGGATACCGGATGTACTTTACTGAAGTCCTTTTGCTGTGGGTGATTACTTCCCGATGTATTCGCCGGTGATAATTTTATGTTATATCCGAATACCAAATGCATCTTTTTCATATTCAGAGTTGTTAAATAAATTCAACCTAATCGTGGAGAGCATGCTTTCGGTAAAAATTTTGTTTTAATGGTATAGTTTCTTACGATTGGATTATAAAAATCTCGTCGCTGTTGTACAAATGAAGTTATGATATCTTCAGTGAAGTGAGTAAGTACTATTTTACCCTTTTCATGTAAATAAATTTGGTTGCTGCTTTAATTAAATCTCACAGCTGGTTTAACCATGATTGCATTTCTGTATTCTGACTGTAGTGTTAATTCGTTTTATAACTAGAGACTATTGTGAAATTATAGTCTATTTATTAAAAAAATATATACTTTTTTATAGTGTATTAAGATATATGTAATGTATTTGCCTTGATTTAAAATTTATTTTCTCGGGCTTACAATCATAGATTACAGCTCTGGTAATAAAAAAGGAAGAAAACGAATAATTCAATATATTAATCAAAAACAGCAAATTTTCATAAAACGCCCCTTTTCTAGCTTAAAATAATAATCTTATTGAGTGCAGATATAAAAATATACTCCGTTTGATTATTATTTTACTCAGTAGATTTAAGCATGTAGGGTTTAAAATATTATACAAAAAAAACGGGAAGCGATACGGGTATACACACTTACAAAGGATTAAAAATGAATTCCACTGGCGGGTTCTTGTCCATCTGGTATTCGCCAGTAGAAAAGTCCGAAGTATTGGCTATTTTATTATGTGGGCGCCTAGTAGTCCACGAAATTTACTTCTTATGAAGAGATAGAGAAATTAACACCCAATTCCGATCCCGGAATCGTACCCGAACCCACCTATAAGAATGGTTCGTTAGATATTAGACCACGGCGGCAGACAAGAGAATAGAAAGTACTACTGAGTGCATTCAAAACTCGTTGGAAATATAAGACAAGTCTTTAACCTTGTAACTTTTATCACGGAAATAGGCGGACAGGCTAGAATTGTGCTTTGTTGTCACATTTGGCGAGTGGTAAGTGTAAATCACAAGCTAAATTTTCTGTCAATATATGCATTACAAAAACTCTTGGAGGAAAAAGAATACCGCCAAGGCTTAGTGGACGTTAATACACTGAAACATTCTTCATTTATCTAAAGAATGCTTTAAAAATATGGAAAAAACACACTCACGAGAAATGTTATTCTAGAACCTTTCACAGATCATAAATTGCTTCCATATCCAGAACAGATAGTACCACTTTTTTCTTAAAAATAGAACGATGAAATGGCCACAAACTTTCCGTAGAAATCTAAGGAGAGCTAGATGTGCAAGAGTTATTCGTATGAGATATTGACATAGGTCACGTGATGGGTCAAGTGCCTCATGTTAAGATTGGCATAGCGCTCTCCATCCTATTTTTTACCTGCGTTCCAACCAGAATGTTAAATACAAGGTGTGTCTACCAAAATAAAATTACAGTAATGCAAATAAAAATGTTTTATGTTTCATCAGGGTGGTTTTTAATAAAAATAATAAGAAGAAATCTTTAATTTTTATTTATTTATTTATTTATTTATTTTACCTTCTTATCCAAACAGAGGAAAAACTCTCTGAGTGAAAATCGATCTTGATGTATAATAATTCTCTGGGCTTTTCACCGAACATTGAAACGTGAAAATCAGCTCTATGCTCAAGCAAATGCAGCAACTTTTCAATAATTGGTTCTTGGAAAGTTCTCGAAAATTTATCAAGCAAATTTTATTCGGAGGGAAACTATTTACATTCCCCTCCTACGCTTTTATTATTGTTTAACATTAATCGAATTTGATCGAAAATTACCTAAATGGTTGTTGCAGAGTAAGAAACATGTCGAGTGGTGGGGAAGTTCCCTTTGAACATTTTGTTGCAAAGTCATTTGCAAGAGAGTGTGCAGATGAATAATTTAAATATCAGAGTACCTATGCTCTGTCGCGGAATTAATTAGAATTTTGTGAAATAAATATTTGCAAACCCGAGGCGAGTGAGTGGGTTAAAATTAGTACTTTTGGTTTCGAAATGTTCCAGGCCGTTTGTAATTTGTATGTGCAATTTGTGTAGAAAAGCCTAAGTTAAAACAGTGTCGATAAATTTATTTACACATGATAATCTTAAAAAAAGTGCCATTCTGAAAAAGCTACATAAAATAAGAAGAAACTGCTTTTATGTAGAAAAATGAAATAAAAAACGGCTATTGGATGAAATGCAGTTTTTATTTCAACTACTTAAATATGCTCAAAAAATATTTAACAGCAAAAAAAGTGTTTTAAAGAAGTGGTCTATTGCAAAGTAAAATTCGAAATTTGCTTGCCTTTAGTAAATGGTAAAAACGCTGTTAAGAATAAGCTATATTTAAAATGCAATTATAAGAAATATATTACAAGCAATATATTAAGTTGAGACATAGAGTGTTTACATTGCTACACATACATTTAAGATTTCAAATATTTGCTAGTACTCAAATGATTTATGTGATTCGGTTCTATTTCTTTAAGTTTAACGTTGTCTTTCTATGAATTTCCGATAACTGGATCCGTTGCATTGGTTTTGGTAATTACTTTAAATGTACAAAAATTTTATAACATACTAGTAATGTATTCTTTAAGATTTTTTTTTCAAATGATTACGACTTGTCTGCCTGTTTGCCCATTTAACTCTCTGCATACTTGCTTACTTGAACCGTCTTACATTACTAGAAAGTAAATGTATTAATGGCAACTAATGTAGATATGTCTTAATAATATTACTAATAATAATAATAATTAATAATAATTAATAATAATAATATGTCGTAATAAATAATCTACCAATCTTTTTAAAGAAAGCGTTATAACAGGCATATAGACGACAAAGAGGTGTTTTACTCCAGTAAAATTTTTGTTATTCAGCTCAGTGATTTTTCGTCTTAGGAAATGATACATATATTAAAACATATCCTGAAATTTTTAAGTAGAGGAGGGTAGCCACAGAATAAATTTCTCTATTTCTTCGCATTTACAACTAAAAATAATGAAATGAATGTAACCAAAGTTCTAAAATAGACTTTCAAAGACATAGGTAGAAGATTTCCGAAAATAATGCGGCAGAAAGAAAGTTATTAAAATTAAGGAATTATATATACTACGCGTATGAAAAATGTACAGCTCCGGAAGAAATTCGCTCTCTATCCCGCCGTCGTTCTTCATACAGCAAATCTGTACGTACCATTCGTTAACAAATAACGTATACTTTAAACTGCTTCTATAATAATTCGCACAAGGGGACATCTTCGTATTCAATGTTCCATCAACTGTTATTATTGTTTTAATTATTTTTAATGGCAACGTTCTACTTTCACTTCATTGAATGAAATAAATCCTCCAAATTACTCTCTATCAAAATTTTTACGAATTTTATGCAATAATTTTGGAAGAAATAGCGAATTTCTTTTTGCATAATTTTGAGGGGTTATCTTCAAATTGAGAACGGTAATATGAATATCCCGAATTTTTTGTGGTACATTAATACTTTATAAGAGAGTTAAATTCTTATTATTTCAAAGGAAGCTAATGCTTTCAGATTTATTTATATTTTGTACTGAGAACATAAAAGATAAAGTCATTTATCATTTCGTCTAGTTTCAAATTTGGAAATGTTCAAAAGGATTAATGCAATGCACTGTACAATATTACATAATAAAAACATTTCCTTTTACTAATAACTTGAGAGACAGATTTTATTTTTTGAGAAATTTATTGTTTAAAATAATTAGTTTGATAATTTGTATTATTTGTTAGTTACACAACGAATCGAAAATATAAATTTGAAATTACAGTTACAATTTAATTGGAGTACGCTGCTTTTGGTTTATTTACAAGGTAAATAACTTCACTGTGTGCGTGTGTTTATGATTTGACGGTGTTCCAATCATTTGCCATTCAAGCTTGAAATATTATAATATTAGAATTAAAATTGAAATCATGATATTACAAAATACAGTAGTTATGTTATACCTTGATAATAAACCTTTGAGTATATTAATATTTATTTATTAATATGTAATGTGCCATTTATCAATATATTGAATTATTTCATCTTTATAAAATTGAAATTAATTATTTCATTATTAATCATTAAGTAATATGACAATGGTATTTTTCTAAACTAGCTTATGTTTTGTATAAAACTTGCATTCCTACATATGAATACTTTCAAATTTCTTTTCAAATTGTCATTGATTGTTTTGAAGATTGTCTGAAGTAGGTGAAATGTGACTAGAAACGTTACCGAAGGTGACAGACTGTTTACTGCTTACCTTACCAATACAAGAATGAGCGTTGCTTAAAAATACGCGAAACTGAATAATGATTTCATGTAAATTGGGAAAACAGTAATGCATATTGTTTTCTAAAACGAGTGATATATTTTCGAAATAAAATGATTATGTGTAAAGCGCAATCAAACTTTACAAATCTGTAATTTATTTGCTTCAAAATTAGCTATTTTGTGCAAAGGAAATTTAATTTCCATATATACATTTTAAAAATAAATTGCGTATGTACATAAAAACAATCACTTTATAAAATGATTTACGGTCCCTTAACTCATCAAAATAAGACTAAGAAATCTGAATTTATGTACTGAACTTAAAAGTATGAAAATTTTCATAGCATGAAAAATTACTTTCTTCGTATGTCTCCGCAGAAATTTGGGTAGGCTGCTATTCATATTCTTTTTTTCAAATATTAAAATAATAATTCATTATTTATATTAATCTTATAAATATATTATTATATTTATTAAAAAATATAATAATGGTAAATTATGTTTAAGCCGTTTATTTCTAATACTATGAATAACAATCAGCTTTTAATACGCTAAGGTGACAAAAGTCACGGGATAGCAATTTGCAAATTTAACTGTGTTGGTAGTATCGCATACAACTGATTTATTGGTTAGTTGATTAGCAGAACTTTTATTTATAGTCAAGTAATTGATGCGGCAAGGTGTTTGAAGTGATCATGGCTGCACAACAAGTCTTAACAGGATTTGAACGCAGAATGGTAGCTGGTGCAAGACGAATGGGACATACAATTTCGGAAATAGTGAATTGAATAATCTGAGATGCACAGTCTCAAGAGTGTGTCGTGAATATCTGATTTCAGGCATAACCACCCACTATGGACAATACAGTGGCCGGAGCGTGCTTTGAATGACCGATATCAACGACGCTTCCGAAGAATTGTCAGCGGGAACAGACAAGTAACGCTACGTGAAATGACCGCAGAAATCCCTGTGGGTCGTACGATCGACGTGTGCGTTAGGACCGTGCAGCGAAATCTGGTTTCAATGGGCTATTTCAGCAGAAGACCGACTCGAGTGTCATTACTGAATGCACGACATCGCTTGCAGCGCCTTTCCTGGGCTTGTGACCATATCCGTTGGACCCTAGATGAGTCGAAAACAGAATCTTTGTAGGACCCAGATCTAATAACCCAGACCAGCTACCATTCCGCTTTCAAAGTCTGTTAATTTTCGTCGTGCAGTCATGATCACTTCAAACACCTTGCAGCATCAATTACTTGACTATAAATAAAAGCTATGTAGGATGAATCACGATTCCGGCTGGTAAGAGATGACAGCAGGGTACGAGTGTGGCTTAGACCTCACGAAGCCGTAGACCCAAGTTATCAACAAGGCACTGTGCAGGCTGGTGGTGGCTCCATAATGGTGTGGGGTGTGTTTACATGGAGTGGACGTCGCCCTCAGGTCAAACTGAATGGATCATTGACCGGAAATGACTATGTTGAGCTACTTGCACTTGTTGAGCATTTACACTAATTCATGAGCTTCATGAACCCAAGCTTCAAGACGGAGTTTTTATGGATAACAATGCGCCATGTCATCGCGCCAGCACTGTGCGAGATTGTTTTGAAGAGCATTCTGGAGATTTTCATCAAATGGCTTGGCCACCCAGATCCCTCGACACGAATCCCATTGAGCAAGTATGGAACATAATCGAGAGATTCGTTCGTGTCCAAACTCCACCACCGTCTACCCTGTTGCAACTGTCGACCTCTATACAGACAGCATGACTGAATATTCCTGAAGGGGACTTGTTGAGTCCATGCCACGTCGAGTTGCTGCACTCCGTCGGGCAAAAGGAGGTCTGACACATTATTAAGAGGTATCCCAACACTTTTGTCACCTCAGTGTATATATATATATATATATATATACACTCATTATATATATATATATATATAATGAGATATGATTTAATGTATGAAAAGAATATTTTTACATTGGGGGGAGGGACATTTTGAAATTTCATAATTCATAAATTTTCAGTTTAAATATATTAAAAATTGGTATCCGGGATTAAAATGAGATACAATTTTTAAATATGAAGTCAAATCTGGGCATTATCATTAAAAAATAAAATTTGTGCACATATAAATAAGCAGGTGGACTCTTATGTAAATTTTATAGATAGCAAATTAAATGGCACGATATTCATGAGTGATGGATATATGTAACGTATCTATACGACAAACGACTGCCGAATTTAATTTAAATGGGTCGTTTATCCGTATATGTACACTCACACACACACACACACAAAATGTTGATATGATCCTACTCTATTTTAAAGTTATATAAATTTGATTTGCACAAGTGTCAGTATGAAGTAAAACTATTTATTGTTAAGTGGCACTTATTTCTTTACAAATGATAATTTTAGAAGCAAAAGAGGTTTAGTGACTACATTTATTTAGTAAAGTAGTATTTTTTTCAAGCGTTTATGAAAGGGACGTATATATTTTTCATTTACTTATAATGCAAATTCTATTAAAAAAAATTTTTACTGATAAAGAAAAATGAGTTTGTTTACAACGAACAGATATGAAATAAAACTGTTCCATTTTTAAAACATTAAATTTCCAGTTCAATATACATAAGCTTAATGTCGTTAATTTAATCTCTTAGTATTATCATGATATGAAAAGCTGTACGATAAATTTCAAATTAATATTTTTTATACCTTGTTTCTAAATAAAATGCCTGAAATAAATCAGAAGGAAACAGCAAAGGGTGTTGAAGCCATTTAATGTAGAACCTATAATGGTACCATTTAATGCGACAGCAAAAATTATTATCGCAATCAATGTCATGTGACATATCAACTTCATGATCATTAAAGAATTTTTCTCCTAGCTCAAAATGTATCTTCCAAGATTAAAATAATGCATTTTTTCTTCCTTTTTCAATTTTAAAGTAACGTTTAATTAAAAAGCAAAAAAGGGAAAGCGTTAGGAAGAATTGTTTAATGAAACTCTTTTAAATATATATTGCAAAAGAAATTTTTTTTAACAATTATAAGTGAATTATTAAAGGAGTAATTATTATGGTTCATACGTAAGAATTTTGAATAATTTTTTGTAAGATAAAAACAGTTAAATTTCTAGTATTTGACACAAATTAAAAATATTAAATGATTATAAACTAACATTTTCGTCGTTTAAATGAAAATGTGCATTTTATTACGGTCCGTAAACGATTATAATGTTTAAAATAAAAAAATAAAACGTTTATTATTTTTAATAATATCTTTGTTTAATTATCATAAATCCTGGAAATAACATTTAAAAATGGCTTTTTGTTCTGTTTTTAGGGGCTTTTAAAATTTACTGCAATTTAATGAATATTCCTATTACCGTTTACCCTTATTTACAGTTTAAAATCTCTTAGAAAATCACTTTCTTCTTATTATTGCAGAATATTTTCATGAGTAAGTATAAAAAAAATTAAATTGTTTAACATGTTCTACCAAAATTTCTAAAGAAAATTTGTAATAATAATAAGTTTCATAGCTTTAGATGTTTGTTCTTGTCAAAGAAAAAATAAAAGATAATAATAACATTAACTAAAAATTCAATTATTTTCGCTACTAAATATTTCCTATATTTGAAATACTAATTGACTGTAAAAGATCTCAAGAATTTATTTTCACGGATTGCAAATTCCAGAAAATATTGCCACCCTTTTCTCAGCAATCATATAAAAGAATTCACATTTTCAGTTATTCTTGTCTTCTTCACAATAATAAAATGCAGATTATGTCTTCTATATAGCGATCAGTTGCACAACTTTGCACATTTCCATCAATATTTACAAAATTTAATGAAAATAGTGAATGCAAATTTGCTGCACAGAACATTTCCATAAATGCAATTTTGAAATAACACTTAACATGTGAGTATATTTTTTATATACAGGATGGTTATAATTAAGCTTCCCCTGTGAACATGGTGTCGCAACAAAAACGGGTGAACGGATTACACGAAATTTAATGTACACGGTGTTCAGTGCTAACAGTGCCCAATGGCTATTTCCTAAACCCTTAGTCAGAGCCACATACACCCTTGTGCAAATTAATTGAAACAAACTCAAAATTTTGAGGAAAGTAAGAAAAAATGCTATTTTATTTAAATTTATACAAAATAAAACATTTTAAGTAAATAATATAATCCCCTCGACTCTTTATTAGCAGATGGACACAATTCGGTATGGATTCCACCAATTTTTTACAATCATTTGTAATATTTGTGTCCTTGTACCACACATGAATTAGTACCATGATTAGCTTCTCCATAGTTGTACAATCCATATAGAATAGGCGATTCTTGCATATAGCCCAGAGATTCTCTATTGGGTTGATGTTAGGAGAGTATCCAGTCCATTTCAATATCTCAATTTGTTTCTCAGACATGAATTTTTTGACCATTTCGGATGTATGGCACGAAGCATAATCATGCTGGAAAATCCCTGTTCCATCAGGATATCGTTTCTTCAACTCTGGAATAACCTTTCTATTAAAAATATTAATATATTGGTCATAACGCATGATACCGTCAACAGCCTGCAAAGAACCAACCCCACTGTAATCAAAACATCTTCTTTTGAGGATGTTTAACAAATTGGTTCATGTGGCAATCCCGAATTCTTTCGCCGGGCGATCTAGGCACATGTTGAGTTCGCTGGCCTTGGACAAAAAAAATGGCTTCCGTCGCTAAATAGCACTTTCTTCCAATTTTCAACTGTTCAATTCTTATATTTTAAAACCCACAAGTAGTGCTTTGTCTTCATTGGTTGGGTCAGAAACTGTTTCTTCACAGTTCGACAGGCTGGACGCCTCCGAACAGTAGATGAGCTAATATTTTTTCCATGCTCTTTTAAATCTCTATTAAGTGCAGCACTAGTCTTTCGAGGGTGTTTTTTACTTTGTGTACTGATCTTCAAGCAGACAGGGTCTTATTATCGCATGGTCAAATCGGATCTTTGACCAGTTCTGCCGGCTCGAAAGCCCCCCCCCCCAATTTAAATTGCTGTTTTGAAATATTCTTTTTTTATTTCAAAATTTTAGTTAAAGTAAAACAAATTTCATAGATCGTGGCCCTCCCAAATCCACCAATGCCCGGGGCCCCTGTTGTTCATAGTCGGGCCCTGCAGCAGAGTGGTTATATCAAGCTCTATTAAAATATATCTGAGGTCAGGCTTACTTAATCGTACATTTGTAGCATTCAGCTGTGTAACATAAGAGTCTGGTACGCAAAGTACATGAAGAATTTTCTACACAGGTGCATATTTAGATTTCAGTCGAATGAAGTTATTTAATGCCAGTTCATTTAAAAAACTGCTTAAAAATACTTTTTTTCAGCATAAGCTATATTTTTATGTTATTTTATAGGATACACATAGTTAAACGCTAATCTTCTTTATTGCAATATATATTCAAGAAATAGTTGATGAAATTGCTAATAAATATTACAAAGCTCATACAAGCTACATATATATATATATATATATATATATATATATATATATATATATATATATATATATATATATATATATACAGGGGTTGCGCTGGCTCTTTTTAACATTTCGCCAATTCATTCGCCAAATTAGATTTTTCCGGACACCATTAAGAAAAGCAATTGTTAATATTTCCGCCAAAACGTATTTCCTTACGCCAAACTAATTTTATTTTCGCAATTTTGCGACGTTGGCGATCGACAGCGCGACCCCTGTATATATATATATATATATATATATATATATATATATATATATATATATATATATATATATATATATATATGTATGTATGTATGTATGTATGTATGTATGTATGTATGTATATATATATATATATATATATATAAGAATATGTATGTTCTGCCACATCTTTTCTGTTGTAAGTGCTACATCATACATTTAAATATGAACTTTCACAAGTGCTCCGAGTTACTTTTCACTCCTGCTTTCCTTACTATTTTATGTTGAATGAATTTTATATAAAAACTTTCTAGGATTCTTTATGTAAAAAAAAATCATGTTAAAAAATATGTGATTTACTTTTATAGTACCCCTTCTTTAAAGGGATTCAAATGTATATTATACTCATATATTTATTCATTTATATATATTTTTTGCTTTCACTCCTTCCAATACTTTAGTTTAGGCATTCTTTAGTTTAGGCTGTATAAATTGGAAACATTTACACTTTAGTGTGATAATATATACACAATGACATAATGCATTTCTTCAGACACATTTATTTTGCGCCTTGTAAGAAAACGTAGCTGAGAGCACGAAGAAAAAAAATATAATGTAAAACCAATAATTGTACCGTTTATCGCAATGGTGAAATTATTTTTGTAATTTCGGTCGTTTGATGTATTAACTCTTAGATGACAAGAATTACTTCCGCCAATGTAAAAGTATTTTTAAATTAAAGTAGCGCTTTGTTTTTCTCCCCCCATAAATATTTGAGGAATAAAAAAGGATAATTAAAATGAATAGGAAAATATTTAGTCATAGTCATTCAAAAAGAATTTCAGAAAAAAAGAAATCTTAACAATAATGCACCAATCATCAAAGAAGTAATAATTATTCGCATTCTCTCTTTTTTTTCTAAACATGCTGAATGACATGGAAATATTTTCGTTTGCTTATTTTGTTTTTAGGCACTGATTGCTTTCATTTCTGATTTTGAGGAGAAATTAAAAAAAGAACTAAGAAAGAAAAAAAATTATCTGACTGATTTTTCGGGATAATTTTTATGTTTTAATATAAAAAAATGACAGTGATGTCCATATTGTTTCACCATTCTTGCATTTTATTATTTTTCGATTAAAAAGAGCCCAGTAAAATCTCGTTACAATATTGTTTTACACAGAGTGTATTTGGAAGTATTTTTAATGTTCCAAAATTTTTTACTGACATATTAAGATGTGATTTCTTTAAGAAGACTATATCTCGTAAAATACTCAATCTAGAAAAATATAAATAATTTTTATTGAAATAAATTATGATAAATAATTGATTTCATAATTTTAGTTTGTGTCTTTTTTTAATTAAAACACACTCTCTTTAACAATTAAAACGATTATTTAAAACCGAATCTCATATGAAACAGAAGCGTAAAAATTATTTATTTTTCAAATTTCAGCTATGCAATTTTTATAAGCAGCTGTCACACTACTTCCAGATTTCGCGATAGCGACAGTATTTTGGATTACGGTAGCCACAGTTATATTTTTGATAAAATTTTGTCGTTCTTTTGCAATCGCAGTGCAATTTTTTCAAGGTATTACATATTTACTTTTATGTGAAATCAGCGTTGAACATAGCGATGAGCCAATATTTCAGTATTCTGTTATGAAAAATATCTTTCTGTAAATCTTGAAGAAAATTATTTTCTTGTACGAGTGCATGAATTTCAGGAATCCATGATATAACATATACGCCTTAGGTAACTGTAAAAAGGCAGTTCGGAGAGTAAATATTGCATTTTATTGTGATGTTGAAATTTAGAAATCTTACAGTGATACAATCTTCATTTTCTAAATTGCAATATATGACGATTTAAAGTTTAGTATATTAATCATAATTCAAAACATGATCATATCTGTAAATGAAATAAAAATGCTATTTTTTGTTTTTATTTTTATTTTTTATTTTTTTATTTTTCATTTTTGTAAGTCTAATTTGATGATTGCATTTTGATGTATAAACTCGCATCGTTGGCGGTATCGGCTTGAAATTTTGTACGTTTTTGTACGAGTACGTAAAAATCAAATGTAAAAGAAAAATAAAAGATTTGCATTTTAATAATATACAAATCCACAGATCCGCTGCTTTCAAATTTAATAGTGAAACGCGTATTTTTCAGCTCTTGTTACGTGTTTGCAAATTCGATCGACAGATATGTTGCTGGTAGTTAAATTGGACGATCGCAATAACTGCACTTTCCCAACGCCGGGCTATTTGGACAGCCTATGCAATTTTTTGTCTACGCTGGTAAATTTTTATCACATTCTCCAGCTCTCAGCAGATCCCAGTAGTGATAAAATTAATTATTACATCCATTTTACAAATATTTGACAAATTTTACTGGAAATTATGTGCTAATAAAGTAAAGAGCTCTTATATAAATGTGTAAAAAGTATTTTATTGAAATCAAATTTAACTATTATTCAATATTTTTTTCGCTCGACAGTTAAAATATGATTTTTTTTTGTGTTCACAGTAAGGACCCAGCTCTTTAATGTGTTAATCTATTGAAACAGGTAAATTCGCACTGCAATAACAAAGCATCGGAACCATATGTCAATAATTGTTTCTGACTGACGTCAGAATGCAGGTTCACGCTTCATTTGACGTCGAAATCACACTTACAGTGTATGGATTTTTCGACGTGCACGTATTTTTTCTTAGCAAATATCCTTGAAATTAACGCTTTAAAACATAAATGTATGTTTTGATACCATGATGTTTTGACAATATTTGCTAATATAGCTAATACTTTTTGATTGTAGATATTTTTAAATTATAGATTGATATTTTAATATCTCTACATAATATATTTTTATTTTATTTAAATAATTCAGGTAGTCTTTATTTAAGATTTCACAGGTCCCTTTCTGCAAAAAATTTTCATGTTTTAATAGCATCTCTTTTTCCAAGACTAGAATGTTCTTATTTTATTTAATATGGTACATAAATTTAGATTCACACAAAAGATACCTTATCACCGTTAATAAAGTTGTGAATGTCAAAACAATAAAAAGACATTGCATATATAACCTCCATTTTTAAAACATTTTCAGTTCGCCTTGTGTAGAAGATTTTTATAAGTTTTATCTTGTCTGGGCATTTATAAGATCATTTAGATACACGTATGTGAAAACTCCGATTCAAATGTTATTTAAAATAGATTTTTTTTTCTTAAGCCTCAATATTGTACTCTTTTAGCTCATTTTAGGGAGTTCTTTTACTGACGTAATAACAAAAAAGAACAATTGGATTTTCTATTTCACATATAGAGCTAGTACCCCTGACTTTCTTTGATACTTTTCTAAAATTATTCGAGATAGTTTGAATAAAGATTGATGTTTCTTTGAAAAGTTATACATTATCTTGTATTCTTCCTTACTGGTTGCAACGTTACATTTATCTACAGATATTTTGCTGTGATGGAAGCTGATTTGCCAAATATTGCGTAAAATATTACTTAATTTATTATTGCGTGATTAAGTATACAATAAAGTATTTATCCAGTTTACAGTGAATACGCAGTAAAGTAAATGACTGAAGTGTAAATTTTAACTTTAGAATAACAAGCTCAAAATTATTAATTTACTGAACATTTTAAATTAAGGAATGCTAATCACTGTTGATTTTAATGTTTTATATGAAAATATATGCTGGTATGTTTTTAAGAAAACTTATTTGCATCACTCGTACGAGTGCAAATTTTTACATCTTCAAACCACATAGTATAGATAAACTGTTCCTGAGATATGAAAACCCTTTTAGCATTATCAAGTGTGAAGGTTTAAAAAAATCATCGTACAAATGAAAAATCTATCTGCTTTTCTGCATGTGCATATAAAATCTTTCTCTTAAACTTCGCTCATTGAAATTTATTTTTAGTAGAATATTGGTAAAGCTTTCGATTCGTCTGCAAGACATGTTTCTGTTTATTTATTTATTTTTTAATTACAAATAAAAATGTAATTAGTAATTTTGTTGTATTTTATTTCAAAATGCTACGACATTTTAATGCATTTATAATGCGTCAAAATATATTTTAACAATGTACAGTATGCATAGAATATATCTAATTAAGCTCTATTATACTGCAATATTTTAATTTATTAATGCAAGCGCTGTGAGAAAAGCAAAATATTAAAGGTTATATTCATATTCAGTTTGATTGTTCGTGATATTCTTTCAGTGAAATTGATTTTAGTAAAGTATATCCCAGGAAATAAATATTAGTTCTGTTGAAAAATTATTTAATCTCAAAAGAAAAGAAAAAGAAAAAGAAAGAAAAGATAAAAGGTAAATAGAAAACGCAGTCGTGCATTTTTTATATAGCTGAGTGTTTTTTTTTTTTTTTTTTTTTTGTGAAATGCCTTATAAGTATACCTAGATCGACCGATCACCGATTTTCTGTTTCGGAATGGCTTCTAACCGCTTTAAAGAGAGAGCTTCATTCAATTATCTCGGTAGAGAACACTATTAACTGATCACAATCAAAAGGCAAAAAGCGAATGTAGTTTGATTTTTGCTATTGAAACACGTAGGGTAAGCTCCTACCACTGTGCACAAAAAAAAAAATAAATGTAAAAAAATCACAATAAAGTTCTGCTACAGCAGCAATAAACATGTCTGAACGGATCCATCCTTATACACTTTGCTCTAAAAAATGTTCTAAAACTGGATAGAAGTTGATAAAATTATTGCTGTATTTCCTACATCAAACTGCCACTGTGTTCAGATTCAAGCACTTTATCTGCATATAGAGTGCATTTGACACGGCATCATAGTGGTAAGCTAATCATATTAGTAGAAGATTCAAACGGGTTCAAAATATTCTTTCTCATGCTATTGCTAATGCGAAGCAGCAACGCTTCACCGACAAAAAAATCAGAAACGTTACGTTAAAATATGGGTATATCGTATCAATTGCATTTTAAAATTGCAGGAATGTTTCCGCATTTGGTGGAAAATACTCACAAACGTTTTCCCATCTGGCGGAAAAATTTTCACGAACGTTTCTGCATCTGGCAGAAAAGTACTCAGAAACGTTTATGTATACTTCCGGAAAGTTTTAGTAAAGCTCAGTATTTTGGAAAGTGACCACCAGAGAACACTATACGCTATCGGAATTCCCAAATACCGCTGCCGGTTTATCAGCACTTTGAACGAATGATACTGATAATAGATAAAACAGCATATTTTTCTTTTCTTTATTCGAATAACTCTGGTGTTATTTGAGTATTATTGTCTAAACAGATGTTAGTCGAACAACCTCTTAAATATTATTTTTGAGTTTGACATTTTTGAAATGATAAAGAAACAGTTAATTGCATGAGACGTTCTACTGAGCACAACTGGACAAAAAGTGAAATTCACCAAATTTAACATGGGTATTTTGCTATGAGTGTAGGAAAAATTTATCAGCGCTTTCTACTCTAATTGGTAATGCGAATGTATTACTAGAATTATAAAGTATTATCAGTGACATATTTAGATATGGAAAGGGTAAAAAATATATCTATTTATATAATATCCAATTTTAATCAAGTTAGATTTTTTAAAAATATGTCTTTCCTGTAACAAATCGTTGCTTTAGAGCATATTTGCATAAAATATTTTACCAACAATTGATAATTTTATTTACATCGTTATTTTTAGAGAACGTGCACATTTGCTTTGAAACTTTGAAAGACGGAAACGTAATCGCAGCATTCTTTAAAATAAGTCAGAATGCCACTCACTTGCAGAAAATGCTTTAAGCTCTTTCAAGATATCAAAAATATTCTTATATTCTACTCGCCCAAAAAAATCTGCATTCAAAAACAGCTCTCTAAAACAACTTTCTTGTGCTCTTCTGAATGATCTCATACAAAGTAGATTTGGCACTATGAATAAAATACTATTTTCTAAGATACTATATTATATTCAAAAATAGAGCTGTAGAATGCTTCTGAAATATCTTTCGAATGCCGAGAAATATCTTGTATCAATATTTTGTATACATAAATGTACTACAGTCGTAAAGTTAAAGGGGAAAAAAAAAGTGAATTTTTTTCTCAGGTCTTTCGGAAAAACGGAACCGAAGTGAAAAAAAAAAAAAAAAGTGAATGCATAAAAATATTATTTACGTTCCTTCAGGTATAAATGTTTAAAGCAGTTCCAATAAAGTTACTAAGAGACACTACTCGCATTTTAAAACAATAAATTCTCAGAATATATTCTCAGAATATGATACGCAAAGCCTGAAAAGACTCAAGATTTTTAGCACAAAATGACGTAAGATCAGGAGACCTGAACAACTATAAACTGTAAGTGTTAATTAAAAGTGGGAAGATTAAATGCTTAGCAACGATTTATTTAGCAGAATAAATGTCTATTTTCAGAAAATGAATTTTAAAATATTATTCTCAAACAGTTCAGAAAAGGCCTTTTTTCCTATACTTTAGTTGGTTTTCCGTAATTTCCTCCTCTAACGTAAATGAAATGGGCTGTTTAAGTTTAATTTGCTTTTCAGAGTACTTACATTTGCTTTAAACGTCCTACATGTGAACATGAAAACGAAAAAAAAAAAAAAAAAAACACCTTATACATCATGATTTTTCCATGCCTCGATGGATTTTCGTTTTAGTAATTACTCTTTCAGAATAATCCTTCATGTCAGGACATTTCAAAAAAAGCCTTCCTTTGCAGTGCATGACTTTCAGTCTGGCAGCTGAAATCTGAAGTAATTACAGACTCGCCGGCTCTCCCAAATTTCGGAAGAGATATATCCTTCAGTGCTTTCCCAAAAATCATTCAAAACTAAGAAAAACCCAATCTCTTTTCGAAGTCAAACATTTCTTCTTTCCGCTTTCAAAAACATCGTTGGAACTTTTCGTGCGCGCTATCCACAGAAAATCACCTGTCACGTAACATTATACTACATTGGTAGAAATAAATTAAATTCTGGCAAAAATATCCAAGTGCCTGGTAATTGATTTTTGTTGAAATGGCTTGCGTGATATTCTCCAGCCGATAATTTTCGTACACCCTTACCACCCTGCCATCCGCCTCAACGTGGAATATCTTCCCGCCGATGGAACGTCTGACATTCGAATCTTCCCCTTCCTATCCCTTTCCTAGCCCCCCCTGTAAATCATCTGACTAGTGTGTAGATATATCGACAGAAACTTCACATTCTTTGTTTTGCTGCAAGTGTTCTCTTTCTTCGAGAAAGATTGCGCTTGTCTTTTTGGAATACTCGTTTGTGTAACAAAATGCCCTCTTGGGAGCTGTTTATCTTGTTTTCGTGCTAGTGTTACATCTTGTTTTGTTTTCTGTTCTGCCATTTGTACAGTTTGTTAATAATTACAGGCGGTATACGTTTTGAAATCAACGTACCTATGAATAAATGCTTTAAAAAGAAATATGTGCTCAAATTATTAAAAATGCATTAATTAGTTTTTAAATAATTAGCTTTTTGTATTAGCTACGCATAGATCTTGCCATAAACAATAAAACTGTGACCGTACAAAAATCTGCATCAAGTCAAATAAAAATTTCCATGCCTTGAGAATATTACAAGTTGGAAAAGGACATTTTCACTTAAATCTTAGTGAAATCTAAGTGATTTAAGTGAAAATGTCCGTTTTCAACTTATAATAAATCTTCAGCTGTTTCTGAATAACTATATTCAGAAACAGCTGTGATGTTTACTTCTGGTACTTGTCTACACTTCTTTTTTTGAAAGAGCAGAAAGTTTTGATTCATTTTTAAAATCAAAGTTTTTTGAAGCAAAGTAAGCAAAATGATTATTTTTATTACTGTAAGTCATTGTAAAGTCTTAGCTGTTTTAAAGATCTAAGCGCTTAAAATGTAGATGTCTCATGCCAGCCGAAATACTCTAAAATATTGCCCAAAAATACCGAATGACTACTAAGCACTCAATTTAAGGGGACATCAATAGAATTTATTTGGACAATATTTTGGGATATGGGGAGCATTTTTACTTTTGCACTTCAGAAATTAGAACCGGAAAAGAACTGAAATACTGAGCGAATGAATGTTAATTTTTTTCATATTTCAGAACAAACAAAATAGTTCAATTATTGAGATTTAAGAATCGATAGGAAATTTTTATATCCAGTGTCTACAGCAAATCTGAAGTTTCTACTGTTTTTCTAAGTGAAAATAAGTGATTTTAAAATCATTACAAATCATTACATGCACTGATAAAAGCTTAGTGTGATAGATCAGTTTACCTGTCGTGCGGTAGAGTGGTAACTCTGTAACACTGCTGGCTAGGGATTTTTAATGGTTACCACAGAGATTATTCGGCTATGATAAAATTCAGCGACCCTCAAAGTGCTCCGTCAAAGATGGGGAATTCTGCTTAAGTTTAATTTCATTTTATCAAAATCTGTGCAAACGCTTTGATTTCTTATATAAGCATCCTCAAATACATTTTGTTAACAGATATTGTTTTTTTAAGCAAATAATGCGATGAGTTATGAACTGAATTTTTTTTCTTTAACCTTTGAGTTCCAAGAAAAAATTGTCCGATACATTTTATCGATGTCCTTGTTTCTCGAGCTGTTCATAGTTTTTTTTTCAGTTCAGTCTATTGCAAACATTTCCATGTTTGTTTTCCTTCATCTGTTGATTTTGCTAGTACAAATAAAGGACCGACTTTTACTCATATATGTGCATCGTGTAATAGAAATTTGTTACAAACATTATCTCTTAAATTCTAATAATTGTTATCTGTTAGTTATTTATGTCGACTAGTAGTGGTGAGTTTCAGCATTGAGTTTAAAGAAAATGGTATCAACTGAAAATTATTCATAACCTACATATTTCATTTAAAGAATTGTTTATACTTTGAGAACCAGGAACCGAGTAAATAAAACCTCAAGAAATCTAAGAAAAATATTTACTTCCATCAATAAAAACGTCCTAAGCAATTTAAAACTTCATGCTTTTCATACAGCGGGATTTGGCACTTCCAATCCTGCAGTATGTATTTACCACAAAAGAGTTCAAATTGAATAATTTATCCAGTTAACGTGATCTTAAAAATAGTAATTCGTTAAGAAAAAAGAAAACACGCAATATTCTGTTGCTAAATAATGCTCAAGTACTAAACATTAATTTAGGTTCCAATTGAATTAAGTTTAAATCTTCGTTCTAACTTGCCATTGACTAAAGATCGACTGCAGACAGTTTAATTGTATCTAACTTCTGCTCTTAAGCGAAAGTAGTAATGATTTATGTCGAAAATAGTCTGCTAAAGCTATATTTTGCATTCGCTGGCCGAGAAAGTGAACACTGGCAGATGGCTGCAATGTGAGGGTCCAGGGTTCTGGTCTGCCACACAACTGTCGATCTAACTGTCTGAATTTTTGGTCAGTTTCCTCCAGAAATAATTTGAATATGTGTTTAAACCCCTTAATAAGTCCTCTCCCTTATATGCATCCCCCCTCCTTCGTGTAACTTTGCTTTAACCACAAAAAAATAATAATATTTTGCTTTGGTGCATAAAATGGTATGTCCTGTTTGAAACTGTCACGAGAATACATTAATGCTTTTCATTTACGAACTAACTTTTGAATTCGAGAAATTCACTGTGACATAACAGAAGTAAATAGCTTTAAAAAGATTGTATGAAGACGGAGATTTATAATTAGAACATTATTAGAAAATTATAACTATAATATGCTGACGAAGATTGTAAGTCAGTTTTAGTAGGTGATTTTACTAAAGATTTTAATCCTAAAGTAGTGTTTTATGGAATAAGGAATACAAATACTGTTAAATCATGATACGCTTAACATATGGTAATTGTTAAAGAGAGGTATAATTAAAATGTGCTTGGAGAAGATTGTAAAACAGTTTTATCGGGTGAAATTTTTATAAATTTCGATTCCAAAGAACTCTTTTATGGAGCAAAGACGAAAAATACGGCACACTGATGAATACTGATACACTGTTCAACTTGCTAGAATAATGAAGAAACTAGACACGACACATGGAATATGACGCGTTATTAATATACAGCATTTTAGTACGTAGTTAAAATATGGGCATTTTACATTTTTATCTTCACTTCTGATGCACATTTTGTCTATTTTAGTACATTTTAATGCTGATTTTCTTCCACTGCGGAGAAAAAGCATGGATGGATGTATTGAAAGTCAGTCTTGAAGACGTTCAGAGAAAATTGAAAAAATAATGCTATTAAAAAAATTACAGAGATTATATATATATATATATATATATATATAGATAGATAGATAAATAGATAGATAGATAGATATAGATATAACCACTGTATAAACTCGCTTAAAATTCAATATTTGATTGTGTAAAAAAATAAACAAAAACATTTTGCCAGACATTTTTCCACCTTTAATAATTTCTTCTAATTATTTTTAATTGAAATAAGTATAATGTTTTAATTCATACTAAGCGTTAAAGAAAACTGATATATTTGTGTTATTTGGTCTACACTTTTAATTCATGCATTTTAACTCATGGTTGCCATGAGAAAAAAAATCTGCATCTCCGATTGTATCTCTTCCAATTTTTGCAGCCTTTCCATTCTTCAATAATTTACTACTTTAGATCAAACATTCTAAGAAAGACCTACAGAGTTATGCATAAAACGTAAACAACCCTCATAAATTGCTGAGAGATCAGGAAAAATATTTACCTAAAAGAAAGTACTACTTTTATGAAACTCTACCAGCATTTCTACATTTATTTGGCAAAAACACGGAGAAAAAATACTGAACAACCACTCAACGGCATCCAAAACTTCTCAGCCCGTTTTTCTTTCGTTAACAACTAAGTATCGTTGGTTTTACTATACATGAAAGATTGTCTTCAAACTAAGTACTTTCTTCTCGAAATTACTAAACTCGAATCCGAAAATTGTCCCTTAATTACAATATTCTTCATACGTCATACAAGAAGCAGGTCTAATAAGTAATTAATGACGAAGCGTATTTGGGGAGCACATGCGAATAGCTGCCGAGAAAAGTTTCCAAAACACAAATAAGACTGTAACTTTTAGCGTTAACACTTTATATCGATTTTCACGGAGGGAATTTTTCACTCGTGTGCGGAATTTCTGGCATCTAATCATCTCCAATATATGTCATAATGTGAGAGCGGTATCGACAAAACGTTCATATTTGTCAAACGTTCTAAATCTTTAGTTTCTCTCTTGTATGAGATGAAATTCTTCTGGGTTTAGGAGAACGGAAAAAAAGAAGATATATTTCTTTGAAGAAGTTCTTGTAAAATCTAAAGAAGCATTTTTAGGATGCTGCTGTTGAAGGAACAATCAATGCTGGATTAATTAATTTAAGGGTATTGGCATATGCTTCAATTCTTCACGGAGTATTCGTTGATAAGAAATTTGCATGCCGGACTGCATCGAATATTTTGAAGGTATCTATTGATTGATTAGTTTGTCTTCAAATTTAAGATTGTTTTTGAGAGCAAAATAGATTATTTCAAAACAAAGACACTTTTATAAAATTAAGCAAAATTTTTAAGCATGGCTTCAGAGATGACACCATTACTCCTCTTTGAAAATATTGTTTGGAAGATTCTCCAGTTTGGAGAGCGCTGGCAAAATTTAAGGTAAAATTCATTTACCTTCTCGTTTTAGGTAAGGATGAGTTTATTCTAAAGATCACACCAAAAACTTTTGACAGTGGACAGCAGTACATGCTTTGCAACAATGAGGATATATCTAATGTGCATTCTGAAAAGCATAGAGCACTTAACTTCTTTTGAAATAAGTATATTGGAGTCCCATGTTACTGTTAGTGCATAGAAAAAAAAATTCCAAAGTCATAGGAAATGTTTTTTCTCAAATTTGATGCTTCTCTTCTAGAAGATTATAGTTTTAAAAATTATAGTATGTGCACGCGTGCTTAAAAAAGGCACATTTGGAAGCAATGGTTATGGGAATAAAGAAGATTTAGAATTAGAGTGTATAGTCGTGAGCCCTGTCTACAAATACTTGTTTACAGTCAGTTTTCAAGTTCTGGAGGACTGGTGAAATTTAAATGCTACGCTCTACTAAAAAAACTATTTTTCTTGGAAAGCACTGAACTAAAGAAATAATAAGTATAAATTTCATTTAATTTTGGATGATGCAATTTTTGGATAATAAAACAAAATATTAAAATGTCTAATTAGGAATGTTAATTAACGTTTCAAGATCGTTTGTACAATGATTATTATCAAACGATCGCACATGAAGATGCACTTTGATGCACAAACGATCGTGCATCAAAGTGCATGAATACGACGTTTTTAAGTCTGCTCTACTATGGAATTCTGAATTGTACTGGTACCATCTTCTTCAATATACAAATTTACATATACATATTAACCCTCTGGGCATCCTGGAATTGGGCAAATAATGTAAAGTTGTTTTTACGATAAAATTTTCATGTAGCTTTAAAATTACACAAAAAATAAAATTTTGATAGGAAGATTCGTAATTATTAAAAAAAAGCTCCTAAATTACTTACAATCTTTAATATCGGAAAATATTTTATGATACCTAACTGTTATAAATAAGTTATAGATACATTGTAGCGAAAACTGGAACGAAGGTGAAGGTATTTTACGTCTCCGCAGCTTGGAGGGTTAAAATAGCAAAATATATATATATATATCAATTAGGAAACATTAATTACATAACACTAATAAAATAATTTTTACACTAGTTGTTTTATATTACTTTCTCGTGATATAAAACAACAATCCTCACTTTGGTGCAGGGAAATGGAATATGTGTGTAATACCTAAAACTCTCATCAGGTGTCATCTGTAGTGAATTACAAATGAAATAAAAATAACAAAAATATAGTTTTAAATGCACAATGTATATATGTGCTTATGGTATATATATGAAGTCAAAATAATGCTCAACAATCTTTTATCTGAAAAATCCAAAAATCTCTTTTAAATGAAAATGTAACCCAAAATTACAAAAGAAAAACAAACCTAAATCCTCCCACGTTCCCTTTATTAATTTCAAAATAGAGAATATGCATGGACTAGTTGTTAAAGTAAGTTCATTTATACTCCAACAGCACACGTTTATGGATTAGAAAAATCCGAAATGCAGTGAAGTGGCTTAAGTGAGAGCGCCTTTCACCTCCCTCTTTAACTTGACTGAATTTTAAGCATATACCACATTAGCTTACACTGTGCCAGACTTGTCGCTATTACCATATTAAACAGCCTGCGAAAGTGGCGTGTATTGTATAAATAGTTTTAAAGTGTGCTTCATGAAAATGCTTTATGATTTAGTGTCTGTTAATGACTCTATTTCACGGAAAAAGCAACCGGTAAGATTGATTATTTTCCTTTGAAACTATTGTTAATACATGTTAATAATAATGAAGCGCGGGGAGATGATGCTAGTTTATGGAGTAACGAGAAGGTTCCGTGATGTTTTGGTACAGTGTTACAATTCCGTATTAATATATGCATGCATTTTGTGTGTGTTTAATGAGCTATGCGAAATATGTAAAGAAGTCAGAAATTGTTAAGGAAAGAAAAGCGTGTAGTTTAAAACCCTGAGTAACTGGAAATCACAAAGGAAACGTTTCTTAAAGCTAGTAAAAAAAGCTTAGCTAAGCTCAGTAAGCTTAGTAAAGCTTAGTAATTAGTACAATTAGCTTAGTATAATTAGTAGCGTTAAGCTTAGTAAAAAAAAACAGATACATTAAAGTGTTGCATCAAATACAGAATATCAAAAACACGTATTGTTAAAAAGAAGTCAAATTACTTCGCCATACCGAAAAATTATTCCCATTGTAAATTATGAGGTTTTGGCAATTTTTTGCCAAATACAGAATATATTGTCAATCTGAAATCAATTTTGGGAGCTTATTTCTTGGCCCTAAATTTGGCGATACATCGCCAGCCAACAATGGCAACTTTCGATTTATTACTACAAACACCGCAACTAACAACCCTTTAGACAATGGTTTAAAAGGCTGTTTCTTTTCTCGATTTTCTAATGATAACGTTTCCATAGCAAAATAGTAAGGTCCGACAATTTTTCGCCCAATTATTTTCAAACTGCATACTGTTTATAGAAATTTTTTTTTGGCGTCAAACTTAGCAATAAATCGCGAAAAGGGGATGCCCTTGGTAACATTTGATTTCCAACTACCTCACTTTACTGGCAACCCTTTAGGAAATGGTATAAGAGCTTGGTTTTTCCAATTTTCTGACTCACGAAAAACATCAGAATACGTACAAACTAATCTAGGACAACTAAAAAAGTGCATTTCATTTGAAGAAAAGAAGAATTATCGAAATCGGCCCGCGTGTTGAAAAGTTATCGCTGAACATGTACAGGGAAAAAAAAAGAAAAAAGATCCCTTAGGTTACAACGGCTATATTTATTTATTTATTTATTTATTTATTTATTGTCATGAACACACACTGAGAAAGAAATAAAAAGAGAGAGAGATAAGTAATCTCATCTCCCTTTATTGATATTCGTCTATATCACACAACTTCATTGGTATATTGTTCTTTTGTATTTCGTGGATTGCTTTTTGTAAACTGTGAATCATGCTTTTGAATAATTTAATAATCGTTATTCGTATAGAACAAAATTTGAATAACGCTTAAACGTACTTTTCAGTTTTCATTTATAAATATTATTTCATCATAATCATAAAAGCAATTATTATTATTATTTTCTACTCTAGAGTGTATCGTACCGGGTGATTCGAAATAGATATTGCGGCTTTTATCTCTTATATCTTACGCGATCGAAATATACTTTCAATTGTAAAAGGTTTCTCTAATTTATAGCACCTTCTAGATGCAATAATTTCTTTCTACAAAGGGCTATATATACAGGCTGTCCGAAAATAGTTATGAAATTTTGTGTTGGACATAATGAAAGTATAGGAATTTGTTGAAAGAAAAAAAAATAGTTCAAATTTTCGCAACCAGAGAACGTTTTATTAAAAAAAAGAAAAGACATTTAGCCAGCATTCACATTCTATCTGTGCGCGGGCACAGTCAGCTGTCGGTAAAAAAGGGTCTCAAGATCTGTGGCACGCGATGAACGTTTCGATCCCCCACCATCTTGCTGGTAGTTAAGTCGAGCGATGGCAACGGCTGCCCTTTTTACAGCATTGGGCAATCGGTCCAGCTGTTCTCGCATTCTTTTATTTTTCAGCACATACCAGTGCTGTTAAAAATAATCGTGGCAATTTTTCGACGGGAAATGACGTGCTAAAAAGTAAAGGATTGTCGTGGAGCTATGTTACCCGCAACTGTTTTTATAGAAATCAAATTTATTCTTCGTGACTGGCAACAGTGAAAACGTCAGAGTTTGGTGTTCCCAGAGCGGGAACACTGCGCGTTAAAGGGTTAAACATTAAACTTGAAGCTTTATATATATATGTGTATCTATACACCGTGGATATCATTCACTAATCCAAATAACATTGACGCGAGTACTATATCAGGAAACTCCGTTTATTTTCTGTTCCAACTCTCATCTGCAATGTTTTTTTCTTTTTTTTTTTTCAATCCAATCACTTTCGTTCCTATCAATAGATTTTTAAATCCCCTTTCCGATCACAGGGATTACGGAAAGGATGAGTGTAACGTTTTCTCACGGGATTTAGCCGTCGATTTCCGTAAAAAAGAAAAAAAGAAAAAAAAGGCCCTAGCCCTGAAATAACGACATCGTTGGAGCGTGTCACTGACAAGCTACTATTCTGGACCAAGTTAATCCGTTGGATAACACCCTCCAGTTGAAGATCTGCACAGTTGATTTTTAAATTACTCACAAAATAGATTTTTGTCCCAAGTCCCCCGTCCGTTCAATTATTCTTTTCTTTTTGTCGGCTTGCGATAATCCAGTTTTTGTACCTGTGTTTTCTAATAATCATAATTCTACAAGGGCTAAGAAATTTTTTACTCTTGCTCGCTCCTATCAATAGATTTTTAAATAATAAAATATATTGTAAAATATAATAATATAAAATATGATGATACTATAAAATAAAAGTATAAAATTTTTTACACTTATGCAGAATTTTTCGCCTTCGAACTTGCAATTCTTCATGCAGGTAAAATATTTTCAAGGTTAAATTGCTTTTGGCAACCTTTGAAAACAGATAGATAAATACACAAATTATTTATTATTGATTTATTTCGATATTCACATGCCGTGTTAATATGAAGCAAACGAGCATCTCTGATTTAAAAAAGAAATAGCATGGAGAACAGTATATTATCTAAGATGTAAAGTGGAAAATATTAAGTTTGTCTGGCCTAACACTGCTAGACTGTTAGAAATATAGTTCAGTACAGCATTGTTTTACTCATAATATATTACCTATACTGCAAGTTTGGGAAATTTTTCAAAAAGAAAATATGTATGCAATAAAAGAAATTTTACTATCTAATTTTGAAATAAATATTTAAAAAAATCAATATCGTAATCATTAGCTCTTGAAATACTATATGAACAGAGAAAATGTAATTTTTGAACCCATCTCATAGGTACTATGGCTTTGCTGATCGCTCACTTGGAGTAACATCGAGAGGCAAAGACGAGAACTTGACCCCGCCAATTTGGTCTATATTTTATTTAAAACATTTTCTTCTAATTGTAGGAAAAACTTAATTTTTTTCACTCCCGATTTCGATATGTGCCTAGGCAAAAATATTGAAGATATTAATACGAAATTCGGCACGTATGTGAGTTTCTTAGCGTAGGTGCTAGATTGGAAAGCATTTTCCAAAATTCGTAGCTTATGGTGGCTAGGGGGCCAAAACATTCTTTTCGCATATCCTGCGTGATCTCCAAGAAGAAAAGAGACATCCATAAAATACTTGCTGTAAAATACAGCCCTCGCGAATGCCTAAAAATCGATTTCAGAACATTTCGAATATGATTCTTCATGGAGGGTAGACGTCAAAAATGATGGAGGGTGTCCATTTTTTTAAAAGAAAAAAAATGTATTATTTGTAAAATTATCCCTTTAAATTTTAACAAATACGGGTCTATGCCTTGACACAACTTGTTTGTGAATCGATACTTATTGAAAATTTATTTGTTTGAGTTCTATGTAAGAACGCCACATTACTTACCGAACAATTCAATATTTTGGAACAATCAGGATTCACTACAAGCTTATTCATGCGTGCGTGTAACAAAAAAAAAACAAATTAGCATGTACTGAATAAACAGAACTTGTGTACATCACGCCGAAAGACATTAACCAATTACTCATTTATTTTTATACTGCTCTTCAGCGATACTTTTTTTTCAGGAAAATCAGTAATAATAACATTAATAATAATAATAATAATAATAATAATGAATTGGATGTAATTGCCCGGTTTGCAATTCAATAAAAAACCACAACGTGAAAGCTAAGCACATAATAATTATTCGCAGATCTACCTGCCTCGGTGTGTCTGTCATAGCGGTAATTTTGCTATTGATGACCGAAATATTTTGTAGTTTTCAAGCAATACAGCTGTAGCTCCTTGCCCTAAATGATGCAGTCCTTCCCCCTAGCTCGAGCCTAATCGCTTATTCGTGCAGTCGGTTGTCTTTGGGTGCACAAATGCCAACGACCGATTAGATTCGGACCTCTATTGTAGAATTCTGATCGTGAGGTCCGGTTTAGCACTTAAAAGACTTTTTCTTGACTTTTACACGTCCACCTTTTCAAGAATTTGAAACACTTGTCATTTCTCTCGTTGACGTTTCTTTTCTTTACTTTCTTTGTTGCTTTTTACTTTCCAATCCGCAGTAAGAACTGGAGCCATTACAGAAGAAAACCTGAAAAAAAAGTTCCATATGCTCAAAATTACCTGCGATTTTAGGATTTGTTGAAATGAAAAATAAAAGTAAACTGAAGCTGAAAATATAAAAGCTTAGAGAATTAAGAGGGCAGTGAAATGTCTTACACTTCTTTTCTTAAAAAAATAAAATAGAATGCATGAAAATTTATTTTCAGAACGGTAATACAATAACAGAGTTATTTAAGTTTTAGTTACGATGTGAACTCGTGTAAAAAATATAGTGAAAAATAAAGTGTATAAAAAGTAAGTTTGTATCATTAGTTTTTTTTTTATCTTAAAATTGCTTTATTTCTAAGGATATTTATGAAGCGTTTTTCTTCTTTCACTTTGTCGTCATTATTTATATGTAACTGAAATTTATTTTCATTTGAGGAACAATCTTTTAAGAAAATTCATTTTGGGACATAGGAAATCTGAGCAAACATGTTCTTAAATAAACATACAAACACATATAAATTATTTTATTTCCTCTGTGATTAAACATTTTAAATAAAAAACTTAATATATAAGGTGCAAATAAAAGTTTAAAAGACTCAACACTATTTTAAAAAACATATTAGTTCCATAATTTTTCCTTTTAAAAAGGTTGCCTTTATCGTAAATTAGTTACATATATAGACCATCTTATTTTATATAAAAAAACAGATTTTTGTAAAGTACTAACTATAAAAATCAAGTAATGTTACTATTTGAAAACTATATTCCTGTAAAAGTAAGTAGTTTTTTCCACTATTTTTATTGGTACTTAAAATATTTTTTAGCATAGTCATATTTGAGACATAATAATAATACGTTCTGGAAAGAAAGGTATGCTACATATTCTTAACGTTCTAAAATTGGATAATTTACGGAGCATAAATTCTAGAAATATAAGAGATAGAAATGCACATACTGTGAAACTGTGTATTAGCCACCTTTGAGTATAACTATTTAATTATTTGTTTACAAATAGCAAAATTAAGATTTTGGTGGATTTTTTAAAGTGATTTTTTTTCACTCCCAGCTTCGCAGTTTATTAAAAGTAAAGTTGTTGGTCTCCATAACAAATGGGTCAATCTAACATTAATGTATTTCCTGTGAAGTTTTAAATTATCATGAATTATAATAATTATTTTTTTTTCCATCATATTACTTTTACATAATTCCCCGCATTTCTGAAAATTGGTTTAAATTTGTAGGATAAAAAGGGTAATACTGCAATATGCAATTTAGTATTCACGAATGAAACTGATTAACATTCTAAATATCTTTTAAACTCAAATTGATGCTTTAGTGAATATATAATCATTTTAAATAGAACATTCTTTAAAAAATTTGCTTTTTCATTAATTTTATTTGTTAACAAAGAACTGAAACTCTTAAATTATTACATAATCTAGGAGAATGACGTAATTTTGGATATTTAGGTATACAAAAGGATTTTCAGACATCAAAAATTCTTGCTGTTCATCCAATTTTGTTGTTAATCTGTTCTTGCACACGCTTGCATGATATTTTGATTAACGAGGCCGAAAGAACCCATATTACGTTTCGCTTTGCATTCAATCTGTAACTTTATTTTCTTGTCATAATATTTGCAAACTATGTAAAGTAATATAAAAATATGACAACACAGTGCACGAATGAAATCAATTTCCTTCCGTTTCGAATAAAAGTACGTGGATAACCCTCATGCACAAAAAGCCAATAGTAAGGGTGTCAAACACGCGAAGTTTTCACGTAAAAGACAAGGAGGGAGGGAACAGAAGTTATAATGCAAAATCGCACGCAATCGTCGGCAGAAAACATCATGTTGGATGAAATGTACCAAGTCATACATAGTACTACGATTCATTTAAAGCAGCGAGCAGTCAGAACTTGCATTTTCGGAGTCGACTTGTTTACGATTTGCGTGCAGTCAGTATTTGAGCTATTATTGACTGATAGTGTGTGATTGAAATGTCTCTTGTGACGTATTACGTATATCTCAATTTTAAATGCTTACATTTTTAAGATAGTTTTTAGATATAGAGTTTTGCTGAACTAAAGGAGTTTTCATGAAGAGAAATTTTTGGTTTTGTGTCCGGTTTGTTTATAATATCCTGCTATCATCTTTTGTAGAATTCATATTTTCTCTATATTTATCTTGGAAGTGCGAGAGAAAAAATATATTATATTATACTTCGTAAGAAAAAAAAGTTTATAATTTTACGTAATAATAAATTGCAGTGACGTGCATTCTGCCTAAGCAACCCAAGCAGTGCTTGGGCAACTGAAAATAAGACTATTATTGTTTTTAAATTTTGCTTTCTATCACAAATTGAAAGAAAATACCATGTACCTTATTTATTCATAATTTCTTAACTCAAAAATAGATGTCAAGTGGATATACAAGTATATTTTCTTTCTGACTCTTCATTTCTCTGCCGTGAGATCAACCCATCTGGAATGTCTGCTGAAGGGGTGTTGCTATAGAAACATGACTTCATCAGAGAATTAGCCAATCAGAGACGACACTCCGAAACCCATATTCTCCCTTACCCATATTCTGCCTTCTTGCTTGGGCGGAATGCACGTCACTGATAAATTGGCAAACAGTGTGAAAACAATATGTGTCTTAAACATCCCTAAACTTACAATAGTCTTCTGAGAACATAATAGAACATTGCTATCCTACGGCGATCTGCCAAGGATGGGGGATGCCTTGGTAAGAGGACTTTCTAAGGGGTTCTAACACGTATTCACATTACATCTTGAGAAAACCTACCAAATCTCCAGACCGTTAGATCGGGAGCCGCGCGATGGAACCCGAATCCGGGACCTTCACACTTCGGAAGTCTACCATTTTCAGTGGCATAACAACCGTGCCATGGTGAGGCGATTATCCAAATTACCTGAGGTGCTTAATCGTTGAATCAGGTTACACAGGGTATTTCGTAAAAGTCGAATTTTGTGACATAAATACAAATTAGCTAACAATGCCAGGAGTTTGAAAAAAATTAAGATTCTTCTTCATGAGCTGAACAAGTGATAAACCTGTATCACTTACAAAACTTTTTGAAAACATTCAAAAACATCGAAAATTTTTCAGAATGTGCTATTCTTCGGAAAATTTTACTGCGCAATTCCAAGTTTTAGAATTTTACTGGAAGTTACATAAAAATTTCGTTACTTTCATTTATGTCAGTGTATAGTGCAACCTATTAAAATGCATTCTGGATTTTTTTTAATCCCTGCGGTAAATAGTTTGTTTTAATTTGTTGTCCTAGACTGTGAAAGAGATTTTTTTTCATGGATATATATTTTTGATCAAGGCGCCCCCTCGGTTTAGAACTTAGCAGCTTGAAATTTAGATACAATTTAGATACAATTTAGATTTAGATTACTCAGAGAATATTGGATTCTAACAAGTCATAACTATTATATATATAAATGTATAAAAATATTCAGTTAGAGCTACAATATAGTTTCTATTAAAATATGTTTTTGGAACTATGTATGTTAATTTTTCGAAAAAAGCATACTATATGAATTTCCTTTTATGGTATTTTCTATTTAGTTTACATTTTCAGACCACACTGACAAGTTTGCATCAAACTCGTCAATAACTTTATACGACTTAACACATCTTTTACTATACTGATGAACTAACGACACTTGATGCATTCTTTATGCAACATAAAAACGAAAATTGGAACTATGATAAATCGGCGATGTAAATATAATAAAAAATAACGAAGCTGTTTCATAAAATTTGTAATTTGCTACAAATAACTAACTGTTAAATGAAATTGGTCTCACAGTTAGATGGGAGTGATGCGAATATCTACTTCAAGAATATTAAAGGTAAAAATCTCTTAAATTCCGAAACAAATGTTTTAAATCAAAAGATTTATAAAAGAAAGTTGTAAACACGAGGCTTTATATACTTAGGTAAATAGTCGAAATGATTAAATCTAATTGATTTCTTAACCACCTCATTCTTTTAATAGTTATTCGGCGTTAATAGTTTATAAAGTATTCCCAATGCCAAAGGAGCATTTCTTAAATTGCAGAAACATAAATTAAGAAAGAAGTGAAGAAAATATTTTCACGTTCTAAGGTTATACGGAAAAATAAGTGAATATTAGTAACAAACTGTTATTCTTTGCGTGTTTATATAGCACTATTTTTGTGTGCGTGTTTATATAGCAGATTTTTTTTTATTTTGTTTCAATATCTCATAGTTAACTGTAATTTTATCAGATTAAAATAAAAACCCATATAACTATCGGGTTAAGCTATATAGGATTTCATTAAAAGAAGACATCTAATTCTGTCACTTAGTTTTTTTTTTTTTAACATATGATTTCCTATGGTCTGTATTAGAGTAAGGACTTGCACAAATAAGTGGACAAAAACTAAAATAGATGATAAAATATTCCTACAACCAATCTAATGATAAAAGAAAATATCAAAGAGAATGGAAATCTCACATAATCACAAAAAGAAATGTTTATTGCAATTTCTGCATAACCGGTCAATCGAAAATTATTAATAGGAATTTTAAGAGACAAAACAATTAGTTTTCAGTGTTTTATAAAAAAGATTATGTTTAAAAACTATTTTTCGTACAAGTAAATTCAAAAATCATTCTTTTTTGTATAACAATTGTGTACACGCTTAAATCTATTGAGTAAAATAATAATCAAACGGAGTATATTTTTACTCAATTTTTGACTTCAAACGGCCATTCTCCCGATTGCGAAAAATTAGCTCCATTAATCGACAAAAATAAATGGAGCGAAAAATTCTCAATTTTTGAGCATTATACAACAGCTCCATTTAGCCTAAATAATAATCAAAACAGAGAAGTGCTTTTACAAAATCTGTCAGTTTTGATTAATATAACTGTACTCAATTATGATTATTGTTTAAGCTGTACAATGAGCGATTTTACAAAATCAGTCCTTTTTTGATTAATATATCTGTTATTATTTTAAGCTATAAAAAGGATGTTTTATGAAAATTTGCTGTTTTTGATTAATATATTGAATTATTCGTTTTCTTGATTTTTTATTATCAGAGCTGTAATCTATGATTATAAGCTCGAGATAATGAATTTTAAATCAAGGCAAATACATTACATATATTTTACACTATAAAAAAGTATTTTTTTTAATAAATAGAATATAATCTCACTATAGTCTGTAGTTATAAGACGAATTCACAGTACAGTCAGAATACAGAAATGCAATCATGGTTAAACCAGCTGTGAGATTTAATTAAAGCAACAACCAAATTCATTTACATGAAAAAGGTAAAATAGTACTTACTCACTTGACAGGAGATATCCTAATTTCATTTGTTTTACAACAGCGATGAGATTTTTATAATCCAATCGTAAGAAACTATGTCCATTAAAACAAAATTTTTACCGAAAGCACCCTCTCCACATTTAGGTTGAATTTATTTCACAGCTCTAAATATGAAAAAGATGCATTTGGTATTCGGATATAAAATAAAATTATCACCAGCGAATACATAGTGAAGTAAGCACCCACAGCAAAAGGACTTAGCATTAAGTAAAATGCATCCAGTATCCTCTTTAGAAATTCTTTTAATTCCTATTTTGATAACGACATGCTTGTTGTCCTTCGATGCCCGCCGTAAGCCACGATGCCCGCGTTTGTGACTATGAACCGTTATCTGTTGAAGAGCGTTGGTCACGTGATAGTAATAGGCTATGGTATCAGGGATTTCCTTTCGTGGGGAAGGATAATTCTCAAATAGACAAGATTTAAGTGAAAATAGAGCTAAATAGAATCTAGTGAATTTGGAGCATTAACGTGAATTGAGGAGTTTACAAATTATTGTCTTTAAAGATTATTTTTCGTAAATTTTTAGCGTAAAAGGATTTAAATCAACCGATAAGAAATTTAATCAATAAAGGAGTGTTAGTTTTACTCAATAGTTTTAAGCATGTACATTTTCATTTTTTCCTTGAAATATGCTGTGCTTTATGTAATTTATGACCTAAAAAAATAACTTCATATGTCATTAGAAACTTTTTCTAGTTCGAAGTATGGTGCTCATTGGAATAGTTTTAACAGTGCCGCGTACTGATAACATATTTACCATCCGGTATACATAGAGCACTCCTCGTGAGTGTGGTAGCGTGTGTGAGACTTTCCCACAATCGACCCATGTTCAAACATCATTGGGTACATACGATGGTTGTTGTCCTTCAGACATTAATATTAATACTTGCCAATAACAAGTGGATAATATCAATATTATGACACGTCTTGCCGCATCTCTTTCCAAGGTGCTTCATGGTAGTTTTGCAGCTTTTTTTGTTCATTTAATAAACAGTTTTCGCACGAAAATATATTTCGAGAAAGGCATCCATATTTCTCAGAATATTAAACAACTCTTGAGTAATAAGCTGTCTTTACTCCAATAGATATTCAAACAAAACTATTCAGCTTCTTAAAGATTATACTCCGTGTCGTTAAACTATTTCATAACAGCAAGTATATAAATCCAATAATGTTTAACAAAAGTAAAGAAATAAATAAACAAGATAAAATAAAGATTAATTTAATTTCTCAGTAGCGTTATAACTTGTATTTGAATTGTTAAATCCAGCTAAAAATTGTGAATATGGTATTATTGAAAAACACTTTATAATGTATTCAGTACACTTTCTTTTCCTCTCAAACAATTTGTGTATGGGTTAAATTGTGCTTGAATATTGAACATATTTTGTAAATTATACAACATATTTAAATAAGTACAATGAAAATAGATCTTACAAAATAGATTATATCATTGAAATTTAATTAAGTTCTAGTATAAATATAGAGGCACACAAACTAAAATTTTAAAATGAAATCGACCCACCAATTAAAATCTAGCACGTTGAAACGTTCTAGGCCACACTTTTTAAACGTCGCTGATAAATTCTTAAGAAAATGCGATGCTCTTTCTTTAAGATAATCACTTTGTATCCCTAACACATTTTCTTTAAAAAAAAAGGATAACAAAATTTATTTATTGGCTTATTTCCAACAAAATCTACCAGTTTTACAGATTTAAACTGCACTTTATAAATACGGGCTAATGTATAACGAACAAAACACTAGACATTCGTTAAAAAAAATGTTTTCATACGCTTGCTTTCTCAGACATCTAATTCTGAAAATTTTGCTAGTTTCTAATTGCATTTTGAACTTTAGTGTAATAAACAGAAAAATACATAAATTTCTGTGCATTTATCTGGATTAAAGATGGAATTAATTGCATCAAAACATTTATTACAATTTGTTTCATTTAAGTTGGATTTATTTAAAATGTTGTAAGCATATTTCAGACTTTTTTAAGTGAAGATGTGTGTTCTGTATTTTAGTTATTAATGCATTTTTAAAAAATATAACAAATTAATTAAAAAGATGTAATGGTAACATGTAGCAAACAGTAATAATTTAGTTGGTTGTTCTTTTTTATTATTAAAAATTATGTTTACAATTTATTTTTTCTTCTAAGCAAATTGCATTTAAATATCTCAGCCGTTGGGAAAACTATATTATTTTACATTGCGATTTTAGATACTAATTTTTTAAAACTAAAAAAGGCAATTTAAACGAGTTTCTGAATATTTAAAAATTAAATGAATGTGAACAATTTGATTTTTAAATATTTTATACGTACCATCAATTATGTTTGTTTTTTAACTAATCAGTTTTAGATATGAATAAATGCCATCACCTGTTGCATAACAAGGATTGGAAAAAATAGCTCTTCAATCCTTAAATTGAATTATTAATTCATTAACATTAAACATGTCTAAATGTTATTTATTTTCCAACTATTTTTTATGCATGTATAGAGATTCGAGGTAAAGTAAACTGATAATAACAACAATAGCAATTCTAAAATATGTTCAAATTTGCAAACATACAAAACGAATCTCACATAGAATTTCATAACATTTTTCCTACATAGCGCTCATTTTATTTTTAAGGGGGCATATTTTATTTAATGATACAGAATCTCCTTAAAACGATGCTAAACGTTAATAGTAATATTCACGAAATTAGTAATTTATAACTACGAAGCTATTTTTTAATAGTCTACTGCAACAGGTTTTAATGTACAGCATTATGTAAAGTCAAATGTACTTTCAGCAGCCTAGTTCACAGGGTGATAAATGATTTAACAGAGGAGAATGAATGTTTAGACTTGGCGTTAAATTCATCAGCTGACAAAGTTTCAACCTCACAGTTAATTTAGTGGATGATATATAGCTGTTAAAGGGATGTCTTACACTCCTCATCAAACTAAGTTACTCGGTAAATCTTGAGAATTTTATGGAGTTTTTTCTCCTTCGAAATAAAAAGTTAATAGATGATGATGAATTACATGACAAAGAAATTGTATTATGTACAGCTAAAAATTTCTTTTCTCGATACAAGAGGAGAATATGAATATTAAATTTACCCTAAACTGCTATAAATTTTGCAATTTTATTGATAGCTATCGTATGCGAAAAATTTACTATGCAGTTATTAGTAACATTCGTCTTCGAAGTATTTGATACTGAAACTGTTTAAAGTGATACATGAACTGTTCTAAAAGAATCGTGAAGTTTTGTATAATTTTTTTTCATTCATTTTATTTTGTTTCATAGTCCATTTCTTAAAAAAATAAATAAAAAGCTCAATGTTCCACATAAAATAAAATTTTTAGATAAGAGTAAATTTATTTTTGTCAAATAATTGTATAATTTCTAGGATACCTGTATAAAGAAATTTTTATCTTTATAATGAATAGACTTATAGGTAGAAACTTTTTTTAAAAGTACTTTTTTGGCATTATTTATACTTATCATACTTTACAAACATAAATTTGTTTATGCTTATGAGATCTATAAACTAACAGATTTCGAAAATTATAACTGAGCCGATAATACAATATTTAAAACTCAAACAATTAGTTGTTATCGGGTTTACTTTACTGCTTACACTGTAAATAAGTGATATTACAGGTTTTATGTCTAAATTTATCAATGAACAACCATTTGAGTGTTTACTAAAGGAGTTAGCTCACATCACAAACACTTTATTTACAATTTACCAAAGTCAGATTTCTTGCAAAATGTCGATTCACAAAAGAAAGAAGGTGTAAAATATTCTGAGTTTTGATATTTCTTCGAAAGAGCTGTTAATCACTAGCTTCAGTTTCTGCATCATGGATTTACTGCTCAAGTACTACACATGTACCCATGTGTAAGGGAATCATCAAGTCTCATTTTGAAGTGAAAATTTTTTAATAGTTTGACAATCTCAATCGATGGTCTGTCTCATGCTCTTACTAACTTAATACTCTTTTACTGTTTATGAAATATAATTTAGTACCAAATGCAATAACAGGGGACAACCAGTTTAGGAAAATGCTGGTGTATGAACCTGAATTTAAGAAACTCAGTTTCATATTGATCTTTAAGAATCTAGAATAACGATTGCAAAATGTCTTTAGAGTATAACCCCGCTTTGTGAATAATACATTTTATGATTATACTATAAATACGGAACATAACATTGTAAGAAAAGGGTCAAAAGGAAAAAAATAAGTACTTCAAAGTTATAGCCAAAAGATATTGATTTAATCTTTTTTTTTTCTTTCAAATATTTCTTTTAAAAACAATCACTGATTTAAACCAAGGTCAAATAGTTACAATAAATATTGCCGGAAGAAATTTATTTTATTAAAGTAATGGGAACAGAATTTAATAGCTTTATAGTTCCAGGATTCTTTTGGGTTAGAAAAAGGTTTGAATTTCATGTGATTTTAGAAGATAAAAAAAATCTTAGTTTTATTTTCAGTTCATTTTCTGATGCAATGATATAAAAAATATATTTTTTCAGTATGGCGTATGGCATATAAACATTTTTTTAAATGTAAATTGTAAGAAATGTAGAAAAAGAAAACACTTAAGTAGGCTATTTTTACTTTTACCGACATATTGTACAAACGTTACCCAAGTATGTATTATCATAGAATAAATGGAAGTGTGGTATAGTTTAGACTATACCACAGCAAAAAACGATTTAAAGGAAAGTCGTAAAATAAATCAGTTTCTAAGATTTATTACATTTCAAACTGTGTTCTTATATTTAAAACGTTCATTACACTTCTACTATTAGCTTCATAAAAAGTTCTTTAGTCTTAAAATCATGTACATTTACATTTAAATCTTCTCTATGCATTCCTTAATTTTTTAAGGATGGATGGTTTATTCGTTAATCTTACAAAATATGCATGAATAAAGATATAGGGGAAGGTTGCCCAAAATGATACCCTTAAGTATAAAGCTTGCATAAAATAATATAAATGTTAAATAAAACTTTGGGCCTTTACCACAAAGTTTTACGTTATATTTTGCATCATACACATATTTTAGTAATATTTTAAACCCAAACTGAGTAATAAAACATAGAGTATTAAAAGTGAGTCCAAATCATCATTTTACACTCACCCAAGGGAAAAATAATTCTTCGTTGAAAAAAAAAATCGTAAATTGTTTTTTATCGGCAAAATAAAAGATGTAAAAGTAATTATGACTGTATGTAATCATTTTAAATAAGTTTTACAATTATATAGTATGCATAATTTATTTTATGAAAATTTTAAAATAAATAGTGTCACAAACAATAAAATGGAACATTTCAAAATTATAATTAAAAAGGTATGGCCTGCAATAAGCGCAGAAATAAATTAAATAATGTAATGGATAGTCACGCATTTTGAAAACGCCTGAAGGGCTGCCATGATGACTAGGCCCTGGTACTGGAGTTTCTTAGGTCGATGGATCATTTTACCCGACAGTGTGGCCTGCAGAACACGCCGAGAAACTTAACAAACTAAACAAGTGTAATTAACATCTAAAAACATACTTTAGTCAGTAAACCAAGTCCTATTTCGCTGCATTAAACAATGTATTTCTAAATAAAAAGGAAGGTTAGTGCTTGCCTTATAAAACATATGATAAAACCTAGTTTTTTGAAGAACTCCACTCCGACACGTAATACACCAATCGCTCAAATATCGCTATTGCTTCTTCTTGACCTGGCACGACTAGTTTATGTGTTTCCTAGATGATAGCGCTGCCTGTCTGGAAGAAAACATACGCGGGTCATTTTGACCGGTAAGATTATTTTGGGTCGCCTTCCCCTACACACACACACACACACACACACACATATATAGCAGTATACTTAGTAAATAAATTATGATTCTAAAAGCTATATACAAGGTGGTCAGAATTAAAACACCCCTACTCTATGCATCGAATTACTCAGTGTAAAGACTCCAAAATTTTGAACATACTATTCGAGATATGGGAAAACGAAACACGCGAAAAAAAAATTCCAAAAACACTGATAGATAGCACTGTACACCAGAAAATATGGTGGAAAGACACAAAATACACATTTCTAAGACATTTCGTACGAAACTATCAAAAATTCACATCACAAAGACCTTCTGGATGCAAGGAATGCTGCCCAATATGGTTCTCATCTTCAAGATGTAATTTCTACAGTCTGTGGAGAGTTTGTTCAACCGTAGATCGTAATTAGTTGATTGAGATACTTCTCGCATGCAGATTGATACTGTCTTTCAAGTCTTCCAAGTTTACCAGAAGTCCTTCATGATCAAGATTTTTTAAGTTATATCGACAGCCAAAAATCACAGGGATTTAAATATGGAGAACAAGATATCCGTACTGCCGGAAACGCACGACCCATTGCGTCGCTATTAGCCTTCATTAGTGAAATGTTGCCGAAGGAAATGCTGTTCACAGAGTCCATGTGGGGACATTGGCGTTGTTGCATTTGGGGCTAAAGTTCGAGCGTGTTTTTGTGCCACTTTCCCGTCACAGAGGCATTGCAAGTAGCCTCATCGAAAAAGAAAGGTAAAAGAATGAATGTGGCTGTGAATCCACACCAGATTCTAACCTTTGCTGAGTGAAGTGGTATCTCTTGGACGATACAACTGTTTTCCGTGTCCCAAATGCGACAGTTATGTGTATTGACTCTTTCACTTAGATGGAAATGCGCTTATTCGCTCTATAGAATATGCCTTGGTCATGTTGCATCCACTTGAATTCTGTTTAAAAACGTCAATGCAAAGGTCAGTCGCTTCTCCCTGTCGATGGCCAGCAACTGCTGATTGTCACGGATTTTGAACGGGAAAAAGCATCATTTTTCTCAGTACGTCTTTCTGAGCACGATACTGATAAGGAACATCCAAGTATCATAATACTGCACGTGCACTACTACAGACTGCATCGTTAGCCATTGTTTGTTCAAAAATTGAGATTATTCTCCTCAGAGCTTGTGGAAGTGATGGTTCTTTGCGTAAATTCTTAAGTCGACGAAACTCTTGAAGTGCAGCTGAAGCATTTCTTTTGTTTTCATAAAACAAATTTACCAGCAAAACTGCAGCATTTTATTTGTTTTCATAAAACAACTTTACAAGCAAAACGCTTACTGGCAGCATGATAGTCATAGCTGATAAGAATAACATTTTGCCTGTTTCATTTCCTTTGATGACCAGAACAGAAGGTGCAAACCAAGGGTTTATGCATGTTTATTTTTTTTTCTTACTCAAAGTGCGAAATTGGAGTTAAAATGACAGGTTTTTTTTAATCAGCTACAGAAATTAAAGAGAAAAAACCTGCATTTCGCATGGCTTTCTTTGTTTTTAATCTTTTTTTTTTTTCGATTATTTTTCTTTTCGTCATATTCTCTAGTACAGCGTCATCTATCGGTGTCCCTGGAACTTTCTCACCGTGCAGTCTGTTTCTCCATGTCCTGAATAGTATGTTCAACAATGTTGGAGCCTTTACACTGAGTAGTTTGATGTATAGTGAGCTCAGAATAGGGATGTTTTAATTATGATCACCGTGCATATAAGAAGAACATGAATTAAAAAAAAGTAATCCGACATTTTCTTAATTTTTAACACGTTTTCTCCAATCTCACTTAAATTTAAAATCTCTATGCATAACTGAAAAATACTGAATAATTTAAAAATTATGAAAGTACAGAAAATTATTTTTTAGTGACCTTCTAGTTTCATTTTCATGGTTTTTTAGATGTGTTTAACAGCAAAACTTCTGCATTGTCACACATTTATTAAAAATAAATAAGTAAGTATTCACGAAATTTAGCATTCTACAAACTTATATTAACAGATTCCTAAAGACAACTCAATATATACTATCAAAATTTAGGTTAGCATACGGCCAAAACTTTTCGATTCACGGTATGAAGAAACTTGTTAATCCAAGTTAAGTTCCCAATTTACTTTAAACTGCAGAATCAACAGAGTTATGATGATTACGTTTTTTAATCAGTCATAAAAACATATATTAAATGTCGTATTGACTGTTATATTTCTCCACTCACTGAATGCCGTGTTTAAAAGTCTTCAATTAAATCCTTTTATAAAGAGAATTTTGCGTGTTTGGAAAAACAAGAAACTTCGTCGTCAAACAATGAAAAGTATTGATTATCAGTAGGAAGGCAGTGAAACTATTCCTACATGTTTATTTTACTTAGTACAAAAGCCATTGTTAAACATGCTTTTTTGGTTTCTTCTGTTATAAATTCTACACATTACATTGAGTTAGACTGTGCATCGAAAATTACGCAATTTTTTCCCTTCCCATTAGGTATGATATAGTGGTAATGTGCATAAAGCAAGCAAAATGTGAAGTTGAATTAACAGGCATGGCAATAATGTAATTTATGGAAAAATTACCTGAAACTGTATACACGCTTTTTTTCTTTTGTCTTAAAGGACTTTTTTCCCGAAGAATGGGCAGTTGCTCATGCAGCATTCGCCTCAACTAAGGACCAAATTACTCGCCATTTTATCATGGCATCACCCAAGGGCTGGCAGAGTTACCCTTATGAAGGGAGTTAATACCCAACCCCAAGCCGTGAGTTCAACCTGGACCCAAGGTGTCAAAGAATGGTGCTTTAACCACTATGACAACTGGGCTGCGAATGATTAAATATTATAATTATGATCTTTCGTGTGTTTGGAATGTAAAATTAAGAAAATTTTTATGTTAACTTAAAGTTTATAGTAGAATATTTTTCTAAATTGTTGAGAAATTTTCGTTAATTTTCTGAATGAAATTTTACCAAAAGCAGAATTATTTTCTGAGTATTGAATTCATACATGAAATAAGATTGGAATTTATTTATCCTCCTTTTAATGTACGTACAAAATGCATGTGTGTACAAAAATGAATATGCAGTAAAATAATAGAAAAATCACTTTATTTATGTTTAGAGCTATTTCATATTTTAAAATTTATGTGAAGGTTTTACATTTGAAATCATCTGATACATTTTAAAAATTGACCTCAGAAAATTGTTTGAACTATATTCTGTCGCTTAGATTTAAAAGAATATTTTCGGTCAATACAAGCTTTTTTTAAAAAACACACATGCATGTACAAAAAAAAAGGGACTTCATAGAAAAATTGCATGAACCTAAAATCTCTCATAGAAAATATGAAATTCTAAAACTTTTCACATTGTTTCAAAAGTGCATTTTATAAAAATACTGCACTGAGTTTTTCTTTGAATACACGTCAACTATATTCTGAATGTAAAATCTAAATATATTTGATATTGATCTATTAATGAACGAAATAAGCTGAACCTTATTTCTCTGTAAAGTACTTCTTTCATCATTAAATCTGATATGAGAGCAGTCAAAAATGCCAGATATACTCCAATATTATTTTTAAAAAAGAGCCCCTCAGTAAACAATTGGAAAGGACAACAGAAAACATATCAGTTTTCAACATTGAAAAGAGTATAAAATATTTTTTGGACATCTTTAGAAATTTCTAAAACAGGAGATAGATTTGCAATGAGTTTCTGTACTGATTCAACAAGTACATCATTAAAACCTCATGTGATGCTTCAATAACATGTGATATTAGAAATTAACAGTAACACATTGCCAAAAATTATGCATAGCTTATTGAAAGTGTATTTAACCCTTTATTGCAGGCTACAGAGAAATTCCCTAGCAAAAAAATTTCATGTCAAATAACGTACATAAAATAAAAAATTGTGAAAAAAAAAACTTTTTATCAATTCTTTTCATTGGTAGCACCATTATTAAGAATGGAACTTTAAAAAAAATTGATTTAGTGAATAAGCAGGTATTTATTTACATACAAAAGACAATTATTCATTTTTTCTTCATATGAAATATTATCGTATCAGTAGAAATCTTAACACTGGAAACGGTTTTTTTTCTTATTTTATATATCTTTCAAAATATCTTTCAGCCATTAATGCTTGTATCTGCGGAACCAAACGTCAAAGATTATTAAATAAAAGTATAATTATTGGTTTCTTGAATTAAAATTACATTTTGAAACATTTTTCCTGTAAAAAATTGCGTTTATTAGATGGTAGCATATAAATTACTACAGGAATTAGAGGCTTAAACATCGACATTCTTAAAGGTCTGTGAAAAGAGTTCTTAAAAAGTATGGTGCTACCCAAAGCTGCTTTTATCATTAAGAATGTAATACAAGGTCACAATCATAATGATAAGATATGTGGTTTATAATACTGAATGCATTGTTTAAAAATAGTTCATAATCTAGATATGGCCAACATTTGATCACTAAAGTACACTTTTTCAAGTACTTGTAATACGGATAGAAAAGAAGAAGGTTTTGGAATAGTAGGGAAATACAGAATACCGAGTTTTAGGCTCTGTTAGGTACTATTGTGACGTAGGAATACCATGATCTACTCAAGAAGGATTCCCATGTTAATTGAAAGTAGGCGTTGGCAGCTTGTTGCTGTCGTACCACTCGCTGCAGAACGAAGTGTGTTTTCTGATTTTCAAGAGTTTTTCATACATTTTCAAACAGGTTTCAAGCATTTTAACCTACTAGTACACACATGACTTGAACACATTCATGTTACTCATAATGTACATCAAAATAACTGTAGTGTGTCGTACTGTTGTTGTTTTTTATCCGACAATCTTTTGTCAATCAGTTTAACGGTTCATTTTCTTAGATGGTGTGCCGGGCATTGTGGGAAACTAGGTTATATTGTAATGGATTTCATGCAATCAACTGAAGAACCGGAAAACAAAGACCTCGGATGTATCATCTGTAACGGAAAACTCTCCGAAGATCTCAAGAGGAGAAATTTGGATTCACTGCTTCAGCTGTTCTCTGAACACTTTGACTGTACCGAGGGAGAAAAAGAATATGGTGCCCACAGTTTCTGTGAATAGTCTTGAAGCAGAAATGACTTGAGCATAATAAATAGTTAAAAATAACTATGTTTTACGAAAGTAATTAGATTTTTAACGGTTTAAACCACATATTATATATTACCCGACTACTTTATATTAACCTACATTAAGTTTTTTTTTTCCTAAAACAGCAAAGCAAATGGTGATTATCGTGATTTTCTAGATTTTATTCAAAAACCTGTATTTAGAACTAAATACTTAGAATTTTTAGTTAATATTAATGTAAGTATACGTGTAAATATTTATATTACTTAGATATTTAGAACGTAAATGGTATTGTAATTTTTTTTTTCAAATAGCGGGCCTTACCAATGCCTTGGAGGCATTGGCCATTACTAAGGCCAGAGTTGTTGGTCACTTTATTATGGAGGCACCTAGTAGGTGGACCAACGTTGCACGGACACAATGACATCCGCGCCCATTTGGGGATCGAACCTCGACTGCCGGGAGTTGAACCCGAAACAGTAGTACGGTACTTTATCCACCATACAAGCTGGTCGGCAATGGTGTTCCATAATACTTTCCTCTCGTCTACTTTTAAGACTGCTTGTTTGATAGAAATGCAGTTGTTAAGAAGTTCGGGAAAATTTTTAGCACAAAATCAGACAATAAAAGTAAATGCTCCAAAAATAAGGAAAAATGTGCCAATTTAATTTCGAAAGAACATTGATTTCGTGTTTAGAAAATTCAATCCTTATATTTCTAATTTGTTAAGTTCTACTATTAATTTTAATTAGATATTTTATTTAATAACTTTCAACTGGAAAACTCTTTGAACAGAAAAATTATTATATCGATCGTACCCTGTTTGTTTTCATACTATTGACTAAAAAGAAAGGGTGAATTTAATGCATCAGAAAGAAAACAATGTAGAGAAAAATGAAAGAAAGGCATAAAAGGTTTCTAAAGAAAATTCACTTCTCAGCTCCATACGGTCACTACAGTTACAGATATCGAATAAAAAAATAATAATAACAAAAACACTCCTTTTCAACGAAAAGCTTTTTCGTTGATTGCCGAAACTTGAAGAAAATGTTTTGTGTCAATAGATGAAAACGCTGCTGACTGTTTTTCATTAGTTTCAGTCCAAGTCTGCTTTGATGTACGGGATATGTCGATCATTTCAATGAAAATAAACTACGATTTTAAATTGCGTCAGTGTCACATCACCGTAATACAATTAAACCAAATATTTTTGTATGCAAAAAGTGTAACTCTCCGTAAGCTTCACGTAATATACAATAGTTGCCAGTAACAATAGTTGCCAAAAGACATTTTGACAGTTTACATGAGAGTTTATGAATCTCGTGCAATTTTTGATTTGTGAAGTCACTTTTTCCCTACCACAAAAGAAACCCAAGGTAGTCGAGTAAGTTCACTTGGTTTACCTAGTTTGTTTTCAAAAGCAGTAATATTGAAACTTGCAAAAACTTTTTTTTTTTTTTTAATTTCACGTAGGACCTTTATGGAGGAACGTAATCCTATGTTAAAGGAATCATCCAGATGGAAGAAGTGTATGCCATAAAACATCCATTCATGAAATTAAATGTGTATTTGGATTCTCCAGGCATTTATTCATTGATGCAGCTTTCCCAAGAATTCAATCGATTGAGATGAATAAAATTTTGTATAATAACACACATAAAAAGGTACTTACCGGACTGGATGACTGTTTCGGCCAAAAAAAAATTCAGCCTTTTTCAGCAATCAACTCACCTACTCACCTCGTGGAGAAATAGTGGGGACTCAACGGTTTGTTAACTGCTGAAGAAGACAAATATTCTTTCGACCGAAACTATTGTCCATTGCAATAAGTACCTTTTCATGTGTGTTATTATACAAAGTTTTATACATGTCATCTTTTAACACCAGTTTCTTTTTTTTTCCCTTTTTTTAAAAATTCAATCGCTTATTCGTAAATGATACTTGGAAATGCTACATTGCAAAAATAAGAAAAATAAAGAAATGAAAATATTTGAAAATCATTTAATAACTCGAGCTCTGATGTTATAATTCACTATTTAATTAAATATGCCCTAAAATGACCGAAATAAGGATAAAAATACTTTGTTCTCCCTAAAACCTGATCCCGCAACCTTAGGCATTCCAGGTTAAGGTTCTTCCAGCTAGTGCTATGTTTGCCCGAACTCTTTAAATAAAAACAGAACTTAAACATTTTATGCTGATTTTCAAACGTTTAGAACGTGATTTATTAAGAAGGCTTGTATATTGGGTCATGCATTTTGCACCAGTGATTGCAATTATTATGAGCTACACATTCCACAAAATTCATTCAAATCAGTGATTCCAAAGTCACATTCCCTTCTTATTGCTTATTAAATACAGATGTTATTAGTTTTACTCTCCTAAACGTTAAAATTTTGAAAACAGTAACCAAAAGTAGTATAATTGGAGACAACTATTATTTTTTTTTTTCTGGTAATTCATATATCGCTCTAAGAATAATAAGTTTTAATATAGATAACAAAAAGTAAATGCGATTATATATTTATTTTTAATGTAACAGAAAACCTAGATAAATCAGCATGTATCTGAAAATAAATTTAGTATATATTTTTATTTACTGACAACTGTGCAATTTATAATGTATTGCTTCTGTACTACACTGAAAGTCACTGACAAGCTCCATGTCGGGAAAAGAAGTCTTACGTTTACGTCTTGTTTTATAAATGGAATTAACTCCCTAAGAAGGTTCATAAAGTTTTTTTTTTTCTAAACATTTGCCTACATTCAGGTAAAAAGAAAAGCCTCCCAAGTAAATCGCTTCTGTATATCGTTTGATATATTTTAAATTATCTGGTCTATCAACAGTGACGGACACCCTGTTGATAGTTCTCCTGACAACCACAAAACTACTTTGCTTGTTTAATACTTAAGATTAGATTATTCGGTAGTGAAAGCAATTCAGCACAAATAATAAGCCTAAATAGAAGTACATTGTTGTTTCCGCTGAGACTTACTTTACTTGGTCTTGTCAAATGATACAAAAAGACCAGACCACCATAAATTTTATTGCTACATAATTGACAATTAACTGTTTTCTTACAAGCCTAATGCAGTTCACAAAATGACCAGTAGAATCTGAGCATAAATGGATTTGGCGCAGATGTTAGAAAAAAAGTATATTTTTTGGAGGCCGTTACAAGGTCAACTGGCATGTTTTGGCAGAAGAGGACAGATCAATCATCGAATGCGTCTGATTTTTCTATCCTTGCACTTTTTGGGGAAAATATTTTCTTCAGTTTAGGTCATAGTCGAAATTTCGTGAAGGAGAAACATTTGAATTTTGTCACTTCTCAGAACCCATGAAGATTTTTGAAACTTTGTATCTACCACGCGAGACGGAGTAAGAACATCACATTTCCAAACTGTTACACCACAATCAGATACCTCGGGAAGTGTTTCAGGCTATTCAGCTTCAGCTCATACTAATTACCTTTTAGCAATTCAAAACGAAATCTCAATATTTTAACAGGTAGAAGATTTTAAATCTACCTCTGCTGCACTGGTGTATTTTTCAGTGGAGTCAATACATTAAATTAAATCCAGAATTTATATTAAGAAAAATAATTGCAATACAAAACTTTTCCATCGCGCACACAAATAAGAGGCAAAAGAAAATACAAACTGTTTATTTAATTTTACAACCAACGTAGCTTAATATCCTTCGAAAAGATTTCCATGAGCTTACATGCAGACCCTAAAATTTATTTCCAAGAATAGAAACTTAATTAAAACATATCTTCTAGTATTGTTCCAGTTTAATGATTATGGTGTCCGGGGCAAGTCGTATAAGCATTAAACTAAAATACTCGCAATTTTCTGAGACTACTTACTGCACGTGACATCTTGAGACGCCAACTTAGATCATGTTTAATTATTTCGGCCGCGATTACTTAGTGAAATTGATTAGGGTTATTTATCCACCTTGACAAGTAGTCATTACATATAGATTAAAATTTGGAAAGCTATAACCCAAGATAGCGTGCATATTTATTCTGAAATGAAGCTCAAAATTTCCCTCTTACGGCTACGCTTATATACTTCAAGAAATTCAGACATTTTTTATTAAAATTCTGATTAGTTACAAAGATAAAATTATTTTCTGTATTATTATTGCATGATTATTTTATTATTTTTTCTTTTATTTAGTACGGGAATCTAAATATTTACCATATTTATTTTTTTATATTTACCATAAAGGTAAAAAAAAAATACATTTCTTTACGTTTATCAAAGTGACACAGCGAACAGTGTGCACATTTCATAAGTTTTATGATCTCCACAGCAGTTGCATGTTGTATCATCCAAGTTTTAATATTAATATATTTTCTATAGCCTCTGCTTTTTTATCTAACCTTTCTTTAAAGCACAGTGTTCCCGCTCTGGGAACACCAAACTCTGACGTTTCGACTGTTGCCAGTCACGAAGAATAGATTTGATTTCTATAAAAATAGTTGCGGGTGACATAGCTCCACGAGAATCCTTTACTTTTTAGCACGTCATTTCCCGTCGAAAAATTGTCACGATTCTTTTTAACAGCACTGACATCTGCTGAAAAATGGAAGAATGCGAGAACAGCTGGATAGATTGCCCAATGCTGAAAAAAGGGCAGCCGTTGCCATCGCTCGACTTAACTACCAGCAAAATGGCGGATGATCGAAACGTTCATCGCGTGCCACAGATCTAGAGACCCTTTTTTGACGACAGCTGGCTGTGCCCGCGCACAGCCTTTCGATCATCCGCCATCATGTGCCTTTCGATCATCCGCTATCTTGTTGGTAATTAAGTCGAGCGATGGCAACGGCTGCCCTTTTTTCAGCATTGGGAAAGGGTTGCGCCTCAAAGGGCTAAACAAGTGTGCCGCATTCATTTTTAATGACAAACTTGATATAGTCCAAATAATTTATGATTTTAGAAAGCATATTCTCTGTTTTTCTGTGCGTTTTCTTATATTCACTATAGTTAATTTCTGACTTTTTTATTGCATACGCGATATTAAAGCTTGTTGCTTTGTTATATATTCTTGAGGTCTGACACATGTTTTATAAAACATTTATCTACTGCTATTGCACACTGCTTAATACTTTAACTCCAAAGTAAATCTCCCTATGCCAGTAACTCAGGGCATTCTATTCTACTTAAAATCCCACGTATATATACAAGAAAACTCACCATATTTTCAGTAAAAAAGAGCGTTACCTTTTAGTTCTTCGAATGTCCACACTAGAGATAAAAATGTCAAGTCAAGCAATTCTTTTCAAAGTGAAGCTCCTTTGTGCTGAAAGAAATAAATAACAGAGACTATTATTCTTCAAATATGTCCTTTTGAATCCGTAAAATTTTCCAGTCTTTGACCACGTGCCTGAGATCAAGAGAAATCGCCCCAAAATAGGTGTGAACCCTTCTTTTTCATATCAGACTTCATGTAAAAGAACGGCTTTTCAGTAGTTATTTATTGCATTTTTTGCCGCATACTTCGATGTATTTTTATACAATAAAGTAAACTGCTAGCGAGAAATACGGATTTTTTATACAAAATCCGTGAAATATATACAATTCAAGGAACCAGAAATATTTCTATATAAAAAGAGAGAAATCGGTTATTTGTTCTTTCCTGTGATAGTGACATGCACAAATCTGTAATTGATGGTACGGTCAACTTAAAATTATAAATTATATGAAATAGAATATGTAAAGACTTATGCATGGCTTAAAGAATACTTATGCAAACACGAATGACAAAGATTATTAATCTCGGATGTTTTTTTTAATATTATGATTATTTAAAAATTTTAATCTCTTGCTTAACTGAAATATCTGCATTTTGGTCTAAAATTCACTTAGTGTTGAAGTTTTCCCTTCAATCTAATCTATCTTAATGAAGAAAGAATAAATTTTCATTTTGTGCTTTTTAGGCGAAAGCTTCTATCGTAATAAATGAATAAATGGATAGATAAATAAAAATACAAAAATTAAATTTTTATTGAATGAATAAATTTAATGAATAAAATTATTTTAATAGATTTGAGCTTAATTTTTGCAATGTCAATTTTTTAAAAAATATCCGAATTGACATGCAAACTTGGGTTTACTTCTTAAAATGATTTTCATTTACTTTACTAGGCAGGTCGGGATTCGAACACTGGCCGTATGGATGTCAGGCCTATTCCCAAACCACTGGATGCTACTAGGCTTGAACCAGCAACATTAAAATTAAATTGAAGGGTATTGTGTTTTAGCTTGACACCGTAACACGATGACAAACCCAATTTCAGAAATAAATAAATCCATACATAAAATTACAGTAAAATAATAAATGATAAAACAAATAAAAAATGTTTCTAAAAATTGTTGGAAAAAAAAAAAAAAAAAAACATTGACTTCAACTGAGGATTGTATGAAAAGAAGGAAGCAAAGTTGGAAATCTGACTTTCAGAAAATAGTTTACCCAGTGATTTTAAAATGATATCATTTTTTAAAACAGTTTTCAAAACGATTCTAATTTTTATAAAATACAGTAGATACCGGTTATAACGTACTCTCATGAAACCTAAAAAAATAGTACGTAATAGCCGAAGTACGTTAAAAGCAGTACCGCCGGTAAGATTCCATATTACACAAAAAAAAAGAAAGTGGGCTCATAATTTCATTGTATGTGTGTTTTAAACAGGCATGATTTTTTAAATTTAAATTAAACAGAGAGAATTCTTTATTACTGACAATATTTATTGAGATAAATAATTTGTAATTTTCTTTTGTTTTAAATGGGCAGATGCTACATTTAAAATACGGTTTTGGATATCGATAATAAACTTTTGTAAAGTCTCTGCATCATCAATGCGACATTAAAAAATCGTGATAATGTTTTTGAAGAATTTAATGCGTCAGGTGTGCTAGCAGGCGAAAAAGATAAAACATCGCTCCCTTCATTCATGCACAATTTATCTCGCTAGAGAATATGAAAACTGGCAACCGTTTCTGAAGGTACTGTAATTTCCGAGAAAAAATAAATAAAATTCTTCAGAAAAGCAATATTTTATTTTTGGCTTTGGTATAAAAAGTACGTTATAGCCGAAGTATGTACTTTTGTTTTGTACGTTTTAACCGAAGTTAAATAACATTATAAATATAGAACTTCAATCGGTACCTGGCTTCTAGGTACGTTATATCCCAGGTCCGTTATAACCGGTGCGCACTGTATTATTTTCTACAAACTCAAGTTTCCATCATAAAGTAATCCTAAATTAAATTTGAATAAGATATCTGGTTAATAAGTTAAAAATTTATTTAATGATCTTTTACTGTTTATTAAAATATGCATTTTGCTATTGGAATTTAATGATATCAATAACCTGTCTAAAAGAATCTTTTATAAAATGTGTTTTTGAATTATTGGTACAAACTTTTAGTAAAGGTAGTTTACATCTCGTAGACTTTTGAATCTCACAGTTCTTTAGAAGATCAGATAATCGTTGTCTTTAAAGTAACAATTTCAACAGTAATAATCATTTCATAACATGTGTTGTGATGTTTTTATTTGCTTTTCACGACATAATTACACACAAATGACGCACACTTAAATTCAGTACTTCAGAAAGCGAGTGATATTTAGTTTAAGGCCACTTTTGAAAAATCTCACAAGCTTCAAATATAAAACACGCTTAAGACAATCTTAATGCCCTTTTACTCATTTTAAGTAAGTTAGTATTATCATGACATGAATATTACGATCGTAACTCAATATTTCTGATTTTGATTCCTATTGAAACTTCTATGGCATGAATGTCGAAATTTTATGTCTATCTTATTTATAATTAAAATATTTCAAAACAAGTACTATTTAGTTTATTGTGAACAAAACTACAAATGGACGAAGTAGTGCAACTAAACAAATTGAGAATGTTCATTTTTAAAGATTTGAGAAGGGACCATCTCTCAAAGTTTGAACATTGTATTCAAAAGTTCAAAGAATGGTTTTCTTTCTTTGCTAAAACAGAAAAAAAGAATAAAGTAAATACTTTATCAGGCTCTATATAGTTTGAATGTCTTCCTCTTTTACTGGATTACAAATGTTGAGCCAGGAAATTCTTTTGTAGTAAAAGATTTTTGGAATTTCTATGAACTCGTAAACTTTTTTGCGAACATAGTAAATTCAAAGAAATGGGGATACTCTCTAAGTTTGAAAAATACATATTTGTTATAATTCTGATCCATATATTTTTATTCTATTCCAAGCATATAACATTGTTATTTAAATGCTGGTTTGGTACTTGTTTGATTTTCTTTGAATTTTCCAACTGAATATGTCTGTTTATTTACAGTTTCCTTCAGAATTTGAAATTCGATTTGAAAAATTGTATGAATTCTTCAAGCTAAGATTCGAATGAAATTCAATTTATATGAATACACTCATTTGAATTACGTCTTTTTTATAGAAATACTATGTAACTGTCCGTTAATTCAGTTCTATAGTACATAATATTTTGTTAAATAATATGAATTTATCGTTATAAAAGAAAAGAAAGGTTCAGTTTTTAAATGTACTATTTCAGATAAGAGTAGTATACAAAAGTTAATAAAGCATATTTTTATACCAGTATCATGAAAGTGAAAATTATACACGGGTATTGATAAATGGGATTTAGAGCTCCTGCTATTCTAATTCAACCACACTCATTAAAATAAACAATAAATATCATTGAAACATTGATGAAAATTTGAACATTGCATGCTTTCCAACTTTCTTCGAAATGAAAGGTACGATTTAAGTCCGTTTTTACGTTCAATAATATTTGTCTTGCATAACTTGACGTTTTGCTTTATCAGTGGGGAAAAACTACAGGGAAGTAAAACAAAAGCGTCTGGAATATTTTAGTTTGAATATAATGTTCATGTCAGTATTAATTACAATTCAATAACGAGGATGAATGCTATTTAGAAGCATATCTAGGATGCATCCTAGATATGCTTCTAAATAGTATAACACTCATAAATAAGCTATTTTGAATGAATATTACAAATTGTTTAAAATATTTTATAATAATCTATATAGTATGCAGTGATCCCAGACAGCACAACAAATTTGCATCAAACTTGCAGTAAGCTTGGTTTATCAAGTCAATAAACTTGAATTAAGCTTGAAAATTTCAAGCGTGCAAGCTTGAATCAAGTGTTCAAGTTTACACCTGTCAACTTGCATTAAGCTTGACATAGCAAGCTTTATTCAAACTTAAAAAATATTCCTAATTTATTTTTTTCCTGAATTCATGGGGCACCTGTCGGCGAACCCGCCCCATATATTTAATTTTTCTATGCATTTTCCCCTTTACGCTGACACCTCAAGTCATTTTAATCTGTTTCCGTCTAACGTCCGGGATCGATCTCGGGACCTCAGGTGTGGGAAGCCAGCGTCATAACCACCATGCCAATTTTGACTCGGGATGACCTGACTAAAGTTTGAAGTGACTGTTATAATTGTCACGTCGTTTTTTGGTGAGATTTATCAGTATTGGCCGATGCCGATCTGTTTCTTTTACTTTTCCATGCGATGAATCAAAATTAAAATAATGCTATGCATGATTGAGAGACTCCACTAATATTGAAATAATCATAATATAATTTTAAAAGCAGCACACGTTTTAAAACTTTCAATGTTGCAACACTCATGTTGGGCAATGTTGGCCAAAATCGAGATAAACGACTGATTTTGAAATCTATTTTGTACTATATTTGTATCTTATTTTGAGGAATTTCAATGTTTGAAAATATAGAATCTTTTTTTTTTAATTCTATTGTCAAGTACATTTATGATTGATAATAAATTATTTATTATGTTGATGTGGCTTTCCAAATCAAGGAATAATCAAGTTGTATTCAAGCTTGACAGCTCAAATGACTTCTCCAAGCTTGCTGCAAACTTAAAATGAATTGAACTCTCAAGTTTGTATTAATACGCCAAATTCAAAGAAATGTCAAGCTTGATTTAAGCCTATGTGCTGTCTGGGATATTGCTCGGTCATGGGATAAACGCTTGTGAAGAGTAGAGTATTCACTGACAAATAAGAATCACACTGAAATGTCTGCTCGGAACATTGTTTTAATGTAGTTGTTGATAATCATATTAAAATAGGTGTTTGTCTAAGTCTTTAACCAAACTTCATCAACATTGTGAATGTCTCCAGAGTTTCATCAGGTAAATATACCTATATCTATATACGTTTTCGTTATTGCCATTGATTATTTTCTGTGAAAGATCAATGAATTCGTCAAACAGTTCAGCATTACTTCTTTATACAATGATTTTCAATAGATATACGAATCGGTTGATTCTTCAACGGGACTCCTACACTCAATGCGAGTTTTATGAATAGATATATACATATAGCTTTTCAATTAAATTAAGACCGACACATCGTTTGGTATTAACCTTCCATCACAACTTCCACCCATTGACGGCGGCCAAGAAACGTTCTCTGGGTCCTAATGTCGTCCAATGGCGGCATCCAGCGAACGTTCTCTGGGTACTACCACCGCTCTATGGCGGCATCCACTAAGCGTTCTATAATGCCGCTCCAGCTAAAGGTTATGTGTTTATTGTTACTATTAGCTGCCAACAACTCAGGAATATAATTGACCGGTTTTTATTCTAAATTTTTGATTTTTCGATGGATTCCACAAAACGCATTTTCGCGGCTTACGCTTCCGTAAAGTGCAAGCACTCTTGTAGAAAACTACATGGTACCACGAACATATAACTGCGAGCCAGGTCCTCCGTGCCGAAAGGGTTAAAAACGAGACTTTTGATGTTCACAGCTATGCTGAAATAGAACAGCAGTGAACTTCCGTATAGTATTAGATATGATTCATTTCTTGTTTCGTTTTTCTAATTTCCAGTAAAATTTGGAGTAAAATTTTCTGATTCATATACTTAAAAGCCAGATAAACGGTACAAGCAGGTATATGCAAGTAACAAAAATATAATAATGCAAAAACATAATAATAAGACAACACTTGTCAGGTGAAGTTGTTAGATTGGTGCCTGGTGCTACAATGCAAGTTATCAAGATTGGAACGAGTTTGAAAGTGTTGTTTTACATCGCTCATGAAAGATGAGGCATAGCCTCTCCGAAGTAGCGATAAAATTTGAATTTCGTATACGATCATTTCACGAGTGTACCGTTAATGCATGTGCCTGGTAAAACACAAAATCTCCAATATCGCTGTGGCTGGGAGAATATCGTGAATGATCGGAAAGAATAGAAATCGCTAAACATGACAGAGGTGCGATCATTCCTCAAGCTGCCGCAGATTTCAATACAGGAGCATCAATCAGAGTCATTGTGCAAACTACTCAACAAACCATCATTGGTATGGACTTTCGGAGGACGCCAAGTTTTAAGCCTGTCTTTTGACCATCAACACCACAATTGAACTGTTGATGACTGACACACCTGGTGGTTTATCTGGTGTGACAAGTCTCTTTTCCAAATGTATTGGACAGATATGGGGACAACCTCATGAATACATGAACCCCACATATCAACAGGGGACTGTCCAAGCTAGTGGAGGCTCTGTCATGGTATAGGATGAGCTTGATATGGGAGCCCTGATTCATCTGGAGACGACTATGACAGTTGACAGATACTTAAGCAACTTGTTTGATCGTGTCCATTTTGTATCCCGAAGGGCATTGATATTTCCAGCAGGACGTTGGGACACTCCACACATCGACAGTTCTTACCGAGTGGATCCAGGAGAACTCTTCTGAGTTTATACACTTCTGCTGAACATATATGCCAATACTGAGAAGTAAACATTACTGAGCATATCTAAGGTGTCTTTGTACGTGATATTCAGAAGACATCTCCATCCCTTCGTACTCCTCCGGATTGGTGGTTTACCCTGCTGGATTCATGGTGCAATTTGCCTCCAGAATACCTTCAGATATTAGTACAACCATGCCACGACATGTTGCGACACGTCAGTGTGCTTGCTGGGGCCCTAAACTATAATAAACAGGCTCTTCCGTGTAGGATCCCTATGAGTGTGTGAAATTTTAATTCGTCTTTTAGAAACATATTAACATTATCCCGTGAAATGTTTTCAATGACTGCAATTATATATAACATCAGGTATCTAGGAGAGACGCATTTATGTTAAACATCACTTCAAGTCCATGCCTCATATAATCCGTAATTATATCACCGATATACTTTGGAAATACATAAATTAATAAATCGAAAGCATAAATAACAATAACATTAAGGCAAGTTAATCAGAATTACTGTAATCTCTGATGTTGTTATTGCATTCTAAAATGTGTCTGGTTCTAAATTCATTTAGAAATTCAAGCGGAATCTCTTCAGAAGAAAACTTTGAATCAATGGTCAGAAAGACACTCACAAGCCATGCATGCGTTGATAAAGGCAAAGAATTGCATAGCTTAAACATAAGCATAAATCTTTAATGTGATTTTTCTTTAAAAAAATAAAATTATATTACGCGAGTGTCATTGAAATTTTTTTTCTTTACTTTCATTTTATTGTCATGTTCGTCGCCCTATTAGCATTTCCATCTTATTCCGAGAAACTGCATTTCCACTACTGTTGCTTATTTACACGCATTTACAAGCATGAGCATAATGTTCAAGCGACAATAAGCAATTCAAATATTGCCGATATTTAAAGTTTCGAGATTGCTTCCCTGAAAAGAACAAAAAAAACAGCAGCAGAGCACATATACCCTTACAGACCTTTAATGGCTTGTTATGATGTGCATCTTTGGTAATTGAAGTACATCACGCGAAAATGCACTTAGCACTTTTCACTCAACAGGACGCAGTATTGCATTTCAAATTTGGCAAGGGATGAGTGTTATGAAGAGGCCAAGTTTAATAATCTGTAAATAGAAAAGGAAAACTTATGCTGAAATAGTGCACCATTAAATAGGATATTTCAGGATATTATGAGACGCTTTGAACATTAATATTGAGGAGCTCTAATTTATTGAACTGATATTTCTGGGTATGTGCCTCTGATATAGCAGGAGAACAAAGGAATGCTTTTATGTTTGAAATGTTTGCAGAGATAAATTATATTTTATGATTCAGAAGGAAATTTACCAGAGAATTCAGAAGAAAATTACTGCATCTAATTAAAGTCTTAGTATTCATTTTTTTTTCCAAACTCACTAGGCTTTTGGATTTGACTGAAATTGAATGTTTTATATTATATTTTAAAATACAGCTTTATTAATTTTTGATATGGTGTTTTGGTGCATTTTTAATATTGAAAATGAATAAATAATTTCTGGGAAATTAACGAATTGGTATAAAACCATTGTGCTCCAGTGGTCTTCCCTTGAAAAGAAAATATTTTTTCTCGCTATTCTAAAAAAAAAAGGGAACTGCCGCTGTCTCCGCCGCCGCAGTCAAGAACTTGTTCGGTTATCTCCTCCTAAACCGTGGGAATTTGAGTTTCGACTAAGGTATCCACAGATTCGAAAAATTCCGAGGAACCCGATAAGCCGACTTAAATTTCGAAAATCGAATTATTTTAGAAGATATTAATAAAAAAACTGAAAAAATAAAGATAATGGTTGCCAGATTTGGCATAAAATCATTCATTCTTTTGCAAAAAAGTAATTCCAAGTATGTAGAATCGCGTGAAATTGACAACCATGAAGTAGAATTGCACCCATTTTATGCCAAATTAAAAAAGTGTATGAAATAAATAACTGTGTGTTACACAAAGTCGACAATTTTCAAATATTAAGTTCGCTTGGACAACAGGAGTTTAGAATTAAGAGATCATTAATTTTTCCAAACCGGAATAACTAATTCTAACTGATTTTAAAAGCGCCATCTTGGCATTAGGTGCGATCTGGCAAAATGGTATCTTTCCAAGCAGGGTGAATCTAAACCGCGAGATCTCAAAATGTTAGGTACCCAGTATCTTGAAAATGAAAAATAATTAAAATGCAGATTATTTTAAAGCCGGTCCGGTTAAGCCAGGGTTGTCGTCTTAATTAATTAAGAATATACCAAAAATCTTGATTATTCTAATTATATTTACGAAGTTTACAAAAAACGATCAAATAAAAATCACACTTCAAGAATAATGGCACATCTGCCAATCAACATAGTTCTCATCTGCCGAGTCCACTCTGTTCCGTCTACAGTGGGATTCTTGTTTTTTTTTTCTGAGCGGGATAACAGGTGCAAAGTTTCGCTGAAACTTTGGGTAATGGCAAAAAAAAGAGACCGTCAGGTCATTACCAGCAGATGGCGCCACCTATTTATATTTATTTAAATAGTAATTATGAAACTTTTCAAGCCGATTCCACTAATTGCGTGAATTTCCGTTTCGGTTTTGTGGTGTGGCAAGCCTACACGAGAGATATCTGGCAACAGGGGGGTGCCTTATGCGGAGGACAATTCAAAGAGTATTATCGCGTATTCATGTTACATCCGGAAAAAAACCATTCACAACTCCAGACTGTTAGATAGATGGCCACACCACAGGTCCGAACGCTGGACCTTCACACTTAAGTCATGTATCATGTTCAATATATTTATCTACTCGGCCGTGCTCGATAAGGGCATGGATTTAATTACGTTTTCAACATAAATGTTACATTATTCTGAAATAATGGAGGCAAAAGTTCAGTTTTAGAGTGGTGCAACTCGAAATCGTTACATCTGTAGACTTTTTTTTTATAAGGTAATTTAATGTACCTTTCAAGAAATTTATCTGAAAAGTATACTTTCCTCATTTCTTTATATTTTATAACTAGTTAAAGTACCTGTCGTTGACGGGCTAGTACATAATTCACTTCAAAAAGCTTGAATCTTCGTCAGCATAGTAGGTGTATAAAGAATGGAAATAGTAGATTAGCAATAGTACAGATGAAAATTATATCTTCTGTGTATTGTTAAAAAATTACAGGTTTGGGAGTAAAAAATTTATCAGTAAATTTGACTATTACAGAGAACTTCTTACTATTTTATAAACTTAAAATTAAATTTTATTCTGGTTGAGAGACGTTTTTCGAGGTCTTTCCTAAATTGTAACTAAATTTTGTTTGATTCACTGTAGATATTTTAACATTATTCCTGGAAAACATTTTGCGCAAAATCTAGAAAAGCAAATAGATATATTAAAAAATTATTTAAATTCTTCAAAAAATTCCAATTTTTTTTGTTTTAGACGTTGCTGATCATGTTGCTAAACTCCATTGCATTCTCTTAATCCTTTTTTAAGAAATGCGAGAACAAGCATTTTTACGATTTCCACAAAATCACCGAATCTATGAAATATTTAAAACAGTTTTCGCATTTGAAGTTCAAATTAATTAGTATCTAACATTTTTCGAAATTTTATTCTATCCCATTCCCGTTTTCGGGATAGCGTAAAACGTACTGAATTTCCACAAAATATTAAAATCTAAAAAAAAGAGAATAAAAATAAAATAAATAATTTTGCGCAAAGAGTTCAAGTAGCCACCCGTGACGATATTAAATTTTACTTCACTCGCTTCAGAAGTTTATACGTAATCGATAAATATTTTCATGTTTTGAACAATTTTTGCAAAATCTCAAAATCGAATCAAAGTTTCTAAACAATTGGACGACTATAGTTTTAGTTGAGTGACCACCTATCATGTCACTCAATTTCATGTTATTCGCTTCAGTAATATTTACGTGATTCGCGAACATAAATGTAAGGAGTTTGAAACGATTTTTGCAAAATCTCAAAATCTATTCAAGATTTTAAAAAAAAAATCGACTCCTATATTTTATGGTGAGTGACAACCTATGATGTTACTAAATTTCATTTCATTCGCTTTAGTCATTATTGCGTGATGCGCGAGTAAAAATTTACGCAGTTTAACGATTTTCGCAAAATCTCAAAATCTGATTTTTTTTTTAAATTCGACACCTATATTTTAAGTTGAATGATGTTCTATCATGTCACCAAATTTCACCAAATTTTACTTCATTGCATTAAAAATTAAATCAGTATATTTTTCTACTCATTCTTAGGTGTCAATTACTGGAGCAGGAATTGCCAATAACTTCAGCCAAACTTTTGTTCTTGCTGACAATTACTGGTGTCTCCACCTGCGCCACAGCAGGTAAAATATAGAAAAAATAGAAATTTCCAATACTCTATATAATAAAGTATATCTTACATGAATTTTGATAATTCATTCAAGTTTGAAAACGAGAATTTTATTTTGAGAGTTTTAGTAATTAGAAATTACCAGTTAATACTTATTATTGCTCTTAAAGTGTAAATTACTGATTCCCGTACCCTATATCAATTCACAGTTGACTACGCACTTGTCTCAACATAAATTGTCTGGGTTAAAAAAATATCATTACTGTGGCAAACTAAAACAAAATACACAGAAAAGTACGTTAGTGATGAAAAAAAAGAAAAAAGAACTGAAACAATTTGAAGTAAATAGAATAAGTAAGTCAAAGTGCAATCTAAAAGTAAAAGTGCTGGAAAATCTCGATTCGCATCACGTAAACCCGAACGAGCGAGATGTCTCTATTCATACTACCAAAAATGTAGGAGTAAAATAGGTCTCTGGGAACATATCCTGTACGTAGGCGTATTGAAATTTGTATTTACAATAAAGTGCATTTGCATAAGAAAAAACTTCCTACCCTAAACGCATTGAATATTTTAAAAGAAGTTAACAAATTAAGTTCTCCCTTTTCACGTTATGCTTTATTTTTGACATACATTTTGAGTTATTACAAAGGAGTATAAAATAGTTATGCGATATGTACTACTGAAGTAATTCTTGTGTCTACAAAATGCATAAATAGCACATTTGAAAAAATGTTCTTTCTTAAATGACTTGTATGTGGCCGGACTAACTGATTTTCTAAAGAAACAATATATTTTAAGAAGCTTCTTGTTATTTGAGAACTTAAATTCTTTTTCACCTAAGCAATGGTTTATATGAGAGCATGAATCAGATTCATTTTAACTATGGCAATGGCATTGTAACTATTCATATAAGCATATTTTGGCGAAATCTAAACTCGAGATAAAAAGTAGCCAAAAGATACACTCGAGCCCGTTTGATAGAATATCGGTTAAGACAATATCTCGCTTAATGTAATAAATTTTCAATGCACTATACAGTAGTAAATAGTCATTGTGATCAATGATAATGGAATATCGCGCTTATTAGAATAATTTTTTGCGGGAAATTCGCTGTACTATTTAGGGGGATCGACTGCATATCTGTAATAGGATTTAAAATTTTATTCCACAAATTTCCAGCTCCTTAAAATAGAATTTTTATATCTCCATTTCACTTAAATTGGAAAAAAATGCATTAAAGAAAACAGTTCGTGAGAGGTTATATAAACTAATGCTATTTTACAAATATGATATCCAATTAAAAACGTTCAGATAAATGGTAATTATCTCTTTCAGAGTCATGAAAGAAAATATGATAGTGCTGATAAATAATATCACATTTTTGAGTTCTTCACTGAATGTTTCCTAAATATCTAATGAAGTAGTCGTCAATTTCATAATGCAGTAGTAATCACACTGAAAAGTTTATTTAGAATTATAGTGTTAATTTGGATTTTTAAATTTTATGCATTCTTTTTTAAAAGTATGTGAATCATAAAACTAATAGTGATTAAAATTAAATTCTCAGCAAATTAATAATAATAATATTAATTAATTGTTTCACATTTTGATTATTGACAAAACTATTCCATGGAGTATAAGCAGTTTTTTTTAAATTTATTTTTCTAAATAAGTTCCTTTTTTCTTAATCAAATGCTGTGCAAACAATGTGTTTAAAAATGTCATAAATATTGTATAAATGTTCCATCACATTAATTGTATAAATGTTCCATCACATTAATAAAACTGAAATATTCAGTACTTCAGGAAATCATACTGGAGAAACTTAAATGTGTTTATGTTTCAGTTGTTAGTATACATTAGCAAAATTGTGGTTATTACTATTAAATGTTGAGTATCTCTGACAAAAGGAGAATGGTCCCGTTACAACTTACTAACAACGGGATTGACCTGGTAAAACTTGAGTTCAAGTTTAAAAATACTCCCCAAAACCATTTCTTAGCCTTCATGCGTGAACCACGTCTTGAACTCATCTGATTAAATAATTTATCTCGAATAGATATACAGTATATTTTTGTAATAATTCCCTGAGATTAATTTTCTGATAAAATAAATAAAATAAAAATATTGATTATTAAATTCCCGTATATATATATATTTCATAATTTTTTTTCAGCTTAAAATTATTAGTGTTTCCCTTGCAACATATTTTTTTATTAAATTTCTACCCCCAAATGTTGAAGCCTGCTCTCAAAAGATTAAAAAAACTAAGTAATTATTATAATTTTTTAAAGAAGGTAAGTATTAATACATATTATAAAATATTTATTTTAGTAATATTCAGGGGTAGAAGTAGAATATTTAGTCCGTGGTGCATAGGACCAGTGACTCCAGGACTTCTCTCTCCCATAACATTTATCACAACTCCGTATAAATGACTTAAAAAATTGCAAACCAAACAAATTAGATGATATATATATATATATATTAATTTCCTTTGAAAGGTGAATTAAAAAATGTTAATACTTATAACAAAAGTATTACATCGATCAAATTATATGATAGCGATAGGTGAAATTAGGTGACATGTGTTGTAGAACTAAATGAGAAAAGTTCGCCAGAGAAAAAATTAAGTAAAACGTTACTGGTTTTACGGAATAATAAATTTCGTATTCTACTGGCCCGTTATATATTTTAGTGGTCTCGGACCAGCGGACCACCACTAATTTCGAGTTCATGCTATATCTAATTCTAAAACACATTTTTTTTTAAATCAGCCCTGTACAACATATATAAACATGTTATATTTTTCCCATTGATTAGAAATGTGCTCTGCACATTTGACTTGAATTAATATAATTTGCTATATACTGCTACTAATCGACTAAATTATTTGCCTTATGTAAGAATAAGGCGTGTGAATCACTCGAATAATAATTTTTATCTGTACCAATCTGAATTTCGCTTAGTATCAGTAATCTTTTCATGAGTAAAATCACTTATTTTATTATTTCATGCATGCAATTATAGATAAGTGTACAAATTTCTCCAGTGACGTTTATTTGATTATTATGTCAGAGATAACAACAAATGTTTATCTTTCAGGACGATATGTGTCTAATAAAATATTCATTCATGTTGTCATTCTTAACCAGTCTTATATCTCCTATTCCTGTCACTATGAGAAAATATCACACTTGCAAAATAATGAACGTAAAAGGAAATTCAAAGAATTCAGTTTCAAGTGTACTGAATTACACGTGAAACTGAGGATTCAAATAACAACTATTTTTGCAGTTTCAAGAGGAACAGAAATAAAAACTGTAATGTTATAGAATATTTTATTTAGTTCCTAATTTTTTTTAAATGTCTATCAAGAATATAATACTACCTAATAGTTACTACCTCGATTCATATAATTTTTGTAGCTCGGCTTTCTGCATAGAAAATAATAGCAAATACTTTATATCACAAGTTTCTTCTGTCTTTAATGAAAAATTTGTAATTGGCGAAACAAATTTATTTTTCTTCAAAAATACTATGGCGTAATACTTCTAAATGATAATTTTAAAATTTGTGAAAAGTTTATGCTTTAGGCATCATTGAAACTTTTTTTGTACAAGTCGAGATCAGTGCTTTTTATGCTAAAATCAGCCTCCAGATAAGAATGGAAATGATAATTTAATTTATATTTGAAACTAGTTAAATAAAACTATTATAATTGAAAATATATTCTTTTTTCTTAAATAACGGATGCTACAGTCCTTGGTGACACCGATAAAGTAAAAGTCAAATCTTCAGTTTATGAAAGGCGTGTATCATTTCATTCCTCATAGCATAGTGAATTTTTCATTTCTCCTGATATAATTTACTGTACGGAATACACTCGGAATTGTAAACTTATTTTGATGATTTACTAAACTTTATAAGAATTTATTAAAATTAATGTAACGGGCACAGCAACTGCTCAAACCTGCAACTCGCAATCGATTGCGAGAAGTGAAGCGCGAAGTAGAGTATATACCAGTAAATACTGACTCTCCAGCATTAGTTGTACATAGCAGATTATTTGTTATTTTGTGTAAATGTAATGTTATAATAGTGTTGTTATTTAAATTTTTGATCATGCAGTTAGCCTTTTTACTGTTATAGTATCTGGAATAATTTTACTCCAAAAGGGCAAAAAAGTATTACTTATAAAAATAAAATCAACAATTCTTTTCTAAACTTATTAGTTAAGATTAAAAACTGCAAATTTTTACAAATTAGATCCTGTCTTCAGAGGTATAATCTCGTATTTAATGCATATAAAAATATTATGTATTTTAAAATAAGCTTGAATTCAACCGTTAGTATCGGGAAAACTATGTTACTACCTTACACATAAATAATATTCGAGTGCTAATATAAAAAATAAATAATATTTGGGGAAAAAAATGCATTGGACATGCTGTTAGTAATTTAGTAGAATACGACTTTAACAATTCAAATAACAAAACAATTAATATTTTAAGGAATCCGAATAAAATATTGTTTTCAAGAAATGTATTCCAAGAATTGTCTTCACTTAAATACAAAAATTGTCTATTTAACTATAATTCATGAAATATTTATCCTGGTGTATTATTTGCCGCATATACTTATGATAAAGAAAAACAATAATAATGTTTACGTAACTTTAATAATGTTTACGTAACTCTGTTTCGTGTGGGAGGGGGAAATAGTTTCATCTAATTCCCGGTGTAAAAGCCTTTTCGATACCAACTAAGATATTATTCATTAAGGAATTCCTAACGGAGTTTAATTTAAGAAATATGAATGAAAACTAAATTTTTTGCACATGAGATCTAATTAAGACTTTTTCAATCCACTTAAAGAATTTTTAGTTCTATGAAACACCGAAAAATACTATTATACAGATGTAATGCTTTTGTAAAAGGAGTAAGGCTTTTGTGTACATGTTGCGGGGGGGGGGAGGGTTACGAAATTGTTCAGTGAAGATGTTGACTGATATTCACTGTGTTTAGATTTATTTTTGTCCTTTCGAAAGAATCGATCCCTATTTATTCTGATTTTCACCTATTTATAGTAAAATTGATATACTTTGTACAACCCAAAAATTCGGGGACTGCGGTCATTCCTGATGACGAACGCAAATACCTAAAGTTAGACCGCTTGGAATGGATTTTTACAACCTTCCCGCATCTGAACAGGTTGGTTTAGCCCATGTTCTGTGGCCTGTTTGCGCGCGCAGTTGTTATCTGCTAAAGTCAGTTGCCTGTGTTCGACGACGTAAGAAAAAGGGCTTATCTTGAACAGCGCCGTAACATTAAATTCTGTGAACGGTTAGGTGAAACACCAATAGACACTTTGGAAATGCTAAGAAATTTGTATGGTGAATCTACCATGACGAGATCTAAGGTATAAGAACGGCATCGGAGTTTTAAAGAGCGCCGAGAATCCATTGGAGACAATCGTTGGCCGACCGTTGAACAGCATTAGCCGACGTTTGACTTCACGGAACGCAGAAAATGTCCGATTGGTGTCTGAATGTGTTCGTAAAGATCGTCACCAAACATTTGCAGAAATCAAGGAGGCTACATACTTATCGAAGAAAAGTTGCCAGCACATTCTAACGGAAGATCTCAACATTCTCCAAGCGTCCCAGAAAATTGTCCCGCAATTGTTGACTACTGAACGAGAGGAAGAACAAATGACAATATTGGGTGATTTCATTGACAAAGCCGATAAGCACTCAAATTTTCCACTTCCCCCTAATTCAACGGACTTAGCCCCGTGTATGTGACTTTTACTTTTCCCATTAATGAAACAAACAAATAAACAAAAAATACGGGGACCCCATTTTGTGGCATCAGAAGAGGTGAAAACTGTATAGTAGGAAGCCTTACTGGGGTTCCAAAAAGTGGTTTGCAGAAGTGTTTCCTCACCCAAGGCGACTACTTTGAAAGTGCCTGAGTTTCGATGATATGACATATTCAGGGTAAAGAATTTTACACCTTGTCCCCGAATTTTTGGATCGTACTACGTATTAAAAGGTAAGTATACATGGGGCAAGGCTGTGTTGAAGGGAAATCATTCTATTTATTCCATTAGTTTTTAATTTTAGTTATTTAGTTTGTTTAATGATATTTTTGTGCATTTTTTCTAATTTCCATTCTAATCTATAAAACTAAGAAAAGACAAATTAAGAACATATAAAAACACGGATCCTTTGTATAAGCCAAAGCGGTCGTATTGTTACTTTTTATGTGGGTTAATATAACGTGCTTTATTAATTTTAATCGTTAAATAACAGGATTTTTTGAGTCTTCACATTCTATGAATTTTGTTAGATTTGTTTTCTATGTGTTCTAGAAATATAAAGATTTAATTCGATTTGTAAATTTAATGCATAATTTTTTGAAGAATTACATTATTTGAAATCGTTTTTAGTTAAAATTGGCATAGTTATTAATAAGTAAATTGACTAGTTAAAAGAGTAGTGAATATTTAATTCTTAAAAAATGTACTTGGATTTTCCAGTCTGAAGCAGAACATGCGAAAGAGATAAATTTAGTTTGCTTGAAAAATTAAATCTTAACCCTCTCGTCACCGAATTATGAAAAATCAGAGAAAAAAAAACTCTCTAGCATTTAATGCATCTGAAATACTATTATAAATCATGCAAAAATATTTTTTTTCTAATGTCGATTAATATTAGATTTTTATAATATTAATTTCTACATTTTCGAAGCATTTTGTTATGCTAAAATTAATTTAAAAGAATGCACATATTAGGTAAAGGTTGAGGAATAAGAAAAAAACTATACTTACCTAAAAAAAAGGTAAAAAAGCAGCGTAAATATTTTCTTAATTTTTCTTCTGAAACAATGAAGCGAAAACTGTAAAAAATGATCTAAATTGACTAGTACTGCAATCTATGCACGATGTATGCATCTAGTTAAGAGCCTCCTATACTTTCTACATGAATTAATGATATTGATATCACTGAAAGAAAAAAATACTAAATTCAATTGTTTTCTGGCTAAATATTGCTATTTGAAGTAGGAGCCTCATATGAGGTTCAGGGTGACGAGAGGGTTAATGAAACAACATTGTGCTTAAAAGAGCTCTTTTGTAACCTCCAGATATAGCTGCAACCCAAATATCGCTTAAGAAAGATTACAATGTTTTAATAATAGGAAAGAATAGTGCACATTTACTCTCATGAAATATTTAGGAAATAATTGGTAGTCATTTTTTTAATACCTTATGCACATTTGTATTTCATACAATAGTAAAAGATAATAATTTCTTGTGAAATTTTTTTATAAGATTAATGAATTGAAAGTACTTTTTTTAAACTTTCAGAATTATAAAAGAGATTAGAATATATGGTGCCCGAACTGTTTAGTATCTGGAGAACCATTTGCCACACTACAGGTTAGGGATCGATTCCCATCATGGACTTGTGTGTCATTTCGTCCTTCCCTCCCTAGGCCGGAAATATTGGCATTATCTGCCTCCATAACATCAGTATTTCCGGCCTAGTAGTGGAAAATACCTATAAATGGCTAGTTCACACCATTAGAAAAAAAAGATTATATTAAACTGCAGAAATTAGCATTCGTTACTTCAAGAACATGAATAAAACGGCTTGATAAAAACTGATTTGCATTAGAATTTTCTTTTAAACATAAACAATGTTTTCTGATCAGTAACAGTTCATCCGTTGTTTTATAGGACTCATCTAAAAACAAGAAGTTTCATTTTCCTCAGTAAATTCCTTGTTAATTATATACTTCATGAAATTAGATTACATTATTTATTATTTAAAAATATACTTTTGAAACAAAAAAATAATCACCTTGTGCACTTCTCTTATTTTTAATGAATTTATCCTATTAGAAATGTGGTCTTTCTATTGGGTCAGGTGGGGGAAAATGGTGGCAAAATCATGCATTTTTTTTAAATGATCCTAAAAAAAATCTGTTAAATTTATGCTAATTAAATTATTGACATATATTACATACATTTGACATATATAGATTGAAAATAAGCATTATTTTTTGTAATGTTATCAAAATACTTTTCTACACAGCCATTTTTAGTTAGGCGAGTATTGATACCCCATTTTCCCCATAGGGGAAAATGGGAGTAACACAAAAGTAACTGTACATTTTAAAATAAAAATCATGTTAATGCAGTGAATGAAAGAAAAGACGCTCAATTCAATGTATTCTTCATGAAAAGGTGAACAGAAAAGGATTATTTCCCAAAATACTTAGCTAAAGAAATAATGTCCACGATTATCAAATTCAGGTTCGCTCAGCATATGGCACATGTTACTTGTTTCCACACAGGGGTGTGTAGGCAGGGTATATTTGATGAGGGCTGTAACCACCCCATTAAGTAAATTTAAGATATATGTAAACGATTACGTATTTGTGGATAAATTTGAAAGTTGCCTTTCCAAAATTTGAGGTTCAGCAGCAGACCTAAGCCAAATTGAATATTTTCTCTAAAATATGTTTCTCCCTCTGCTCAGATTTCAAATTCAATTTATGAATTCATTTTTTCGTTAATTTTTATACGCGAACCCTTGTAGACAAAGTAAAGGGGTTTCGCTTCCCCCTCCCCCAAAAATAAATATTTGTTATATCGATTTTTATAAGTTATATTGCATTCTAGTTTTTTGAGTTCTCAGGCACCTCCGAAAAATATTCTTGGCTACACTACTGGATCCACAAAATTAATTTCCATGATGATCAGTTAATTAAAATGCCAATTTCATTGATTTTAACTTTTCTTTCAGGAATATTTAAATGAAGGAGAAATAGAAATGTCAGTATCATATAGAACTTTGTTAAGTAAAGACATATCCCGACTTTACCCCACCTCAGAAGAAAAAAATAAAAAAATAGAGATTATAATTTTTCTCTTAATTTTTTATATAATCCGGTTCTTTACTAATATTTCCAAGTGTCTATTGGTACCTCTACTAATGTGTATCAAGATATAAATGCTTTACCTAATTATAAGAAATCTTAAAGTTTTTCAATATCACTTGTTAACATACAGTATATTAACAGCCAAAACAAGAAGTTTGCACTCATTAATATTGATGAAATATCCAAAAGCTACATTAGAAGTACTTTTTATGTTGTTGAAATATATCTGCATAGAAAAAAATATTGGATTAATATTTCTGGAGTGAAAAAAGGTATTTTTCAATACACCCCCATACCACTATTTTCCCCCATATGATTCTATTGTTTTGTGCTTCTGTTGCGGTAAATGCGATTACATTTTTACTATTTTTCACATTTCCCTGTTAAATTTGAACAGTTTATTTCCTTGTACAGATTATTTTAATGTTTTATTATCACTCTATTCTTTTTTCTTTTTCTGAAGTAACAGTATTATAAATTTGGCAATTTTCTTATTAATTTTTCTTCCTGACTACATTAATTTACGTGTCTTTTTCCTCCTATAACATAGACACTATTTGCATCCCTAAAAACGTGCGAACAGTCAACTAATTCTTTCTTGTTTTCTTACGTGAATGTAAAATCATTCGTACCTTAGTTTTCACATCCGCGTATTTAAAAAGTTACATTGTTTATGGCTACTCTTGCTGTGTTTTCGTAAATGAACATCTCACTGGTGCTTTGCTTTCCCACTTCCTTTTATCGTCGAAGTATTATAAATTTCAAATCATGCCCAGCAAACTTGTAAGAGTACTTATTGCGCGCTCCAGCAAGTTCGCCGCATCCGATATGAATATGGCACGGCCTCAAGGCGTTAACATTTGCGGTTCGTGGAAATTGTACTTGGCCATTTTCAAGCAATATAATGCTGAGGCAATCTTGAATAAGCGGCGTCGTATTATGAATAGAGACCTTATCGCTCACGTTCCTCAGAATAAGCATTTATGTTAACGATTGTATAAGCTAATTTTTAACAACGTGCTAATAAATAAAAGGAAAAAGAAATTTGCTGATAAATGTAATCGAAAATTAAAACTGTGATTAAAATATAAATGATCAAACGAAAAAGACATGTAAAAGAGGGTTTTTTTGTTTTAATCTATAAAGCTATATGAAGTTAAATTTGAATTTTTAAATATAATCCGACTATTTCTCTTGAAAAGTTAAGAAAACTTATGACAGAAATTTGAAGAAAATTTTATTATGCACTTCTTTAAAGAGCAAAGCAATATTCCATATGAAAATGATAATAAAAGAAGTTATGCAAAGAAATTACACTGTGAAATAGACCAAAACATTATTTATTTGGAAAAAAAGATTGCAAAAATTTTACACTGTTAACAGAAGCAGTTCAAGATTTCATCATAAAATGGTGCTAAATTATCTGAAACCTTTCTATGGAGAAACTTTGTACCATGAATTGGTGCTTATGCTGATCAATGAATCCAAATCATAGTGAAACCTTTATCCATAGGGAGGCTGCAGCTAATTTAGAACCATTTCATAGTGAAAGGTTCACGCGTAAAAAAAGAGAACTTAATTAACTAAAAAAGCACTAAAGCTAAAAAGAACTTAAAAAGCACTTAAAACTGAGACAAACTTGTCCAGGTTTTAAATCCTTCGGAGTTATTTTAGTTTCTTCGGGACGAATTTAGTTCTTTCTTAAGTGTGTTGTACTATTTCTATTAACAGTGTACGGTTTTTTTTAAAGATATATTTTAAGATATTTTTTCTAAAAAATACACAACTCCTCCTCATTTACCTTTTCTGAAAGAGCATAGCACGGTTTTTGAAGAAGCATTTTGAAATATTTCCAGCCATCGGCATTATTTTTTTTTCTACGAACTGTTCAAACATGACACAATTTCATGCTGGAATGGTCTTATGTTAATAACAAAGCTTCACCTGCTAGTAACTGTACGCAACGTAAAAAAGGGAAAGAAAAAACTGTTATTTTAAAATTTTATTTCTTTTTCACGCAACATGGATATGTTTCGGCACCTTCGGTTTCCCATTGATGACTCTGGGACATCTGGAACTTCAGAACGCTCTTGAGTAGTAAGGCACAACACGTTTCATGTACTAACATTCGTCATTCGATATTGTCTGTTCCACAATATTGTTAATAAAATCAACAATAAAATGTAATGGTATTTCTGAAACATGCCAATAAGGAGTCGGATAACCTTTTCTGGAATACTCCAAATAGTTACACTGCTGCTCAAATACTAGAAGATAGACATTCAGAACTTTTGAAACGATCTCGTTTGGTAAGGCACAATATGCTTGATGTACTAATACTCATAAAAGTATTGTCTATTGCACGATCTCGGTAGTAAAATCCTCATTAGAATATTCGAGAAATCTCGAAACATGCCAAGAAGGAGTTATACCCAGGCCGGACTGGGAGGTAGGGACGGGGGGGATATCGGGATATATCCCCCCCCCGAAATGTTTGGATTAGTGATGAAATTCCGTCTATTTATACACATATAAGTTCATATCCCCCCCGAAATATTTTCCAGGCGCATATCCCCCCCCCGAAAAATTTTCCTGGCTATGCGCCTGGGTAGGGAAGCCCGTCTCAAGAGAAGGGGGGTCACCGGGGTTATTGTGTAACCGATAAATAATAGGATGTGTTAATTTTCGGGGTATGGGAGGTAGGTATGCTGTTATTATTAATCAATTTTGATTGATAATTAATGCATTAATAAAATATTGATCTATTAATTAATATGCGTCATTCATAAATAATTAATCCCTTGTTCATTTGAGAACCCTCACTCAAAAAATTTTGAGAATTACATTTAAAATGAAGTGTTTTGAAGCCTTCTGGGCGCAATTGCAGCTGCAAAAAATTTTGTAAGTGTCAAACTTCATTGCTATCAGTACAGCACTTTTTTAAAATTTTCTTTCTTTTTTCTGTTTGGGGAACCGCCCTCAGCAGAGAAGGCCCGCCGAAGGTGGGGGCCCACCCGTCTCAGACAGTCGGACACACTGGCCAGTCCGGGCCTGGTTATACTGTTTTCTGGAATGTTCCGAACCGAAATAGTTTACTCTTCTACTGAAATACACATAAAGATAATCTAAATGCGTTTTTTTTTATTCTGCAGTCTTTTTGCTTGGGCAGTTTCATAAAGCTGCTGACTTTACTGAAAACAATTCCTTCTTATAAGTTACAGAAATAAAAGCTTGACTAGTACTTATACTCTTATTCTTCAAAATTTGCCGAATACACTTCAGATGAATATTCCGCCCTCAATCAATACTCAAAATTTCAACGCAGCATTTCAGAATAACTTTATTTTCATGGCAGTTAAAGAACATTTTACTGCAACTGTGATGAAGATCACATATCTAATTTAAAAATTATTTACTTTGGCTTTCTTTAATGTAATCTATCCAAAATTCAAGAATTCTAAATCACTTCTGTTTTCATTTTCCTGTCATTTCGGCTTTTAAATCTGTATATTTACTTTTCCTTGTATGCACTATTCTTTTTGTTCTGCGTCTCTTCAGACCGGTGTGCTAAAAATAGATTATATTACGTCCGTTTGCAAAATCAACGGCCTTTTTGAGTTTCCTCTTGGCATCCTGCTGGCGTAAGTTATTTAGTTGTTCCCCTGCGACGACTTTAAAATTATTTGCTCGCGATTACGTCATTGTAATTTTATTGGATTAACTGTTAGGGTTGCTCTGGAATTGGCGCTATTAATCTCAGCCAAGTTATTGTTCTCGCCAATGTGTAATTCTGTGCTGGCGTAATTTTTAAATTATTCCACCTTAATTTCACTGTCCATATAGGACGCATTTTTATTTTCGCTGAGCCACCACCGCCGTTATAATAATATTTCAATAGTATATGTTTAATAAAATAGTTTTTCAGTATTTAACGTCTTTTTATTTTATTGCAACATAAGTGCATCAAACCTGGATTATCATGTATCACAACGCAGTCTTTAAATTTAAATCAGCCCATCCAAATAAACTTCTTTACAGCAACCGCACTTCAATCCTCATGAAATTGAACTACTATAGTACCTATCTCTCTGCCGGAGCTTCGAATAATTATTTTAGTATTGGGTGTATTGCATGCAAAATGCGCCGTTAGTTCAGGCCCCATGTAGGTTTGTCCGCAATTATTTGCTTGCATGCCAGTCCACATCTCTTGGTCAACATATTCTATCTGAATAGTATTCCCGGCGAATATTGCTCTAGGTAAAGTCGTGTCCTGTATCGATTTATGTATATAAAGACACCGCTTTGGATTTAAATTGCACAATAAATGTATCACTAAGCGTCTGCTTCTCGTGATGATTGAAGAAACGCATGCTAGTGCATCAGTTTTGTAATTACATCAATCACTTTTTCTTTCCCATTCCGGCACATAACTGCGTACATATATGCAATAGAACTGAAAAGAAATGAATGCATTGTTTAGTATTTACATGTCATTAAAATATTTTTTATTAAATGTCTTTCATTGGTAAATAAAATGTGCAAAAAATTAATATAATTAAAAATATACAAGCTGTATAGTTTTATTACATACGTTTGAAAAATTTAAATGTGCAATCATTCGTGGTTTATTTTAATTTTTTTTCTAATGTTTTTTTAATATTATAGATGCTAAACGAATTCCATTTCAGTTATTTTCGCACCAACTCATATTTCACAAACGATTACACTTTTCATAAATTTTCTAAAACGAGAATTTTTAAGCAAATTAATAAATTACTAAAATAATTTAATTAAAAAAGATATGTTGATCAAATTTATTTAAGAAATAATCATTGAAAATTTAATCAAATTTAAACATTTCCCCTTTTAGTGTTTACAACTTACCTTACAAAAATGCCTCCACAGTTTACGACCATGCAACATCAAATGCATAAATTTTAGAATTAAGTATTAAACCAGCATTTTAACGAACATCCCTTGGGAAGGCATTTTGCCCTAAAGATTATTAGGTACAGCGCTTTCATACAAAGCATGGCTGTCATTTATTCTATCCCTGTCTGAGAGCTGGACGCGTGCATTACCCGATGGAGAAAAATGCTGGGTCATTAATCTGGCTTCTCGCGCCCCTTTATTAATAAACAGGGCACCGCCCACGACCAACAAGCATTATTTTACTGTTTACTTTCATTTTCCGTAAAAAAAAGAAGGTAAGAGCGCTTAACGAATACAAGGGAATGGCTGTAAAATAATGGACAGCTATTTTGTAGCTTTTAGGGATGAGATGAAGATTAGTGTTCTGATAGCTTGAAGGACATTTTGAGAGTTGATTGTTTTCTGCAGTTACGTTTATACATAATATACACAGATATCAATGGCTATATCGTCTGTCCTAGCCAGGCTAGATGCAACGTTTTCATAAATGCGTAACTTTCTAGATTTAGCATATTTCAATAATACTAGTTAGAGAAAACAGTAATGCTTATCTTAAATAATCGGGCTTTCTTGCAAGTTACCTTTTATCTGCATTTCCTTTCTTTTCGAGATTCATGGAATTATTCAACTGTTTATTAAAAAGATTTTTCCCGCGCTTTCCGAGTTGTCTTTTAATATTCTGAGAGCAACGTTTTTCATTCCCCTTCTGAGATTCATAGCCGCTGTAACCGTCTTGTGAGGGATGTATGTTATTAGAATGTAAGCATATACTGGCAACAGCCCCGAAGGCTAAATTTTCGGGTTATAGGACAAGTTTGAAAAGGTTCCCCCCCCCCTCCCCCAGAAAAAAAAACTCTTTCTGGTTCTTTTTTTCTAAACATATTTTTCTTTTAATAGCGTGATATTTGCACACTTTTAAAAAAACCATAAGCCACATGAACACAACATTACACATGGTAAAATTTACATCAAAATTCCCGGCCTCCCCTTAAAGTTCCTGGGCCCGAAACAGTTGCCCTGCTCCTTTTGCCTGAGGGGCAGTTAAAAAGCGCATCACCCAAGCGTGGTCTTTATAAGCCAAAAAGACGAAATGTCATGTGATATTTATTGAAAGATTAGACGATTTCAATTTTGGAGTGACTTAGTGACATTTTTTTTTCGTTACCTCCAAGGAATAAACTCACGACTCTTGTTCATACACCTCTTGGTGTAAATTTGTATCTCCTTTCCAAGGGAGATAATACACATCCTAAAACAAATTAAGTATTCAACCTTAGTTTATGGGGTCACGCGATGCGAGTCTCACACTATAGCCACACACAGATAACAACTGTTAATTTAATTTATTCAACATTAAAATTAAAAAGAAATCTTAGGGGACTGGAATTTAGACAGCAGATATTTTTAAATTCGATATATATGAATTTTAAGTATAATACTGAGGAATTCAGTTGTATGAGATCCCTCTTTTTTGTTATAGTTACAGGATCTTTAACAGTGAATGCAATCACTTGAGTAAAAAAAACTGATGTCGAATCTACATGGCAACTTTGTACGTCTACTAATTTATAGAGATTTTTAATATGCTTCATATAAGCTTATTTCTCTTAGAAATAAGTTACCCATACTATAATTTGATGCACGTAGTTTTCATTTTTTTATTCATTAATTTTTTTTTCATTTGGCTATATAAAAGGATTTAAAATGTTGCATGCAATATTTTCGTCAACGTTTATCATTTTATAAACTTTATACATATTAATTTTAAGCACAGATGGAAAAACTCCGAATATGTGTTTAAATATAATTACTTCCGAACTTCGAACTATTGACAGTCTTTTGGGTGATCTTTTATACAAACTACCCAGTCTTCTACAATCAAAAATAGAGACGATAAACTATATATTACAAAATTTCAACATTGTAATTTGAATGATTTTGTAGTTTGCGAGATACATGTATGTAAATGATGACGAACGCAACATGATAAAAAAACGAATGATTATGAACGTAATTTAAATCTATTTTTACGAACGCAATTTAATGAATACGAACGTATTTTAATGTAAATTATTACGAATGATGTCGCTGTCGACATCACACCCAAACTAATAAGAAAGAAATTAAAGAAGTTCAAATAAGTACACTATCTCAAAAAAAGAATTCGAGTAAGAAATGAACTTCCTACGTTGGTTTCGTTTATTAAAAATTATTTATCATTGGATATGAATTAGGCTACGTAGGGGAAAGTGGCCCAAAATGATCCACAAATGATTTCTTACATACAGGCCGTGCTATCTACTAGATAACACATAAACTACTTGTGCCAAGTCAATAAGAAAGACTGGCGAAATATATTAGCGATCGGTCTTTCACGTGTGAGTAGAATTCTTCAAAAAACTGGGTTTCATCATATTTGTCATAAAGTAAGCATTAACGTTCCTGTTTAGAAATGCAGTCTTTTATTGCACAGAAATATGACATAGTTTGCTAAATAGAGTATGTTTTAGATGGGAATTTTACTTGTTTAATTTGTTCTCGGCTTGCTCCAGTAATATGATCTATAAAGTGGGCAGCCATATTGCCGGATAAAATGATCCATCGACTGAAGAAGATCTGGTCCTAGGTGTCATGGCAGATCTTCAACTATTCTGAAAATGCGTGACACTCCTTTACATTATTTTATTTGCATTTGCTGTGGGCTTTAATGTTTTAATTAGAATTTTAAAATATTCCATTTAGATGTTTGAGGCCCTTTTCTATTTTAAAATTTTCATAAAATGAATCATTCATACAATGTGATTGCAAAATTTGTTTTATTTCATTATGTATAGTCATAATTACTTTGATACCTTTTACTAGCTGAAGGCCGACAGAATATTTCCTGGGGGGGGGGGGGGCTTAAGACTGCTCCAGGGTGGGGGGCAAAGACTACATCAACGTATGGTTACCATGTTGGAAAGAACAAAAAAGCAAGGGAAAACACTGCATACAAAAATCCTGCCTTGCCACATGCTGCCGGCTCCCATGGCTGAAGGCCCCGTTATTCGCTCGGGAATGAATGGACTTTTTATATATTACGGTTTGTTCTCAGTTCTATTTATCATAATAAATAAGTATAGCAAAATGGCATTGCATTATCTGTATTCAATAATCATGCATATAGAATTTCATGGATATCATTTGAACGATGAAGATGATTCGGCGCATTGCCATCTACTGTCAAAGTTATTGCAAACTGGATAGCATAAAAATATTATCATGTCCAGATGTGAACTAATTTTCATAGGAAACAGTTTAACGGTCAAGATAAACTGCAGCACCATTTAGTGGCGGATTAAAGTATTACGCCACAGCACCATCAAAGGGCGAGTTATAGGAAAATGGATAAGGCGAAAATATTCTCTGTGTTCAAATACGTATTTATACCAATTTTCAGAGCGGTCAGTCGAACGATCAAGAAGTTGATTGCTGTGGTGTTATCTAGTGGCTAGTTAAAGTAATAATGTGCTCCAATGCCATCTATTGAAGAGCTACAGCCAAATGTGAATACTAAAAAAATATTCTCTCTGCTCAAATGAAGTATACCAATTTTTAAGGTGAGCGGTCGAACGGTTTTGAAGTTGGTGCGCTGAATTGCAATTTAGCGGCAAGTCATAGCAAAACGGATAGCGTAAAAGTATTTTCCATGCTCAAATATCTGTGTGTACCAATTTTCATCGAAATCAGTTGAACGAAATTTTCATAGGAAGCGGTTGTACTGTACAGAAGGAAGTTATAGCACAATGGATGACACGAAAATATTCTTCGTGATCAAATGCCTAATGTATATCAATTTTCATAGTGATCGATTGTCCGGTCAAGAAGTTGGTGCGGGATATTGCCATCGAATGTCGAGTTAAAGTAATAATGCGCTACAGCTCTATCTATTAGTGAGTAACAGATAAATGAATAGTTAGAATGTATTCTCCGTGCTCAAATGTGTAAGTATAAAATTTTTATGGCGATTGGTCGAAAGGTATATACCTTGATGCGCTGCAGTGCCATCTTGCGCCAAGTTATAGCAAAACGAATAGTGTAAAAATATTCTGCGTGCTCAAATATCCGTGTGTACCAATTTTCATCAAAATCAGTTGAACGGCATTTTCACAGCCTGCGCTTGAACGGAATAGAATTTGACGCTCTTCAGCGATATCTAGCCGCAAATAATGGCAAAATGGATTGAGTAAAAATATTCTCCGTGTTCAAATATCCACAAATAACGAATTTGCATCAAAATCAGTTGAACGATATTTTCAAAGCAAGAGGTCGAACGAACTAGAATTCGAGGTTTTTCAGTGCCATCTAGCAGCAGGTTATAGCAAAATGGATAGCATATAAACCTTCTCCATAATGAAAGACTTAGGTGTACCAAATTTCATGATGATCGGTCAAACGTTTTTGGAGTTTTTCAAAGTCGTATACTTACATACACACACATTCATTATATATATATATATATTTCTGTTAAAAAACATTAAAATTATGTTTAAACGAAGGATCGTTTTGCCCTTGGAGGGTAAAATGATCCTTTAGACACTTTCAAATATTCCGTATTTTTCATTACTCAATGGGCTTTTAAAATATTATTAAAACATGTTTATGATGCGAAATAGAGTGTAAAATATGCTAGCTAAGAGCCGAAGTTTTCTGTAATTATTTATGTTATTTTATGCAAGTTTTAACCTTAAGAGGACCATTTTGGGCCACTTTCCCTAATAACAGAATTATAGCGATAACAATACTTTCTTGAACTTGCTTTATTTCAAACAAGGAAACAAAACTAGAAAAAATATATTTACCTCAAAAAAATATTTTTCGTTCGTCATTCACCCTAGGCCCAGTAAAAATATTTAACTCCTATTTGAGAACGCTACCAAAAGATTAAGAAAAATATTCAAGGAAAGCTAGAGTGTCATTGCTGTACCTGTAAAAATATTTTTGTTTTCCCTTACCCGTTAACTGACGTCCCTTTGCGCCATAAGACGTATCTTAGAGCTAAAAGCTTATTAGGAACATATTACTTTCCACGGAGTTCAGAGTTATCGTTCATTCTCTCACCATGTCTGAGACTTGCTTGCATGCGTGCGGTGACCAATACAGAGAAATGTTTGGGCCATTAATCTGTCGTCTGGCGGCCAGTTATTAATAACGAGGGTACCGCCCACAGAAGCAATGCGTTGCCGGTGTAGTGTTTACTTTTAGTTTACTGTGAAAAAAAAATGTGAACTGTTATAAAGAGTGAGGGAGTAGCCACTATTTTAATAGATGCTGCATTTAAATGTGAAAATGGTTGAAAAGTGAGAGGTGTACTTAGAAGAATGTCGCGAATATGAAAGGCTACAGTTATAATGCGAAGCATTTTTGAACAAATTAAAGGAAAATTAATATTTCAAAGTTTATAAAGTTATATCGCATTACCTCGATATCAGTAAGCCGAAGGGACACCGGAAAAAAATCGAGATATCGAGTTTTCAAGGTTACAAGGTAAATGAGAAGGTGATAAGTTTAAGCACATTTATTTAGAGATGCCAAGGTTTGAGATATCGAAGTTACACTGTAGAAGTTTGATGCAAACAACACTCCAAAAGGAAAGAACATTTGAGGTTTAATACAGCCCGTCTTGCTGAATTTTTCAAAGCCGTGTATTAATTTACAAAACAACGCTGCATTTTCTCAACCAAACAATTAAAAGTAATATTTTGGGATTTTATTTTTCCAAGTAATATATACATTTGTAAGCTTCAGAGGGGAGGTATCTGAATCCTGCACCTCTTCCACTACTTTACGATCTTGGTTTTTGATAGGCGGTGATAGATACTTACACTAACCATAGATAATTTTGTGATTTTTAAAATGTTATTGGTGATTTATTTTGCCCCCAAATGCTGTAAAATTACCTAACACTCAAAATGCGGGTTATTTATTTATGAACATCCTGTTATATTAGTATTTTTTTTATCAAGAAATTTAATGATTTCTATGAAAGCAGACTTTTAGAATAATAAAATAGCATTTATCTATTAAAAATAAATATTTTGTAATTTATGCAAAATGGGGTGAAATTCTACTCTAAGTTATTTCAACCTACATACGTCTTGAAACATTTTGACAACAGGCTCACTCAATCGTTGAAATACTTTATTAATGTTTGAGAAGTGGAAATCCCCTGTATTACCAATTCAACAAAATATTTCTTTGATAATAGAAAAACTAGAGTAATATAAATCTGGATATTACTAATTCACAGAGCTTCATTATCATGGATAACGGAACATTATTTTTTACTTGAGTAATACACTAACAAAATACTTCGATCTATATTTAATATACAGAATATCTCCCGATACTTTATTGCATGATTTAATTTAACGAGAAACTACAAATATAAGGAATATCAAATAAAATTGGTCGATAGACACATTTAGGCACTTTTGCCTTTGTAGAAGCATTTAAAATTTAAAAATTGCCACAAAACTGAACAATTGACCGGTTTTCATTGTAGCTGAGATTCGTTCATTTTTTTTTTGTTTTTTTTATTAAACTAGATTAAAAACGTTTTTAAAATGAAGAATATTTTATAAATACACCAATAGCTTGTAGTATTGCAGGGAATGCTATATTTAATATTAAGAAATTACAAACTTCGTGTAACGCTGCACTTTACTATTTCTATTAATTTAGCCATTACTTTGGATGAATAGAAATGCAGAAATAAGCCAGAATAGACTAGTTTTTCATAAGGGAATTTTTAAAACTTGACATACGTGGATTAAATATATTTTTATTTCTTTTTTTAGTTTAGTATAAATTTTTATTTGCACGTTGTCATAAAATCTTAGATCTGACGTATAAATGCATGAATCTGTATCTGTCTCTAGGAAATGATGTATGTGTACTAACATCTTCCCTGAAAACACGAAATCGATTTGAATGAAATATACAGCGAAATATATTTTTCTTTTTCGATATTTATATACCAATAGGTTTAAGTGCAGTTTTGGGCTATGGGATGTGTGGATAAAGGAGAACGATGTACATTAAAATACGCATATTTCAAGCGGCTTCCTAGTGATTTAGAACACGCGTCACCCTCGGAAATCTGCATTTTAGAAAACAGTTTTTTTTTGCTTTGTTTTTACTGACATGCCTTGGTGCTTTCAAAGATGAATTTTTGTGTCGCTCATAAATAAAACATGCCAAGTTTAGATCAAAATGTTCTGTTTCTAAGAAATCTTTTAATATTTATAGGGTGAATGTTTAAAATAAATAAAATTTTTATACATGAAATATTTGTCTGATATTCAAACTAATAAAATTTATGGAGATGTAAACGCACTGTACGATTGTGCATTTGAAAATATTGCAGTTTAAAGAGTTTTTTTTTTATGTAGAAGAAAAACGAAAATTGGAAATTAAAATGAGAAAAACTTTTTTAATAGTGAAATATTTAGTAATGCGTTCTTGTTTATATGAAAACGTAGTTTGTTGATGAGACCTCAAGAGGTATTTATTTATACATTGAAAGCAGTTTAAATACCTCTTAAGCTACGTTTTACAAATACCGAAATTATATGGATTAAAATATGATGTAGGTAGGCAGTTTTTTTCCACAGATATAACAGAATTCGATTTTTAATTCTGAGCAACAGATAATTTTACTGATAACACAGATGTTTCGATCATATTTGATACTAAACCTCCAGTTATCAACTTCCCTATAGTATGTAAATTCATTTTTTTTATTTATCACATTAAAGCTACACAATTGGTGTGGCAGTTCTTTTCTGTTTAATAAATAGCTAATGACAAAGTACTATACCGAATTATTTTGCTACTATACCATACATTCAATTTCGTGATGAGCTTTGTAAAAATTGTTCGAGATGAACTCCGTGAAAATTGTTCGAGATGATCACTATTACTAATAATAGTTTCACCTTACACTGCAAGTAGTGAGATTTTGAAATTTCAACAATATTCAAAATGTTGCAGTTTTACAGTAAATTTCACAGATTCTTAAAAACGCTGTGAATTTCTGCAATGTATAAATAGTTATTTCTACTTTTTCACCATAAACTTCATAATCGATGTAAAAACTACTCAGTCATACAGTAAATTTTACTTTTACTCTTACTTGAAATTGTCTTTTTATATACAGTTTGCCTAAACTTATTATACCGTACTTTTTTAAAACTGTTATATAGTATATTCTATTAATAGGAAACTATAACTTTTAAAAAGAAAATACAAAGTATGAATGAAAAAATCTTTGACTTTCAATGTTTTATGTCCTAAAGAGTGATTGCTCACTTCTGAAGATTGACATAGCAATTGAAATGATAATAATATGAGATTTTTTGAGTGAATATTCATTTAATTAATAAAACTAATTTAAGAGGACAATGTTCAACAAATATACCTTTTTTCCTCCTTAAAAGATAGAATAAGAGTTGAACACTTTTACACACTGTTTTTAATTTTGCAATTCAAGTTACAAGATATAATTTTCGGCACAAATTCCACAAGATAATCCTTCTGCAGCCAATTTTGTTTGTTGCTGATTCATTTTAAATGTTAACACAAAAAATCTTTAATTACAACAATGCGATTTACGGAGAGATAAAAATTAATTTAGTTTCTGCGACAGTGTAATTATTACAATGATACTTCTGTGCTACAACTTCACAAGGTATAGGTTTATTCACCAATATAACATTTACTTTGTTCTTGCAAAAATCATCTATTGAATGGCATGACTGGTACTGAAATACAAAATCGCACATGGTCAAAGTAAATATATTGTATTATGCAGCATAATTTTATTTCGCTATTGTTTTTAACAAAATAAAGTATTTCTGAAAATTCGAAATTTGATCACAACCATCTATCCTTTTAAAACCTTTCTCGTAAGCCTCATTTTTGAAATATATTGTGTACTTCCTTCCTTTTTTCCTCCCTTATATTTGCGAAATCCTTTAAAGCATCCACAAATGAAAAGTCGTATTCAATTTCATATGAATATCAGAAAAGAAACTAATTCAATTTTTTTTCTTCTTCTTCGCATTTTCTTCTTAGATGTTGGGTATTTGCAAATACTCGCAGCGAATATGAAACACAGTATTTTGATGCGGTTTATCGTAAGATGCGACTGCATAAAAATATATCGGAACGGATAGACTAAATTACAAAAGATAAGGAATTAGTTTTGAAAACTCTCTAGAGATGAGATTTTATAGTATTCAGAAGCAAATGCATTTAGGGAGGTTTCGTGTTCCACGTATGCGATGCGTTTACATGCAAAGGTATTAGTGAATACCTGTATATTTGCTCAATGACTTTGGAAAATTCAGGTGATGATATACTCATTCTAGAAATTCCATTCTATATCAGGAAATACAGGCTGACAACTGTTATGCTTTTTCTATGCGAGAAATTTTTCTTCAAGTTGCATAAATTATACTTCTCTTTCATTGATTTTTCTACTCAATTAGTGCATTGCTTTAAACTTAAAGACTATATTGTGAGATTTACGAAATAAAACTTAATATATTATTCCACGAAACTTGAAATAAAGGTAAGACAATAACTAGCCTTAGCTCTGACCCGGGCTGATTGTGTCTGAAACTCAGAAAAGGTAAAAAGTATCACAAATGACACTATTTTATTTTACAATACACAAGTTATACACATCACAAAAACATAAAACAAACACAGAAAAAACAAACAAATATATGAAAATCTCAAGAATACGGAATCCCAACACTCGCAGATGCGTTCAAACGTATTCAGTACATAGAAGAACGTACGTTTAGTAATTTTACTGAACTAATCAGTTAAGTTCAGTATAAGATGAGAGTTGTGAATTACAAGGAAAGATAAGTGAAATTCCAATCAGTGATCTTCAGTTTTTACTATAAATCACCTCTATATTTTGTTAATAATAAACATTTTTAAACATAAAACGTTGGACTAGACACTTTCAGCCTAATTTTCTCACTTGGAGATGCGATTAAACTGAAGGAACAGCCGAAACAGAGTATATGTTTACGTTTACACATTCTTTGAAACAAAAATAGTAAGTCTTCAATTTTGATTCTTTTTTTAATATTGAATCCAATTTATGTACTCATTTCTATAGTTTCTTATATATACTTCAAAAAGACATCCATATTAACTATTTTTGTTGCTAAAATTACGAGTACTGCCTAAGCTTTTTCAAGATGAAAAATACTTGCAAAAATCTGGATGTTTTCGGCCTTGTCATGTGATTCATAATATGGATGCATAAGGTTTAATATGGAATTCAGGAACACATGAAAGATTTTTTCAATCATTTATGATTCATTTTTTAAATAAAGCATCGGCCTTTTCTAATACTGTTTTGGCATTTGATTATTCTGAAAATTCGTTTAGTCTTTTCCTAGAGGTAGCAACATTAACAAAAAAACTTTATTAGAAATTTAATTTATTTAGTAAACTGGAACTTGAAATTTTACTTAATCAACAATGAATGGGTATAAAGCCCCACAAAAATATTAATAAAATCGCTTGACAACAAAGGTTTTTATTCTGACTGAATTTCTGACATCTTGAAGCATAGATTTCAAAACGATATACATGCTTATTACGATATACTTGCAAGTAAACTGGAACTTGAAATTTTACTTAATCAACAATGAATGGTATAAAGCCCCACAAAATATTAATAAATCGCTTGACAACAAAGGTTTTTATTCTGACTGAATTTCTGACATCTTGAAGCATAGATTTCAAAACGATATACATGCTTATTAAGTTTGAGGATACAAAGCTAATATTGAAGTTCGATGCGATTAAATTTGTAGTTATATAACCCAGCTAAAATCATTCCGAATGAAAATTATCCTTACACCATTATTTTCGATGGGTGCAAAAATAATGAGCGATAACAAAAATTCGTTTCGAAGCTTTACCTCTTTTTTTTTTTTTTTTTTTGCTGTTATGTGTGCCAAATAACCTTAAATTACGAAATTATGAGCTAAATGTAAATGCCTGCTTCTTTTTTTGAAATGAGTTCAAAACAAATAGAAATATGCAAGTAAAAAACGAAGAATAATTATTGAGCTTTTTAAAAAGTTTGTAAGTATGAATTTTGATTATCCGCCGGCTTTTAATTCTAAACATAAATCAACTTGCTAAATTTTTCAATAACTTAAACTTTCAATAAGCAGATTTATTAATTAACTAATTTTATTAAAGTTCTACATGGGTTTGTACTATTTTAACATATTAATTATGCTTGAAAGAAATGGAACATTCACATTAATATAACGGTATCACATTATTTTTTTCATGCAGCGCTCATTTATTACAAATATCAGAATATTATCAAAATTTATCTATTTATAACTAAGATTTTCCTGCTGTGTTTAAAATAATCCTTCAAACATTAGATCAATGAAATCAATATTCTTTTTTTGCAATATGAGATTGAGTTACATTCATTTCTTACTTTGAAATATTTTGTTTAAATATATATAATTTTAAAAGAAATATTCTCCCTAAGCCAAGCCTTTATTAAAGAATTTCTCTCATTAATTTTAATTTACAAGGAAAATTCAAAATTTCAAAAGTCTGAATTATTTTTTTTTAAATGCGTTTTCTAAATAAGTATGTTTAAACGAGAGAATACATGAATGTAGATAGCTAACATATATCTTCAATCAAACTTTAAATATAAAACGGGAATGCGTACAGCATAAAACATGTGCTGTTTTATATGATATAACATGCGTGTATGTGTGTGTTAGTCACAGTCAATCAGTCAGTTTACGCTATAGCTAAATAATTTTTTTTAATCGGAAGTTATGTTTATTAGAGTTAAGAAATTTCAGCTAATTATGATCTAGCTCACAAAGCGTTCGTATTAGAGCACATTTTGTAAAGGAAAAAAGCATAAGTTGTATTTCTATCAAAGAATTTATTTTCTAGCACTCAAACGGACACATTGTGTTCAGATGTTGCGTGTCACAGGATGCCTGCAGTATAACGTGGTTTTTTGTCTAAGTTCCCATGCTAACTCATAGCTGATACTATGCATATATTTATCAAACTCAGTTTTGTTTATTGATTTAATCGCATGTATGTCATGCTCAATCAAAACCCTTTAATAGCTTATTCTCTATGATGTTGAACAATTTGTTTCCAAATAACTTCTTAATACAATTAAAATAAAGCAAATATCTCGAAATTCGGCATAGCTCTTATTGTTCAATTTTTATTCATATAGTTTTACATGACCACAAATTTTACAAAACCTTAAAAAAATATATGTTTTGAAAATATTCAAATATTAGTGTTATAAGCAGAGTGTAACTGCCTATCTTGCTCTTGAATTTCACTTCATTCGTTTCAGCAGATTACTAGTGTTTTGGAAGGGAGGATGTAATTTAAAATTTTAAACACTATAAAATCTTTTATTTCAATTAATTTGTCCAACTTTTTTCAAGCGAATATCATTAAATTCGTTTCATTCATTTTTGTATGATGCGCGAACAAAAAGCGTCATCGGAAATTTTGTTCTTTTAGATGTTGCGATCTGCCTACGCACAGAAGTTTTCTTCTGTTTGCATAGATTAAAATGAGAACTTTACACATGTTCCTTGAGGATGAAAATGATAGATTTGTGTACACTTCACGCTACTTTAAAAGTTTTCAAAATACACTTTTAGATCTCAACGTTTGTGTTGTGAATCGGAGATGGGAAAAAAAAAAAAAAAAAAAAAACGAAAACAGTTGAATATGATTGTCTGTTTTTATTGGGGTTTTTATATCGCGCGCATTGCCACAGGCGGATTGCTCCTTTCCAGCCTAGGTCTCAAACTCACATTCAAGAAATAAAGCGTTGATTGATGATGGCGCACTTCACACATTCGAGCCCAGTAACTTCGCATTTTAAAGAGCCCTGAAGAAATAGCTGGAAACCGTTACGAGGTCATTTTGCCTTTTAGGCTACGGTTGTCATAGTAACACGTGGTCTGGGAGCCGTTAAGACTTCCACAAATAATTCTAACGACTGGAGGGGACGACCAACATTGTCTTCAATCTGTACGTACGGCGACATCCCTCACTTCTTCCCCTCAACAATGTCAGGAAAGGCACTGAGAACCCTTCCTTTTGTTTCGGGTTTGGAAAGAGTTCTATTTAAATTTATTTCCTACGTGTATATCGCACGCAAAAAAAACCCCAAGGGATGCGGCGGGGGGGAGAAATCGGAAATTTGCGCTTGAATATATTCTGTTACCCACTGAACGGAAGAACCAAAATGGTTTTTTGTTTTTGTTTAGTACGGCAATTAATTTTTATGGAACTTCTTTATGAAAGTTTAATATCTTGAATTTTTCTTTTATCATCGTTCTAATTTTCATGCGAAATGAGAGAAATTTCTGATACTTCTTTTTCCCCCTTATCTACAGCATGAAATATTGGTATTTTTTTAAAACTTCTATCTTGAGTACGTTTAAAAATATATTTGTTTTAATGAGTTTTCCACCAGAAGGTGCATTAAATCAAATCCTCTAATTTACCTAAGCAAAGTACGAACATATTTGTAATACTCGTATGCAGAAGACAAAATGTATACATATTCAGGGTGCTTGCTCACTGGCTAATAAAAAAAGACTATTTGCTACTATAACCGAGAATAGGTGACTATGGCGACTATTTACATGTTAAAACAGCTAAGAAGCAACTATTTTTTAAAAAATGGCAACTATTTTTTCTAGGCGTATCAATGCAATTTCTGTTTTTCACCTAGAACATTTCAGTTTAGGGCATGTCACCACACTACTATCAACGCTGAGCATAGCGCAACAGTGTCCGCCCGTAGAGTTTGAGAAATATCTGGCAAGAACAGATAAGCTAGATTCATACCACTTGTGTCGCTCCATTGTAGTTCACTACAATAAAAGATGTGTTTTCATAATGAAAAAATTAACAAAACTTCAAAATTCTAAAAACACAATGGAGCCAACTTTCGGAACGATACAGTGGTGTATCATTCACTTTGTTGCAAAAACACTGCTGAATTGTCGGATTCGTATTAGAAAGTATGCTTTAAAGTTCGGGGTTTGCAGGAAGTTTCCAGTAGTCAGTCGAGCTGTCTGGATAAAACACAAACGCAATTGTTCCCAGAAAAATGACAAACTTCTCCAACGCACAATTTACGGGAATTTACAAGCAATAATACTATAGATAAAATACATAATATATAAAATACCAGAATACTTGAGACAAGCCCTTGACTGCTTTACAGCGTATACCAATACTGAAATCATACAAGTTTTGAAATACAGCTCGGCAAAACAACGGCGCCCCTAGCATCAAAATTAAGCGAAGAGATATGTTTGTTCTTAATAGCTAGCATTTGGAAGAAAAGTCGATTCAAGACTGAAACAGTGGGATGACCTACTCACGTAGGGGCGTAGCCAGGGAAGGGAGGTACATCGGGATATATTTTGGATTAGTGATCACAAGATTAATGCCGTGCAGAAATTCCATCTATTTATACACATATAAGTTCATATCCCACCCCTCGAAACATTTTCCTGGCTACGCGCCTGTATTCACGTATTTACACTTTACGCGGAGTTTTCTCAAAAGCTCTGGCAAAATCTGTCTTGTAAATTCTTTATCATTTTCCTTGCATCATTTGCGTTATGCTAAGCTTGTAAGTAAACATTGTAGGCATCTTAAAAAAAAAAAAAAGGTAATGTCAGATGTCTCCAGACTTGGCGATTTTTTGGCAAAATATTGACAAAATTGGTGCAAAATATGAGCCCCCATAACTTAACCCAGCCAAGCGGTATCACCAATATTTAACAAGAAACCCTCTATCCTATGTGAATATTAAAAGTTCCTATCTAGTTAACCGATTTGCATACAACAAAATGCAAAATTTAATTTTAGTAACAGCATTAATTTTCATTAGTGGTAATGTATGCTTCGTGAAAATTAATACACCTGCTGCTTGTTTTTAAACTTTATATATTTTTTTAATTTTTAAAAACATTTTTTTTTGTTAAATTCACATAATTCAATAAAAAGTTATGTTAACAATTCCATGATCGAAAATTCTGTAATCTGGATGTTTATTGATTCTGGTGAATGTAGTTTTAAGAGAGTCTACTGTGTTTTGCATTTTACGTTTAACTAAAAATACTTGGAAAGACATTGAAAACTGTCTACTTTATAATGTTCTGTTCTATGAACTTCTGCATCTAAGGAAACAGAACTAAACTTCAAGCATCATCTGCTACGGAGTAATATATAATGAAATTAATCTTCACAAATATTATATAAACTTCTTTCAGAAAACAAAAATGTGTATTTAAAATTTTTAAAACTGTGTTTTGTAGATTTCATTCTGTTTAGATTGTTAAAAAGGATACTATTTTTACCATAAAGGCTACTATTTTGTAACCCCAAAGCTACTATCAGGGTACTATTTTGTACTCTGAAGGCTACTAAAGCAACTATTTCTGTGGCTGTGCTGTGGTGGGCACCCGGTATATTTATTAATTTTTAATAATATCTAAAATGCCGTTTCTGAACATAAAATTAATGGCACAATGTGTCCCCTTATTAATGGAATCACAGTGTAAAGCTACTGCATACTATTAGAAATTACCATAATTTTAACTATAGAAAACTTCACCTATTTCTGTTTTTTTATGCATGTCATCGTTGGTTTCTCAGTCATTTGTAATCCTATAATAAATATTCATTTGTATTGATCTTATTGTATTTGATTGTTTTTTAATTCCAAACTCTTGAATTTGGAAGAACTACGAATACAAGTGAAATAAGATAACTTTTACTTACTAATATATTGTATGACAATATACTCTCCTATGAAATCGTTTTAAGTGACTGAAAAGTAGCAAGAAGAATGGTAACTTCTTTTCTATCTACAACTATCTTAATATCTTTGTTTATGCACCTCATACTTGCTGGCATTTACCATTTATGACCATACTAGAAAAGCATTCATATCCATTGTCTTATTGGTTTTATTTGGTTGTTTGGAAAATAATTTCGTTTTTAAAAAAAATAAAGGGAACCAATTGAAGCTTTGAAATTAAACCTAGTTTTTCAAATGATCACGAAAAATTTAATCTCTCAGTGATCTAAAGAGTTGTTATTCTTCGGTTTGGATCAATTACTACCTTCATTGTGTCTTAATCAGATTACCCTGGCGTTCTAGAACGTGGTGCACCATCCCCTAGTTACCCTGGTTGAGATCTTTTGAACTAATTGTGCTGATCTAAATTTTTCAAACCAGTTTTGACATTGGTGTTCTGTCAATACATCTTCTCCATTCATATAGGATAATTTTTTTCTTATTTAACAGTATTTTTACCTTTTAAATAATAAATATGTAAGATATGCCGAAATGTTGCTCTCCATTTTCCATATCTGAAAGGGTACCAAACAAAAAACTACTACGTAGAATTAATCGAAAATTTTTACAAGCAATCCTTGCGCGATATTAGCTGGCTAAATATAATGATTATGCGAGTTTAACATGAACATAGGAAAAAATACAATTATCTCTCTGGAAAAAAAAAATTACTTTCGTACCAACGTATAGCTTGAATTTAATACTTTCACTCTTTAAACTGAGTAAAATACAAACAATAAGAAATGCAAGACAAATCGCCATTTCTTGTTCGTTTGAGTTCAGGAAGAAATCAACTTTTCGTAGATAGTAATGGAATGTTTTCAAAGGTATTTATATGTCAAAGGATACGGATCTTAAATGAAAGAACTTTGAGTTCTGTAACGAAATTTATATTCTTATGTGTGTTATGGTACAATTTTGGAAATATTATTGCAAATTTGCAAAAATTAAGGTAGCTGAATGTAGGTACAGTAGAGTCCAGCTACTAATCAGAAGTAGCTCTAAACTTTCTGCTAAAAAATGAACAATGTTAGATTCATTTTTTTTAAAATAATACATAAACTAAGTGTGAAGCTATTTAAAATACTTTTTTATATTTGTAAATATTTGTTCTTGTTATTTTTTCGCTATTTGATCTCTCTTCACGTACTGAATATAAAACTGAATTTTTCAGTTCCATTTTAATGTAGACCGCATAATCCGAGTTTGCAGTAATTCCAGTCGGTGTCTCTTACGATAAACTCGGATATTCCGAACTGCACTGAATTAAAAATACAGTAAAGAACTGTTTATACGTTTTTCAAAGACCCGATCTAAGAAGACGTAAAATGAAAGATTAATATGAAAATATTGTCTATTAAAGGCTTAACAAGGATTTTTTTAAGGTGCTAGTAAATTAATTCATTACAGTCTTTATGCTGAATCCAATAGCTGAATATATGTATCATAAAAGTGCAACAAATCCTACCTTTATAGTACTACATTTTTAATACGGCATATTTTTACTATTAATGCGACATACGTACATTGCGTGCCAATTATGAGGTGATTTATGTGATTCAGACATTGAGATCGGCTAACCTTCAATTCAATAGATATTTGTAGATCGTCATATGTAGTGATTCTCTTTGATTATTAATTATAAAATTATGGGTTAAATTAATCTCAATATTTTTTTTTCTCTCGTGTTTAGAAAAAAAAAAAAAAATACATTCAATGATTTTCAATATATTCGATAGAGTACTCGATTGCGACCTTCGGCAACCTTATTTTAATAAGTTTGTCTAAGGTACACTCCTCCAAACATCCCATATTGGACCTTCTGAATAAGAAATGTTTCTCCCTTAATAGGGAAATAATAAGCGAAACAGAAAATTACTAAATTAAAGGAAATTTAAAACGATATATAGCCGATATTACGCGTCTTATAAATGAAGTACTTTTCTATTTAAATTAATAGAAATAAACACGAAAATCACATATAAAAGTCGTATAAATGAGAAACATATAAAAGATGCTACACTGAAATCAAAAATTTTAATAAATGTTTGTATATACTTGTAAATCTGTAAGAACAACAACAACAAAAAAAAAATGATAATGGAAATGCATTCAAAATTGAAAAAGCCAAAGTAATACACTTATGAAACATCACGCTATAAATTTTATTAATATAAAGCAATATATTGTAGGAGAGTTATTGTAGAAAAATCACAAAAAATTATGCATGGAACCCTTAAAAAAATATTTGAAAATACGAGACAACATTGAAGCAGTTACGTTTTACAAAAATAACACACTAGTAATAGTTTATCGAACCTACATTTGCAACATATTAAGAATTATTGCAAAACACTTACGAGATCAACCCAGGTAATATAATAGAAACTATTGCTAAACCACAATATTCCAGGATAATAGCTGAAACTAGTACAAAATTTATCTTCTTCATAGCACTTTTATTTCGGAAAAAAAATATAGTACAACACAATAACAAGTTTTATACCCAAGTCATGGGGAACATATCACACAACAACGTCGAAACATTAGTTGAAAATTGTACGTTTCGAAACATTTTACGATTGTCCGTTTATATATATTCTTCTGCTGGCACGAGATAAGCGCGATGAGAAGGCAATATAAGTCTGGGCGATGACAAAAAGCTGCAAACATTGGATTTCTAAAGAGTTCCAATCACTATGATCACTTCGGTCGGGAAAAAATCCTACCGCTGTTTGTATGCAATAAATCATTTTCATGTATCTAGCCGTTACAGTTGCCATAGTAACAGCAATATGATAGCAGTCAATACGTCCACAAATAATCGTAACGACTTGGGAGATGCCATTTAAAGACAGCCAAAGCTTTTAACCTCCTCATGTGAGAACTTTCTGCGTATTTTTTTTTCTCCAATTCATGAGATGGCATAACGAACGCAGCGTGATGCCAAGAACGGTGCAGTAACTCAATGTTATAATACTAAATTCGGATAAACACAATTCAGCAAGAAAGTAATAGAACTTTTAGAGGTTGAAGGAGTAACCTATGAATAAATAGAATTTTAATAATTCAAGGAAATAGTAACTGAGAAAGAAACAGTCATGCTTAAAACTGTCTTAATATTTTGAGTAAACGTATATACTATATATATATATATATATGTATATATGGGGGTGTATCTAAATTGTTTCAACAAAATATTATGAGAGATAGGACACTTAATAAGGAATCAGAATCATATAGCAATGTGGGGTCAAAAACGTTGTCTTCACGTACCTGTTATTAATCGCTTTAGGAAAAGTGTTGAAGTGTTCGTCAAATTTCTTAAAGAAGATTCGTATACAATGGGCTTGTCTCCAAAAATCTCATCCAAGAAATAAGTAAAATTTTTAAACTACGCATTTTACTCACATGTTTTCTGAGAAAAATGCGTTAGTTTTTGACAAACAATGGTCAAAAAAGTTCACTGTTGTTTCAGCAGACGTTCCAAAGTGATTATTAACAGTTACATGAAGACAACGTTTTTGACTCCACATTGCTATGGGATTCTGATTCCTTATTATGTGCCCTTTCTCCCATAATATTTTGTTGAAACAATTTAGATACACCCTGTATACATATTTTAATGTTTAAATTGAGAGAATATTTTCTTTTTACTTTGCATTCGCAAGTTGCATTATCTCATAATACTCACAATTTTTCTTTCTAATAACTCTAAACACAAATACTGTGCATTTATTTTTTCAATATACATTGGATGTTTTTTTTTAATTTTGTAGATTTCAAGGAGCTGAATAGGAATGTGTTTGTTACTTATTGCAGAATTAGAAAGTGTCACAGTGCTAGAAACGAACTACTTTGTTAAACTTTATGTATGTACGATTGAATAAAAGATTCTCATCAAGGTTATACGAATACTGCTGTATATAGTGAGAGAGGGATAGAAGGACAAAAAATCATACTAAAAAGAAATGGTCAGAACATAAGCAATAGGAAAGTTATTCTCTCACCTTTAAATTGGGATTAATGTAGGGCTTCACGAAAGCAGTAAATAACGAAAGGCGTAGATTCGAATACAAACAAGAGTTATTGCCATCGTTAAGTTTCATAAAAATTTAGGAAAAGATTTTCGTTGGCTCACAAACAAGGCATTTATTGAAGAACACAAATTTTCAAGCTATGTTAAGTGATTTTAAAAAATACTGCTTCAACTGTTTTTAAAAATGCTGTGACATGTCTCTTATGAAATAACTTGAATCTTAAGCATAGAATATTAACTACAGGTAGGTTAAAAATTAAAAAAAAATAGGATGCCACTTAAAAAGAGCCACAGATGTATATCCCCAATTAATATTTTTCGTGTGAAATACACGAATTTTGAAGGGCGTTTCACGTAAATTTGTTAATTGCGATTTCACGACCCCCAAAATTGTGTATTGGATAAAATTCTGTTTTGTTAAATATTTTGATTAGTCTGAAAATCATGTGATAGTTAATACAAATGTAATTTGGATATCATTTTGATGACTCTTGTGGTGTTTATTGCTAAAGATAATAAATAAACAGTACTTCATTAAAAGTATTCCTTCAAAGTAATTCGGCCTGGCATCGCTACTTACTGCAATTGCATTTCATCAGTTTAATGTTAATATGAATATTTTTATATTTGATTCTTCTACAATGTGCAGTTAATCGAATGTCTCACAACAAAATATAAATATGTAAAATCAGCCGCGGAATACCCCTTTACTAGGATCGAACAATTCTGTAAATATTGATGCTCATGAGGATCTTTATAATATGAACCACTTGGTTGATGGTACAAGGGAGAACTATTTCTAGAGCCCAAATAATATTGAAGGCAGTAAGTTCCATGGTTGTCATGGAAATACGCTGTGGAATGGCAATAAAATAGTCTCTAATAATCGTTACGCTTTGGAAGATAATGAAGCTAAACAAACTTCCTTTCTAATATGAGCTAAGTTATCTTCCATTTAGCATCGAGTGCAGGTTATGCCCAATTCATAACAAATAGGTAACGTACATCATTTTATCGCTCATTAAATTCTTATTGTTTTTAAAATTTTAAATGTTTGATTCTTTAGATGTTACGTAAATATGTTTTCTTAATTAATTTTCTAACTTTGCAATAAAAAAAAGATATTTGTAATTGCTGTTTGTTTGTCTGTCTGCCCCTGCTAACTTTAGCAAATATGCACCGAAACGCATGGGGAGCATTATCAATCAGGGGATAGAGTCCCTTAGCTTGTAAGAACTTTAGGAGATCTGTAAATCTTTCGGACTATCAGATTTTCGACCTTATTTTTTATACAATAATTACATGAAATAAATTAAAATAAAGAATTCCTTTTTTTTTAGAGCTTGATTTCCCGATGACGATATTTCATCGTTCGCTTGAACTGTGGAAAGTTTAAGTACTCTGCGTACGAAGCGATTTTCGCTTCAAAAAACTACGACACACGTAATCCTGACGTAAGCCATTTGTAATCTTCTAAACTAAATGCTATGACTTGTTTTTTAGTACAAAATTGAGATGTTCATTCTGCATATTTTCCTATCTATGGTTCACATAGGAAAAAAAAAAAAAAAATAAGTAGGAGAAACTTCCAGCTAATCGGAATCTGAGAATTCGCGTAAATATTTCGTTCGTGAGGTGATTTTTCATCAAATTCTTTTAGCTTAATTATGTTTCTAATGTACTTTTAACTTGCTATCTAAAAATGACGTGAATCTCAGTTGCAATATCCGGATTAAATTACTGAGAAAGAGGAATACAAAATTCCGTAGTCTTGATTGTTTTCTCTGTCTACTATATGGTGTGATGCAGTTAATCACATATTTATAATTAATTTTCTTACAGTTAATTCACACATTTAAATTACTACTGTTTTCCCTTCACCTATTCTAAATTTAATACTCTTTGCCATTTTTAAATCTCCCATCTCTCCATAATGCTATTTAACTTTTTCTTAAATTACTTTGGTTTTAGCATTAGCAATACAATTTGTTGGTGCCTTTCGTCTGAGAATTTATTTTATTTCCTTCGTTCCCACGGGGCTTTAATAATTTTGCATAGGTTACATTATATCTCTATTGATCACTCCTGTGGCGTCTCACATTTGAATTTTAGCATACACATGTAAGGCCCAACGTTTCTTTCAATTTTTACAATCTGGCGATTTATTTGGCGGCAGTTCCTTTTGGCGCTCAGCTCCATCGCCAGGTTGGCTTTCGGTTCTCGGACCTTTTTAACACACACTTCATGCTGTGATCTCTGCCCAACAGGTCACGTCTCTTGTCGCTATTTTGCCAGCCACCGCACTAACCTTAAATAACCTGTAATTTTTGATAATGTCAATAAAATATCTGTATCAGCATGGCGTTCCTGGTTGTTGCGTAAATTCCACTATACGATAAAACAGCATAAATTACTTTTCGCAAATATAAAATGTCTCCCTCTGGATTCTACACCACAGAACTTGGTGCCGTATGTAAGGTCCATTCCGGGTTCCTACACCACATATGGGGGAAGTTTTCTAGAGATATTGATTATGAAAAATCATGGAATAGGTAAATTTTGTGATTTTAAAAGTCATTTGTGTGTATGTGCGTGCGCGCGTGTGCTTGTCTTCAATCTGGACAATCTTCTGATTGGTTGAGTACCTTGGGAATAAACTTTTAACACGTATTATACCCACGTACGTTCATTTGTATATTCATTTAGATACAATTGAATGATTTTAACATCTATTTGTGTTTTCCTTTATTACATTTGATGAACACAACTGCGACTCAAAAAATAAAAACTTCAACATAAGTAAAGGTATAACAAATATAATTATAGATTTTATTGTTTTTAATTAATTAATGAAGACATGTATTACAGAAATTTGTTACATTACATATTTACTTAACTTTTAATATCAAATTTATAGTAAACAAACGAGGAAAAAGAAATAAAAGAAAGGAAATCCTGTCATAATTAGCCGCAGCCTTCTTTATTCAAATGCTAGGTAAAGCTAAAATTTTATTTTTCCCTTATTAAAATCAAAATATAAAGTTTTCCTTTTACTGCTTTCTGATTTATTCAATATTAATCTTGTCACTAAACAATATTTAAAAAAGAAAGTAGTGATGTATTTTTATACCTAAATTACTATATTACTTTTAAAGGTCACTGGTCGAAAGTCAATGGAAGAAAAAACTATGATATTTTGCACTTAATTACATTGATAATGACAAATTAAAAAATTCATGCCCTTTTCTCATGAGGCGTACTATCATCCTTTGGGTAATTGCCATTCAAAAATGAAGTATTGTAGTCATTAAATCCAAGCAAAAATAGTCTTAATGACATGGTTTCATCTGTTACGTATAAGATAATTCTTACCCGCTCGTGGCTCACGCTATTAACTAAATACTCGTTAAATTCAATAGCTAGTTTTCTGCTTAAAAGACTAGCTAATGAAGTAATAATTGAAGTCTTAGAAAACTAGCCCCCTAAAATATTAGTAAATACATTTGAGCCTCAATATAACGAAATATTCGAATAACGAATTTCTCAGTACAACGAAGTTTTCAATCGGAACGCATTATATAACTAAATGGCTGTATTTATTATAACGAATTCTTTTCAGACATGTCTTCTCGATTTTTAATTGATCAGGTAGATATGGCATTGATTCTGAGAATGAAGATTCTATAATCTTCGTTGAATTGAATGCAAATTTCTCCTACTTTTCAGAAATTCATTCAGATCAGTTAATTACTTCATATCCTACAGATGAAGGGTTTTTTAAAGAGTGTAATACGTAAAAATGAATGCCAAGATATTGACTGGAATTCTGAAATTGCAAACGTATCACAACCGAAACCTCAACAATAGGGAGGCCCTTTAACCAATTTGTGGGGCAGCCTCCCAATTTGTTCTATGACATAAGAAAGGAAATCCAATGAAACTTCAGCATTTTAAAATCAGTTTTAGGAGTCCCTTACATGGTTTAAGAATATGAAAATTCATGTACCTAAGTTTTATTTTCCCAATGAACTTTACGCCAAACTGATAATAATATTCACCAGTAATACCTTCTACATTTTTTTCAAAATTTAATTTATTAAAATGGAAAACGTATGTAAAATGCTTCGTAAAATTAAACAATTTCTATTGCAAAACAAGGATTTGTTTGAAAATTAAAACTTATTAGATCTAACATTAAATCGTTTTTCATAAAAAGCTCTTTTATTTTTAATTCAACAAAATAAAGATTGCGCTATAAAAAATTTAAACTTGTTGATCAAGGACTAGCCTAAAGCCCCAAAAAGTACGTACATTCTTTTTTAACTTCTTGTGTGTTGCATTTACCTGCAGCTTCAGAGTTTCCAATTATCTATAAAGCACGTAAGAAAAAGTACCTAAAAAATCCCTCTTTCTTCAAACTAGTAGCCCCTTCTGTATCTAAATTTTGTTGTTGTATAACGTACAACAAATAAAATTGCAACTTACAGTTATGTCAACTTCTATGACTAGATTGTTTGCTAAAGGGAACTGTTGCACGTAAAATCTTTCCGTCGCCTCGATGTCCTCCAAGCTGAAATGTACCTCTGGGGTTGCCAAATCAGGTTCAGATCTCTCATCTGAAATTGGCTCCAAATTAGGCGATCAGGAGGGCTACGTAGTTTCAAACCCAAAATACCAATTCCCTCTTATCGTTTAATACAAGTGCAACATGAATTCTCACTTCAGACGACATATTGAGGTAAGAAAAGGTAAATAAAACAAGCAGATATGCGAAGGTAATAATAAAAAAAATGTATTTAACACGCGTGCATTAAAATGTATATTGCAGCACGTAGTTTTTGGAGGGCATTAAGGTACCACCCTTCATCAGCGCCCAAAGTTCTTACATACACATAGGCAGGAAAAGTGAGAGAAATATTAGTCAAATCTTTCAGCTCACGTTATATCAGTTTGATATCAGTAGAGTATCCTTAAACACAACTGAACTGGGCATTCTATAAACTCTATATTCTATAAATTCTATAAACATATATATGTTAACAAAACAATGTCTCTCTCCCAGCTTTTGACCATAAATTAAAATAAACTTCTGACTCGAAAAAATTCAATATAATTTTTTATAGGCTGCACTATATATATTTGCATAAATGAAAAAGAATGAGCATTGATTCCAAAAGCCTTCTCGGCTAGGGTTGCCATTCGTTCCACGAGAGCCGCGACGTTCGGTTTCTAGGGCTTTAGAGAACATGTCCCGCGATATGTGTGTACGGGTTTTCCCGTTTTTTGATAGAATAAGTAATTTAATAATTTGATAAATTAGAAAAGATTTTAAAGTCTAAGTTTCTTTTATAAATAAATATGATTTTCGCAGAAGGGACTGTAAACTTTAAGTTTCTTTTCCGAATAGGTGAAAATATAATTTCAGTAAAAGTGGTTTAATTTTTTTTCAAGGAAATAATTATCGTTATCTTAGTAGAAGATGTGATTTAAGACTTAAGCTTCTTTTATAAAGGTATATCATTGATACTTACTAATAGGTTGTTTAAATTATTTCTTACATTCCAAAGTGAAAAGGTTTTGCTTTTGTTTATGAAAGGAATTAAAAAGTCCATTTAGTTTAATTGCTAATGATAGTAATGTTTGCTTTGGTTATCGGAAGAGATGTAGGACTCCATAATAACTCATGTTAATTTTTCATTAGTTTACCTGATTGTTTGAATTTTTGTTAACTATGATGCATGAATAATTATGCCAAAATGTAAAAACTAAATCTGATTTTAACTGTTTTTCTCGTCTTTCTGTAATTAGTAAGCTGGGTCCCGCTTTTTTTAGTCATCTCCCAAATTTTAATCATGAAAGTTCCGTAAATTCAAAGTTAAAAGTTGGCAACCCTACTCTCGGCGGTCGCTATCAGCGTCTGAGATATTCTAATATTTAGCAGTCCCTCCTTTCTCTGGTGAGAATCCAAATTTTGAGACAAAATCTTGGAAAGATATACACAACTGGCCAAAAGTATTGCAAGTTTGAGAAATCTAATCATCTTTTCAAGAATAAGCCCAGAAATAATCGACAGAAATTTACCAGATTTAAATATTTTTGAATATTTATGTAGTATAATTGGAAACAATACATCTGAAAATCACCCAAAAACAAAATTCGAGCTCCAGGAACCAGTAATTTAAGTTGGCACAATGAAGCACCGAAAGAAGTGTTGTAAAACATTGTGGATTTCATATCCAAAAGAGTGGCTGCTGTGATCAAAATCAAGGCTGCTCAGCAACATAATAAATGTTCTTTAGTTCAATTGCATTTATTTATTATCCTCTTTTTGCAGAGAAACTTGAAATTAATTCTTTATTTAATTTTATTCCGACGATCCAAAATATGGATTATAATTTCTGTAATAACGTATGAATTTTTTATGCTATATTTTTAATAAATTAAATAATTATTTTTATACTTAATGCTATATTGGCTTTGAAGTAATTAATCTGATGTGTTGTAAAAAAATATCAATTATATTGATTTTTCTTTTTGACTGGAGAGAGGGGGCTTAATCTTAAAAAGGGTTAGATTTCTGTAACTTGCAATATTTTTGTCCAGTAGTGTATGCAGGCCTAAACAGAACATTTGTTGCATGATCTGTCTTTACTGTCAAAGAAACAAAGAACTGAATTTAGCAATTTTTTGTCAAATATCTGGGAACGCCAATGACCTGCATTCATTTTATCTTTTGAATATCCATTATTCTTAAAGTCACTTGAAATCAAAGCCCGTCGTGGAGGCAATCACAACGGGTGCTAGAAAAACCATTTGTCAAAAACAGGTCCACACTGAATATAGTTAATCTTAATATCACTGAATATAGTTAATAGTCAACCTAAAATATATATAAGTTCATATTAATTTTTTACTATATACCCAAATCAAATTTTATGCTTTTCTGGAAACGAATTTGGCTTTCGAAAGCTTCCGTTTTGTATATACAGCCATTTTTATATCCATGCAGACGATTTATTTGTGAAAAACAATTAAACTATTTAATCTGGAAAAATAATTTTAAAGGAATTGGAGAAACTTTTTCCTTTCAAATCCTGATGACCGTGATGAATAGGACGATAAATCGATTGCAACAGATCATTTTGTTACGCAAATGATTCACCTTTTTTTTTTTTTTTCTTTTACTCTCGGAAATAAAAGAGAGCCGAAAATAGCAAAAAATCGTTAGGGAACCGGTAGATTTTCAGGTTTTAAAAGTAGCACAGATTGGAGGGGGGGGGGTGTCTCCCAGCGACGAGGCTCGAACCGCCAATTTATTATTTTAAAGAACTACATCAGTGTAAGATAGTAAATTAGCTTTTCTAAATCGGAATTTATTCAAAATCTTAAAGCAGCATATTGAGAGTTTCAAAATTAATTAATTAATACTTCAAGAAAAATAAAAATTTCAAACACGCATTATCGAAATACCTTTCTGTTATTATCATATATATTGCAAATGGAACGGGGGAAAAGTGGGACAATTTGAAGGGGGGGGGAAATCTTTAAATTACATCAACAGTCATCAAGAGGTGAGGAAAAAAAAGGGATAAAGACCAAATGTTTATATACATTTTATCATTTTGCAGCAATCCTTTCCGTTTCTGTTACCATGGAAACATTAGACCATAAAGCCATTAAAACACACATAAATAACTGCAACTATTTTGGGATGGTCAAGCAAATGGCAACGTTTTTATTGTTTTGTTTCGTATGAAAATCACATGACTTCTGTATGACATCATTCTCAAGAGCAATAAATTTATTTGATAGTTTCCTGCGGCCATCGATAAAAATTGGAAAATGCGCTCCCTCTGATAGTTTCTTCTCGTAAAGTCATTTAGGGTAACATTAGATTGATAAGATAAAAATAAAGAACGCAGGTTTATTATTATTATTATTTGGTAAAGGATAAGTTTGGTATCAGAATAATGATTGAAAATGAAGTGTTTCATAGATTTTTACATTCTTTAAGTGTTAAATCTTATTATTTGATACGTATCAACTCACGCTAAACATGAATTTTATTATAGAAAGGAAAAAGCTATCGGAAATGACAGTTGATTTAGACGTTATTTAATGTCAAAAAATTAAGTATAGAGTAGTTAAGTAAGACAGGATAAGTTTGTAGTTGTTCTGCAAGACGAGGCAGTTCTATTTTGTTTTAATACAACGGACTTGGATTTGATTTTTATTTCGTCTTGTAATCTCAAAAACAGGATAACGAGAATTTTTTCAGCTTCCCTTTGGCTTACAGATATCGGGGTTATGCTGTGTAAATTTCACGGACTTGGCGATAGCAAGGTCATCTACAATCGGCAGACGGCCGAAATCATGTCAGCCTCTCAAAGGAAATTAATCTACCCTTTTTTTAAGGATTAGCTACATAAGCACCCTATAGCGACGAATTAAGGTACAATCTACTTCTAATGCATGCATGCACGCAACATAAAGTTTATTTGATGATATATTTAGTGATTACGACTCACAGCGCCATCTTACAGACAAATTTCATTCAGCTCTTTTAGAATACTTTGAGTATTCTATGATTAGTATGCGCTATAATCTCATTTGCAAAATCTAACTTCAAGTATTGAAAGTAAAATAATTAATTACAGGCAGTTCACTAACCTACATATTTTGCCTAAATCCGCGTTCTTCTGGTTCTCAGTTACACTTTCTGCTTGCATTGAACAAAAAAAAAAAAAAAAATGTCTGATTTCTCACAAAAAAGTTTAAAGAAAATTCTCGTGCTTTAAGGTGAAAATATTACTGTATGGGCGAGAATATTTATTTTTCTTGGATTCACGTGAATATGTACCGTGATGTTATATTGCTTAAAATACTCCTCATTAAATTGGCTATCTAACACACACACACTCAAAGAAAAAAATCGAATTGGCAGTTCCTAAGATTACCTCATTCAAACAAACTTACTATCTTATTAATGTTATTATAGATAAGAAAAATTTTTTCTAATAAAACTCTATAAATCTTTAAATAATCTTTTTAAAAATATGTGTATTCAGGTTTTTTTATTCTGAAAGTAACAATTTGCTCTGTAACCTGTCCTGAATAAGTAGAACTTGCTCTCACATAAAATATGTGCTTCATTTTATAATCTTTCTAAACTTATTAGTCATATATATATATATATATGCATTTATTTATTTATTTATTAGTTTAATACATGTAATTTAAAAAGTACAACATAAAATATTTTCAAAATATATAAAATTTGTAATACATATGTAGTGTTTGAACTAGTAGTTCAGTTATAACAGTTGTTTTATTTTTAGTTATTTTAAAATTTCAATTAGTTTCTAAAGCTCACGATTTTCTCCGCAGATGCTTCAATATCGCATGGAAATCATGATAGATTTTAATTAGCTCAAAGCTACCAAATTTTTCATCGCATCACAAAATAAATTTATTTATGAAAATAATTTTTGAGATTATTTTTCATTTCTTTTTCTGTGGTCTTATCTGATTTTTTTCCCTCTGAACACACGCTTCATCTACAAAAACAAATAATAGAGAAGCTAAAAAAATAGATTTCAAACTAGAATTTAATCAAATATTTCAATCTAGTAAAACCTTTTCATCAATCCTGGAGGCTGAATAATTTATTAGTCGTGAATCTAATTATTTTTTCATTATTATCTCAGAACCATTTTTCACATTTTCCATGGAATCGCCATATTGATACAAGTTATACCGATCAATATCGTGCATACTATTATAACTTAAAGTTTACATTAATTATATTAAATGAAACTGTTTTATGCAGGTTGGGTTTAAAAACAATATAAAAAACTTCAACAACAGGAACAATCTCTATCTATCTTGCGTTGCCAAAATGATATTCAATAATTTCTGGATTGAAATAATTTCATAACGCATTATACGTGAGCATGGACCTCTAGTGATAAATTAGATTCCTACATCGTGCTTTCTTTCGCATTTTCTTGATTCAGGCACCCTTTCATGCAAGAAAGAACATCAAGAAACTGAGAAAAAGAAAACGCTTCAGACATTCTCTAGATTTCATTATATTCTGCTGAATAGGCGTTACCAAACTACCGTGTAGAGGTTTGATAAGAATCTAGCGAATTAAATGCTCGTGTTGGACTCAGCCTTCTTTGCTCATACCGTGACCGCCTAATTTTCTACCCACATGTAGAAGAAATATAAATCAGAGAACATCTGAAAAATATATTTATAAAAGTCTTTCCTCCAGATAAATTGAATCAACGAAATTATTTGGTGAGTTCTACCTGCCAGAGGAGTGCCTGAAGGTTCTATCTTTTAAATTGCAATGCTTTATTGTTTCTATAAAAATGGCTGCATTTATTTGTGAAGCAGCTATTTAAATCTTAAGATACATATACAGGGTGTCCTAAAAACATGAACCTCGGATTTTATTCCTTTAAACATTGATCATAGATAAACATAATGTATTAAAAAGTTGTGTTTAAAGAAATGGAATTGCATAGAATCATTTCAGAATTTTAAGAGATTAAATATCAACAAATACAAATTTAAGACATTTATACGGCTGCCGTACAAAAAGTTTCCTGTAAGTAAAATGTGTTTCATACATTTAGTAAAATGACTAAATTTACGAATGAAGGAATCATTCACACTTCAGGTAAGATATTCTAATATATTCAATGAACTGAAAATTGCGTAGATATATTCATCAAATATCATATCCGAACAGTTGGTAAAATCGAAAAATGAAAGGGAATGACGTACAGAGTAAACGGCAATGCCCATCTTGAATATTTTATTTAAGCTCAAGAAGAATATTTACAAATATACGCTCACTCTATATACACAGAAAGTCTTGTAAAGGGTCTCGTAGCATGCCCTGCGATAGATCTCTCCTGGTTTTGTTAGTTCAGTTCATAGAGTCCCCGCAGGGCGGCAGCTCTGTCTCTCCATCATTTAATTGGCCAACAAAATCATAACAATATTCTAATTTGTTATATAAATAGACATAGGTGTAGGCTATATATGTATAAAAAATGCAAATTATACCAGCAGCTATCATAAAATTGCAAAGCAAAATACTCAGATTAATTGAATTTCTAAAAACTAATATTTTATTTATGGTTAATGAGGAAAAGATAAAAAAGTACAAATAGACATGATATATAATTTTTTTTTAATCTAAAATACATCTGAAATTTTTGTCATCACTGAAAGTATTTCAAATGCATTCTTAATGGTTTCATCAATTAAACATCACTGATTATTCATTGCCTTGTTAGCAAAGGAAAAACTGGTCGCTATTCATCTATTTATATATCTCACAACAATTTGGAATCAAAGCATAATAATCCATCATTTTTTTTAAATATTTGTAAGGCAATAATACTCAAAAAGTGGTTTATTGTCTACATTTTTTTTTTTCGTTTCACTGACAGACATCAAGTTCGGATACAGCGCGATATTCTTTAACAATGGAAAAATTCCTAATAGTTGTTGATTGTTGAGTATTTTCTCGTATGATTAGGTTCAGTAATATCTATGCGTTTCTTATGTTTAATAAAGAATACTGAAATATAGTTCTTTCCAGTATTTAAGAGATGTATTTCATATTTATTCAACCGACTCTTGAAGAAGAAAAAATATTTCGCTGTAGTTTGAAAACTATTCATGTATTTTTAAAACAATGGTATGAACATTTGTCAGTATAAAAAGATTGCGGATAAATATTAACATTTTTTTAACCTTATATTTAACATACGCATGAACATATATAATTTGGAATCACAGATGTAGTTTTGGGAGAGTACAATAGTATACTTCGCCCTCATATCCTTTTATAAATATTTTTATTCGATAGTTTTGTTAAAAGTCTCACTTTACAGTATACCCTTCAATCTAATATGAGCTTGTACCCCCAAAATTTTAGCTTCTGTAAGACGATGTAGTGAAATGTTTTACTTTTACAGGTATTTTCAAATTCAGAAAATATTAAGTTGAATATACTGTATAGGTCATTTTAGTAATAAGAGAAATTGTTTTAACTTTACAGAGGTTTACAAAAATACGGATATATAAAAGTTTCCTTCTGCACATTCAATGAGTTTTTGTGTGTGTGTGTGTGTGTGTGTGTGCATAAGATACTAAAAATACCAGAATTTGTTTTCGAACACTCATATTTCGTTTAATACCTGCTACTTTTTATGACTGTTCAATAGGGTTATGACTAAAAATTTGTTAACTCCTGTTATTGCAAATGATGAACCTTTGGAATCACATTACTAAGCAGCTATTATTGAAGATGGCTCTAAGAAAAGCCTCCCGCATCAAACCATATTTGTTTCAGGATGTGTCACGCGAACCACATAGTGCTCATGATAAAGTGCGAAGTGTGACTGATGTTTGACAGGTGTATTTTCTGTACTTTCAGATTTTGTAGATCAAGATCAGTATTATAATCGCATACTATAAGTGAAGTGAAACAATCAAGAAAAATTCGGAATCGTGGATAGAGCGATGAATCCAACAACAACAAAAAAAAAGAAAAGAAAAAAAAAAAGATATACCTAAAATTGAACCACTTTGTCCTTTTAGACTTGCTTCTTCTGGAAGCAGCAAAAGATAATAAAGAAAGGATTAATCTGATAACTCTTTAGTTTACCATTCTCTTGAGAAACATGAAAAATGTCAGGGAATGACGTAGTAGTTAAACTGATTGCATAGAAACAAATTTAAAAAAAAATAGAAAGAGGAAACAGCATTCGTTTCAACATGATATAGAAAATATGTTTACCTTAACAAAAACACGTGAAAGTTTGTCATGCTAAGAAGATAAAAGAATTATATGAGGTACAATCAAATAGAAGATAAAATTATACTACACTACTGGCAAAAAGTATTGCAAGTTTTAGAAATCCAATCCTTTTCAAGGTTAAGCCCCCTCTCCCCCGTCAAAAAGAAAAATCAATATAATTGATATTTTTTAATGTCAACATGTCAAATTAATTACTTCAAAGATAGAATTAAGTTAAAAAACAAAAATAACTATTTAATTTATTTAAAAAATAGCATAAAAATACATACGCTATTACAGAAATCATAATCCATTTTGGCGCGCCGAAATAAAATTAAACAAGGAATTAATTTCAAGTTCGTCTGCAAAAAAAGGATAATAAATTAATGAAATTGAGCTAAAGATCGTTTGTTATGTTGATGAGCAGCCTTCACTGTGATCACAGCAGCCACTCTTTTAGATACGGAATCCACAGTGTTTTACCATACTTCTTTCGGTGTTTCATTGTGCCAACTTAAATAATTGGTTCCTGAAGCTCCTATTTCGATTTTTGGTGATTTTCATATGTATTCTTTCTAATTGTACTGAAAAAATTCTCAAAAATATTTCAATCTGACAAATTTCAAGTCCATTTTTTCTGGGCTTATTCTTGAAATATGGTTACATTTCTCAACCTCGCAATACTTTTGGCCAGTAGTGTATATGTAACAAACACAATTTCTCAACAATCGTCCCTTCATCTTTCTAAGGCATCATGAAAAAAATATGTTTCCCAATCAGAATCAACTGGTCTCTGCCACTAATGTAGATAATCCTCAGAAGGTAGTAATGAAATCTTTTCTGAAACAACATCTGTATCTGAATCAGATGAAAGTGAAAATGACAAAAGGGAACGAGTCGCCCGATTTTCAGCATCACAAGGAGCTAAGCTGGTGACCAAGCAGTGCTTAAACACTGCCTTTGCTGTAGTTTAAGCCAGTATATCCAAAGATGAAATGAGTATTCCAGCACCATCACAGTCAGGTGTTTGGTGAGTTTGTGGTAATAAGATGTGAAGCGTAAAGTAAATTGTATTCTGCAAGAAAAGAAACCTTTCGACCTCTACTTCCAGAGTAAGCAAATTGCAAATCACAAGTATCAAATGGTAATCTTGAATAATTCACTTAAAGGAATTAAACTAAGTGGAGTAAAATGTGAAAACAGATCGTCACAGAACATTTTAGACGCATTACACAATTTGCTGAATGAATTTGATGCATGAAAGAGCTTCAAAATGATTGATGTGACACAAAAATTTCACAAGTCACTGGAATTGTTAAACATTAAAAATTTCAATGGTTACAAGGGGATTTGATCAGCCACAGTATGTTGGCTGCAAGCTTCATATTATTGACGGAATCGTAAAACATATATTAGAGCTCTTTATTAGGAAGTCTTCCACCGAGCCAACTTTAAACGAATTTGTGGACAAAGTGATAAAGCAATACAATGTTTTGCAGCAGTCCTAGAAGCCAGAAGGTGAAATGATTACTGCTTCAAATCTATGTTGGCGAGATGAGTATCATTTTCTGTATGAGCTATGTAGAGAATTTCATTTCCTTAAAGGAACTAGTGAGAACCCTGTAACTAAATGGTGAGGTTTCCTGTCTGCCAGATGGAATTCACGTGCTACATATTCTCTTATTTCGTACTTCTTCATTCTTAAATAGAGAATATCACTGGAAATAGTCTAAACTTTCATCTCCAGAACACGGCTGGAATCTCTGTTTTCCTATCATAAATTTTTTGTGATAGAATTTTTTGTCATGGAAAATTTTTTTGTCTACTGCTGGGAGATTTTCAGCTTCTAAAATACAAACTACTATTCGACGTATCCTGTTTTCCAAATCAAGTTACACTTTTATCTCATGAATGCTATTTGTATAAAAAATTAAAACTACTTGGGTCATTCATATATCTACGAGTATTTATTAGAACAGAAGATTTCTGAAAACAAACTGTTTTATAAATCACTTATCAGAAATGTCTAATTGTGCATTAATCCTAGAAACAAATCTCTCCAAACATCATTACATACTTCTGAAGTGTATTTATTGTCAACTATTTTTTTATAACTACCTGTGCACTTTTTAAACCAACAAATACTAGTCTTTTGAAAAACATCTAAAGCGTACATCAAAATTTTTGTACATAGAATTAGGATTAATTTACACTTATTCGCATGTTTGCTATTGCAAACAAGCAACTTGTAAAAGTTAGGAAGACTATATTTCGTAATAGATTGTTAAAATGTATGCTTGTTTAGGGATATAAAAAAAATTGTCATCTGAAGTTTTCCATTTATAAAATTTCTGTAGAAATAATGCTACTCTTTAAAAGAAAAAGCATTAGTAGTCACTACTGGAGAGTAAAATGACAGCCAATTCATCTGTAGCCTCGTGATGGGGGAATATTTTTACTTCCTGAGAGAGTAAATGTTACTCCTTTTATCGAAGTTATTCTAGAAAAAGTATAATTACTCACTTTATCAAGTTAAAAACTCCCAGGTTTGTTCTTTTTGGAGATGATTAATAAATTTGATACGTTTTTAATGACTACTCAATCCTTTAGAGTTTAACCTCCTCACTGCCATTGTTGTGCTTTCGAAATTTATCTTAATGTGCGGTATGCATTAATTTCTGATATTTTTAATTTTAACCAAGGATAATTCATTTTTTTTTAAATATCACAAAACTTCAAGACTTTTGAATTTTTGTTTTCACGAAATTGGTAAATTGTATTCTAAAAATATATTTAATTAATGTGCGAAAACTCAATATTAGTAGGATATGGGTTAAGGGCTACTTCTGTAATTTCACTGCATCGGAGCGACTATCCTTTATGTTTTTAGAGGACATATATTGAGATTACTGTTTCTATATTCTTTCCTAATATGACAAACACCGTTTTTTCTTGTACCTTGCAGTATGTTGAGATCAAGAAAATTATGCATACCGCACACTAACATAAATTGCAATAATATTTCCAATTTCAATGAACGCCTACATGGTCTTTTTACATCGAATTAGCCATTCGGCATCCTGCTGTCGGCTACTGCCGCTTGAAAAAATGTACAATTTTTAATTTTATTTTTACTTTATGTAGAAAATGGTGAAGTGGAAATAATTAATAAAGGAGACATAAGTAGGAGGAGCACCGTAATATAGGGTAATTCCGGGATTTATGTCGCACATTTCTTTTGAATTTGTGTAAAAAATTCCTAGGTGCACATGCCGTAAAATAAATTATGCTGTGCTATTTAATGTAGAATATAAAACATGTATATTCCAGCAAAATAATATAAAAAACATAATTAATATTTTAAATACTTTTTTTAAAACATATGCACTGCGGGTGAGACGTCGCTCTTGTGCAGGAGTTATGACGACCTTGTCATAAGAACTTAATGAAATGATAAATAAAAACAATTAAAATAAGTATTCATATCTGGACTATAATTACTTACGTTATAACAAGAAGAAACTAAATGAGTATAAAGAGACGTATTAGTATGTACTAGCAATCAATATTAGTCTGCCGACTTAGTTCAATACTAAAGTTAAATACATTTTTTTAATTGAATTTTAATTTTTATTTCATCAACAACGTAACATTAGTGTATTTGAGAATAGGAAAAAGAGTAAATTAGTGTTTACATCGTTTTATCTTTTTAACATTGTTTTATTCTTTCGCTTTTACATAGTTTTCTTCTTTTATAAAATGCGGGCATTTCTAATAAAATTTGCAACCAAATTTAAAATTGATCTAATTTTTAAGATCAATATTTCGCTTAAGCCAGAATGTTAAAATTCAAAATTATTACAATTACAATTAACGACTAATAACACGACCAACTTGGTGAGTCTCTGCAAAATGAAAGGGGAAAAGATTAATAATACTAGTTGATAATACATAACAATCATAACAATAGTTGAATCTAGCAAATATTGTTACGAATTTTCGGGGCAACCCACTGCTCTGGGACTTAAAATGGTTTAAAATTCGTATTCTACGCTTCAAATAGATAAATTTTGCTTTTTGTTGCATCAAAATCGGCCAATTAGAACCCGAGATACGGAGGTTTCGGTTTACCGTATGTTTTTCTATGGGGCTTCTAGAAATCTTGAGAAATATTGGTCCTAGGGCTTAGATCTCTTCACTTTTGAGGACTTATTTTTGGCGCCAATTTTGGCGATATTTCGCCAAAAGTCGCCAAGCTTGGCGACATTTTGGTCATTTGGCGCGATTTTCCCAATGGGGCCTGGAAGTTGTTTTTCCTGCATTAAAAACGAATAATAACCTAACATCTCTCTTCTATGATGTAATCATAAGTCCCGCTTTATCTGGAATCTTCGAGAGATATACTCTTCGAGAAGCTGCTCGCAGTTTCTGCCTCCTCTATAAATTCCCCAGCGCCCTCTATAAATTGAGAGTACGCTAGCTTTGTAAATTGATAGTGCTATAGAAGCCGTGTTTTAGCTGCTTTACGAAGCTGTTTTCAAAGTGCTGTGTGTAAATTCTTCATTGCTGTGTCTTAAGAGATTGTGTACGATATCTCTTGAATATTTTCACTGAATTTTTGCCTGTGAAAGTGAATTATTTTTTGTGAGAAATACAGCATTTGTGAGAGCTTCTCATCTAAGAGAACTGTTAAAAGCACATTACTGTTTCATTATGCTTGTAAATTTTGTACAGCTGATTGTTCCACGGAGTTCTAGAAGCAATAAAGTTTGTGTTCCATCCTGACAAGTGACTTTTTACTTGAACTTTTTTACACCAACTGGACTTTAGAACGGCGAACCCCAGGAGTAGCAGAGTAATTCCGCAACAATATACTCCATAATTAACATAAATACAGTAATATAAAAAATATAGACAAATAAATTAAAATTTTACTAAAAGCGGCATCCCGTACAAAAGAAACTGCGGCATGTATACCGGAATGGCAGGCAGTGCGGCATGTAACCCCTTTTGTTAGGTACAGGCGTAACACATCACAGTTGTCTGTCTTCGCAACGGAAAGTGGCTTAACCACACACACAGTACTACTCTATACAGGTGCTACACTTAATTTTGAAATCGAAATCATGCATGGATTCGCTATTTAGCGTAAAAAGACACTTAATCGTAATATGTTTCAAAGTTTGGATAGTGAAATCATGAACTAATCTCAAAATAAAATTTTTATAGTTACAGCTAAAGCACTGAACGGGATTTCTGCCATACACCAGTTAGGAAAATCTCACTGCAAACTTGCACCACTCGTGTGACTGCTAGCTATCGACAATTACCAGAAATACAAGTGGTGCGGCATCTGTCCCGGAAGCGGCGACTCCCCCGAAATTACTCTGTAATGTAAGTAAATTAATGTTATCTGTATGTGTGATCATACGTTTGTGTAGTTAAATTTAAATGCATAGTTAACTACTTATCAATACCAATTAATTAATATTGTTTATAAATTCAATTTATCCTCTTTTTTTATAACTTCAAGTTTAAAGCAGCGACAGTGACACACTCCTCTTTGGATTCGAAGAATGTTAAGAATGTTCTCCCCTTATAAAAATCAGGTGCTTATTAAAATCAGTTTATCTCGGAACGAATGAGATTCTATGAAGTGGCGGGCACTGTGTACACAAGTTCAAAGCTCTTTTATAGAGTTTACTGCCCGATAGTTTTTGAAGTATACTTAAGAGCGCATGAAAAAATACTGGGGAAAATTATACATATGTATTGCTGGACAAATGAGAGATTGTTTATAAATTAAAATGTATATACAAAATTAAATTTAAATGGACCTTTTCGCCTTCTAAGATTCGAATTATCCTGGAAGATACTTTCATATTTTATAACATAATAATGTTGCAAGGAAAATAAAATTTAACCATACTTCGCTATTTCATATCGATAAATTACCGCCGATTATGCATTTTTATTCTAACTGAAACATAAAAAGTACAATGTAAACTAAAACGCAAAGTTTCTTAATTACTATTGATGTTTGAATTACCGTAAAATATTTCGCAATAAATTCTATCATGCATTATAAACTAAAAACGTGATATGCAAATTAAAATTTGCATGTAGTTAGTCATTACTTATGTCTTTGAATTACCATAAAATATACAGCTTTATTCTACTCAAACCTTAGAAATAAAATAGTAATCGACTATTTCTACAGTCCTCAGCGTCGAGTTACCAATACCTATTTTTTTTTTTCTCTCTCCGCAAATGATATACCCAAATGAGTATTCCGTCTATATTTTCACGATCAGAAAAGAGACACCTGCTTTCAAAAATAACAAATCACCCGCATAACTGAATTATAACGAGCATCGGATGAAAATATATCCAATTACCATCAAATCATGAGCTTCGGCTATTTCCTGTTACGCTACCATGACCAAGGTCAAATCGGGGGAGGACTAATCTTTTGAATTCCAAACGGCTCTTTTTGGAAAAGAATAAAAACTGTTTGTTTTTTGGTACCCCAAGTAGTAACAAAGGGTCAACGGACTTTCCTGAATGGGTCACGACCTCTGCGAAAGCATATTAGACACGAAGTGACCCCTTGCTTCGCACCCTGCTTGTAAACACAGAGTTGGCTCTTGTACCTGGCTTCCAAAATCCGATGTTGCTTCTTTATTTATTTATTTTTTTTAATTCCTCTTCTCGGTCTAACCTTGAATTCCGGTTAAGTCCAAGCTTCCAGAGTACCGTACCCCTTCATTAGGCTACGCCATCACAGTAGTAATCATAGAAAAATGCTCAAAAAACGTGTATTCGTGGCGTGTTGTTTGTTTTGTTTGCTTCTTTTGGTGAGTTACGCGACAAATGCTGAAAAGAAAAAAAAATATGTATGTAATTTGAGCTCAGGCTTTCAGGTTTTTTAAAACTGTTTCAGGAGGTAATGGCTGTAATTTTTGAATGCTTTTCTATCCCAGGCTACTGAAATTTAGTCATCAGTATTCAAAAGGCTAATGCGGTAATAAGATTATCGCATTTGGCTATTTTGCATAACTTTTTCCCTAGTATGCATTATTCAAACCACAAATAAGCAACGTAATGAAAGTTAAAAGTTTACATGCATACAAATACAGTTTATAACAGCCATTTATTTCAGGTTATGATATGGTGTTTTAAAATAGTTTAGTTAGTATTTTAAAGTGTGAATAATTAGATAAGTAAACTACTTTAAAGTCATTTTCGAATTTAGTGCATTAAATTTTTGTTCTGGTAAATGTAGTTTTAAAATAATAAAATCTCTTTAAAGGCAGTTCGTGAATTATGTTCATTAAAGGAACATTAAGATAAATATTATTTAGATAAATATTATTAGTATTTAAGATAAATATTATTAGTATTTATTTTGAGACTTCAATAAAATATAATAAATATTGCAACAAAACACGTAAACCTGGAGACTCTGCAGTAAACATTAAGTTTTACACAGCGTGAGCAGTTAAATAACTTTATAGATTAATGAAATGCGTGGTTTATACATAGTAATAGCTTCCATTACATATTCCGATTGATTTTAACCGATTGAAGTTATCATGACTGGTGTTCAAAAGTCAAACATAATTTATAAAATGTGAAAAAACGTCAGTAAATATTGATCAGATTCTTCAAAATCGCTTGTGGAAAATCACTGTTTGATAATCAAACAGTGGCGGCTCGTGGGATACAGCAAGTACAGCCGGGCTGTACTTGAAATTATCAGCACATACTTTAAAATAATTCATTCTACTAATTTTCCTAAATTCAGATTAGAATTGTGGAATTCCTACGGTAAATTAAAAAAATCTCCGAAAAAAACTAAACAAAAAAAAAGTATTGTGGCCGGATCGCTCATTCAGAAAAAAAGCACTTTAATCTTCCCGCAATTCAATTGGGAAAATCTTTGGTTCAGCCCAGAGCACTGAAAAGAAAATTGGCAGCACCGTTGCCATGACAACGACTACGTCAGCAGCCTCTCCGGCATAGGGAGTATGCAGCTGATACAGCCGATGGAAGATTTTCTAACGGCGGCTGAACTTGAGAACTCGACTAACTGATTCGCTCGGACGAGAAGTGAGGGAGGGGGTAAGGAGAATATATGTTTGGAAAACTCTGGACTTTATATTGCTGAATTTATCAAGAAGGTAAGCCTGAATAGACGCTTATGAATGGACAATTACCCATCAAAGCAATATTGTTTTTAAGTAAGCAACAACTGGCATTTAGACATGGCGAGCGAGAAAATTCTTTAAACATGGGAAATTTTAAAGAGCTTTTAAAATTATTGATATCTGAATTAAAACAACGCCTTTTTATGGGGACATCACTGACCGATTCGCATGTTTAAAAGAAAGGAGGATTGATTTGACTTATAAAAAATAAGTAAGATTTCCTTTTTTTTTTTTCTTCTCAAGTTATCGTTACAAAAGAAAATTCTAAAGAAACTTCGAATTAGACACGGATTAATGCAATTTTGAGGATAAGAGCGGCTGGTTGAAATTTATGTCCATTTTATGGAAGTAAAATAGGATCTCTGACATTTTTTATGTAATTTTTTTTTTTTTTTTTTTTTTCCTCGGTGAGGGCTTAATCCGCCAGCTTTCGAATTCAGTAACAAAGATTTTCCAATCCTCTCCGGAGGAAAGGGGGGGGGGGCTCATATGCTTCCGGCTGCACTAACATTTTTGACCACGGGCCGCCACTGTAATCAAACAATGTTGCATATGCAAAATTTATTAGTCGACGCCTGCATACACAACATTTTCTATTTTCATGCCTTTTTGAATTTAACATCTTTAAATTAATTCTTGCAGTAAAATCATGAAAAAATAAGTTACAAAACTGGAAAGTCATTAACAAATAAGCATAAATATGAAAATTCGGGCGTTTAATTACGTATATATGTATACATATATATATTAGGGTGACGAAAACAACCGACTACCGTATTTACCCACGTATAAGTCGAGAAATTTTGGACAAAAAAGAAAGGCTTTAAAATGGGGCAGGCGGGGTCGACTTATACGACGGTCCTTATTTTTTTTTTTTAAATCAGCAGTCAAAAATACTCTTTTAAAAGACAATTGTTCCCTTCCCTCATTCCATAACAGAATGATGTCGTTTAAAATTGATTTTCATACCAGGAAGAATGTAGCGATACAAAGATTGAAAACGTGTATCATGTTGCTGTTGTTGTGGGATCACGGCCAATTAGATACACGGGGGCTCTAGGCCGAAGGGTAGGGTGCCCCTGTGGAGGTCTTTCTAAGGGATCCTAACCTAATACGTGTATCATGATGAGCCGATGACGACGAAGGAATTTTGTGGATTGTTTGACGAGTCACATACTGAATCGGATCTTGAATTAGTTTAACTTTGTATATAATTACTTTACCATAACATACTATCAGTAGCGTCCTATTATAGTTATTCATTATTTTCAGTTTAATTTTGTATACTACTTTTGTATATTATTATCTTTATTATTGTATATTTAGTACTTTTTTTTCCACATGATTTTGAATAAATGTATTTTTTTAAATTAAAGTTTCTTGATAAGGTGGAAAGTGGTGGGTCGACTTATAAGCAGGATTTTAAAAAATTCAAATTTCTTAATCACAAAAGTGGGGGGTCATAGGTTTGTGTGCTTTTTACAAAGTTTTTTATTTACTTTATTGTTTAACACCAGTATTTTGAGTGTTTTTTCCAGTGGGGGGTCTACTTCTACGTGGGATCGACGTATACGTGGGTAAATACGGTATTTACTTTTTTTTGAGTCTCGAGTGAAAAAATGTTAGTTTTTGATGTTTTAAGAGCCCCCTCCAAAGGACAACTCAAAATAAAAGAATGTTTAAGAGGTCGCTCCAATTTTTTTTTAAATTTCAAAAAATCGTCAAAAATAGAATTATTTTTTTTTCTCGTTATGGTATAATTTTATAAACCAAAAAAAAAGTTTTTGAAAGTTTCAGCTCAAAATTTAAATTTTGAAAGGTCGCTTACATTTTTTAAAAATTTATTAGTCTAAAAAATCTAAAGTAATGCACTAATAAATTAAAAAAATTGTGACTTTTTTTTTGGTCTATGGTTTGGTTTTGTTTGAAAACTTTTTTTTTGGTCTATAAAATTATAGCTTACGAGAAAAAAAATTAAAAAACAAAAAAATTCGATTTTTGACGATTTTTGAAGTTTAAAATAATTTGAAGCGATCTCTTAATTTTTTTTAACTGTCCTTTGGAGGGGGCTCTTAAGACATCAAAAACTAACCTTTTTTCACTCGCGACTCAATAAAAAAAGTATAGTCGTTTTTTTTTTTTTTTGCGTCACCCTAATATATATATCAGGGACCTACCGAGAAAAAAATTTCGTGGTGGGTCCAAAAATTTCGGAGGGGGTCCGGACGCCCTGGACCACCCCCTTGGTTACGTCCTTGATATATATATATATATATATATCGTATCCAAGTGGAGGGATAGGGGGATCAACCCCCCCCCCCATGAGAATTTTTTTGCCGTAAAAAATGTATATTTGTTACCCTAGTTATTTAATGCATTTGTTGAATGAGAGGGGACTTAAGATTCAGGGTTTTCTAAAACTTAAGGCAGATACAGGGTGATGAATTTAAAACAGTACCCGTTGGCTTTTCTTACTTTCCTGAAAACTGACGGATGTGGAAGTTATTCTGACACTGAATTATAGTTGTTTGAACTTATGGGAGATAATTTCCACACTGTTAGACTGTTACAACTTTATTTGTGAGGTAAACAGAAATGGAAACGCAGAATGTTATTGAATCCTGAGATAATTTTATTTTTGTAAAACACAATTTAATTCAATTATTACTTCCTTGTACGGAGTATAAGGAAGTAATAGGATCCCGAAAAATTTTGGGGGCCAAATTTCGACGAAAAAACCGATTTTGACTACCTCTAAATTTACTTTTAAGAAGTTTTTCGATGCCTCTCATCGTAAGCTAGCATGCACGATAGTATAAACGCGTCTGCAGTTCACGTCTGCACACATTATGTACTTTTCAATGATCTTTTAATTGAAAAATGTGAATCGTTTTGGTGTCTTTTTAATAATGAAAGGAAATTGAGAACTTGCCAAGTGTTGGGAAAACTCTTGTTATATTTCTTATCTGAAAAGGCTTTCATTATAATATACTTCGGTTTCACCATGGCGGTTTCGTGAGGGACCGGTGACTTGGAAGCTAAGGACCTGTCCTACTCCACGCGAATCGCCTAAGCGTACAATCGTGGGTTCGATTCCCACTCATTCCCTGGCTTTTAAAATTTCCTTTCTCTCTGTGGTAGTAAAAACTTTCATTGTGTTGTCCACTCAGGGCCATAGTGATTCTGCCGGGCCTACTTGTGCACTCCGAAAGAGGCCTACGTACGTTTCCTCATTGGTTAGATTCAGCCGTTAGATGACGCACCTAAGTGGTGGAGCCAATAAGTGAGCATCCGTAGGCCTCTTTGGATGACTTATCGAAGTGTACAAGCAGGCCCGGAAGAGTCACGATGACCCCGGTCCACTTTACTTCGACGAGGATTCATAAGCGTGTGTCGAAACGAAACACACAAGTCCGAAGATAAAAATCCCAACAACTAGAACTTCGTATCCACAAACATCAAAACCTGCAATAAAAATTTCTTTCCTTTTTTTTTTTTCGTTTCAAAAATAAAGTGTGAATTCACAGGATCATTTTTTAAACGAATCCATCATTCAAAAGAACTACGCAACGATCAAATAATAAATAATTTTTATTAGTTCTTAAATACCTTTAAGAAACACCTGCCCAAAGGGGTAGGGGGAGGGAGGTAATCCTTAATTCTCCCAAAACACACCTTTATTGGCCCGGAGCATTGAAAGAATGCGTGTCTCGCCAATGGCTAATTTTCAAGATGCACCCCCCCCCCACGCTCCGCAGACAAGGAAAGATCTCTTGCATTTTTGATGGCACCCAGGTCAAAATCTTGAGGAATGCGTAGGACCCTTGCTGACACTACACGTCTCCCTCGATTCATAAGGGTCGATTAGGGCCATGTCGCACGTAAACCTCATTAGTTCGTTCACGTTCGGGTCCATCCTTCCTCTGAAACGAAAGTCCATTACACGGAATGCGGTAAATCGCCAGGCGGACGTGTAGCTGGAAAAAAAAAAGAATAAAATAAAATGAAATAAATAAAAACACTGTTTAAACGAATTAGTGCAGACGATAAGCTTCGTTAGTCAGACTTGTCTGATAGCCTATTAAGCATGCTATGAAAACAGCTGGATGTCAAAGAATGATGAACTATGAGTAATTATTCGCTAAATACTATTTCGAACTCTTTTTTCTTTCACCCCCTCCGAATCTCGAAGGAGATGAAGAACAAGAAGTAACAGTCATTTTGGTACTTTAGTTGAAATAGAATAGTTGCAGTAGCTGTTCAAATTTCTCGAAATTGGAAAAAATAAAATGAAAATATAAGCACAAAAATAATAATAAATGCTTTCATCATCATCTTATAAAATGCTTTTAAATAATTTTTTTAACTGTCCAAAAGAATATCAAAGAAGTGTGAATAAGTTATTTTTCGAGGTAATCAAAGAGAAAATAAAAAGATCACTAAAAAAAAACTGGTGTTAAATGGTTAAAACTATGTAAGCAACACAAATAATTATGAAATCATGCAGCTCTGATTGTTTCGGGTTGTATAAAGTGTCCAGCCTTCTTCAGCTGTAAAATATATATAATTATTCATTTACTTACAGTACATCATGATATAAAATTCTTGAAAATATTTTTTAAAATTTATTCATTAAATTACTTTTTAATACTTTTACGAAAAAATAATTATTTCTCAAGTTATCTATGTAAAGACTGTTCAATGAAATGATTTCTAATATGATTTGCTTTCTTTAGACTAACTTTTAAGCAAAAGTCAGAAACTGAAATATTTCCATTTTTAATTGCAAATTCCTTTTTTTTCTAATTCGTACAGAAACAATCCGAAATAAAACATATTCAATGAAGTGAATGAAGCAAAATATATGATTTTTATAATTTTGCCTAAATTTATTTAGAGGTTAGAGAAGGTAGTCATTATAGTATTATTCCCCCGCACTCCAGAACAGTGAAATAACACCAGCGAGAAATCCATGTTAAGTGCTAGACTACAATATAAGAAACTATCTCAGTAAAGTAATACACATAATATTTACTTTTCAAGTTAACAAAGTTTTAGCTATTATATCCTTTAAACACCAGTCCTTTTGAATGTTTTTTGATATCTCAAGATTTTCAAACTTCGGATCAAACCAGCATCTTTGTAGCAGCAAAAAATATTGTTTTACTCTATTTCGGACTAACTGCTGACATATAAATCGAGACAAATGTCTTTCATTTTTATTTTATAACCTCAACTATAGTGCGTACGAATAACATTCTGTCACATTTCTAGGTTATAATTTTTATTTGCACTCTGTTATAGAAATTATTCAACATTTCACAATAAAATGGTGATAAACTTGCTGAAATCTTTGTATGGGGAAACGTTTCTCACCATGGTTTGGCTTTATCGATGAGTTTAAACTTCAAATAATGGTGCTATGTTTCTCTAATTTATCACAATTTTCTGATGAAGTATTGTACTACTTCTATTAACAGTGCAATTATATTTACCATCGTGAACTACGATTGTTTGTCATACACTCCCTCTAAAATTATGCCATACTGCACCATAGTTGTTCCTTTGTCCCATGAAAGAAATAAAAACAATATCATTTTAATCAATAAATAAAGAAAACTAAATAAGAATTAATTAGAAAACCACGAGTATTTATTATATTATTAGCAAAATGGTGTGTTATTAACAAACTTTTTGTAAAATAAAAAATATTATTAAAAGTATTTTTATTTACCTTTGAAGACTTACTTTGGCGTGCCAATTTTTATACCATCTAAATGAGCTTTCGACAGAAGATTTGACAATTTCATGAGGTTAGATATACACAAGACGCATATGGTGGAATTACCCCGGTACCTGGGTTTCACGCCCCTGAGTATTGTTTCTCAAAACTCCACTTTTAAAAAACACAAAATCCCACTTAAGTTTATTAAAGTATTTACGTCATGCATAAGTAAAAGTAAAACAAAATGGTCCCTTAATTTAAATTCATCTTATTGTATAGAAAACATAATTTTTCTTAAGGTGGAAATCCCACATTCTTCTATAAGTAATGTATCCTTTATACTTTTTTTCAACCTAAAAATTTACTCCTACTGAAAATTCTTCGATATAAATTGGTTAAAATGTCCCAAGTAAACATTTGAAAAAGATTTCTAGTAAACGTAAAAGCCTTCAAACACTGTATTTGTTTAACCCTTTATAAGGCCTTGGTAAGAATACTTACCACCTACGGCCCATTAAATATAGAAATCAATTATCATTAGTGATTTTTGTGATTTTTATTCATTTATATTGGATGTATATTTTTCCCATATGTCTATATTCTAAATTATATTTGGCTTATGAACTTTTCTTTCATTCGTTATTTTAAAGAAAGCTCGAATACTTACTCGAAAATTGAGCATAAGAATCATCGCTTTTAATTATATTTTTTTGCGTTTAATTCCGTGTACCAGCAGCAGGTACTTTTCCGACTTTGATTTTGTAAATAATTAATGCATTCGCCTTAAAAATTTCTATGTTGGTTAAATATTTGTTTCTCCAATTTTCAGGTGGGACATTGCAGTAGAGGGAAAATATATGAATTAATCCTAAAAAATGGGCCAGAAAATCCCAAGTACTTTCGACCCTCTGCACTTAAACTCGCCTTATAAAGGGTTAATAGATAAATATTAACAAATAGTTAACTCGTTCTCTGTAGCACTTCAGCGACGAAATCAAAAATGTCATTCCTGCGGGTGAATTAATCATGCCAAGTAATGGAAGCACAATTTTTAAGTTGAAATAGTGTTCTTTTGAAAATTTCCAAGACTGCTACATAGTTGAATAATTTTTAACGAGGTTTGAATAGTAAACATATGCACCAACATTTGTAATTAAAATGCTTCAATCTTTCATTTAGAAAGTTTCGCATTGCATTTATAAGTGGCGTTTTAGTTTAATAATGGTTAAGATATATACCACCATAAAAAAGGAGCCCCTAAAACTATATATATTAATCAAACGTTAGTATTTTAAGATAAAAATTAACTTTCTCACTACAGTTTTCAATGAAGCGTGAATAAAAGTGCAATTTCATTATTAAAAAAGAGCCTTAACGACTCGTTAATTCAAAAATGTTTTATGGGTTCAACATGTATTTTATTCGCAGGATATTAGACAAACATGGTGTAGTTGAATGAACAAAATATTTTATTGAATCAACGAAAATTCTTTTTTAAAATTACTTAAGGTGCTTTTCGGGTGTTTCTAAATGTGTATTTTTAGACAATTTTAAATATTGTTCTTAAAGTAAAAATGATATTTGGGCTGTGACTGAAATTAGCAGAGAATATATTTCAATAAACAAAACATTCCTCGCAGCTGAGAACACTAAGGTATCAGAAATGAGATCTAAACTGTAAGCTTCTTAAGTATATTTAGTCTATTCTAATTTCCTTCAACGTATTTTATAAATGTGTGTTTCAGTATTTCATCAATTCTCTTTAAATTATATAGTCTGTGTGGTAAAAGTAAAGGGAAAATGAAAGTTAAAATTCATGCACTATGTTGTTTTAGTCTTATAACTCTTCTAGATAAATTAATTATCTGAAAATGATTGTGCTAAAATATTAAAGTACAGATTTCGCCACGACTAAAAGACCTTTTTGCCACCCAAATTTCTTGACCATGTTTACTCATGCCTTTTTTGGATGCAGAATACAAGACCTGCAACACCCCAATTGCAATTACAAAAATGCTAAGATCGGGGATATTTCACTGTAATATATTCGTTTATATTTATGAATCATGGAGTGTAAATGAAACTAGTTAACTGTTCAGAAGAAGAGAGAGAGAGAGATCGAAATTTAATTTTGTCTTCAGATTGCTTTCACATGACTCATTATGTTATTAAAGTTCTGAGCATCTTGGAAATTAGTAAATAATGTAAAGTTGTTTCTAGTTGGTCCCATGTTCATGCTGACTTAAAATTATAGAAATTTTTAAAAAATGGTAGAAATAATTTTAATTAAGGAAAAAAAAAGCTTCTTTCTATAGCCTTTGAACTAAACATAGTTTGTGATATCTGTGTGTTTTTAATAACATAAATTGTAGGTATACTTCAGTGAAAACTGAAATTAAGTGGAACGAATTTTACGTCACAGCCGCTTGTAGAGTTAGATATCTCTCATCCTACTACGGACCTTACATCATACCAATGTATACTTTAATTACAACTGTATATAATTAAACCGAATTAAAATCAATTTATCATTTCCAAACAGAGACACAGCTTTAAAGTTTTAACTGTCTATATTCTTGTGCATTTAAAATATGCGAAGTCCAATAAGATAATATCATTCTTTCTTTAATAAAGCATTCTTTTCATAAAACTGCACAATCTCTATTTTCTTTAATACTTACTTAAACTATATTGGTTTTATCATTGCACGGAAGTAACATTTACGCGACTTACATTACAATACACTCTTAGTAATGTAATTTTCGAAGTACATAAAAGAAACTAAAACACCGAAACTTAATCTTATGCATTAGAAGGACATAATGACCCTCTTGATTCATTAAGCCCTGGTTTCCTGGAGGCGGCCGGCGTCCAGCGACCAGAGTGATTAATGACCTCAGCGGTGCCTCTCGCGTCCAAAGAACGCGTTTGTTAAAAAGTGGTTTGCTACTCGCGAAAGCGGCAGGAGGGGACGCTCGGCGATCGCCGCTTCCGTCCAGATGTGGTGGACGCTCGGCGAACGCCGCTGCCCGTGGAGAATTCGTGGACGCACAAAAGAAATACACACCATCCAATGTACCTTGGATTTTAACGAATTCACATTAAATGAGTATTAATAAGTAGTTATTTATTGTGAATGGAGAATATAAGTACTAATTAATGCTTGATTAAACAGAACTTAGCAGTCGCATATTTTCATAAATCACATTTTTTTTTTTTTTTTCATAATTATATACTCAACGATACAAAAGAATAAAAAAATATATTTACATGTTACAAATGTATATACTGTTTGCTATTACACACATGCATTGAATGAGATATGAAAAATATCAAAATACATTTTGTACGTTCTTTTTTCTAAACAAATAAGGTTTAATTCATCATTAAGTATTAATTTTGTATTTAAAGGGACTTTGTACCTGAAATATACTAAAAAACGAATTTTCGATGGTGTCTAGAAATCCCCTGTGATTCTTTATTGTGTTTAGGTAAACAATTTTTTTAAAAACATCCTATTTTACTTTTTGTTTCTTGATTCAATCCAGTGCCGCAACCTGGGTTTACGAGTTCCAGGGGCGGGAGTGAATCTAGGGGCCCTTTTCATGTTATATTTGGTAAAAACGAAAATAAATTAGCACGTTTCATACATTTGTATGTACTCAAAGTCAGAATTAAACGCTTTTAGATAATAACAGATATAACATGTAAGTATGTAGTCAATACAAAAAAGAAAAAAAAAAATCAAAAGAAAAAAAATCAAGGAAGAAAAAACAATTCCAAGAGGTATGAATAATAATTAGATGGATTTTGAGGCCCCTACGTGTAGGGGTCCGGGCATTCGCCCCGCTATGCCGCTTTGCACTGGTTCAATCATTATGTACCTCTCGGCCTAGATCCTTTGTGCAGATAATTTTCCGTAATTTCCTAAAAACAATATCAATCATTTTGTAAAAAATATAATACTTAGAATCAGGGGCGTAGCCAAGGGGGGGGGGTGTCTGTTTTTAGTCTTGGTACACAAATTGAAATAAACTAACAGCACCATGGTCTCCAAAAAATTCACGATGGTTCTTCATAAGCTGCTTTACGCACTACAATAAGCGAAAATGCAGTGGAGTTTGTGAAATTTTCAGAAAAAATTCTTATTAAGAATATTTTCTAAAAATCTTGAAACTGATACAGGTTGATCGATATGTAGTACAGCTTGTAAAGAGACAGTTTCAAAATTTTGAAGTACCTGGCATAATTAGTTTATTTGTAATTATGTACCAAAATCACATGATTTTTTGATCACATCCAAATCACATGACAAGAGCGATAATTTCATATTCAACATTTTCAGCCATTTTCAGTGTGCGAAGCGTTTTCAGAACGAAGAATGCCTGCCCAACAACCGTTTTCCAGAAAGTGGACGCAGAAAAATGCCGCGCGCTCGCGCGCCTGCAGGAAACCACCCTTTCGCGACAGCTGTGGACAGTTTTTCAGGGATGTCACCTCGGGCACTTTTTCGCGGTTGTCAAAGGCGAGCGCTGGACGCTGCCGCTCCCAGGAAACCCGGGCTTTAGGCAGCTTCTAAGGCAACTTCTAAGATTGGTTTATCGGCAAACGTCTCCTAATGACTAGTTTGCCGATAAGATAGTCAAGTAAGAAGTCCAACGGACCAAACTTAAGTTCAATGGATCTGTTTCTTTAAGAATCAAGATACATCTAACATAGCCACTTTAAGTTAGGCTAATTATGGCGGATGAGATGCAAAATTAAAAAAAGAGGTATTTCGCTGAAGTACATTTCCATCTTGAAAACTATTTATTTTTTATGTGATAAAATTCGTCACTTTATCTTTAAATTCGGAATTTCTGAAAAAAAAAAATGTTCGTATTTTATTAGAAGGAGACTCTAATAATCTTACTATAATAATATGTAGTTCTCTGAGTGATATTAGAATTTTTCATTCATAGAAAAATATTAAATGCATTCATTTATGACAATTTATAAATACGACTAGTGAAATCTGAGTGACAATTCGAAACTAAGTCAGTATTTACATTACTTATCGGAAAAACTATTCGATCGTTTATCATTATTTTAATCATTCAAAGTAGTGCAAAGTTTTGCTATGGAAAAAAAAAATCTTAAAAAAATTTACTATTAATTGCTTTTTAAAAGCACATAAAATGAAAAAAAAAACTACAAATTAAAAAAAAAAGAATTATATTTTTATATGTAACACGTTTAAGGTATGAATTAACTGCTTGATTCTTTACTTGTTTACAACACGTAAGAACTAAGACAATATCATTTACATAGCTCATATGCGTTTATGTTATAGAAATATATTTTCATGAAAACATCTAAAAAGTAATATTTGAATTATACTAATTTTCATTTTCATTTCTAATATCAGTTTTAAGATGTTAATAGTAACTACTGGGTAAAATTTTTATACAGATCACAGTTTTTTTTTATATTCATTGATTTATTTATTTAATACGTAACATGATTTTTATATAACATACAATCGTTATAAACTAAATTGTTAACGATAATAGTTAACAAAAGTATAAAAATATTCTCTTGTGTTTAAAATAAATAATATCTAGTTTAAAATTGAACTAAAAAGCATAAAACATGCTTTTAAATATTATACTTTTTAGTCTTTATTAAATTGATATAGACATTAGAAGTAAAGAATGGAGTTATTAAAATTTCGCTTTCAAACACAGAGACAATCAAAAATAATTTATCAGAAAAGGAAGAATAAAAGATGAATTAAGTCATTTGATTCCCAAATATTTGGAATACAATAATTTTATTAAAGGAAACGAAATTTCTGGAAGTGATCATGTCAGTATGTCATCCCTTTACGAAAAAATTACCTGCCACTTTTAGAACTTTTACTAAAATGTGTATTTATTCAAAAAGTTGATTTTCGTAAAAGCACTTTAGCTAACATTAAACAATATTAAGTGGTCACCATTTCCATTTGATAATGTAGAAACATAAAGTGTATATAGTTTTGAAACCAGTCCTTTGTAAAGTTGCATTGAAATTCATATTTATTTTTTATTAAAAAAAAACTACATAAAAATGGAACAACCCAAAAAGTTTTAAAAGCTTTCGGCTCGCTGCCGGCTGTGCACTATAAGTTTCAATTACATTACCCTTCCTGTTACTCATATCTCTATAAAAATCCCTCAAGTTAATGCATTCGCAATATGGTATGCTATTATTTCTACAAGAGAAAAAAAAAGATATATATTCATTTATCTAGATACATTACAAAAACCAAGATGCGCGGTAAAAAAATATACATATATGCAATTTCTGTCACCGAAATTGGAGTCAAACGTATAGGCCATTCGAAGAAAACCGTAAGAGCCCCGTCGATATTGAATTTTATTAGAGCATGAAAACAGTTAAAGCTCTCAACAATGCCTGTCGCACTCAGCATTAAAACTACCTCTCCCCCCCCCACCCCCTTCCCAGTCTTCCTTTTTTTCCGAAAACCTTCCTTTTCTTTTTCTGGGATACAAGAAACCGATCTCTCAAAATCCATTAGGAAAAAAGAGTATCTCTTAAGAAGCTGTATCAGGAGATACCCATAAGGCCATTCCTCGCCACAAGTTTGAAATTTGGGACTTCTTCTTACAGATAAAAGCGGGTGTACCAAGAAAAATGATCCAATAACCAGCATAATGCCTGGGCACTCGCAGCTCTCAAATGGATTTTCCAGAGCTAAGAGAACCAACCTCCCAACCCCCCCCCTCTCTTCATTGTTAAGTTCATGCAATCGGCGCGACAAGGTTTTTAAAAAGCCCCCCCCTCTCACGATATGATTATTATTCCCTCAGACGAGGTTTCTGGAGTAGCTTTCAGCCCCTGCTACTTCCGGGTACGAAATTTACCGAAGGTAAAGGGGGCTGGGGGAGGGATTTCGGTGAAAAGAAAAATGGATTTTTGCGATTTTTCCCTGGGTTGTGTTTTTAATATGGTTTTTCTTTCTAGCATAAATTTTCCATTAGTTCTAGATCCGCAACCGTAAGGTGGTGTCCGAGGCAAGAAAGACAATGGATGGAATGCTTCCTTTCTTTCTTTCATTTCTCGTGAGGCATTATGGGTATACTGTGCGTGAGGGAAGATAATGCCACTTATATGATGAGAAATTTATTCGAGGTATAACTCAAGAACGTGTTTTGAAAATTGGTGGCGGATAGTGGATTAAAAATTCAAAATAAGTTCATAAGACAGGCTTAACGAGTTGAGGAGGGCGGAGTGGGGAGCTCAAACGTGAAGAATTTAAGTGGTATATTGGGTTGTAGATTTCAAGTTGCATGAGGATGAATTAGAAATGAAGAAAGGAATTTTGAGTTAGAAAAAGAAAGAAAAAATGCTCATCTGCATTTTATAAGAAACCCCTTGAAATTCATGATGAAATATTAGTACCCGTAATGGAGAAGAAAATAATATTCTTAATATTATGAAATATGTACATTTTACGAATCTCAAAATTCTATTTTTATCTCAATTCGAACGATTATAATGAATTCTTGAAACTAAACAGTGAAACTAGTCTTAAATTTAAAAATTCTAATACTATGATTTTTTTCTGTACACATATTACAAATTCATTTTTTTTTCCGTTAAATTATTATTTTTTTTCAAAGAATGATGTATTTTTAAGCTATTCAGTAAACTATAAATCAAAGTACTAATTCAATAACAAAAAATTCCAATGTATACTTGTTCTTTCAGAAAACAAAGCATGTAGTTTCATAATATCAAACTATATTATCAAAACATTATGAAGTAACATATAGTTTCGTTTCTATACAATTATATCGTTTTTCCTTTATAAATAATCTTTGATATACATTCATAACTGGAAATTAAAATTCTGTGTACTCTAAAAATCAATTTAATATTTATGACATATTTGTATGCAACTAAATACATATTCATTATTTAATGTGTGTATCTGTGAAAATTTAATTTCACAAGATTTACCTTTCGATTATTAAAAATTCCCTTCTTTAGATATTTCTACATTTTTACACGCCGATTCTGAATTATTTCATAAAGACTTTAGAATATCAATCTGTTCTTAGTATTGTCTATCTAGTATCCTGATACAGTGGTGAATCCAGAAGATTTTTCAGGGGCAGGAGATAACACAAAATTTTTTGTCTGTTTTTTCTTTTAAAGGAATTTGAAGTTGCAAAATAAGTCAATATTTTATGCTCTAAACTTAATTCGCATGGTGGGGAATAGTGCACCTGTGCACACTATCGAGACTCCAATGTCCTGACATGAATTTTTTTAAAAATTCGAAAATAATAATAATAATACAGCATGCAATAAAATATTCTTCAGTACAAATTTCACTGTAAGTTCTTTCAAAGTTTCATTGCTACTAATTGGAGAGAAAATTCCAGTGTTTGGAAAATTTGGAGCTCTATGTTGAACAAATCTATTAAGGGGACAGCCTACTTTTAAGAATGGGAAAATGTAGAAATATTAGTTCAACTTTCATAATTAAAAAAAAAATAATGAATGCATGCAGAAACACAATTTTTTTTCAGTTAACTACTATGACATTACTCTATTGATTAAAAATATTATTGTAGTTTATTATAAAGGTGATAATTTAAAAAATATTATTTTACGACACAATATTGTAAAAATAATTCAAGGGTACTTTCCCACTGCGCGCAAGATATCTCAATTAGAATTCCTTTGATCCTCATAATTTTTTTCTAAATTAAACAAAACATTATAATTAACAATCTAAACTAAAATGGTTTAATTATTTTCATAATTTAAATTAAAAAAAATATTTAATCTAAAAGTTTAAATTATCATAAAAATTTTGATAGTTTTACAATCATAACTTTTTTTCTATGAAACACAACCATTTCATTTTAGTTCATTTTGTTCATTATATTAAAATAAATGCCTGAGAAAAATTTCAAGTTGATATCTTAAATAGTTTTTAAAATATCATGCGCGCAATCTTGAAAAACAGTGTTTTGAGAAAACGCCAATTAAAGTTCAAATTGTAGTTTTGGAACATAAATTTAATTTTTAAAAATTCAAAACATTTTCTATTGAAACATTTACTATTTAAAAATAATTTTACTGAGTATTTAAAATGATTAACCCAAAATATGTTTTAATATGGCTTAAGAAACATCAATCTAAAGAAAAGCTCGACAATTGTAAATATGAAAAAATATGTACATACCTTAACAAAAGATACATTTTTAGGATATAAAGGCACGAATATTGGTAAAGTACATTATTTGAAGTTATTTTAATAATTATATCCATGTATATATTTTTTTACTATGCAACATAAAAATTTGATTTTATTTCACTTTATGAACTTTTCGATTTAAAATTTTCCGCTTTCATGCACTTTGCCTTCGTTTTCTTTTATTGCCTCAAACTGAGAACTGTTGAGCATTTTTCTGGCTCTTCGAGTTTCTAAATTAAATTCTGTACATTTCTTTTCTGCCTCTTTTATGCTTTTAGTGTCAACATTAGTTGCAGCTTCTACAGCATGCTGCCCAACTTGCGTTTACATTTTCCTTTTTATCTCAATAAATAATTGTCATACAGAAAAATGGTTGGTATCAATCTTTTTAGAATAAAGTAAACTATTTAATGAGATAAAAATCTCAAAATCAATTTTTGGGGCATTTTAAAAGTAGGCTGTCCCCTTAAAAAGTTAATTATGAATTTCATTAACATTTTTGGAATACTTTTTTTTTCTTTTGGCATAAAAATTCCCGAAAAAAATCTTCAAACGTTCAATAAAGGTAAAATTCCTAAAATATTAAAAAACGAAGAAAATGCATTTTAGATCAATCAAGTGAAGTAACAGATAAAATATAAACTGAACAATTGGTAAGGCAGAAAGCAGGAACTCCGAAAACTAAATCTCTTAAAGAACTTAAGTAATACTCAAACACACTAAAAAGTTATGCTTTCAAAAAATAACTAAGCTCATTTTAGAAACTATATCATTTTTTCAGCAATTTTGAATTATCGTATTGGCCCGAATATAATGCAATATTTTTTTGGCTGATTATTTCCCGTTAAAAACCTGATTCGCGCTCAATTCGACATCCAAATATAGGATTTTTTCTAATTATCTTCATGAAAAATTTCGGGATCGCGTTATATTCGAAGCCGCGTTATAATCGGGCTAATGCAGTAGTTCTAAGTATCATCCGTGTATTTATTTTTCGTCTAATGCTGCATGTAAAATAAACATTTGTGTATACATAAAAATATAATTGTTATACACATATAATACAATTACTAAATATTTTACATATAATTATTGTACATAAAAATATAGTTATGCATGCTACATGGAAATGCGTATGTAAACGTGCCTATAAACACAGCGTAATCGTTACATAATATCACTGAAATTTCAATATTACACCTGGAAGCAAAAAATGATAAATTTTCTGCTCGCTCCCTCAAGAAAGTACTGCCAGCATAAAACACACACTCATTTATTTGTTTACATTTTTATATACTCCATCCCCCAACTATTCCCCTTATAAGTTCAGCAATTTGCGCACGTCCACTGAAAAACCCTGATATATTGCTGGTAGCTGTCTCCTTCCGCCCGAAAACTGCTGTCATCTCACCAAAATTGCATGTCTCGACATGTTTTTTATTTTCGTGTCCCTTTTCCCTGAGCTCCGAAAATCTCGTTGGCAGCGATTAGCGAGTTAAGAATTTGTTATGTTTGAGCTCATAAATTGGGGCTGCCATCAAAGAAAACACAAAGTTTTCCCAACAACGGAATCCATAAATGTCGAGTCGAGGCAGAGATTGAGCTGAGCGATACGGTTTTCACACTGCATTCGCAGAGAGCGGGACCGCATAAAAAGTATTGCAAGAAAAGTTGAGGGCAGGAAAATGTTTATGAATATATTTTCTTTTACATTGATGGAGAGAAAACAACGAACAATATTTCAAGTGGATAATTTCACTCTTTTACGTTTTTAAAAACTTAGTATAGATCATATTTTTATATTATCAACGTACAGTGATCCAGAAAGAAGAAAAAAGTTGAAATAAAATGAAATGAAATAAAATAGTTTTACAAACATTAAAATAACGATGTTTTAACAGATTGAATTTTAGATTAAAAAAATATTCTATTGAATGTGCGTATTATTTTATTGAATGAACAAATTCTAAGAGAAAATTTTGATTATTAAACATGATTCTTTGGTTAAAATAGCGTCAAAACTTACTAAAAAATAGCACTTTTTTCCGTATTAAAACATATACATTAAACTTACATAAAACATATACATAAACATATACGATTAAATAAACACACTGTAGGGTAAAATGGGTTTCAAAACATGCATTTTTGTATTCAATGTCTGTTTTCTATCGCTAGCAATTCTAAAAATGCCATTTCTTTGTTTTTTTTTTGTATTAAGCTTTTGAATTCATTCACCTCCTCAAGCCATTAAAGATTTTGTACTATTTTTAAAACCAAAAATATTATTTTGAATTTCTCGATTTTTCTGTCCTTTAAGGATTAAATATAGTCTAAATTTCATATTCCACGAGCCAAATAATTAAAGTTTGCATTTTGTTCCATCAAAATCGGTTAACTAGACCGCGAAATAGGGAGTTTTTCTATCCCATTATTTAACATAGGGTTTTCTCGAATTCTCGAGAAATATTGGCACTAGAGATTAGTTGACTCCACTTTTGGGGACTTATTTTTGGCTCCAAATTTTGCTACATTTCACCAAAAAAGTCGCAAAACACGGCAACATTTCGGACATTTGGTGCAATTTTACAAATGTGGCCTGTGATGTTTGTTTTCCTGCATTAGAAATACTCCATTACTATTACGTAATCAAAGTTCGCGATTTGTTGGGATTTTTCTAGAAATTTCACGTAATGTCAGTGGTACCTGTTTTGAATGATGTGTGGAATGTATTAAATAACAAAACTATTAAAACTATTAAAACATCAACGAAATTCACTAACCAAAATTTTACCAATATTACGCTCCGAAATGAGACGTCCATTAAATTACATCGAATTGTGTCTATAATCAATTTTTAGAATTCTGAAAACAAGTGTTGCCACAACAATTAACCCTTTGTAAAGCCATGGTAAGAATACATACCACCTACGGTCTATCAAATACAGAGAAATCAATTATCATTAGTGAATTTTCTGATTTTTGTTCAGTTATATTTTATGTATATTTTTTCCAAACATCTAGATTCTAAATCATATTTGCCTTATGAACTTTTCTTTCATTTGTAGTTTTAAAAAAAGCTCGAATAATTACTCGAAAATTGAGCATAAGTATCATTGCTTTTAATTATATATTTTTGCGTTTAATTCCGTGTGCAAGCAGCATGTAGTTTTCCAACTTTGATTTTGTGAATAATTAATGTAATCTCCTGCAAAATTTCTATGTTTGTTTAATACTTGTTTGTCCAATTTTCACGTGGGATATTACAATAGAGGGGAAAATATATGACTTAATCCTAAAAAAATGGGCCAGAAAAATCCCAAGTACTTTCTACTCTCTGCACATAAACTCGCCTTATAAAGGGTTTATTGGCAATTACAACGTTACAGATGAGTGTTTCTAATCGTCAACGGTACCTATATAAGGAATGCAGTTAACAGAGAAAAGTTCACTTCAGTTTGCCAGCTGTCAGCGCGAGCGGAAAACCCTAGTTCCGCTGAGAAGCTGTACTTCCTTGTAGCATGTGCATGTACATGCAGCATGTGCATTTACATGTAGCATGTGCACCTTGTAGCATGTACAGTTTAATAGCAATATTAAACTGTATTAAGAGGCGCTTTTTTTCCTAATAAGGTTAGGAAAATCTTGCAAATGGAATTAAATGGATAATAGATAAACAAAGGTAAAAAATAAAAAAAAATACAAATACAATTTTTACACTTTATCAAGCTTCATTTATTTCCTATGATGGCGTACAAATTATTTAAATTTAAAAATATAATTACCGAGGCTATTAAATTAACATTTTATTCGGACACCCCATTGTGGGTTAAAATGAGTAGGTATTTCTGTTGACCAAAATATACACTGCGAAAAATATTTACTTAGATTACAGCAGAACGCGTGAGTAAACGTAACGTCAACACGTTGCGATATAAAGACTGTGTCAATTTGTTGTACAATGTTCTTCGTGATATGTTTATCAACATCATCACGTCATTTCGTTAGAAGACTCTCAACACACAGTGCTGTATTCCAAAGCGGTAGCACTTATGCTGTATTATTTTGCAGCAATGTGTGTAGTAAAATTACAGGTATTTCTTGCAGTGTAAAGAATTTGTTTTTAAATGATATGCTTTCAGCCTACATTTTCAGACATTAGTAGGCAACATTCATGCAAAATAAAATTTTTATTTAAAGCATTTGAACACATAATATTAAGCAAACCTAACTGTATATCCATTTTACACCAACACAATAGGATATATACTGAAAAAAATATTTATATATTTTTTGTAATTATAAGCTGTTTAGAGTTTTTCTAAATTGAAAGTAATAACCGAACTTCTCAAATTTTTAGGAATGTATTAATTTCTTGAAAGTATTTTGGTGGCACAATCGCCAAAATCGCCAATATTGAATTCATGTGTTTAACTAAACACATAATAAGCAGATAAAATATATTTTCTTTCCGAATGCAAGTAACAAGCTTTTTACTGAGAATATATGTTGCCAGCTAATGTTTGAAAATATAAGCTAAAAAAAAAAGTATCATTTAAAACACTTTTTTATGCTTTTGAACAAAAAGCAATCTGCTCATTTTACCACACCTTACTCAGTCGTGTGCTAGAACTCTTCGATAAGTTTAATCAAATATGTTTTAAATCAAACAGTGATGATGAAACAGTCTTTTTTTAATAAAAGATTCAAACTGGAAAGTCGGTGAAATTCAAATTTTATTCGTGATTAAACCAAAAATTACAAAAGCTAACTCATGAACTTTACTTAGTCGTTTATAGAAGAAAAAATTACACCAGCACGTTTCCATAAATTATTAATTTAACAAGACATCGTTTAACACAGTGAAAAAATCACATTTTTTTCTTTACATTTTATAATTTTTATTCAAATTGTAATAAGAACTTCATGCAATATTTTATTTTACAATGGGAGTTGACAAGCAAACTTAATGTACTATAAAATAATTAAGAAAAAAATAAACGATGAATAGTTTTTAAAAAATTCTTTGATAGTAATGCATTATTAAAATGGGAACAAGCTAATTTTTCTTTTACGTAGGTTTTAATTATAATATTAATAAATATGGATATGAAGAAACTTTTTTTGGAGATTTCGCTTAAATATTCGCTATACTATTATACAAGGAATGTTTGTTTGTCCGATCGATTTCGAAAACGGCTCTAAGGATTTCCTTTCCTTTTTTATACGTGGGGGTATTTTTGGGCCCAGGATTCTGTTAAATTTTTTCGGGGGAAAATATTTTAAGTTTTTATTTAAAAGGGGAGCCAATGATCACTATAATGGTTAGTACAAATTTTGCGCTGTGCATATGAGAGAAACATTAAAATCTTACCTGAAATGTGTCCCCATATAGACACTACTAAATCCTAAAATTTTGTTTACTCGAATAATAACTATATTTTTTTCAGACATGTCTTTATTTATTTGTATATTATATTCATTGCACAAACAGTTTATAATTAACACATCTTTACGACTAGTGATTTCAGATAATTATATTCAAAATAGGATACCCTAACAATTTGCATATTAACCTTAAATTTATTTAAACCATATCTGTACTTATAGAACTATTTATCTAGAATTTTTTTTAAATTAATTAAATCCCATCTTCCCAAATATATAATCTGAATATTAATCAAACCGTTATAATACGCAGCAAATACATGTAATGTAGGATGAATTTTTCATCGCTGAAATTTTTTATCAAACAGTACCTTCTCTCATCAACTGTGAGACATTTTAAATGTTAAATGAAATACATATCAATAAGAATTCATCCTGTATTCATTCAAAATATTGAAATATACTTAATACAAACAAAAATAGTAAAGTCAAATTGATTATACATTAAATTAAATACGCCAAAGTGCACTTCAAATAAACAAAATTAGTAAACGTAGGTAAATTGATCATACCATGTTGGGGCAGCTGAAAAACCTCTTTAAGTGGATTAGTCAGTAGTTGTAATAGTCCGAGGACTGCATCTAACATCATTTGGAGGTACTGCACGAAATACTGATGACACACCACAGTTCAGCTAATTTTCTCAAAAATAAGGACTCAGTTGTAATAGTGCGAGGCTTGCATCTAACATCAGTTGGAGGCACTGCACGAAAAACTGATGACACATCATAGTTAGTTCATTTTCTTAAAAATTAGGACTTTCCACATAGCACAATGAGCTAGCGTTGAGCAGGACGATTAGGACGGTTATGCATGTTTCTCACAGGGACGATCACGCGTTTTTCTCACAGTTCATCTCTTTTGTAAAATAGCGTCAAAGAGGCAATCACCACGTACTTTTGAACTAACAAAAACTTGACGAGAAGGATAAACCTTCGAGCAGTAGCAGGTTAAATTTCAGTAAATTTTCTCTGAAATATAAACTCTCAAAATTTCTAAAAATCAATTTTCATTTTCTTCAAATTGTTAAAGTTATCCAGCCGAAGGCATCGGTCGATTTCAGGAGAATGAGACTGGTCTCAAACCCTTCAATCTTCCGAGAGGCCTGGCTTGCGTTTTTGAAATTTTAAATCCAACTGACAAAACCGTTACTGAAGTTCTGTAGCTTGACGTACGCCAATTTGGCTAATTCTTATGTTTTTGGCTCAATGTCACAGTATCCACTGCATATTTTTGATTATAGCCAATGGAGATAAAAAATCACATGGGGGCTTCCCTTTTCCTTGCAAACGTGAAAATTATGAGTTTTTTGACGCTGTCTGGCGAAACGATTCCTTGCATCGCAGTTTCGTTGTTTACAGAAATATGATATCGCCCAGTGTGGTCTTGAGATTCTTTCTCTGAAAAGTCGAAGTCTGGGCGGTCCCCGTGTGAATGAACTCTAGGAACTTTGAGGGAAAAAAACTGTATTTTATACTTGCAGTAATCTTAAAAACGTCGCATATACTTGTGAGGTATTAAACTTCACCTTTTCCAGAGCATGATTGAAAAATGTTATGCCTTCGCATAACATCACCTCCCTCCGACGAGAAAAAAAATTACCATGATCAAGCCATTCGTAGAATATCACAAGCACATGATGTTTCTATAAAAAGAGATTTACTATTTTTTGGCACCAACACGTATGATTTTTGACTAAGATATCAATTTATGCATACAAAATTTTAAAAAATCACCTAATAATACTGTACAGAATACCAGTAATCATATGCAAATGTAGAATAACGCAGATAATATAACAAACAATGTAGCACAATGTAATAATATTCAATATATAATATTCAATTTATAATATTCAATACATATACCATAACATTTAATATAAGACCATATATATTACAGATTACGACACAATCTTTCTTTAAAACATACAACAAATTCATATTTTTACTTTAGAACACACGATCAAATTTTTCTTGTCTGCTCTCAGTTTCTCTTATCATTTATTTACTTTCAAAAATCCATTTAAATTTGTTTATTCTCAATTTATTCAAATTCTTAAATTTTCTCATTATAATTTCTCATTCACTTATTAACATCATTTTATTTTCAAATTGGATTTTGTAATATGTCATTGGGAATTATCAAATTTTGCAAAAGCACCACCGGTCAAATGAACAGTCTATGAAATTAGATTTTTTTTTAAACAATTCTGAAGTTCTCCAACTGTAGGACTCGCCGTACATAGTTAGATGTGTAATTAAAACTTAAGGCGCCATGAGTTTACCACACTTAAACTACGAAATTGTTAAACATAACCTCCATTTTCTTTTTCTTTTCTTTCTTTTAAGAGACCCTTAAAAAATTTAAAGATTTTGAGTACGACTGTTAAATAATTATCTAATTTCAGAAAGAACTGTTTTTGAATCTGCCTACGAAGAAAGTTCTTCATTTCTGATATTTGGTCTGAGAGACCTTTGTACAAAAATCTTACTGACGTGTACCTTTCTTTCCCTAGGTGGATCATCTTCCATTTTCTCTAGAATGAAATTATCGTTTCTAAGTATTTTCTTTATTTCCCAGGGCCCATTATATTTCTTTTGTAATGCTCCTGGTTCATTAAACTCTTCTAAATATGCCTTATCACCTAATTTGATACTCGGTTTATTTCTACCCTTTGTATATTTATTATATATCTTGACATACTCTATCTCATTTTCCTCTATATCATTTTTCATCTCTTCAGCTATTAATTTAACCTTTTCAACATAATCTTTAAATTCAAGTGTATATTGAGGATAATCGAAACCATTTAATGGTAGATTTAATTTTCGGCCAAATAATATTTCTGCAGGTGTGTATTGTGTGACAATGTGTTTTGTATTGTATTGTAATGAAGTTTGAAAATTAGTAAGTTGTATGACCAATCAAAAATTCTGTCTGAATTTGCAGCTATACATTCTTTCAGGCAGCGATGGGCTCTTTCAATGGTCCCGTTAGATTGTGGGTCCCGTTAGATTGTGGAATGAACTCTGGGAACTTTGAGGGGGAAAAAATGTATTTTATACTTGCAGTAATCTTAAAAGAGTCGCTTTACTTGTGAGGTATTAAACTTCACCTTTTTCAGAGCATGATTGAAAAATGTTATGCCTTGGCATAACAGATTCGCTTGTGCTAGATCACGTAACTGCAAAAACCCTCTAAACGGCTCTAAATGTAAATTTTAAAGTTTTGGACTGCAGCGAACTCTATTGATCTTTGGTGAAATGCAGTGTTAATTTGATGGAATTATACGGAAATAATTCTATTATTCTTAATTAAAAGTTAGTAATATAAAAAATATTTCTGTCAAAAACTGCCCTCATTTATTATTCGACTTTTTGTAACTGATATAAAATTAATTTGTTTTCGCGTAGATAACTAAAACTGTAGGTATTGCAAAATTTTTTCATGTATTTTATTGATCCATAACATAGGAATTTCAAAAATACATGAACGTTTCAGCTCATAAGAATAATTTAAATGAAAACAGCCCCCTTTGCAGTGTACACAGAAAGAAAGAAAAACCTGTGACGATACATGAAAATTTCGAATACTTTTATAACGAAACTATGTTGAATCCTATTGATCGCAAAGCAAAGCGGAGCGAAGAAATGATGAACTTGCTATTTAACGTCAAAGACGATTGGCTTAAATGTATAAAATCGTTGCCCAAAAACTGTGAAAACATTTAATCCCGGTAGCAGCGTTTGGCTCAAATGAGTGAATGTGCTGCTCAAGCACGAGTCGATGAAATAGATGATCACTGGCAGCAGCACTAGGAACGAGAACGACGTAGAATAGCTAGACGTCGACAAGCTTTTCGAGTAAAACGTCTATGTACTTAAAAAGCTTCCACAAATGCGAATACTTCCTATCATATTTACAATCTTTTAGATACTTGTGATTTGCAAAGTATTGCAGCATTATGAAAATATCCAAGAACAGTATTCCTTACCAAAAATTTTCTGTGACTGGAGATCCACTTATCTGAGTTCACTGAATATTAATGAAATGGCTGAATTAATAATATTTGTGTTTTCCCAAAATGTCATGTTTTTGATAAAAGAAATAAAATATATTACTTGTAAAATTGCTAGTATGATTTGATTTCCATATCAGCTACAAAACCTATATTGAATCGTCCTGAACCTGTGAACACCACCCTAAATCGACCAAAACCAATAACACTATACGGATGAAATGCTTCCTTTGAAAATTCATTAAAAATATCTTTCACCAAGCATACATTCAATGAGAAAATGTGAGAACTATTTAGTTAAACATACTATGTATCGATTTAAAAGATTAATTTTATGAAATGAAAGTGCCCTAAAATACCTCCTTTTATCATTTTATCATATTTAGAACATTTTTGTTACTTTATGTGCGTTACTGTCATCAGACTATAAAGATAATGAAGGGTGGCGTAGATATTTACAGACACTTAATAAATAGCCCACTTTTTACGGTTTTATATATATTTCCTTTTGCAAAAAAAAAAAAAAAAAAAAAATGGATTCTGTGGCGTATATGCATGGTGCCCCAAAAAGGTGGTAACGGCCGTTAATTCTTTAGAGATAAGTGGGCAGTATCAATTGAAAAAAAAAATGTTCAAAACAAGGTCAGAGATAAGTGTTAAGAAAAAATTCCTCCCGTTAATTTTCAAAAAGCTACGCTCTTTACATTTGTATACGACCCCTTAAAAAACATTGCCAGTTACTAAAATGTGCCCCACACACTCATGAAGTGATATACCAAATTTGAGCATTTCATCATACAACGTAGCAGAGATATCTTTAAAGAAAGATGATCGGTCACTATACATTTGTTTGAATGTAAACGAGTATTGTTAGACTAGGAAAAAAGCTTTTTCTTTTGTAATTTCTGTACGGACCCTGAAAAGCGATCATTCGACCTGATTTTTTTTTCCGTTCGATAGCCATGGAAAATTAGTTTAAGTCAGCCTTGTATTTATCTTTATTTCTGATATATTTAAGGTATAATTCTCAAATTTTGTATGTCACCTCATGAGTGTATGTTGCACATTTTACTAACTGGAAATTGTGTTGTACGGGGGTTGTATACAAATTTAAAAAGCGTAATTTTTTGAAAATTAACGAGAGGATTTTTTTCTTAACAGAGACTTATTTCGGACCTTATTTGGAACATTTTTTAGACATTTACACTGCCTACTTATCCCTAATAGATACTACTAATATATAAATCTCAATGTTTCTATGTATGTTTATTACTCTTTAACACTGAAACGGTTCGACGGGTTTGGATGAAATTTGGAATAAACACAGTTAAAGTCCTGGATTAACATATAGGCTACTTTTTATCGTGCGGAAAAAATGTTAACATAATATACAATAAAACAAACAAAAAAAGCTACCTTTTATAAAAAAAATACGATTGAGTTTTTATTTTACAGAGCCGTCGGCAGATGGCGCTAACTTATAGAATGCACAGTTTTTTATAGATAAAGTCATTTTATCGTCTGCTACCCCTGTCTTGGATAAAGAATACACATGAAAAAGTTTTTGAAATTTCGATTCAGTTCGAATTGTGCATTTTTCTGAGCAGCTTTCCCCATTCTATTTCTACTGTATTATATCCAGGGAAAAAAAAAAAAAAAAAGATGTTAGAAATATCAGTTTTAATTTTGTTTTATCATACTCGTGAATAATGATACACTTTCCAACTTAATGGAATAAGGAAAGAAAATAGGGAAGACGCATGGATTGCGATACGCTTTTATTATGCACTTTAATGCGTATTTAAAATCTGAAAGTGTTTCAGATGTACTTACTTTTTCCTCCCATTTTTTGCTAACGGGCAATATATCCAGAAGCTCTTCAGAATTAATATAGGACGAAAATAATTTGTACCTTTTTGCAGGTTTTTGTCCTTAAACCATTTTATTTTTGTAACCAAGGGCTGCCCGACACGGTAAGCATCGCATCGGGGATCCGGCTGCGAAGGGGCGTCATTTCGAACTCAAAAACTAAGTAGAGCATAAAAAAGGGCGTCTTTTTTTATGTTATCAAGGCGCCATTTAGCTTAGGGCTGTCACTCTTTTAACCATCTTAATTTTAAACTCCATACAGAATCTGAGAGATTTCAGTGGAAAAGGAAGCCGGTGGGAAACAGATTCTCTCCCAACAAGATTTATTAAGATGGCGAACGAACTGGTCGCCGGAAGCGACGGAAGCCCGTTACCACATTTTTGGATGATCCATGTATATGAAAGATAGTGAATCCTTCAATTAAACATTAAATACATTTCAAAACTAATTGTAAATCTATTAGTGTTCGTTAAATATTTAGATTTACGTTAAATATAAAACATTCTATTTAAAAAAAAAGTGCCGGCCCGAGAGGCGTTCGGGGCCCCAGGCGAAGTGCAAGAGCGGGGCATCTTCTCTATCATGTCTTATGTAAGTTATTACTAGCACTGCTAGTACCAGGGGCGTAGATATCGGGATATATCCCTCCCCGAAATTTTTGGATTAGTGATGAAATTCCGTCTATTTATACACATATAAGTTCATATCCCCATCCCGAAAAATTTTTCCTGGCTACGAGCCTGGCTAGTACATATTAGCTTTATTTCTCGGATTTTTTCGGGATATATCGAAACTATCTACCAAGCTCTGTCTAATATGATAGCAAAAAAAAATGGCCCAGGAGCGGGGCCTCTTTAATCACGGGGCCTTAGGCGATCGCCTACATTCGCACCCCCCTTGGGCCGGCTCTGCTACGGGGTTTTCAGTTGCCATGTAGCAACGCACGAACTTCCCGCCATACCTTTTTTTTATGTCATCTAAATTTTCTTTACTCATTGGACAGGTTAAACTGCCCAGCAAAGTTTAAGCCAATTAAAATTAATGGACCACCCTTGGCCCTCTAGTGGTGAACTGCAGAAACAGGGCAATTTGGCAGAAAGCTCGCGGAAATTTTTCGGGAACAACAATGCAGTGTTGAATGCGTTAACCCTTCTTCGAAACATGAGCTGCCCGCGCCGATGGGTGTCAGGGTCTCCGCGACGTCGCCCACTGTGATAGTACGCGGAAAATGGAATAAAGAATTGTTGATTTTTAAGACGGTCTCATCTCTGCCTACAATCGCCATACGACTAAACTCCGAAAATCATTATATATACGGGGCCGGTTCCATAGGGGAGTGTGTGTGGGGGGTGGGGGGGGGGTCACACCGGCCAACTTTATGTAAAAGTACTTTTGTCGGCAAAATTGTCAGTTGCCAAAGGACTGTCGGCAAATTTGAGCTTTAACCACCAATCTGTTAAGTATTCAGTATATAAATTACCAGTTCTGCCAACAGTTTATTATAAGTCATATTATATCCTGAACATAGTCTTATAACGATTTTCTTGCTTTTCGCGCTTGCTAATGTTCAATCACTTTTTCATATGGTTCCAAAAGCAATACCAATGCCCGATGTTGAAACAGTTCAAGCAGAGCTTTAAATTTTTGCTGACAATTGTTCAAATGCAAAACGTCTCCAAGAAAATGTTCAAATCTAACGGATTAAAGAGCATTATTCCAAAAGCAAATTGTGTGGTTCAACTTTGTGGCACTGCTCCCGAGACAGTGTCAACAAATGAAATATCTTTTAACCAACTCAATTTAATAATGAAACCTCTAAGACCAAGTGCGGGAGAAGAGAGACTTGACTTGCTTTTGCCATTAACAAGTGAGAAAGATACTATGGACAATGTGGATACAAAAAAGTTAGTCAAAATATGGTAAAGTGTGATGAAACGACGTGTTCACTTTCAGTCCGAATCCAAATAATCAAGTTTTGAAGTATTGGAGATCACGAGAAACAAAAAAATAAGGAAATGGAGAATGAACCAACTTGAAGAGGGAGGAGACTCCTTTCCTTTCACATTATTATATTTGAGTGTATACCATGAAAGCGAAAAAGGACAACACCACGTACTTTCTCGTAATGCTCAAAAAGACTCGATTTTTTTTCTGGAATGCAGAGAAAAAGAATTAACCAGCTCTAATAATAAACAACTTACTTTAGTAAATATTTTTATATCGTTTCGTTAAATGCTTAAGTTATCAATAGCATTATTCTTACTGATTTGAAAAATTTTGAAAGAGACTTATATGATGGATTAGATAATTTTTTATTAGACAAGAATATCTTTTATTAGATTACAACATTTTTTCTAGAATGCACTTGAATTCATGAGCATTCCAGAAAAATTGATTTTCTGATCCAAGCATCAAGCCTAAAAAGAGTCATTTAACCAAGATTGAAGAAACTTGTATTGCCTGAATTTAAAAGAAAAAAAATAGTATTTTTATTAAAACGAAATACTAATTTCAATCAATAAAAAATAGTTGTAGTGGGTTAAGTAATTTTTTAGCAGGATTGATTGAAGATTTTTGAGATGATTAAATGGTGATTGATTACAGTTTACACTTTGCTCGTAATGAAACTGAATACCACAGCATATTTTATATGTATTCGTTAAAGTAATAAGATAGATAAAATTGGTACATATTTTTGAAGGCACATGGGTATATATAGGGATGGACGCGAGACGATATTTTGCGAGACGAGACAGAGATTTACAGCTTTTTTGCGAGACGAGACAGACATTTATAACATTACGGTTTAGGGATTTTTGCGAGACGTGACAAAGTTTTTAGGCTGTTTTGCGAGACGCCAATTTTTCGTCTCGCGTCCATCCCTAGGTATATATTTTCGGCAAATTTTGACTTTACACCACCCCCCAACATTTTTGCTTAAAACCGACCCTGTATATATATATATATATATATATATATATATGATTCTGGGGGTTCTATGAGAGATACTCGAATTATCGGGTTCCCCAAAAATCCAAGAATATATATATAGATATATATAAACTCATACTTGGGTTAGATAAAGTTGAAGTGCTTTCTACAGAATGTTCTCGTAGTCCCCATACCCCAGACAAGAAAGTTTGAAGTGACTTACCACGCTGTTTTCTCGCCAAATTGATAAGTGGGCGATGTGTTATTTGTTTCTTTTATTTTTCCATGCTATGCATCAGAATTAAAATAATGCATCAAAATAAATTAAATTAAAATAAAAATTAAAATAAAAAAACACGTTTTAAAACTTTTAGTACCGCAACAATCATGAGCAATACTGTTGGCCAAAATCGAGACAAACGACTGATTTTGAAATCAATTTCGTAGTATAATTGTATTTTATTTTGAAGAATTTCCATATTTGGAAATATAGAATATGTTTACTTACTTAACACAAATTTTGTGTTAAGTAATCTGAAATCAAAGAAACAGATAGTTAAACGTTACTTCGAAATGTTATATCACAGTTGCTAACATGTATGGAATACAAACACTTCTTGCTCTTCTAGTCATTTTTGTAAATATTTCTTAAAATAACAAATAATTGAAAAATTTTGCTATTTTAAACGCTAAAAATTCTCTTTACAAATGTAATGATATAGAGCATTTCGAAGAATTAAAAATAAGTTTAAATTAATTTATACAAATGTAAATTTGAATTATTTTCATTGTTCTGTTCATACTTTATAATTAAAAAAATTATTTAACTTCTGAAATTTTTTTTTATCTTTTGTAATTTTATTTTAAAACTACAAAAGTGTAAGATGTAAGATTTTTGGGCCCTAAAATCTGTCGGCCCTGGTCAGTTGCCCCGTTTGCCCTGCTGGTAAAATGGCACTGATAATAAAATAAAACATACGAATTTTCAGCAAATTTGAGGACGCTAGACAATTAATGTCTATTCTCTTTCACAGATGGCGCCATCACTGTGCACTTTGAAAGCTAAAATCAAGCTAAAGTCAAGCTTGCATTAATACGTCAAATTCAAGGAAATGTCAAGTTTGATTTAAGCTTATGTGCTGTCTGGGACTGAAGACATACGGATATCATATGGAAAATTTATTTCTCTAAACATTTTTGCATTTTTCATACCATTTACGTTTGAAATATATCCTATGGAGCTGAAATCGCTGTTTGGGTGGCAAATTCATTTCGCTGTAAATAATAACATAATACGTCAACACCATGAGCGCGAAAAGAACCGAACAATAAAACCTCAGGCACAGATGCAATGATAAAACAGACAATAATATTAAATAATAAAAAAAAATCACGGACAACGGGTTCATTAAATAGGAGAATGGAAATTTTTAGAACACACTGTGTAAAACTCAAAACTGCCATATAATTAGTATGTGCAAGTTTCAGGAATACCTGATTCTCTCTCTATCGGAAATAAAGTATTTTCTAGAAATTTATTAAATATAAATTTGCACAGCAAGATTTTTCGAGGAGAGATACATTCTGGAAATTTTCTGAAGATATCTCTTTTAAGAATTTTTTTCTAAAAATTTCGCAACTGATACAGTTTTATCATTTATGTCAGCGTATAGTACAATTTGCAAAATGTGATTAAAATTTTTGAAGTCTTGACATTTTTTTTTCCGAAACACAGTGTTAAAAATATGTATTGGATAAAAATTTGAATAAAAAGCAAAATAAAACGGAAAGACAGGAAAATAATAAAATATATTTTATAAGAAATGCAATCCCGATCCCGCGGAAAGACTATATGACTATAACTTTCATGACTATAACTTTCATATTTATGTGAGGTGTTGTTTTAATTATCAAATAAGATAAATTATTAGATGTGATAGTGTTTAAACTCTAACTTTTTCATACTTCTCTGTATTAAAATTAATTTATATGTTCTTTTTATTTGACTGAAATGCCAATCCCGCGGGATCAACAAATACCGAAATCCCGCGAAACTAAAAACTGCATACTTCTCCTGCGTCTAATTCTATACATGAAAAATATTTCGTTGGGGAGGAAATAGTATGCAACAATAGACGCAATCCCGCAAAACGAAAAACAGTGAGGGATTGCATTGCCTAATCCTACTAAACTTTAAATGTCAATGTTTGATGTATGAGTGTCAGTCTTTCAGATTAAAACGGTTTGATGAATTTGGATGAAATATTGAAAAAAGACAGTTAAAGCCCTGGATAAGTATAGAGGCTTCTTTTTATCGCGAAAAAAAAACCGCTGTTCGTATAATGTACAAAAAAAAAACATATCCTTTATACAAAAAAAAAAAAAAAAAAAAAGAATGCAATTGAGTTTTTATTTTACAGAGCGGTCGACAGATGGCGCAAACTTATAGAACACGCAGTTTTAATAAATAAAACATCAGATTGCCTTTTCCCTCTTTCGTTCTCCTTCGGTAAGCTCTTCTTCGGAACAATCGAGACGAAAGCCCCCTGGCTAAGGGTCTCACTCAATCAACCAACCTCTCAAAAAAAAAAAAAAAAAAAATCAAATCAGATTTCCTTATTCGCAGGCGAATTTTAAATGATTGTAAGACGGTTTCATTTTATGCTACGGAATCTCAATTGAATAAGTCACGTGACAAACAATCAGCTTACTTTTTTTTCACGGCGTGCAAAAGTACTACCTTTTTCAGCAAGTTGATCTGTAGCATTTAATATACATTTGTTTGAAACCCAATATATCATTTCTATTTCTATTGTATTATATCCAGAAAAAGGAGGCTAGAAACATAAATATTAATTTTGTTTAATCACAGTCATGAATAATGATACTCTTTCCAACTTAATGGAGTAAGGAAAGAAAATTTGGAAGATGCATGGATCATGATACGCTTTTAATCTACAGCACTTTAAACCGTATTTAAAATCTGAATGTGTGTTTCAGATTTTTTTTTTTTTTTTTCCGTTCCGTCTCTTGATAAAGGCCAATATATCCACAAGCTCTTCAGAATTCATATAAGACGAAAATAATTTGTACTTTTTTGTAGGTTTTTCTATCATTAAACCATCTTATTTTTGTAACCAAGGGCGGCCCGACACAATAAGCAAGGTAATCATCGCATCGGGGCACCGGCTTCGAAGGGGCGTGATTTCGAACTCAAACTAAGTACAGCATAAAAGGGGCGTCTTCTTTTACATCAGCAGGGGGCGCCAGTTACCCTAAGGCCGCCCTTGTTTGTAACCATCTTAATTTTAAATTCCATTCAGAATCTGAGAGATTCCAGTGCCTAGGAAGCCGGTGAGGAACAGGATTCTCTACGAGCAAGATTTATTGAGATGGCGAACCAACTGGTCGCCGGATACGTCTAGTATTTTACAAAGCTGAGACAAGCACACCACGTAAAACTTATTTTTAAATTGATTAATTATTTTAAATTTTTATAATTTTTTAAGACCAACATCGTTTTTTATTTATATAAATATTGTTTCATTTTAATTTTCAGCCTTCATATATGTTTTGTTGCACATAAACGATTAAATTCTATCATTAAAAAGAACTAAATTTAACGATAACATTAAAATCATTAAATGCTACATTCTACGTTACTTTAACCTTTAAAATACCAGAAGGATCCTCGAAGGACCCGAGAGAGATGACCAATGTTGCTGACGTAGGCTACGTATGTTAAGTGGTGAGTAAACATTCATAACAATGCTTTGTTGAATAATAATACTAAGAATAAATTTTTGAATCGAGCAGTGGCCGAGACGATAAGCTCCGATCCCATAAGAACATGGAAAACATTGCGAACAACGCTTTATTGAATAATAATACTAAGAATAAATTTCTGAATCGTGCAGTGGCCTAAACAATAAGCTCCGATTCAATAAGAATACGGAAAATGAAACATTACCGGCTTGGCCAGTGCTTGGGAGGGTTAAAACCTTTCTCAGGTGGACTGCTGTACAACCCTGTATGATAAAGGGAGTTTCGTGCATGTAAAAACTATCGTGGTTCCTCCTTTCATAACTATAGGGCTGCCAAACTAATGTTAGGTCTCTCATCTGGAATTGGTTCAAAATTAGGAGACCCCGAGATGAATTGGATTTCCTCAAACTGGGGCTGATTAAAATAGAAGCGGCTCCCCTTCGCCCCTCGGCGTCTTGCATGGAGGATCTGGCGTCACTCCGCGATTACCCTAGGGCATTAGTAACAAGAACAAGAACAACAACAAAAAAAAAGAAATTATTGGTCTAGAAATGACCGAATAGTTTTGTTGAGTCAACAAAACTGTCGTCGGTATTTTTCGAATGACTGAAGTACTTCTTGATACTACGAAATATTTATTTGATACTAATAATTCAACAGTGTTATTCAGTTAAAGCAAACAGGTTTTCAATTTAACTACGGAACCTGGTATTTTCTAGAAAAGTCAAATGTTGCCGCAATTTTGTATTGAATACTAATAAACTTACAACTTTATGCTTGGATTTTAATTTTATCTTGACAAAGCAGAAGGGATTTGGAGAGGGAATGAACTGTCCGTATTGCCCAAAGCACTAAAAATCTACCCTGTACCTCAAAACCGAAACAGATCCGCAGCTCTCATATTCTACTGAGTTAGATAAACAAATCAATTTGAAATGGTGTTTTGGAAATACTGCATGCTATGCAAATTTCAGATCACGTTGTTTTCATACTTTTTTTTCTTTTATACATATGTACCTGTCTCCAGAGACTTGGTAATTCAAAGTTTATGATACGAACGAGAAAGTTTCTATCAAAGATTATACTATGAAACATGATGTTCGTGCTAAGAGAAATGCGTCTGGAAGAAAATGCTGTCTAGGAGATTTCAAAAAATAGTGAAAGTATTTTTAATTTCTCCAACTCGTCATGTTTTTTCAAGGAGTGAAATCGATTTTATTAAAGAACGTTCTGTATATATTTACTTGATTTTCTTTTATGATTCGGATCGTTGGTTCTTTTGAAATAGTTATTTATTTCTTAAATAGTATTTTCTATGCGTATAATGTTTTGAATGAAAGAATTATACAATTATAATAGACTCTGAATTACTTTCTTAATTGGACGATGGATTTTAAAAGTCAACTTTTGCCCGATTTATCCCGTAAAAATTATATTATTTGATATGCATATCTCATTCATGCTGGGAAGCTAACTTAGAAACCTTTTACATCAGTTATAAAATGTTTTGTCAGGACGCATAATCAGAAAATCAGAATTAACACCCATATTCTCAATCTATCATTTCTACAGACTTCATCTATAAAAATGCTCCAAATGCTATTTTATATATTTATATGCACATGTCTATTAAAAAATTATAAGGGATGTATACGGTGGTTCATTCATTCTTTAAACTAAAATCAATCGAGCTGCATCCTCGATAAAAACGGATTTATTTATCGAAATACATTTATATCAAAATTCAACATTTTTATATGTATATCAATATAAAAACTAAAACCGTCAATTCAATTGCTGTCATCTTTATGTATTTTAAAGTCTCGTATTCATTTTAGTTTGAGATATCAAGCAAATGCACTATTATATTCCATAGAGTAACATTTTGCATCAAGTTTTGAATAGCTTAATGTATTTAGGCTCTAAGAATGAGCAGAAAATTTAAACAATTTGCTGTAATTCAGTAGTTTAAATAATGAAGTAATAACTGTTTTTAATTTTAAAAATGATGAAAAGGCAATTCAAAAATTTTCCATGCTCGTTATTTAAAAAAAAATACTTTCCTATTATTTTTTTTATGAAAGGATTTCTTTAAATAATTTAATATATGATTCTGCTCAAGTGTGTAAAGGTATGAGCACTGCCTAAGTCATTTTTTCCTAATTTTTTTAATTGGCTATACACAGAAATTTTACCTTATTTACAGCGTGTTTTTTAAAATTTGGCTTTTTTTTTAACCTAAATGCTAAGCGATTCAAAATCTGATGTGGAATTTTGTTCTGTCGGTAATTCCAGTAAATGAAGATAATTTTATATAAATATGTAGAAAATTAATGCGTATGGAACATTTCTGTAGATGAAGTCTGCAAAAGTGACAGTTTAAAAAAATAACTCCTAAATATTGATTTTCCGACAAAACATTTTAAATAGTTCAGTGTGTTTTGAAGAAGAGAAAATCTGGAAATTCTACACTCATTTGTTAATCTATTTTTCAGCATTGTTAAACAGTTTCTTAAAGAAAACCAATTTCAAAAAGAATCTTTTTTTCTGGATTTCAACTGATTTCATCCTCCATCACCTCCTTAAACAAAAAAAAAAAAGTGTAAATGTATACTCTTATCAGGCATATTTTAATATAAAGAATTAGTGCAATCAGGTATATTTTCAAAAAATTCTCTACTCCTTTAATTTCATATATGAAATATTACAAGTAACAGATTGATACGAATAATAATTTGTAGTTGATATTTAATAATTCATTTATATATGTATCTGACGTTTCCTGTGCGTAGATTTTTTTAAGGTGACTCGACAGCCACTCACAACCAAAAAAATTAATAATAATAACTTTAAAAAAATAATGTTTGGTTTTGAATATTAAATAGAATCAATCTATGAAAAAAAAAAGTTTCTGGATTTTCTAAGTCAAACTTTGGTATAATTTTAAAAATGCTACTGCTATCTAATTTTCCACTTTATTTATTTATTCTTATTATTTATTTATTTTTTTGGTGTAAATGGTAATATTTTGTACAAATTTAAGAATAGGATTTTGGCTAGTTTGTTTCAGAGGAAAAATATAAACGACGATTACGTACAGTAGAAGAGTAGAAAAAAAACATGAATAACAACATATTTAAATTTCTCTTAAAATTATTTTTCACGTTTAGGTAATCCGATCCTGAAATCTGTTACTTTCAGATCAAGTTTATGCAGAAAAATTTTTCATTTTCATCAATATTTGACAAAGCCTTAGCATTTGAAAAATGGCAAAAATTTTAAAAGCTATAAACATAGATAAATGTTCTAAAAGATTTCATTCAGTTATAATTTATCAAGGACAACTGTAACTGGCATCGTAGTTGAAATATGACTCAGAAATTTTCGTAAAAGTACATAAAATGTTATAGTTCATAAATCTCAACATCAATATTTTCATCAAATTTTCTTTTTGTAGTGGTGCTGAATGCCCTTAAACCAAATGGCTGCAATATTGGAAAACCACAATATAGTATTCTAACACAATAAATTGAATTAACTTCGACCCATTTTATAGGAGATATTTTTTCCGCTGTTGGTAATTCTATAAATACGCCTCTCTAAAAGCATGCAAACAAAATTGCAAACATCTTCCTACAGGATCTTGCAAATACCAGCCATCAACCAAACTTTCTTTTCACATGTCGATCTATAATAAGTAACATGCTGATGTTCCTACTGGATCTACAATGTGTTTGCCACAATGTTACCGCTTATATTTAACTTACACGTACACGTGTAAGAGAACGTGATGAAAAACAGTGCGCAGTGATAAGTAGAATACATTGTAAAATGTTTTGTATTAATTACTGGTAAATACAAAAATACTATATTGATACTCAAAATTATTTGCACTTATTCTTATTATTGGCCATTGAACGTATGGGGATATTCTTCCACTTATTTTCGTCTTAGGTTTTTATGTATATTTCATAAAATGTTACGTTATTGATCTGAATCAACCGTTTTGGTTTCTGAACTGCAATTTACATAAATAATAAACGCAATGATCTATCCGGTCTATCGGATATCATGACACGTTTCAACAGTAAGTTTGGTGATTTTATAAATGTCACACTTTACGCATGATATGAAAATAGTATTAAAACTAATATTTTTATTATTCGATATTATTATTAACTGTTTATAATGACTATTAATATTTAAAATGCTATTATAGTTACTTAAAGGAAGAAATATAACTTTGCCTGATCACTTTGTTTGGGCTTTATCACCATACAATTTTGCGGCCATACCTTTGCCTGCCATGGAACCAAACTTAATCAATGCAAACGCACTATTTTTAATATAAGTGCAGACAAAACGTGTGTGCCTCTTGATTTCTTGAAAAATAAACATAAATTTCTGCTGAGTCTTATTTCTTTTTAAGATGCACAAAACATTTAAAACTTTTATTATAACAACGATTATATTATAAGAGCGGTCTAACTGGCCTGTGGCACAATTCAGAATAACTGTAGGTCACAAATATAGCTCTATTAAATCTTTATGTATGCATTTCACTTAACTATTTTCCAAAGTTTTAGTAGTGAAAAAAGGAAAGCTAAAATCTTATAAATTAATGTAACACTTCATTAATACTCTTTTGCTGCTGAGATTATTTCTACATTTTCGATTTCATTATTTTTAATAAATGTGGCAGTCTTTATCAATTTCAAAATATACATCTGTTAAAATAAAGGCGGATATTGATCTGTTTCCAAACTGCTTAACAGATTACATTAAAATTCGATTTAGTTTAAAAGTAGGAAGAAAGAAAGAATAAAAGAAATTACCCTATCTTTTCCAACGTTTTTTTAACAAAAGAAAGTAAATGAATATGAAAATTATTTTATTCAGAGCATCAACATATATATTCTACTAAATATTATCTATGAAATTCTTTAAGTTAATAGAAACACTATGTTTCCCCTCACTGCATATGAGAAAAAATGTTGGACATACAAATGCTTTGCTTTAAAATATTTGAAATTTACCATGGAAAATAGCTATATTTCATATTTTTACGATGTAGCTCATAAGAACCTAAATTTGAAAAATGAAAAATCATTGTAACTAGCAATTTACAGTTTTATCTTTAAGTGTGATTTTATTTAAGTAAATTATTTATTTGAATTAATTATTGTAATGCATTTAAATTCGAGGAAAAAAAATCGGAGAAATTTAATCAAAAACAAATCTTTTTAGTGAATTTTCAAAATTTCCGCATTCTACCATCCCTACCGCATAATTCTATCCCTTTTTTCATGTCTCTTGTTGCCAAAATTTCTTACATATTAATAATGAGAGTTTTTTTGAATATTTTGACAAGAATAAAAGTAATTAAATAACAAAGAAAAGTTAAAAATTACCAGGAGTCGTTTTATTTAAGTAAAGTAATCAATATATCAATACTGGCATGCACATTCAAGTCATATTGGTACATTTTTACAATTGTTGCTCGTAATATTCATCGACATGATTTATAAACAACTAATTTTTTTCAGAAAATCAATTGTATCAACTGTTTAAACCCAAGCTTTTTTTTACATTTTGCTGTACGAAAATAACAACTAACCACAGACAGCTAACAGAAACAAAAAGATTTGGCTGTGGATATCTTAACGTAGGATTAAAAGAAAATGTGCGTTTTTAGAATTTCTGAATGAAAACGTCTTTACATAAAAGATGATATTTTATAAATAAGAGAACGCTCTAAAACTACCCAAGAACAAGTGAAACTCTCATTTTACTTTAATAAAATAATTGCTCGTATATCTACAGACAAAAGAAAACTTTAAGGGAGAAAAAATGAAACCTTTGTCGAGTAAAAAAAGAGATAATAAAAAAAATAAATTTTACACTAATCTAAGACAAGCAAAGAGCAAAGGTGACTATCACAAACTGTTTAGGCTTAGAAAGTTCCATGATGATGAAGGATGACAGTTATAAAATCCATCTAGTCCTTTGAAAGTTTCTAAAAGTTTTTTGTTTCCTTCAATTGCAACGTATCCGTTCATTGCAACTTTTTATTATACCTATATTCTTTGTGTAAGCAATCGGCCCTTATCATTAGAGCCACATGCATTACTCTTATCAATAGGGCCATGATGCAATCCAATAACTAATTAATACGTATAAAATGTTGTTTCTGTGAGATTTTAAGACAGACTAAAATTCTGTAATCTCACTTCTATTGCAATAAAGCTATTTGAGAAAATATTTCTTTCATATCCGCTTTATAATTTATTGCCAAGAAGGATATTAAAAATAATTTATTCGTTATTTTTAAAATTTTTAATTTTTCAGCTTAGCATCTTAAACGTATACATTATGATCTAATCTCCTTATGTATAAAACATCCAATGTGAGAAACAATGCAATCCAATAATGCAATCCAAACAATCCAAACAATCCAATAATGCAATCCAAACAATGCAATCCAATAACTAATTAATACGTATAAAATATTGTTTCTATGAGATTTTAAGACACACTAAAATTCTGTAATCTCACATTTCTTGCAATAAAGCTATTTGAGAAAATATTTCTTTCATATCCGCTTTATAATTTATTGCCAAAAAGGATCTTAAAAATAATTTATTCGTTATTTTTAAAATTTTTAATTTTTCAGCTTAGCATCTTAAACGTATACATTATGATCTAATCTCCTTATGTATAAAACATCCGTGTTATGACAAAATCTAACTTTAGCGCTTTGGGGTTATTATTTAATATCCTTGCATATTTCACATTGTGATATTTTAAATGTTTTGCTTGTTCATAAAGAACCTACCACATTTAAACCTACCTACATTAAAATGTCTACTTTCTCTTTTCAGGATTGAAATCACTTTCAAAAGTATGTAATTCTAACATATCGATCTTTCATTGAACCTTTGAACTGCAGTTTCATTTTAATTTAGCATTATTTCTTAATTTTTATTCAGTAGTAATGAAATCATAATTTATAAATAGTGAACTCATAATCATCCATTTTCTCCAATTGAAAAGGGTCCTCAATTCTTTTGCTATATGTGGATAACACCTTTTAAGTACTCAATCTTCAAAATCATGTAATAATTTTAAGACCAACGAAAGAAAGTTATAAAGATTTTAATGTAAATTAACTTTTAAAAAATTCTTAAAATGTATTTGCTGGTGTTCTATAAATACATGCTGTCACTGTGGATACCGATTTACCATGTTGATATTTTTGTATTCAGCTTTGAACACGGGTGTTTACTTCATATTTCGGATACCACACATGTAATGTTCTGCATTACATTTACAGATCATAATCATTGATTTAAATATATATTGCAGGCAAACGCCATGTTTTCTGCTGAACTACTTTCAGCTCTTGCAATACCATTTTGCGCAGATACTTGGTCAGTGGGAGCATGCTTGACTTATTGCCAAAACATCATTGCTAAGTACCTTGGGGTTTTCCCATGGGCATGCGCCTCGATTTATTTTATCCGCTATATGCTCACAAACGTGACCCTTACTGGTAGCATCAAAATTTGCTTAAATTGGCTAAACCACTGACTTTTTCTAAGCTACAAGCTCGTAAATATATTTAAGAATAGCCTGTGATTCCGATCTCAACTTAAGACATAAAATGGACAAGCTGTGACGAATCATAATGATAATACCTTTCAATTAATCTTTTAACAGATTCATATTATATATATATATATATATTATGGTTGTTTTCAAGAACAACCACGAATTCAAGCTTGCATTCAATTTCAGCAAATACACAAACTGAAATCCACCAAGTCTCGAAAGAGATGGACTCTCTAAACCAAACTTTAAAAACACTGCCATCTCTTTACTGGCGCTTCTAAGCTTACACAATCTTAATTTATTGATCATCAATAAAACCCTCACTCCATTTGAATTTAAAATATTTCCTTAATTTCCCACCGAATTAATTCTACATTATGAATATCCGCATCGTTCCTCGGTTCTTTGCCATGGCGGTTTCGAGACTCACTTTGTACTCGTTCCCTCCGGCAAGCTGGAATCAATTTAGGGCGGCGATGTGTTTCCATTTATCTGCCGAAGTTATTGGGAATCGTAAAATGCGGCCCTACCGAAGTAAGGCGAGAACTCACGCTAATCGATGGCGGCCTTTCGATTGATATAACATATTGACCAAGTCTATAGGTCTCGCTTGAAAGGAACAACACCAGTCAAGTTTAAGAAAGTGGATACAGACTTTTGTTTCGTTTTCTACCCTTAAAAGGGTGACGGAAAGTTTTGATTCCTGCATCTCCTCAGTTTGTTAGAAATTAAGTAAGTTAAAAAAAAGTTAAACAAAAGATGGACAGAGAATTGAAGAAATTGCTGTTCGGATAAAGTTCAAAGAAAATACAAATAAAAATTCAGAATTTTTAATAAGACTTATACTGTTATTATATCATGATCTGAACTTAAATTGAAATGCCTTTATTTTCTTTAAAAATTATTTTCTAAATAAATATACCTAAGCACAAAATTAATGTAATATCTAATTAATGTTTTTATCACTCAACATAAATATCAATAAAATTTGAAAAATAAAATATTTGTAAAAAAATACTCATAATAATATATTAATCGTGCATGAAATACTTAAGACTGAAAAATAACACGCATAAAATATACTTATAATCAGAACATACATTTTTAGTGAAAACTGTTGAAGGCTGAACAATTCTCAACCGAAAGGCAGTCCTTACGATATGTACCTTGCTGTAAAGGTCCTGGGCTTGGGTCCCACCGCGCGTCCGTCAACCTAACCGTTCGGAGTTTTCCGTGTTTTTCTCCGAAACTTAACGTAAATAAGGGTTAAGACCCCTTAAGAAGACCACCACGGAGGGCATCCCCCCTTGTGTTGTCGTACTCACGAGGATTTATAAGCGGCCTTCGAGCCAAGCACACAAATACGATATACGTGTTCACAATAACAACAACAACAACAATAGGTACCTTGTATGTGTGTTATTGCATAACAGGTATGGGCAACCTTTGAAAAGTTGCGGGAAAAAATGTAGGATGCTAGCGAAATCGCGGGCCAAACTTCAGGAAGTTAGCGAAGACGCGGACCGTATAATTGGGATTTATATGGGATTTTGAATTGTTTAGTTGACTTTTATACGGAGGCTTGGCAAGGCACATCCGGATCGCGGGCCCTCATGTGTGTATAGTTGCCCATAAGTTGCCCATGTGTGTTGTATGACATTTTAATTGTTTCATCTTTAAACACCTGTTTTCTGCTATTTTGTTTCCTTTTGTATTATTAATCATGTACTTAATGATACTTCAGGCTGGATGGTGCAGATTAAAATTTGCCACCTTATTTTCCTTTCTATGACATTGTTTTTATCCAACAGTAAGTCCTATCGATAAAGAATGTAGGTAGAGTAGCTGAAATAACTTTAAAGAAACACGTACAAATGATTACACAAAGCTATACAAACGTATGTACAAAAGGTTTTGATTTTCCTACACTTTAGAACATGCTTCAGTTCCACTTACATTTCTACGTAATTTTCTTTTTCTCTTTTTCACATTATCTTCTATTGATGTTTCTAATTTCTGAAAGGCTTTTTTTTTAAATAATTCAATCAGTTGCTTGAAAAAGAAAATGCATAAATCGAATAAAAGTGGCATGTGTTTGTCATTAAGTTTTAAATAACGTAATTCTTTATAAACTGTAAAATTTGATTTGCTAAACAGATATTTAAGGACTGTATAAAAATAAAATTCTGCTAATATATAAGTTATTGCCATATTTACTTTAAATTTAATTTATTCCCATGCACCACTCATAGGGGACAACTGAAGTGCCTAATAGCCCCATCCCCTATAGTGAAACGACGAACATTTCCAGTCTTCGTAAAGGTCAAGCCTACACTATGCCGCTGATCCGGTCATTAGAAAGAAAAAAAAATGCTTTATGTAATTTTAAAATATTTGGATAATCCAAACCAATGGTTAATGGTCTTTCATGCACCCTAATGATATGAATAAATTATATCACACACAATGCATACTTTAGTTATTCATTTGAAAAGTACTGTTCATTCATGAGATGTCTTACTATCATTAACACAGATAATATAAAGCCATAAAATACTCAAAGAATGCAAAAATTATATGATAAGATGAATTTTATTCCAATTCTGCGGTGGTTGGATATATTCTACAGACCATTGACTTACAGTTGCCCATACATTTAGAGAGGAAAAGTTAACATTCTACTGCATTTTTTAAAAAACTTCTTTATTTGAGGACTTTTATTATACTTATTTTACATTAAAACATGATTTCTCGAATAATAGTTTATAGTTACATGCTTTATTTGCAAATATATATCAGTAGCAATACAATGAAGTCTTATTTTGCAAAAATATATAACACTTTTTAAAGTATAATTCAGATGTTTAATGATAGTGCATTACGAGAAACACTAAAATTTTCTCATATTTCCAGACAAAACTCTTGGTTTTATTCAAGAGCTTTATGGTGCTTTTAAATCACATTTTCGCTGGCCCCTGCACCATTTTTATTGCACCCAAAATTTATAGCGCGTTCCCACTCTTTCATTATGTCGGGACACGTTTTGTAATCAACTGAAACCATCTCTACACGTGAAATGCGCATAAAGTGAGACAAAAACATAACGTAGCACTCGCTTTAAAATACGATTATCGATAAGGTTCATTAACAACGCGGTCCGCAGGCAGCTCACGCCGACCAACTCATATTTTATTGGACAACTGTAAACAGTTAAAACACGGCTTCTGATTTAAGTGTCGGCGTACTGTAGCGGCACAAACACCAGGGTCTTTTGTCTTGCGTGATTCCGTTTCTCTCTCCCGTTGTAAATTAACTTTGCAAATTAACATTCACTGAAAGCTGGGAAAATTTTCGCGAGCTTTTGAATGGCGTTTTCATTTGTTGGTTCTCCGGGTTTCTGACGGGTTTCGAGGGGGAAAGACGATGCTTAGAAGCTGAGCTATTGTTTACATTGGCCCCCTTTTTTTTCCACATTTCAAAGAGAAAGAGAGAGTTGAATTGCGTGCTGCTCGCGAAGTGATATTTCTCGGAAGAAAATATAACTCCGCTTAAGAACACAAAGGATTGCATTTTGCTTCGTTGATTTTGGTACACATGGCAGGCTGCGAATTTCAATTTTCTAGTGCGAGGTTGGGAGAGAGATAAATTAAAAGAAAGAAACATATAATAATTTGAGAGTGTTTTAATTAAGTTAAGAAGGGCTTTTTTGTAGTAATTCGCTTCTCTCGAAATAGAGATAAATTATTTTAAGTGTCCTGAGACAAAGACACTTTTGTGTTATAAGCAATTTTTGTAGTGCACTGTAAAGTAAATCTGCTTCCTATAACGGCAGTAAAATTATTTATACGTATTAAGATGAGGGACAAAAATTTTCATAATGTACTTCAGTTGTACAAATAGTCGCACACGGAAACGTACGAAATTCTATCTTTAATACTTTCACAATGGAACAGCGGAAGCATTAACTTTATGATGACAGCACTGATATACGATAGTGAATTTGACACTTCTGACAAAACATGCATTTTCGAAAAACTATCTAATAAATATCTAAGTGATAAGCACGCGGAATTTCCTCCATGTTCACTTTAAGACCAAAATATTTCATTTTTTCCTAAGGGGAAAACTGGCTGTTAAACCCACTTTATTTCTGACTGTTTTGTTTTTTCCTCTTTATATTCAACTTATATTTATGTTTATAAACAAAGAAGAATTAAAAATGTCAATGGAATATACAAATTTAAACCAAATTAAAAATATCATTTGTGGGAAAAGTGTTCTTTTCTTTTCTTTTGTTCATTTAAATATCACTACATGAATAATGATAATCGCAGATTAGTAAAAAATTTAAGTAAACTCAGATTTTAAAACAACAGAATATTTTTAAGCCTTTGTTCGTTTCACATTTTTTATTTCAGGAAAAAAATTCTGAACTAATCTCTTAAAAACAACGATCGAAAACTTATAAGAACCGATTCTTCACTCTCCTGACTCTTCTGCAGCGATTGAAAAGCAGATTATTTAACTTTTCCATAACACGTGTGACGCATTCCCGTCAAAGCCACATGATCAAACAAAGTTTGTTTTGAATGCCTGTCAGACTCAGATCATCATGTTTTCTCGATCTTGACGTTTCCAGCAAATCGTTCTAAGAAAGCTGGAACGGGGCCCCCATCACCGTGACAGTTACGATTAAAAACAGTTTTCGTTGTTGTGTGGACATCCTGTCAGGGTCACGCTATCTTTTCCCTTCTCCGAGCATATTCCATCCCCAGATGCTCAGGCACGAATCGCTTCCTCTGGGGGGTGGAGGGCATGTTCTGTAAAAGCTTTAGTTTTTCGGCTGTGTGGCGGGGGTCCTTTCACGCTGTGCCCATCTTCATTAGCCGCATTTTTCCAGCTCCGACATCCACGGAGCTTGCTGAGTGCTGACGTTTATTCGGAGATTTCTTTCTCTTTTTTGGGGAGATTGCGGAAAAGCCATTTCTTAAATTGAGTTTCGAATTTACATTATTGAATTTAATCTCGAATCAAATTAGTTTCCTAGAAATATCTTAGATTCGCCACGCAATATTATGTTTGGATGTTCGGAAGCTATAGCCTTATCACGAAAAGGTTTAAGGGCAGACTGTTTTTAGAAAGCTTTACTAAAATAAAAGTGTAACCGTCAGCATTTTTTTTTTTTTTTTTGGTAACAGTGATTGTTAAATCATGAGTCTATCTAATTCCTTTTACTCTTTACTCATACGAAGTACACTGTACAATAATATTAATATTTGAACTGGACGTTATTAGTGTGTTTTTAATCAGTGTAATCAGGTAATCAGGTTTTTTCTTTTATTATCCCAGTTCCTATCTTTTTTTCTTCCTTCGGGGGAAACGATAAATTCTGTAATAGTATATTGACTATATAGCAGGAATTTCAATTTAGCGATAGAATAATCTTCATTCTTTAAACAATACTTGGATTTAAAAGGGTTGTCTTTCCAAAAAAAAAAAAAAAAAAACCAAGTAGGAAGAACAAAGATACCTTTTAATCAGGATAAAATGTCAGGGCGCAAAGCATTTACAACGATTACCTGCATTGAATAAGTATTTTCAGTGCCTGATCTCTTCAACAGCTGTGAACCAATTCAGAAACCTCGTTTCTCTTTAGATATGTCAACTATGAGTTCCTAAGATTCGTCAACTATGATTTCTTGACGCGTAATCACTTTAGAACAAGGGGAGTTCTGAAGTGTTACATGCTCAGCAACGACTCTCATACAGTTAAATAACCCTCGAAAAAACTATCACAAGAATCGGGGATTTTCTGCTGAATATTTTTATGGGTATGTTTGATGGAGTGCTATCTCGACTGCGGCAGTGAATCGAAGTTTAAATATTATGGACAGTCTGGGGGACTTCAAATTCCCAAAAGAGCTGGATCGCTCGGTAATTCCAAACGCAGGAATGTGCCGCCTTTTATCAGATACTGTATAATGACAGGTAGTCTCCGATTACCCTTTGTTGGTTGACGCTGTACCCTTACAGCCTGGAATCCGGTGGCATTACTTCGTAGTGTTAAAGTTTGAAGATTAGAATGGAGAAAATTATCACTGCAAAGATAAAAATAACACCTCAGTTTCCTCAAAGTAGGATTCATTACTGTCCACACCACTCCGTTGTAGTTCACCTCTGTGAAATGTGCTTTCAAAAAGTCGTGTCTTAACAGATGAGAAGCTACACCACCTCATTTAATGGTTGGACAGACGATATACGAAAACGTAATTAGTACTATCACTGGCAGATCATTACAGTCGGTCACGAAATGTATGTTCTGGCACATATTCCTCAATGCAAGCTGGCACGAAATTCAATGTCCGCTGAAGGGAGTTCTGTGATATCATCCTGGAAAGACTTTGTCAGTATGTATCCAATTTAACAAGCTCATATCACATACACTGAATCAGCTCTTGAGGTTGCTTGAAAGCCCTAGGTTCGAAACTAAAATTCAATGAAATCGCATTGAGAGTTCAAGCGGAGTAAGTTTTTGCAACTGTAGTGACAATTAAGTAAACATATTTGATTGTTGAAATTGTCCAGGAATGAGGATGAAACTGGCCTTCGGTGTTGTCTGTTCAACCATTGGTAGCCTGAGGTTTTGGATGAAGAAAAATCTCTCTTCTTTTTCGGGTTGGAACTTCCATTTTAATAACGAGGCCTATACTGCGAAGCAATGGTTGATGCACTCCTTCTGTATCTTCTATGTTAAGCAATCGAACTGAAGGAAGAAGCGTCTTCGAGGAAAACACGGAAACTTTTTTGATGGAGGCTGTGTGAAAGTGGAAAATGATGAAATGTAATGCTTCATCATAGTGATTGAAATTGATTTCCCTTTGAAGTCTCACAGATGCTGCGTCATATCCATTGTGTATATATATTTGTGCAAATATTTAATACTTTTTACTAAAGCGCAGACTTTAACATTGATATGTGCCTTAAATTTTTTAACAACCAGAGATTATAGGTACAACTCAACGATTGTCAATGTCATACTTGCCAACTTTTACGGGTTTCATGGATTTTTTTTGTGAATTGGATAGACGTTTCATTTTCTTCTGTTTCTTTGATGAATTTTTAAGGAAATTGCTTGTTAAACCCTATCTTACAAAGATAATAAGTTAGCATTTAAAGTAACACAGGGACAGTACCATATTTTCGGTTTGTCACGATTTCAAAATGTCTTGATTTGACAATGATAGCTAATATAGTTCTGCATACACATATTCCTCAATGTCTTTTCCGCTAATCTTAGAATTTCAATCCTGCATCAACAATATCGGTGCATTATCTAAACTACGTTTTGAAATTCGTTGTCATAAATTTAATAGACAACATTTCCAAATATATTGTATGCTAAAATATCATCATGTAGCTTTGTAATTTTCATTTTAAAAATCGTAAATATTTGGCTTATTTTCAGGTCGCTGAAGCCCTTCTAGAGCACTTAAAATTTCTATCAATGATGGATTGCAAGTAACAAAAAGATTTAGACATGCAAACTTTCTCACCATACTCGAGGATCTTGAAATTCTGTTGCATTTGGACTTATATAGAAAGAAGACTGTTGTGATGTAGATCATATATTTAATATTAATTACCATTTACTTTCTGTTTCTTAAATTTAATCCATGCAAAAACAAGTTTCTAATTTTTATGTTCTCAGTTTCCCTCACTTTGATTCTGAATTTCCGCTTTTCCCGCGTGCAAAAGTATTTTAATTGTTTATTTTTTTCTCATCAGAACAGCATCACCATCTGGGCTAAAAGTAGATTCGGTTACGGCAGATTTGCAATCATAACGAATTTCTGATTCCTTTCCCTTGGCGGTATATCTTGTTTCGATACCATGCACCATCTTTCAAAATTATTCATTCGCGCCTTAAACACATTAACTTTATTGGTTTAAATTTTATGGTTGTGCTGTAATTGGCTTTGGTTCTCTCGGCAAAGTTTTTGTTCTCGACAATGTAAAGTTCAGTGTTGACATGGGTTTTATTTCACTCTACCTTTATTCAATTGTTTTTGTAGAACGTATTTTTATCGACGCTAGGCCACGACCAGGCTTACATATTAAATTATTTCTTTTATTCTGCTACTTCAATAAATAGAATTTTTTTAAAGCATCTACAGTCTTTGTAATTTATGTTCTGCTACTTAGTGTTCCGGACCTGGATACCTTTTTCAGAACGCTTTTTAATAATTTTAAAATAGCCCAAGTAAATCCTATAGTATAATGATGCATTAAGCTCCACATATCCAAGTTTGGATCCTCAGTGAAAACCATCTTTGCATTTGTGATGCAGTAAGATTCCATTAACTGATGCATATGTAGATATGATTCAGCAAATAGATTTATGATTTGCAATAAAATATATAAATATATGTTTCTGTTACAAGTTGTAAACATCCGTGTTATTTATCCGCAAGTCTGTTAGTTGCTTCTCCAGAACCATATATAGACAGTAGCCCACAGGCAACTTTTTTTCCCCTCTAAGTAAAGCCATATGATAAATCTGGCCATGTATACAGAAGCTATGAAGTTCTGTACCAGCAGATACTCCATTTTCTACAAACCCCGAAACGAAAACAAAGGCAGTATTATACTGCTTATTCATTCAGGGTACTTTCTGGCGTATTATTACACAATTAGTCCTTTAGGAGACTAAAGCATGATGTAAGTTATTTAGATGAACTTTACAACTGTGACAGCAATTTTTACATTTTCCTCTGCAGAGAAGATACTGTCTCTACTAAAGCGCTCCATATATTTTTTTTTTTTTTGACATAATTTCTGTGGCATTTCGAATTTCAACATTACGGGACTATTCACTATTTCTTGCATTTCTCCTTTGTCGCATATTTTAGCATTTTTCAAAAGGGTCTACCAAATTTCCACTCTCTCTCTGCGTTCTAGAGGAGAATATTCCTACAGTATTTTACTAAAAGAATTAAATTCACACTATCTGTGTTTTTTAAATAAATTGTATGATCGGAAAGTTGTCATGAACACTTCATCAATGTTATTTTACCGACTGCAATAATAGTTAAGACTTTTCTCGGTTTTCCTGCACATTACGTAATAATCAAACTGAATTTTCAAGGTTCTTTATTGCAAGTAGCTTATTTTCGTAATCAAAATAGCGTCTGAAAATGAAACGTTTTATTTATTTATTTATAATACAATGATATTATAGTCGCAGTAGCGTCCGCCACTGCCTGTCTAAAACCAACTATCCCAGACAGCACAGAAAACTTGCATCAAAATTGCAGCAAGCTTGATTTATCAAGTCAATAAGCTTGAATTAAGCTTGAAAATGCTAATCGTGTAAGCTTGATGCAAGCTTGAATCAAGTGTTCTAGTTTACACTTGCCCAGCTTGCATTAAGCTTGACATTTCAAGCTTGAAAAATTTCTAAATACACGGGGCGCCCGCTGGCTAACGCGCCCCACATAATTTATTTTTCCGCGCATTTCCCCCCTCCACGCTGAAATTTCAATTTAATCTGTTTCCATCGAGTGTTCGTCGCTGGGATAGAACCCGAGCCTTTAGGCTTCGTATTCGAGCACGCTATTCATTCCGCCACCGTAGCCTTGTGCAGCTATGACTAAAGTTTGAAGTGACTTACCACGCTGTTTTCTCGCCAAATTGATAAGTGGGCGATGTGTTATTTGTTTCTTTTATTTTTCCATGGGATGCATCAGAATTAAAATAATGCATCAAAATAAATTAAATTAAAATCAAAATTAAAATAAAAAACACTTTTTAAAACTTTCAGTACCGCAACATTCATGAAGCAATACTGCTGGCCAAAATCGAGACAAACGACTGATTTTGAAATCAATTTCGTAGTATAATTGTATTTTATTTTGAAGAATTTCCATATTTGGAAATATAGAATGGGTTTACTTAACACAAATTTTGTGTTAAGTAATCTGAAATTAAAGAAAAAGATAGTTAAACGTTACTTCGAAATGCTATATCACAGTTGCTAACATGTATGGAATACAAACACTTTAGTCATTTTTGTAAATATTTCTTAAAATAACAAATAATTGAAAAATTTTGCTATTTTTTAACGCTAAAAATTCTCTTTACAAATGTGGTTATTTTTCTACATATTGGTATGCTATATTGATATAGAGCATTCCGAAGAATTAAAAGTAAGTTAAAATTAATTTATACAAATGTAAATTTGAATTATTTTCATTGTTCATACTTTATAATTAAAAAAATTATTTAACTTCTGATTTTTTTTATCCTTTGTAATTTTATTTTAAAATTACAAAAGTGTAAGATGTAAGATTTTTGGGCCCTAAAATCTGTGTGCAGTTGCCCCATTTGCCCTTCCGGTAATATGGCACTGGTAATATAAAATAAAACATATCTTTTACGAACTTTCAGTAAATATTACGACGCTAGACAATTAATGTCCATTCTCTTTCACAGATGGCGCCATCAACGCTCCTTTAAAAATTAAAAATCACGCGAGTATCAATTTTCAAGCTTAAATCAAGCTGTATTAAACTTGACAATTCAAGTTGACTCCTGCAAGCTTGCTGCCAGCTTAGAATGAGTTGAACTGTCAACTTGCATGAGTGCGTCAAACTCAAAGAAATGTCAAACTTGATTTAAGCTTACGTGCTGTCTGGGATCTTTTTGTAGATCATTTCATTATTTATCTTTTCTTGATGGGGCGATAGATCCCCAGGAATGGAAAGCTGTTATGCAATATCCGGTTTCTAGTTTTATAAACCCTATTTGTATTCCTTTTATCTGTTTCTAAACTTGGTGGACTTCAAATATCGCATTATTTGAGCTGCAGAAGGGTAATATATAATAAGACGATGTAAAATGGTTAAAAATACTACATGAACATATTTTCAAAAAATAAAACTAAAAATCTACAAAACGAACACACACACAAATTATTAAATTTTAATGAAAATCCCTAATTTGTATTAAACACACAGTATGCAGTTATTTTTTCTTGCCGGATTTATTGTGCAAAAACGAAACATGGAATCTTTTGAAACAAATATAGGCTAAGTCACTGAAAAAGTAATATTTATTTAATAAACTTTATCATAAATTAGTTTAATACAATGTATGAAATATCGTATCAATATAATATTTTAAAGTAAATGTTACAACAGCCATATATGCAAACGCAGAAACTGGAAATGCCAATTGTCTGAAAAAAAAAGAGCAATACGAAAACACCAACAGTGTCTGCGACCAGAACGTTTTATCTTACAAATATGTAAAATGATAGTTCATGTATGTATTTATGCATGCAGATGTAATATGCTTGTAAAATAAAGGGTATCCGGAAAGATGGTGGCACGATTCATTCCTTTGTACATTGAGGTAAGTGGTCAATATTAATTGAAAAAGGTTCAAAATAATGTAAGGGAAATGACTAAAGAAAAACTCTTTTCGTCAATTTTCAGAAAGTAAGACTTTTTAAATTTTTATAGGATCCCCGTACAAGAAACTTTAAGATGTAAAATCACCTAGTTAGTAAAATGTTCCCCATACACTAATGAGATGATGTACAAAATTTCAGCCTTTCTTCATAGAATCTCTCAGAGATATCTTTATCCAAAAATGGTCTGGAGCTATACATGAAATTGAATGTAAATGTTTATTGCAATAGAGAAATAAATAGATTAATAAGTAAAATAAAATTCTGTTGAAACTTTAAAACACAAAAATTCGACGTGATTTTCTTTTATTTCGAGAGCAATTGAAAATTGTTTAAGTCTGTATATATTTTTTCTAATTTCTGACAAATTTTAGGATATAATTTTCAATTTTTTTTATATGACTTAGGTGGTGTGAGGGCAAGTTTTACAAATTGGGATTTTTTTTGTGTCATATAAAAATGTAAAAAATGTCGCCTTTTGAAACTTAACGAGAGGATTTCTTTCTTGACGTAATCTTTACTTCCTTGTTTTGATTTGTTTTTTCAATTTGCTCGCTTATTTCTAATGGATAAAGAACTAAAACTTGCCACCATCTTTTTGGTGCTCCCTGCGTGATCCTCAAAACTTATCACAAAAGCACATGCATATTCTTTTAAAAATTTCATTTCTAATTTACTTGTAGAAATGAACGTTTTATCGATTGTAAGTTTCCATTATAACATATTCCTTAACTTTCTGTGCCGAAAAAAGAAATCAAAATCATTGGATTAGCTGCAGTGAAATCTAAAACCCTTCATTACCGTTTTTCTTAATCAATCACCGTCATTCTAAGGTTTCTGTAATAAACTTGGCTGAAATAATAGGCCCACAAGGAGATCATTACTAATAACACTAAATTTTAGATGAGAGTGTTTCCTGTTCTTGTACTTTGTTGGACGTTTTGTATCTCTAAACCACAGTCATTAATCATAAGTTTCAGTGGGTTGCATGAGAGTTTTTATGAAATTCAGTTTTCTTTCTTCTTTAAAATAAGATTATTGTAAAAGAAACTTATTTTTAGTTCGTTTAGAATTTAGTATTAGCGTACCTTGAACTCATACATTGATTTTATATCTTGGTAATTACAGAAATCGATTGCTTATCGATGAAAAGTTATTCGCAAGAAGTTTTTCATATCTTCCCATCTCCAAATTAAATAGCAAATCTTTACATAATTTCATTATATTTTTTAGGGTGTTTCTTAAAATAATAAACAAAACAATCGATTTTAAGGAATAATCGAGTTAATTTACAAATTAAGCCCTAGTCTTAAATATCACAATACATGTTTCAGTCTCATTATTACGTATGTATTTTTCAAGCGTCATTAAACAAAATTTTTAAACCAGCCTCTAGTAGAGAAAAAATATGCTGTATATTGGACGGTGCAGAATCACTAGCCAGATTAATGCAGGAGTATTGGTTCTCCCTTGCCGCGCGGCTATTCATTTGTCAGTCTGGAGTTTTGAGTTCTCCAAATGTAACTTCAATACTTATTAGAACCTCTCAAAATGTTCTCTGCCTAAATCATCCACCCTCTTTGTCAGACAGCTCTTTTGCACATTTGCCTTAACGGAACAAGCAGTGTTTTGAGGGAACTCTTTTGAATGTGAGCATTACAAAATCTGAAAAAAAAAGCTACGCTAACATAGCATCAAGTCTTTAACAAATGCAGGAAAAAGAGTGAAGTAGGTTGTATTTCAACAGACTATATAAATATTTCTACGTCCAGCAGAACAAGGAGAACTTCAATGCATACGAAATTTCGGGTGAGAGAGTCATGTGTTGTCGCCATATCTTATAAACAAACCTGTCACTTTACTGTAAAACACAACCTATTTATAACTCAGTACAGGTATTTCAAGAACGCAGATAACACCTATTTTAAAGCCCCCAGTTTCTAAATCCAAAAGAGGTAGCATATCTCAAATCCTATCCTTTTCGACGAGGTTTTCGCATTGAAGTAAACGAAATCTGTCCGGTTCTACGAACGGTGGGGAGAGCTGAGGTGAACTGGAGATCTGAACGACATCGGGTGAACGTGAACGCAGGCTGAAAGAGGAAAGAGCCCACACCGCGATATCTTGCGTGTTAGTGAGAGGTCGGAAGCGGTCTGGCAATCTCATTATGTCAAGGAGTCTGAGACGTTGTGCGTGAGAGTAGGAGAAGAGAAATCACGCGATGGCATTCAATCTTCATACACTCCGAGAATCTTGGGAGTAGTACACGGTCGATAACCATTTCAATCTTTAACGGATGAGTGTCGTACTAAGAGAAGTCAAGTAGTGAAGTTTTCCTTCACTGTGCGTGGGCAGATTGAGATGGTAATTTATGATTAGCTTAATTTTAATAGCGTAATAAGTTTGCGTGAAAGCCTAAAGGTCATTTTGACGTGCAGATAATATTATATGTAGTATATGTAGAGTGTTCTAAAAACACTGAACTGGTACCGATTGGTGCCGACTGAAATTTTCAGAAGATACAATCTTTATTCGGGCCTTGTACAAAATTTCACCATATAGTAAAATGTGCCCCCATTACAATGATTAAGAGATGTTCAAAATTTCAGCTTTGCATTATAAAAAGACGAGAGTCATTGAATTCCTGAATGGCCAGTTTCACAGGAATGTCAGAATTAAATATTCCCGTTTGTTGCAATAGATTGGGAGTATTTGTTTATACATCAATTAAGTACAGTAAACGTTCGAAAAATACAGCAAATTATGCTATTCAATTATTTTACGCTGGATTACATGTGTTTTAAAATATTTACAAAAAAAGTATAACAGTGTATTAAACTATAAATGTGGTTATTGATGACCAAGGGGGTGAAAAGTTGTGACCATCAGGTCTGGACTCTGAAGTGCAAGTGTTCGAAAGTACTGGAGAGCCATTATTAATAGACTTAAAGGAATGTTGTGAATGCATGATCCCACCCTGTCGGAACTTTATTCCTGATTGAAAGGAAGGGGTGAAAGCTTAGTGACTGCCCGTTTCAGATTATAGTCTCTTGTTTTCAAGGTAGTAACAAGACACAACGATTCTTGACGCGATAAGTCTAGAAATCGTCCAAGTTGCCATGAACATGGAGGAATTCCATGTTTGTCCATCAATACGACGTCGCCGTCTTTTATGTTTGGCTGTGCAGATTGCCACCTTTTGCTCGGATGATGAGAGCTATGGTAGTCTGACCTCCAACGTTTCCGGAATCTCTTTATGGCCTTCTCACACTAAAGGGAAAATCCGAGCAATTTCGCGCTGGACCAACTTTTCCGACGGACTTGAAGACGTGGTTATCTTTAAGGGTTGCAAAAGTAAACAAACTCTCTCCGACGCCAAATAGTCATCGCATCGCTGATTTGGCATGCAGGTTCTTACTTTACTTATCGTGCGTTGGTATATTTACATCGGATCGGCAGCAATTTCGGCAGCATCGGATAGGCAGCAATCTCTAATTTCAACGTCCACTTGAACGCGGCCATAATTTTTTTTACACGTGATTCTGACATCGAACCAAGCTGCCAAGCTTCGAACATAGTCGCCGTTGCTCGAAATTGCTTATGACGTAGCAGGAAGAAGTACTCTGATTGGCCGAAATTTCGTCCGACTCGGATTTTTTCCTTCGGAGAGGAAAAAGTTTTGGAGTTCGCGGTCGTCAAGGTAACGGCGGAGAAAATCGGTCGGAAACTTGATTTGCAAGGAAAGTTGGTCGGATTTTTATCAGTGTGATAGCCCTATTAGGTTCTGCAGAGCTGTCATTTGCTAGTTGGCGTTGTAGTAGATGCAGGACTGGCTGCAGGTGAAAGAGAGTGTCTCCTGAAATATATTGGGAGGGGATGAGTACATTGATACAATTTGAGTCAGATTTTTTTACATGGGTAAGTGATCATGTGTTCAGCAATGCTTCTATTTCGCAAAGTTGTATAGCCTGCTCTTCGAAGGTTGCAAGAGTTTCTCCCAAAATTCGTTAAAGATGGCATTTAACATGACGAACGATGCGAGGCAGGTACCATAAAATGTCGTTTAATCGTACCGTTTATCTCGGTAGATGATAACTAATAATTTCATTTCCAGACAAAGAAAGCGAAAACTTACATTTCGCTTAGTTTCCGTAGAGCACAGGAAAACTTCGTAACATTATCTCTATAAATGTGGTGTGGAGCGCCTAGAGGAGCCCTGAAAATACTTTTTTTGTGTGCGTGTTTAGGAAACAAAAAACCTTAAAGAATGAAATCCAGAAGGAAATGAGTAAAGTACGCTGGATTATATATCCCTAGCAATAATGTTAAGTATACAACTTTCTCACACTCTCTCAAAAGATTTGTTTTTAATCAATGAGTATTTTGAGAACGTTTAGTTTTGCCAAAAGATGTAAGACATCATTTTATTGTAAAAATCGTCAATGAAACTCTAACTACTTTTAGAGTATTATATATTTGAAAGTAAAAATATTTTTTTTTCATCTATTAATCTATTATAAAAAAAAGAAGTGCGTTTTTACAATATTAAAAAACGTTTATACAATATTAACAGCTAATGCGGGAATAATATCATTTTCCTTGGACTTCAAAAAGTACTTAACCTTTTATATGTAAAAAAACAGATCTTCTGATTTAGTAGGAAGAACTACAAGATAATTTTTCAAACTCCAAGGTATGTGCAATTTTATTCTTTTGATAAATATTTGAATAATCCAAATTTCTGCAGTTCGCATGATACAGTGCAAAATCATTCTCTTTTATTAAATTTCTCAGCATAAGGTTCAAGCATTTTATCTTCCACCAAGAAGTTCCATTTATATTATTGATGACGCTTCTACACTATGATAGCATTTTGGGAAGAGAATTTATTACTTTCCAGGCATATAAGTGGATATACTCAAAGGTTAAATTTTGTTTATTGATTATTTCGAAAACATCTAATATTTATCGTACGAACATAAATTTCATTTCTGTGATGTCTAATACTTTGGCATGAAATATGAGAGAGGAAAAAACTGTAATGGGACTTGTTGATGGTCTGATATTCCCACTTTCTGTTTTAAATAAAGCAAAGTTTTAATTTTATCTTTCACAAATGTGCTGTCGCAAGTCAATTTAAAATTTTACTTACAGAAAAAGAATGCTTTGTTGATTCAACAAAATTTTGGTTGTCTCTATTTAAAGAAACATTTTTGTTGAATCCACTACATTTTTGTTAATTCATGTACAAATTCATGAAATACTTTCTTCATTTAAAAAAAAAAAATGCTGCAATAAACAAAATTATTTGGTTGAAGTTGAGCCAACCAGATTTTTGTCGTTTGTTTCAACAAAATATAAGTAAGTTTTTTTTTTTTTTTTTTTTTTTTTTTCTGTGCATGTATTATTATATTTCTTTTTAAATACCAAAAGGCATATCTGCTTTTTTTTTCGTCAAATAATATCGCAACTGTTGGTTTAGAAAAAAATAGCAATTATTTTTTAAAGACAAGTGCCTTAAGTTTGTTTCACTTGAAAATAATGCAACTTTTGAACAGCTTTTCAAAAAAATTAATTAAGCTAGAGACTAGGAAAATTTTAGAATGCCTCTTTGTAAGTTGCACTGTGAACTGATATTAGGAATGAACTTATAAGAGTAACTAAATTCTAAGAAAAAAAGGCAAACATACGGAATTTCACGATATTTCCAAAAACGGGTAAATACTCAGCCAATTTTTGAATGAAATTTTTGTGCTTACAAATTTTTCCTGAGATTTGTACGGGACATATTGATTTACTGTTAATGTCAGTCTATAGTGCATAGGGTGAAGAAGCATTATCAATTTTTTCGTGTGTCGTGTGTTTAGCATCACTGGTTTGTTTTTAAAAGCTGTTCAAAATTCTTGTGACGACGAACGCTCTCCTGGTAGGACACCCTTAATGCAGCAAAAATGAAATTCGCCATTAAGCAATGTTTTTAACTATCTTCTATCCAAAAACTTCCATTTAACAGACTTTTTTTAATGTTTAATATTAAGTCACTGAAATTCACGAAAACTATACTTGTGAAATAGGAAATACCACTATTGGTTTCACATTTGTATTTAATAAAATTCCTGGAATTAGGTAACCAATAAATAAAATCACCCTAAATAACTGGAGTTTAAAACATAAAATACTAAAAAAAATTTGTAAAATAACACCCTAAAGTTTACTTCAACGGCCAGACAGCTGCTTTGAGCAAAAACTTTTCGCCCTTCCTCAGTGACAATCACCTGAAGATAGTTTGTAAAATAACACCATAAAGTTTAATTTAACAGCCAGACAGCTGTTTCGAGCAAAAACTTTTTGTTTACTTTCTTTTTAGTTGCCCGTTCCTATCTTCAGGTGATTGTCACTAAGGAAGGGCTAAAATGTTTTTGCCCAAAACAGCTGTCTGGCTTTGAAATAAACTTTATGGTGTTATTTTACAAAGTTTTTTACTATTTTAGGTGACCAATTGTCCAAATTGTGGCTAAATAATAATTTAAAATATTTAAAACATATAGACGATGTGCTCTTCCGATTTTCTTGGCCCCTTGCAATGTCTTTGGTGCCCAGGAAAGTATTTTTTGAGGGGTGAGGGAGGAAATCAATTAGGGTTTTCAAACACTTTGTTTGCGTCGTTGTATATGTGACCATATGCTTAACAAATAAACATTTCATGCATTTTTAGAGTAAGAAAGTGTCATTTCTGGACCTTTTCTTCTACTTTGAATGGTGTCCTTTGGTTGCTGCGTTTAATTTTTTCGTGCTTAAGTTAGGTTCTGCGTTAATTTATACTATTTCTAATGATTGTAAATTACGATTGACGTGTAAATTACTTATTATTTATAAAGGAACTGTACGTGAATCCACTTAAATGGTTTAAAAGACCCGTTTCTATTTCCGTTACCAAGAAGAATTTAAAAAAAAATACTAAATGTATCTAATGAAAAACAAGCAAAATGAGGCAGTACCTCAACTTTGAAAGCAAAAAAAAAAAAAAAAACGGAAAAGTATAAGTTCAAATAAAATAAGGCACAGAGATAGCGTACTCTCTCAACTGCATCACTGATATTCGAGAAGAAAAGTAAATCATAAAGTAAATCTAAGCGAGAGGACGCTCATCTTACGTATACTCTCGCAGAAGTGGCTTGTCCTGTGCTGTCAAAGAGACTTAACGACTGAACGTCTGAATAAATATCGAATGTACAAGATGGTCTTCAGCTGTTGATTTTGTGGTAGATAGCTTGAAGATTTAATTACTGGACAATCACGAACCTGTGAAACCTGTGGTAGACAATTTTATGACTTTAATTGTGTTATGTATTCAGACACGAAAATGACTTTAAAGGAATTCCATTTAGATCTATACGTTTTTCGTATTTTAATCAATTTTTAGCAATATCTGTTGCCCAGTAATGTATTGCATTATGACTTTCAAACGATTAAAAGTCATAAAACTGCAAATTATATACCATATTTTTTTTCTTAAAGTTTTGAGTAATAGAATCAATGTAGAATGATTACATTATTTTTCATTATATTTCATTGTAGCAGTTTGGGCTTAAGGCTAGCAATACCTACTTAAATCTCGAATTTGAATCCAGGATCAATTTAAATAACGTGAAACACCGAATATGAAATCTCAGGAAATGTTTATCTTCCCGGCGCGTGCTTTTTTCCTCCTGATCTTTCTGCATATCAAATAGTTAAATGAAGAACAGCGGGCGAACATATTTTTTTTCTTTTCCGAAAAATCAATTCTCTGAGTTTAAGTGCTATTTTTATTTTAAAAAAGAAAGAATGATTTAGAATACATTTTATAAAGTTTTTTTAGCATGCATATTTCTTGTATTGTGACGATTTCTGTTTAACGAAATAAGTTAAAACTTTTGTCTTTCTACGAACGCATTTTGATTATTTATTTTTATTTGCGGTTCCACGAGTGACCTACATCATGAACGTGGATTCCAAAAGATTTCTCGGCATTAAAAAAGGTTTACTTCATTATGTACAGCTATATAAATATGTAGTATTTATTAATCATGAAAACTGATAATTCCTGTTTTATAAAATGCACATTTTATATATATTTGCAGGTATGAAACATAGCAACTGAATATTGTAGGTACTACTCTGGAATTTTAAATAAGGGAATATGAATTATGAATTGCGAAAAACGTTATCTCACGAAAAAAAATGAAGGCAATTATGCATTCTGAGACGATATATCACATCCTAAAAGCAGCAATGTTAGCATGTGCTTCAGGACATACTTCAGATTCCTTGACTCTCCTCAGCTGAGAGCAATCTGGAGATGCTGAGAAGTATGTAGAATTATCTTCACTTATAGATAGATATAGCGAAATTCGGCAAAAATGTCTTCTTAGCTGTTCAAATGAGGAACGACAAGAGAGGTAATTTGGTCAATTCGACGAAAATTTATAATGAGAAGGTTGAGTCCGATTCAACATTTCTTTTTTTTAAAATTTAGATACAGTATGTTCAATAAGCGTGTTATCGAGAAGTGTTAGAAGTTCAGATTCTAGTGCATGCTAGAAATTCAATTTTTTCTGTTGGAGTATTGCCTAGAATAATTCTTTATTTTCGTAATGATAATCTATAATATTAGACCCATAGCAATATAAGGAAGATTTATCATGAAAATGAATACTTATGAGAGGGAAAATAGGTATGAATGCGATTACTTTGTTGAGAGAATTTAGAACTGCTCATGTCGAAGAGTCATGAATCTACACAGATACTTCGAATAGCATTAAGACCAACCACAAAAATTTCTAATAATCTTTGACAAATATTAGCAGTGATGAAAGGATATTATCTTGTTTTGCTGTCTAGGAACAAGGAAAATCGCTACCTGAATGTTGTACACTCGTTATCCAGGTCAATATGATGGGAAATACTAAAGCGAGATTTGAAAACAGTAGATTGTCTGTTCAGAACACTGACAGTTGCCGTTCAAAATTGAACTCGAGTTTTTGGTGAATCAGAATATATTTAATCTGAAGACTAATTATCCTTGTAGACCACAGACTTCGCTGGCACACTTTCAGCAATATTAAACGACCAAGCTTTGAAAGTGAAGGAGTTTTCGCTATTGGAAGATTAATGTTAAATAGCTGTACATTATTGTACGTCTTCCAAATACGACCATTCTCTAGTATTTACTTTCAACATTTTCATTGCTTTAAATGTGCTGTGAAAGTTTCAGTTCATTTTCACGACCGACTGTGAAATCTTTTGTATTAAAGAAAGTTTCATAAACTGTTTCAATCTTTGAATAAATTTTGAATTTACAGGGTGGACTTAAAAAAATAAAATCTCCATTTATGGACCTGTAGAAGCCGTTTCGTTCAACCTACCGAGATGAGATTTCGAATATAGTTAGAGGTGTGAACTCGGGATTATGTAAACGGTAACAAACTGGCGATCGCGGTTATGGTTATATTCACAGAAACTCGGAGTTCTAGAATGGCAAAGCCCATTTTTTCCCGTCTCAAAATGCTTAGCTCTTGCGAGAACTTCTGAGAGCGATGGAATGATGTTTGTATCAAGAAAAACGGGCGTGCAATGCGCACATGAAAACAGCTCAGTGAACAGCAATGAAAATAAGGCCGGAGCACATCGTAGACATTTGCATATGACAGAGGTAAGACACCAATCGCAGAACGATGTTTGACAGATATTCAGAGTAAAATAAAAAACGATATAAAGAAACAAACCATTCTGTATGCAGAGTGCAGGTCAGGCTTCGAACCTGAATTGTAACTATCTTAGGGAACACGGTTTGCGATTTCATGCATTAGAGGCTTTCGATTAGACCATCACTACACGTAAGTAGCAATTTTAACAATGTAAACGATTAAGATCGCTAAGGAGACGTTTTGTTATTATAAATTTACTGATTAACTCCAGAAAATTTTGAGACATTTGCATATCCAATGAATTTTGAACAGTTTAAAAATAAATTTGTTATATCAGATACTAAAAAAAACCTCAGGAAATTTCCTCATAAGCGTCATCATTACGCAATCTTTCAAACATTGAGCCTGTAAAGCTTATGAAACATGAAATAGAGATAAAAATGTGTAACTCAGAAGAACGATGCAAAAATTTCTGGACCAATAAATTTTATGACTGTTTACTTTTATGATGCTTTATCGGGATGTATCTAAGTGAATTACTTTAACACATCAATTGAGACACTTCAAAGATGCAAACTGGATCGTCAAGTGCAAAATGAGAATTTATTCAGTTCAGGAATATTATTTATTTTTTGTACATGAGGCTTTTTATTATGTAAATTATAAGCAATAGGATAAACTTGAATTAAGCATACATTTTTAATATTAATGGTGCACATAATATATTCTAAAAATCTCGCTATACATGCAAAATAAATTAAATTCTGCGACGATTTACTTTAATGGAAAAACTTTAATTACACGTGTAACATTCTTCATGCATTAAAAGGAACATTTACAAGTAAACAAACGTATTTAATTTTACTTTATGCTCCAGAAAAGTAAATGTAAATACACCCTCTTGCAGTTTTTTAATCAAAATATATTTGAATTTTTCGTACCTTCTAATTGAAAGAGTGATTGGGGAAAACACAAAAAGGAAATGAATTTCCGCTGCGAAAATTGTTTTCCGTGCAAGCGGATCGCCAAGGAGAATTAGTGAGCTGAAGATGGCAGCAGCATTTCTTAGAATATTTCTGTTGCGTGTTTTAACAGGTTGAATGAAATCTCTGAATCAGAAAAATACTCTCTTTGAATCAAAAAGTTCTATTTATTTTTCGCATTACGTATTAAATGTAACTCTTATAGTTTCTGCTTAACAAAGTTGCTCGCTTCTTCTCGAGATTTAATATCCGCTTTCCGTAAAAAGAATGCTGGGGCAACCATAATATTAGGTTTGGTTGGAAGTTTTAATTTAGTGTTGGAGGAATTGGAATTGCGAGGAAATTTCTTTTGTTAATGGTTTTAAGTTTTGTATTCGCATTGATTCTAAACTAAAATGATAGGCTAAGATCGATGAGACATAAAACAAGGAAATTTCTGCTTTTAGGGAAATATTTAAAGTGCATTATTTAAATGGTGGTGGGTAAACGTTGCTGTTGAAGTACAAAAGTATTATAGTTATTACAATAAGTTATTACAACTGTTATTACATTAAGTTATTACAATATAATTATTTCTAATGAATAATTTGTTACAGCGACCTCTTCAGCTGCCGACTATGAGCTTAATTGTTACGAGGTCCAAAGATGTTGGTCATTTCCTCATGGTGCACCTAGTAGAGAGGCCAACTCTGTGATGTATGAATGGTGTCCTTATTTATAGCAAACTCCAGTAGCGAGATGTAGCATATGGATTGGAACCTTAACAGCTACCATTTGAACATGGAGGTCAAAGGAGCCACGACCGATTTTAGGTTCACCAGCTCCCTTCATTATTTATAATTATTATTAATTGGCAATAAAAATACCCCTTTTAAAGCAAAATATTTAATATTTATTTTTCCAGAGCTGAGGTGTATTTATTATAGATTATGCAGCATTATTATAGTCCCTGAAAAAAGTCGTAGCTTCAATAAAGCATATAAAAGTAGTAGTGTGTAAGCATTTTAAGCTACTTCCTAAGCTGCTACTAGCAACTAAATTAGAAAAGTAATACATAATATATTTTCAAATAAACAAATAATATTAAAAATAGTAACATGGCAGTACCTCTACCATCCTAAAGAGAATAAAACCGCTCAAATCCCACATCTGACATCAATGTTGCAGAAAACTCTGCTAGTTTACGGGTTCGTAGCTTAACAATCCAGAGTACGTGGAAAGTTCTAGTAAATAATCCAGACGACAGAACGAAACGAAAATTTTATTGGTTCTATAAATATGGTGGACAATATTTAGTGCACAGTTCACAGAAATTACTTATTAGTAGCACGTTTTACAACAGCCAGCTTATCACAAAAGTTTTCTGAGATGCTGTGTTTCTCACACAATAAAATTCTTCCACAGTCTAAAACTCAGTGGCATTTATCGAAGATAACTGTCACCTGATAACCAGAATAAAACTATGCAAAATCACAATAATCTTTCAAAAACAGGCTTCTAAGGACAAGCGAAAGATCGCTTACAAAATCACGCAGTACAGAACTTATAGCCCTCCAGAGAAACTCACGATCATTCGCTCAAGTGAACTGAAATTCTCTTGAGCATCCTGTCGTTTTATACCTCATTTGAAGATTCTATGACTTTCATCTACTAGTATTTTCCAAAAGTCTCCATCACTTGATTGCGTAATAGGAATGCAGTTGAGTACTAGGCTACTGCAGGGAAGAAAACATTACAAGCATCATTAATAAAATTAATAATGTCAGCAGCCTTGGTGAATTTTCGAGAAAAATCGCCAAATTTGGGGCTTAAAATATTTCCAAATCTGAACTCAGCCAAGCGATAGCGTCAGTTTCTCGAGAATTCGATAAAACATATGTTAAACAATGGAAATACCACAAACTATTCATCTTGCGTTGTAGTTAACCAAATTCCCCGCAGCAAAATGCACATTTTAATTATTTGACGTATAGAATACGACTTTTAGATTGTATTAAACCCCAGAAGAGCGGGTCAAACAAAAAATTCTTAACAATATTTATAAGGAATTCATTAACAAGTAGCATGTTTATTTAAAAGCAATAAGAAAACAAAGTATATATATATATATATATATATATATATAGATAGATATATTGCATTTCGAGTTTGAGATCAGAAGTCTATTATCTGCAATATAGGAAACTAAATTTTACTTTTAAGTCTTGCGATATTTTTAATACTTTTAAACTGACTTAGAGCTTCGACATTTTGGACATAAAAACGTGGATTTCAATAAATGAGTCGATTAAGGAGTTTTTTCATCCGTTAGAAAATAGTGGCAGTTTGAAAGGGAGAAAAATGAGATAGCCATTCTTCTAAGAAATCACATTTCTATTTTTTTTTCTTTTTCTTTTCCACCCCATTGTGTAGAATTTGAAGATCATATTTGCTGTAAGATATATATATATATATATATATATATATTTCATTCTTAAATTATAAAGTACTTTCTAATAACTTACATTTATAGTAGCAAATTATTTCGTTGTGATCTAAAGTATGTTATTAATGTATGATACATAATTTTTGTTCATATGACAAAAAAATTGGCATAATAATTATACACTTCGATACATGGTTATACAGCTTAATTATTGGTCATTTGCGCGACTCAAAAAATTAATTTCAGCTAGAAAGTAAAAGAAAGTTATGAGCGAAAATGCATGTTAAAAGCGAAAAGCATGAAGTCATATTCTCATCTCAGAGTATAAAACTCACGGGAAAAAAAAAAAATCATATTATATACAAACACTGTCATGTAGACTAACAGTCATTGTAAAAAATGTTTTTTTTTTATTAAACAGACAATAGTTATTTAATTCAAACACGTTTTGTATCGTTTACGATATTAAAAGAGTTTTTCAAGACGTATTATAGGCATAGTTATATTTTTCAGGTGAGAAGGGTCCTGTTATAGGGGACTCTCGTTCGTATCATAATATCTGATTGACAATATTTTACACTGTGAATACTTTGTAAAAAGTTTCAGTTACATTACAAATTTGTAATCTTATTAAGAAGAAATTTTCTTTATTACTCATTAATTTATAGATTGAACAAGATTAATATAATTTGTAATAAAAATTTTCAAAATTTAATGAAATTTAAAGATATTTTTAGAGTATATTATTTTGAATCACGGATAGAAAAGGTGGATATTTGTTCAAAATTTACATTTTTCGTAGACTGAGGGGGGGGTTGAGGTGTATAGACTCCTCTAACCCCCTTCCCGGTATATACGTCAGTGAGACCTATCGAATGTTTATGCACTGGTCTATAAGTTAATGAAGGCGTAAGGAAAAATGCGTCAACATGCGTAATTATTATAGTAAAAATAAATATAGATAGCACTAAACTATCTAAGGAAAGATTAGGAAAATTTTTTACTGAACAGACCCCACACTGGTAACCATTTTAATAGACACCTTGATGACGATTTAAACGCATTCTTTTACAGTATTCGACGACATCTATGACATGAGTAACAAACAAAGAGCAAGTTTTTTATATCTGCATATTATAAAAGCCGTAGCTACTTGCCCTAACGCTAACCTTTTATAGGTCAATGTTCCCAGTTGGGACCATCAGATTAAAAATTTATTGAAAAATTAAATTTTATGAATTTTGATTTGAAAAATTATGATATACAGTTAGTTAAAATATGACTTGATTTTTTGAAATAGAATTTGCAGTTCTATCATTAGTGGTGAAACTGGATAAAAAAATCATAAGATTAGCCATTTTCATAATTTTTACGAAGTACGAAGCTATCTTGATGCAGGCCCCTCCCCCTACAAACTTAATTCATTTCTTTACTTAAATTTAAAACTAAATCTTTCAATGATTCTTAATATTTCACTTATTATTTAAACTATCCAAAACAGTATAGTCAATGTATAGCTGCTAAAAGTATAGTCAGAAATGAGAAATGTTCCCAATTGGGAACACAATGAAAACTGGAGATTACATTTCTTTTTTTATTTAAATGACTAATATACTTCAACAAACGCATTAAAAGGCAAAATGTGCAAAAAAAAAAAAATCTAATTTAAAATATGCCTGGATCTAAATTCGGTCTGCAAAAGGTTAAGCGATTTTTTTTAGAGAATCGTTCTCGAATTCGATTTGTTCATTTCAATATTTCGACCCCAATAAATCTAAAAACCCGAATCGGCATTCATTATTAATTCCAAGCGTCTTTTATTCAATTACCCCCATTTGCTTCACGTCCCTTCGGAATACTGAATTTCGGTTCTGTTTTTCTACATGTTGCTCGATTCCTTTCAACAGATTAAAATTCCATGAATAAAACTCCTATCCTGCAAACGCGAAAAACTGACGGCGTGGCTGGGCCAGGGCTGTATCTTTCTTTCTGTCTCTCTCTCTCTTTCTCTCTCTCGGAAGCTAATCTTGAGAGAGGATTTCGTTTGTCCGTCTTTCCGATCACGTTCAACGAGAGTGACCGAGAAAATGCGGATCAAAAGAGTTTAGTCGCATTTCGGGAATTGATAAAAAGGAGGAGCCATATTACCATTCGGGAGCGATAAATAGTTCACGTATCGGGATAGGATTTCTTCATTTATGCCAACGGGAATGGCATGGTATGTACGTAATATTCTTAAAATAAAACAATGCTAAAGTTTCCGTACGAAGGTTCTTTCCCCTCCCCCCCCCCCCCCCCACACACACACATTTGTTTACATGTGGTAACTAAACAAACTAAAAGCGATTTGCAAAAGCTATCACGAAAATGCGTATGAAAATTTATCATTCACATTTTAGGAATTAATGAAAGAGAATTACATTATCATTTTCATATTCAGTATGTTATGAAATGTTTTATAGCTGAATTTCTCATCCTATAACCTTATGTTGTCATTCATTTTTTCAATGGCTCCGAACTGCATTTGAATGGTTCTTTTTTGGAAGAAATTAAATTGATTAAAATATTAAGGTGAGTAGATTTATTCAATATCCTCTATGTTACCTTCTTCATATTAAACTGTTATGGCATTGAGATTAACGTTTAATGCCATTTTAAATACTTATGAAACACGATAATTAGTAAACCATAAATGAAGAGTTATTTTTTGAATCTGTTACCGCATATCCACTGTTACCAAGACTTACAATACCTTTTAAATTTCATGTTGAGATACTTAAGGCATGCCACAATACAACAAAAGGCAAACAATTAAGCTCGGCTGACGTTTTATTCTAAATACAAATATGTAAGCAATGAAATATTTTCCTGTGGTTTTTATTTATTTATTTATCACTTCTTAAAATTACTTTATCTTTCCTTTGCAATTTTCAGATTTCAAATATCTTTTGTAGAATCCCCCATATAAAGATTCTGAGAGACGAGACAAACCTTTTTAGCTGTTTTGCAAGACAAGAGAAATCTAATTTTCGACACTCGTCCGACCCATAATTCATTAAGTTACACCACCGTCTTGTTTTTAATAAAATTTCTCATTCATGAGGTAGAGGAGAACGGGTCTAGCTGATACTGGGCCAAGTTGATACAATAACTTTTTTTTCTAAGCACATGTGCACTAAAAGATGATGAGGTGGTGAAGAAAACTTTCATTTAGGGATCGTTCGTGAACGTGTGAAGAAGATTGTACGCCGCTTCTGATTTAATCGCCTTTTTTTTTTCCAATGGCAAAGCAAGAGTTATTACAGAATGTATAACAAGGAAAAAGAACAGTGAGAAATAAGATAAAAAGACCAGAATGACCGAAGTCATTGCCTTAGACATTCTCCCGCTGTCAAGGGAGGTGTCGGTGCAGCATTTACGAAGTGCACAACATCGACTCAGATGGGCTCTATTCATATTCTCTCTTAAGTCACATAGTGGACAATGAGGTTAGCCATATATTCTGATTCGGTGTAGATATTCGGCCAGACAATCATGTCTTGTTAGTAAACGGAAAGAAGCTACAACTTAGGGTACAACCATGGGCGCCGGCAGAATATTTCCCAGAGGAAGACAAAGACTACACAGGGAGGGGGAGGGCACAAAGACTACTTCAACGTATGGTTACCATGTTGGAAAGAGCAAAGAAGCAAGGGAAAACACTGCATACAAAAATCCAGGGGGGGCATTGACCCTACTTGCCCTATGCTGCCGGCGCCCACGGGTACAACTTAGACCTACCTCCACGCGGTGTACCCTGGAAACTTTTCGACGGCGAAATGGTCTATACATACGGCATGTTCCATGGAAATCGCTCATCTCGCTCGCTGAGATATCAGAAAAATCGGGGAGTTTCCCTGAATGTCCTACAGTGGAATGCGGGAGGTGTGTCTCAGCCAAAGAGGGCTGATTTATTGCAAACTCTACATAAGGAAAACATTTATTTAATCGTAAAAATTGCTTTTTTGTGACTTTAACTAAATTTTTAGGCTGTTCGTTGAGTTCTCGCACTAGCTATTTAAGTCATTCTACAGTATAAGTCAATACATCACTGTGTTCATTGAAAAGGTGGGACGATTTCTGTTTATCTTCCTGGTTGTTTTGCCGTTGTTTTAGGGTTAGCGTAGTGGCGTCGTTTGGGTCAAGTTGTTGCTTTTTGCTTGGGTCCGATTGATACGGTGTATCATCATAACCCAAGAATTTTTAGTCAGTGATTTCTTTTTTTTTCAGTGATGTAAAGAAATGACAAGAAAAAAAACTGGAAGAGGAAAAATTCCTCATGAATCCCATATCCAAAATTATAAACCAAAGTCAGTTAGATTCGGAGACTTGACTTTGGTCAAGATGAATTTTGTTTGGGTGTGTTTGAAAACTTATTGAACATCCAAACCGGTACAAGACTTCATTTAATGTATTTCATTTAAAATATGGGCTCACATATAGATTGTGGTAGAGAGAGCCCTACATATACGTGTGTCAACTATAAATCAGATTTCTCTTTTGACTCAAACTGAACCATTAAAATTTCTGACTTTTCTTTATTTAAAGCAGCTGTTTATAAATGCTTTAAGGGAATTATTATAACATCTAATTAGTTACTTTTTCATTTTTTATACTACTAGTAAGCTGTTAGTGTACTAGCTATTATACCTAAGAATAATGCGGCGTTTAAATACCTTCAAAGTACTGTTTCAGATATTTTAGAATAATGTTAGATTTTTATGTTATGATTCCTAATTATATTTCTGAACTAATTTTTAATTTATAGCTTCGCATCATTATCCGTTCTTTCACCATAGCATCGAATTCAAGTGCGCATCAGTTAGACTCATTCATATATCAACTTACCCCATGTTGAGTTCAGTTGATACAATCGGAAGACATTTTTTAAGATTTTTTTTTAGTTTAAAAACTAACGTTTTTATGCGGTTAAAGCATCAATTGATGAAATAATAAATGGAGCATAACATTAAATTTTTATTTTACCTTTATCACTTAAAACAAAAATTAGACAAATGAAAAAGTTAAAAAAAAAAAAAAAATGAATCAACTAGACCCGGTCTCCCCTGCACTTTAAAGATGTATCCTAACATGCGTGCTTATACTTGTCCTGCAGTTTATAAATCTATTGAGCATTCAACGTCCAATTAATGTTAGTGCATGAATATTTTGGATTTTATCTTAAAGTCTGAATAACGGAACTTTCGTTAGATATGTACCTATTATATTTATATGCTTTAATTTTACGCCATAAAAAATAATACGTCATAATACGCCATAAAAAATAAAAAACTTCTCCCTTAGAAAAGGTGATATTTGAGAGCATATCAGCTTGAATTGTTCATCATAAAACCCGAAAGTATAATTCTCTCATAGGCATGATAGGCAGACACCCTGTTTTTTTGCTAACTATGTATACACAGTAGGGTGGAGTGAAAATGGCAAAAAAAATTTTTTTGGGATTTTAATATGTCCTGACTCAACAAATGGTGCTGTTTGGCTTAAAAGTCACAGAAAAAAAATCCTATTCCATTCACTGTTTGCCTTCAGGTTCCACACTGGGCTCAAAGAAAGGAATGCTAACGTAAAAAGTAAAAGAAATCAAATTTTTAAATTTAATTTTAGTGTTTACAATAACTTTATTTTCTGACTCAAAAACAGTTCTAACTACTAAAAAGAAACAGTAAAACGTTGCCGTTAACAAAAAAAAAAAGTCACTAACTTGCAACCAGGCATCATAAGTTTTGGGGTATATTTTGAAATACATAGCTATTAAATATTTACATATTACTTCATTTTTAAAGACAATTAATATTTAGAAAGCACACTAATACAGAAAAGGAAATGATACCAAATTTACCTTTCGAGTATTATTGACTAATAAAACACTTTACTTTAATCAGTCTTCAATTTTCGAGTCCACATGCCGCGCAAAATAATTAACTTTGGCATCAAACTTTTGAAATTCCTTTCGTGATTTGATTCCACAACGAATGTATCCATCTCTGGCTTCTGCTCCACATGTTACCAATGATGCTTGTGTTAGTAGTCTTACATGCCTTTCTACTGCTTGAGAATGGCAAGGGAGCTTCTCTATTTCAAATTCTGAACCGTTTCTGACCATACTTGCTACGTCTTTGTCACTAATGTTCATGGTAGCTGGTGGTTCCAAAGGATTGTCCCAGTGAATCATCTGAAAATACTCCTGCTTCGAAATTTATATTTGGAAGATCAAATTGGCGTATTTTTCCCTTCCAGTCAGTTTTTCTTGCTTTCAATATTCTTCTTAGGCCAAGTTCTCGAATATGTGATCATTAATCAAACAGCATTGCCAACAGAATATTTTCAGAATGAGCAAAATAAGAGTTCCTCTCAATAAGTTCATGAGTGATTGATTTAAAATCTTCTGGCAAGAATGAACTTATTTTCATTATTCCGTGCTCCATGAATGTAGCTACAGGGATTTTCTTTATTTCAAACCAAAATGGCACGTAAACTTTCACCACATAGTCTACTAGGAGTTTAAAGCATTGGTTCGGCAGTTGACACGTGCAGGCACAGTATTCTGTTCACTGTAGTGGGTCAGCTTGAATTTGATATCCTTTCTGGACTTCTGTTTGCCAAATCTGGATGGTACTGTCCCGAGCATACTGCCCTAGAAATATCGGAGAGGTACTTTTGGTCTGTACTGAGGTCTTTTTTACCAATTTCAGGCAGAGCGACAATAGAAACAAAATTTTTTACAGCAGGGGTTTCGTGCGTTTCATGAGATTTTCTTATTGTTCCAGAGAACTGGTGTGGACCAGATGTTTCTTCGTCAATCTTATGGAAGAGGTAGTTCATTAGTATGCAATAAACATACAAACCAGTGCAATTTATGGCCAACAAAGATTTCAAGCCGTCTAACTATGTCATTTTTCTTCCCAAGGTTGACTTTCGTTCCAGCGCCCCAACGGCAACAAGATCCGAAAGTGTAATCTCTTTCTGTGTAACGAAGTTGATGATGCTGCAAGTAATATCAGTACTAGAGCCTGAATGCGGAGTCACATGCCCTATGTGAACAGAACCAGGTTCCGACAACATAACAATATGCTCTTCCACAGCTACAGTCGTATATGAAGAGCTTCTCTTCTTGCATTTAGTTCTTTCTTCCATCGAAGTATATGGCGTACAAAGACTGTTTTACTTGTGTAGAATTAAGTTGTGATCGTACCTTTCATTATAATTTTTAATAACTCTAATTACTTCTTGGTGACTTACCACAGGCAAGGAGTCTTTCTTCCAAATTCTTTCAACGTCCAAAGAAATAATTTTGATGATCTCTCTTACTGAAGGATCCTTCTTGTTACCCATAGCTTCCACAATATATCATTTTTGTGAATAAGAAATGCTTCATTAAATCTGAATACGTTGGTAATACTGTCTCTTTCAATTGTACTGGAATTCCGAAAACACTACAAAACGTTTCACTTCTAATTGTGGTCATATTCAAATTCAAAACTCCGTATTATTTTGTCAAATATAAATCAAAATTTATAAAACGTATCACTTCAACAACATAGCTTCGTATCACAAATTAGAAACAAGTGGTTGAACCAAAGCCATATGCAAAACGAATCATTCCACACAATAAAAGTCTAGTAGATTTTAGAGTATAATTTTGCCTTTTTTATGTAAAAAAAGTCATTCTGGATCTGATATCTGGCAGTAACGTTTCAATAAAATAATTTATTAATGAGAAAGTAATTCATTAATATTATTTTAGAAATTAATTAATTATTTAATAAAATATTAAATTTAAAAAAATATTTTTTACATAAAAATCATTAAAAACTTGAAAAAAAAGCCAATATAAATAATCACTTGAGATGTGAAACCTCAAGTTGTCAACATTTTAAGCTGAAATTTGGAGACAATTGGTTTCAGCTAGTCTGGCACCATACAGCTAGTCAGGCAATGTGAATTTCGAAAAAAAGTTTTTTCGCTCCACCCTAATATACAGGGTATCCCCCAAAGGTGATAACGGGTTTTAATTCTTTGTCTATCAGATAAGTGGTGTACGTAAATTGAAAAAAAAATTCCAAATAAGGTCGGAAAACAAAATTACTATACGAAAAATCTCCTCCCGTTAATTTTCAAAAAGTCACACTTTTTAAATTTGCATACGACCCCCAGACAAAAAATTTCCCAGTTAGTAAAATGTTTCCCCATACACTAATGATGTGGCATACAAAATTTAAGAATTATATCCTAAAATGGGTCAGAGATAAGGAGATAAATATAACGCTGATTTAAACCACTTTTTAACGGTTCTCGAAGGGAAAAAATCACGTCCAATGATCGCATTTCGGGGTCGCACAGAAATTAAGAGGGAATTTTTTTTTCACTCTACCAATAAACGTTCACATTCAAAATCATGTTATATCCCCCGATTCTATTTGTTTAACGATATCTCTGATATGTTTTTTGATGGAAGACTGAAATTTTGTAAATCCCTCTGTCATACATCCAACACTCCAACGCCCGAGAACAAAGTGAACTGAAAAGAGGAGAAAGCAGAAAAGACGGCAGCTATCTTCGGAGGTAGACTTATTTGGTAGTAGTTCCTGTGTAGACTCCGTGTAGTGAATGTTCTGCTATTAGAACGGGTACATTTGGTATTATTTGTTTATAAATATATATATTGTCATGTAATCATTGAACCCGCAGCTGTGATCTAAGTTTGAAATAAATATTGTTTGAGAAAGAACTGGATCTGATATTGAGTTACTCGCCTGCAAGCGAGGTCAGTTGGTTGTCAGGAAAGGGGATACGACAACATCATTAGTATATGGGACACATTTTACTTATTGGGAATTTTTTTATACGGAGGTCGTATACAATTTTAAAAATTGTAACTTTTTGTAAATGTACGAGAGGAATTTTTTCTTAGTCTTATTTCCGACCTTATTTCAATTTACATTGCTCAAGAACCTCTCTTCTTTATCATATTCTTTATTTAATATATAAAGAAGTAAAGTCCATTACCACCTTTTTGGGACACTCTGTATATAAATTATAATACATGCAAGTGCAGCAAAACTTATAGATTTTAAAAATGTGATAGAACACACTTTATTTTTCTTAATAACTTTTAGAAACTTATTTGCATTTTCAACGACAAAGGCGGGTTATTCTATCATATTTATTAGCGTAAGTAATACTTTAAATTAGCTTATATCTTCTTGAAAAATGTGATAAATTTTTAACTCCTGGAAAATTTAAAAAAAAAATGTATAATTCTAAACAAATACAACTTATTTATGCCTTAAAACTGCATCTTCCGTATTAAAAGATTAATGCAAAATTTTAAATAACAATTTATGAATATTCATGAGCATTCCTTTTTGAAAATTATGGTATCATTTTTCACGCTGTTCATTTTCTTTTAAAACTGTCTTATCTTCGTTTGAAGTTTACTCACAAATTTGCTTTTCTGGTATATGCTAGGAAAAAAAAATAAATAGTTTTGGATCTAAACAACACGATGAATGAATTTTGCGTTTTTTAAGGAATTTTCACGAGTTCTTAACTAAATCATCAACTTAATTTCTGAAAGAATTGCTAAGTGAGAGGAAAAAACTCTGCCTCGTGATAATTGAGAATGATGGAGCAACAATACAGATTGTTAATAACAATTCATAATTCATTGTTCGTAACAATGAATTTTCGTCGTTCAGCCTTATTGCTAAAAGAAACTATGAATTTTGTTTATTGCTATTGTTATAATAAAAGACATTTTTATATCAACGAGAACTCTTTTGATTTTTGATTGTTAAATGTAAACTAACTTTTCAATAATGTCACTCCTGTTTTAAAGAGATATGGTAAGTTTGGATAGTCGCTACTTCCGTCTGGAACATCTCTCGGTATTAAACACAGAAAAGGTTGCTAAGGATTATATATACGGATATATATATATATATATATATATATATATATACGGATTATATATATATATATATAAGGATTATATAAGGATTATGGGGAACTGTTTTAATGACAAGCCTTTAATCTGAAATTATTATTGATTATGCGCATGCTCAAATCGCCAAGGAATTAAAAGTCGTCATTGATGGCAACTATCCAATCAATTTCGGTGTTATTCAGTGATTTGTTACAGATATCCAAAAATGAGTGTTATTTTTTGGAAATATTTTTGTTCAGTTGAATACAGACTTTCAACATTAAAAGTTTTGATCGATTGCAATTCCTTTTAATACAGATTTTACTGCATACTACTTAGAAAGTAAAAATGTATTAAAAAGAATTTGAAACTATTGTACACCAGTTTAAACTAGTTAAATTGCTTAACATGGCAAAATCCAAACTTTGAAAGTTCTCTGAAAATACACACTTCAGAAAGCAGTATACAATAGACTCCCTATAAGACGGTCTATACGTTCAGTGTTATATGAATCCGTGTTGTACGAGTCACAAACACATGATCAACATCAAGAGTGTTAACAGATAATACAGAATCACCTGTCTCATTCTTTCACCTTTTTGTACGAGTTTTTTAACGTGTTATACGAAAAGATCACTTCTTACGATCCGTTTTAACGAATCCGTCTTATACTAACCCTTTATTTAACGGGTTTACTGTATTCCCATTCAAAAAGCAAAAATAGCAGTGTGATGAAGATCACATATCTAATTTAATAATCATTTACTTTGGCTTTCTTTAATGTAATCTATCCAAATTCAAGAATTCTAAATCACTTTTGTTTTCATTTTTCTGCCATTTCGGCTTTAAATCTGTATTTTCGCTTTTCCCGTATGCACTACTCTTTTTGTTTTTGTCTCTTCATTCTAGCGTCGTTGTGTTAAAAATAGATTTCATTGCGTCCGCTAGCAAAATCAACGTATTTTCTGCTTGCCCTCTTGGCATCCTGCTGGCGTAAGTTATTTAGTTGTTCCCCTGCGACGACTTTAAAATTATTTGCTCGCGATTACGTCATTGTAATTTTATTGGATTAACTTGTAGGGTTGCTCTGGAATTGGCGCTATTAATCTCAGCCAAGTTATTGTTCTCGCCAATGTGTAATTCTGTGCTGGCGTAATTTTTAAATCATTCCACCTTAATTTCACTGTCCATATAGGACGTATTTTTATTTTCGCTGAGGCACCACCGCCCGTTATGATAATGTTTCAATAGTATCTTTTAAATAAATATTTTTAAGCATTCAATGTCTTTTTCTTTACTGCAACTAAGTGCATATCGAACCTGGATTTTCATCTCGCAACGCAACTCAGTAATTTTAAAACAGCCCAACCGAATAACCTTCTTTACAAGCAGATATCTAAATTTATGAAAACTTAGGCTATAGATAGTGAAATAATTAGTATATGTAAGTTAGTATAATCAGGTCATCAGGTCTTTTGATGACAAAAACATGCAAAGCATTGGGATCAAAGAAACCTTAAATCACATAGAAGATGCATCCTTCATCAGTCAGTATGTATCCAGACGTAAAATTTACCATGTGTCTACAACAGCCCGTTTAATAGTCTCAAATATCATCGTTGTAATTAATGCATAACTGTTAAATGTAAATAACGAAGGAGGAGTGCGAAAAACTATTAGGTTGTAACGAAAGTTTTCCGCCACTGCAAGTATTGTCTGCACAAACAGTTCATGTTGGTGTCTTTGCCAATATTTTGTTAAACGATTTTTGTTATTTGAAAAAAAGACTTGTTTTAGAGCACTGTGTTGTGAAATCTGTAAAATAATATCGTTATGATTAAGTATAAGGTGTCTGAAATGGAACTATCACACTGCCAGATTGAACCATCATTTACTCTCAGTTCTGTTGCAAAAAGTCAACTACAGAATGACACCGAATCATGTGTGCAGCTTAAGTTACTACTGTTGTATTATACGACACTGTGAAGATTTGGTACCAAATGTTCAAAAACGAGGAATAGGACATTTAAGAAGCAGAGCGCTCTGACCAGCCTACTGATGCTGATAAGGCCCGCCTACGAGAATCTGTGGAAGGAGATAAAATAGTCATCCACTCGAGAGCTAGCTCAAAGAGTTAGACTTTAGTGCCATATCCATTAGTCTCGCTAAGCATCGCATATACTTGATATATAAGGTCAATCGCTCGGTACCGCATGAGCTGACCCATGCAAATCTGGCGGAAAACTTTCGTTACAACCTGATATTTCTTATTTCTATCAAGCGTAGTAGAAAATGTACACAAAGAAAAATGAATGTATATACATATGTGGCTGTGTACATGTTTGTATTATTGATTTTTGTACTTTTCATGTATCTATTTCACTAAGATTTTATATTATTATTATTATTAAATTTGAAACCAAATGTCTTCTGTTTCAAGAATAATTTTGTAAACTTAATTCTATGCTTCTATATTTTTATTTTAGTTTTATCTCAACCAGTAACTTACAAAACGGCGTTTACAAAGTAAATATCTATTTGAATCACTAATACTGATACTAATGTGCTATTTTGCTTATTTAGATACATTACGTATTTTGTGGAGTAAACACTGTTATTAGAAATACTTTTATCCGAGAAGTTTAGATCCTTTATATTTTTAAACGAGATTCCCATAACTTAATTTATTAATAAATTTATAAATTGCATTTATATTGAAAATTAATAACACAACTTGAAAATTTAGTATTAATTCATATAAATGTAAAATAAACTCACATGCTTTGAAATATAAACGAACTTAGAAAGAGGAAAATATCTCGTTAATGTAATAATATTGAATAATTTTCATTGAATAACAGTGGGGTGCTACTTTCTCGCGTTTGAGTATTCAAAAATAGTTTCATCTAATAATTGACTTGCTCGTAAAAATTATATAAAAATTTAATGAAATGTATGACTAATTAAATAAAGACTATGCTTATTGTGCATTTACGAATAATGTTTCACGAGCATTACCTGGAACTTTCCATGCATTTATTTAATTATCATGTTAAAATAAATATATTCGGTTTCTAAAATAAATGAAATAGTAATGTCGGTATGCATGTATTGACAATAAATAGTTGGTTTTGATAATGTGCGTGTGCAGTGACGATGTATTTTAATATTGTGGTGCACCAGCAAAATGCACTACAATATTACTATTTATTTAGTTACCATTCTTAAGCAAAAGAATAAAAAATACTACAGATAAAAGCATATAGAAATCTGAATCTGTTTACGAAAAGATTAGTACATTGCTCCGCCATGTGTTATGGGTACATGGTTCAATGCTAGACAAGGTTGCAGCTAGATATGGTTGATTCAAGCGGGAGTTACACTGGCACATTTCTGGTGTACATATAAATTGATGAATTCACTGAGTGAAGTCATCCCGCGTAATCATCCTTGTTTACACGTTTTCTTCCAGTTCGGTGGTTTCAGCTTACGTGTAATGGCGCTGTTGCACGTGAGCCTCTGAATTTTAAGGCTCCCAATTAAATAGTGAATTGGTTGGAAGAAATGAACGGATCGTTTATTTAAGTTTTTTCTTCAAGCCTTCATTCTGAATGATTCATTATTTCGGGAAAAGGCTCTTCATCAAAAGCTGATCTGGTGTCATATTGTTTCATCATTCATATTTAGTGGTACACTTTGTATGCAAAAAAGAAAGGCAATCTATACTTATCACACTGGACGATAAATTCAAGATGAACGTACTGAGTGATGAATGTAAATGAGCCTTGAGCTAATTATCTCTTCAATAGGCCAAGAAAAAAAAATGAGAACAAAACATACTTGGCTGAGGTAAGAACTGGTTGGTAAGTACTGAGGGCATATGATTCTGCCCTACATGGCTCATAATTGAGAATGACTCATGGCTCCATGGCTCATGAATGTGGCTAAGTATCGTAGGCCCTTAGATGGTTTAGTTTAGAAAAGCTTATAGGTGTTAGACGACGTCATGAGAAATGAAGAATGGGAAAATTAACAACTAAATTTAATTACAAGTTAAGAAAAACAATGGTAAATTTGGGTACGGCTTACTAAAAATGCAAAATTATAATAGATTTGTCATTCTTGAAAGTTGATGGAAATTTCAATGTTTTCTTGTATGATGGAACAAAATTATATGATCTTTAAATAGTTAAAAATATAAAAAATGAAAAAAACTGCATTATCAGCGATACATGATACCTATATATTCTTTTTTTTTTACTTTCATCCATGTGTGACAGCAATTTTTGTTTCATTTATTTATATTTTTATTTTAACTTTAAATAAAATAACTTTTATTGAGATTTAAAAAAAGATGATTCTGTTACTTGGTGTCAATTAAACAAACAAAGTACGTGAATTAAAGTTTGTTGTTTAAGTGAAATTGCGAAAACATTCGAAATGTTACAAAAAGACTTTGAACTTCATGCAGCCACGTAGAAGCCCCGAGAGATCTGCGATGTTGTAGAATGCCAGGTACGGCTCACTTTAATAGAAAAATAATTAGTGTTGGCCGTTGTGGATCCTGGATGACTTTCTTCAGACATTGTCTTGGTAGATACAGTATTTTGTATTTGCTTCTTTTAAGTGAATACGACGCAGACAGTGCGATTTTGGATTTAAAATTGCCCTCCTACTTCTGACTTCCTAACGATTCATCATCTTAACAGTTGCACTTACTCCTTTTGAGGTATCAATTTGAATCTAATGGACTGTTGGGGGGGAAATCATCAAGAAATGCGGCAACATAAGCGCATATAAAGAATAGCCTATTCCTTTATCAATTGCGCCGAAATACAAGTATACGTTTGCGTAGGGCCGGATTTAGAGGTGCGAAGGCCCTAGGGCAGAAAAGAAGTGGAGCCCCTGTAATCATTTTTCAAAAAAGTTAAATAATTTTTCGACGACCTAGGTTGCAAGTGGGTCTCACATCCTAGAGGTCCTGGTTCGATTCCCAGTAGAGATAGAACATACAGTAAATCCCCTATAACACTGTAGATATGAAGATACGTTCGGCGTTACAGGAATCCGTGTTGTACGTGGCCTGAGCTATACTCCACCTGGAGAGCAGACTGCGAGGTATAATCGCTGCAAAACTTATTTGCACTTCTTAGAAACACAATGATGCTGCTTGTTACCATTCAAAAGTTATATTAATTACAGGAGCTAAAGCGTAATAAAATCAGAACGTCTGCCTCATTTTACCGTACTGTACGAGTTTCTTTTAACATTTATAAGAACCCAATCGCAATTTTTTCGCCGTGTTCTACGAATCCATGTTGTATTGACCCGTGTTATAAGGGAGTCTACTGTATTTACACAAAAACTGATGCCTACTTCTTGTCTGGTGTTGCACACCTAATGTAAAGTCAATATGTCTCGAAACCGGTTATTTTCAGTTCGAGAAATATGCGAAATTAGTGCAAAGGAGAGTTGCCTTGCATCTGACCTTCTTAAAGTAAACAGGTCTTGAAGTATTTATTAGACGTTTCTTTTTTCTTTCAAGTGTTTTAATGTAATCCATTTCGAAACAACCACTTTCATACTTTCAATACAAGCATTTGTAGAAAACGAGATTCACTAAGTACGTGAAACAAACCTACTTAAATTGCAGCGTTGATGAATGTACCCTTGCGAGCTTTTTCTTTTTACAAAAAAAATCACTGATGATTTCAGTATATTTTGTGTTCATTGGGAAATTTTACGTAAAAATATCTCTTGTAGAGGAGCAAGGGCAGTAGTTTCAGTTGTCTTTCCAAAAATCCGACCCTGCGCTTATGTGTTCACATCTGATGTACTAGTCGCTCAAGATTTTCATCCCTTGATTATTAACAGTTTTTAAAATTTTTCTTAAGTTCCTTTCAGGAAAACTGACAAAATATGCAAATTCCCATTTTCATCTTAACAAGAACAGTAATGTCAACTAAATTTGAAAAAAAATGGTCTGTATAGCAATATTACTTTAGCAGTATTTGTGTTAAATTTAACAGCAGGGAAAGAAGTCGATGAATAAATTTCATTATTAATAGTGTATAAAAAAGCCAAAAGTGTATTTTTTTCTTTATTAGATGTCCCATGAATTGAAAATCGTCTTGTTTTCTATAACATTTATCACTGTTTGTATTTTAAATTTAAGTAGAGGGACAACGGATTTTGAGAACTAAATATTATGAATAAATTTCGGACGCTATTTTAATATTTTTTTCGGATGGCCTATGTACAGCAGTAGAAAAAAAAGACCCAATTGTTCTTTATTTCGCCGTCTTTTGTTGCACAGCAAAGTCATATATACCATTCGTTTTCAAATAGCGCATACTTTAATTTACTATTAATTTAATTTGCATAAGGGGCCCTTTTGATATTTAATTCTGCATCAACTTCGTTTTTCTCAATGACAACACTGTATTTTGACTTTATTAAACGAAAGAAAACCTTCAAATTGACCTAAATATAAATTTTCACTAATTTTCTACGACAATTTCCGGAGATATTGCGAATTATTTTTTGCGCGTTTTAAGGGACTTTCTGCGAATTGAAAAAAGCTATTTGTAGGTTCCGAACTTTTCGCCTTTCATTCATTTCGCCCGCGAGAGTTAAAAGAAATAAGTATTATTTTCAAAGAAAATATTGTTTCCATCTCTCTTAAGGTTGTTTATACAGAGAATATCAAGGATTGAAATTAGACTATTTAGTCAGTCGTCCAAACAACCTGTGAGTTCAAAACTTAATTGGTTCGCACACATAATTTAAAGGAAAAACGCAAAACGACTGCTCACGATTTTGAAAATCTTTCTAATTTTAAATTATTAAGTATTTCTCTTGATGGTTCTCTTAGACGGGTGAAATGTTGGTAGGAGTGAGAAGCTGCTCTCTGCTCTTCTCACTACAAGCATGAATGTTACTCAGCTAAGGTCGAACTAGAAGAATGGTTTCATGATTGAAAATTTATTTGTTTGAATTTCATGTAAAAAATGGAATTACTTTTTTGACGACCCAATATTATCACTGTGTTTGTTTTTCCACTTTCTTCATTTAATATTATCGTCTACAGTGCTCAATGCTATTATAAGACTTTTGGCTGTATTTTAATTTATTGTCAGATGACAATTTAGACAGAAAAACGTGATTTTGAATGTTTGATAAAATATGGGGAAGTCCAAAGGCCTAATGTTTCCAATATTGAAAAAGCTCAAATTCATGCCTGGAATGTTGAAGATGCTAGTTTTTCAGAAATAGGACTCTGTATTAGAACACATACATCTACTGCATCTTATTCTATACCTGGAAAATATTTTATTTGGGGGGATATGGTAGCGGACGCAACAAAAGACACTTTATAGAATCACCAAACTGCAAAAACCTAATTTATTTGCTTCAAAATTTGATATTTTTTAATACCGCCATTTTTTACTGTGTTTTTTGCACAAAATAAATCTAATTTACATTTATTTTAAGCAATTTTCAAAAAATTGTCACTTAATATATTTATATATGGTCCCTTAACTCTGGAAAATAACACATTTTATTTAATATAAATTAAACTACTGAACGTAAAAATTTGAAATTTTGCACAGCCATATATTACTTTCTGCATCTATTTCCATCGAAATTTGGTTAGGTGGCTATTGATATTTTTTTTAATATTAATTTAATAATTCATAATTGACAGTAATATTTTTTTAAAAATCATAATACCAGTGATTTATATTTGGGTCGTTTAGTTATAATAGTAGGAACAATAATCAACTTCTTACTATCAAATTATATGAGATATGAATTAAAGCATGAAAAAATATTTTAATATATAAAGAGGGGGATTTTGGAAGCTCATAACCCATCCATTTTCAGTTCAAATTTATTGAAAATGCGTATCCTGGATTAAAATGAGCTAAAATTTTGAAACATGAAGTGAAATCTAAGGTTTGCTATTGAGAAAAATAAAGTTGGTGCAAATTTTAATATGTAGATCGCCCCTTATGCAATTTTTATGCATAGCAAATTAAAGCGTACTTCAATCATAAACGATTTGTATCTGTAACTTTGCTGTACGACGAACAACGGCCGAATAAAGTACAGGTGGGCCTTTTTTCCCCGCAGCTGTACATATTGTTGCTGTTATACTTAAATTCAGAAATTCAGAAATAAGGTTACTTTAAAAAACAACTTTATTTCTGACTTTTCTGTTTGCTCGTTTACTTGCTGAAATTTTATTGATTTAAAATATAACAGCAGCAAAACTAGCTGAAGATTTTCATTCAGCGATGGAGCTATGTCTATAAGTATTCTTCGTGGATTTTACCTTATAAGCAGAAAATATTGATGTATCTTAGATGATCATACAAATATTAATTATTTCTCATATATTTGTATGTGTGTGTAATTATTGCGGATTATTCTATGTGTAAATTTAGATGATCCTGCAATTAGTAGATGTTTCTAGTAAATTATAAGTGTGCTGGGAAATATTCTACTAAAGATGATAAAATTGGAAAGATAAAATAAGGATGGTGAAAATCGAAAGAACATTGCATAGTTTTGTTGGATTTGGTGCTAGATCGTATTCAAGACAGTGCAATCGCGAGAATTTTTTTAAATTTTTAACTGCCAATACATGCATTAACATTATGGGTAGGGATTTAGATGAAGAAATTCTTGCTTTTGGAACGGATATAATGACATACATGTACGGTTTTTTCGGAAGATTATTCACAATCGATTCCTTCGTGTTAATTTAGTCTTAAAATGAATCACAATTTTAATGCATAAAGTAAAATTTAGAAAATAATGGTGGGTAATCTTCACCACAACTTTCACAAATCTCTTGCCATAGGAATAAACAAGAATGTGCATTTTTGATTTTGTCCTGGTTTGAATGACGAAACATACTCGCCATCTATAACTTAGGCAAAGCAAGCTATAAGTAGGCTTAATACAATAAGCACGGACTTGCTAAGTTACTTGCAAGGTAACCTAGCAAGTTATGCAAGCCAAGCTTGGCACAACTTAGGCAAAGCACGGACGCAGACTAGTTGTCATCCGTTTCTTAGACAAAGCTAAGGCTGCTATACACCCAGCTGGCCCATTACCACTTTGTTTGTTTCCCAACCACGTAGTTTCTACGAGATGAAACCATGAGGTGGCAAATACTTCGCGCCAATTATTTACCGGTCAGGGGCGGCCTGGCACGGTAAGTAAGGTAAGCATCTCATAGGGGCGCCATCTTCGAAGGGGGTCCTTCGTGGTTGGAAAACGAACAAAGCTGCAATCATTCAGCCTGTATTAAAGGAGCTGTAGAAAAAGCATGTGCGTGACGCAACTTTGTCGCCACCCGTTTCTTAGACAAAGCAAGGGCATGATGCAACGTAATCGTCAAGTCTACCCAAGGAGCTAAAAAATAAATCCACGTGCACACACACACGCACACACACACATATATATATGTATATGCATATATTTAATGGACTATTTTAACAATCTTTTCAACTGATGGAATTGGTTTCCTCCCTAACAGTAGAAAACCTTAGAAAGAAGAAAAAAAAAGTTCAATATCTCGACAAGCTGATTTATTCCTTTTGTAAATCTGTTCTCGAGTGACTTATTTTACAAATGAGTTTCCAATTGAATTTCGCCCTTATAATTCACGTTTCTGCAACCTTCCTGAATAATAAAAGAACTTTGAATAAGAAAGCCGATATTTCACACTGCATTCGAAGAGAAAACCTTCCGAGGAACAAATTTCGCTCATTATCATCCGGAACACGTGCCCTTGGGTCATAAAGGTACTATGTTTTAGGTTGTTCACAATATTTGTTTGGTTTACTCTACATATAAAACTTTTCGTGGAAGGAGTTGATGAGGTAATTTTAATGTTAACCCTTGTTTCTTGGAGTGGAATGTGAGTGTTTTTATTCTATTTAGGAGAGAGACGAATAAAAAACGAACGCAGAAAGATAGAGATAAAAAAATACAAACCTGGAGTGAGATCTCTTTCTTGTTTTTCCTTTTTTACTTGTATAAAATGAAAATTAACAAAGCTTTCAGAATAAAAGTGTTAGATGTATTTTATACGAATTCATTTTTTTTAAATTCTTATTAATATTAATATTACCATTATTTGAATTTTGAATGTTAGCCGTCGTTATCTATCGTAAATCATAATGACAGTGAGCAAAATTAACAGTCATACAGTCATTCTAACTTTTTGAAAGCTACTGTTGAAAAATTTAGAAATTTTCTTTTCATAAAAATATAGAAAAAAATACTAAAATGTATTCCAGCAGTTAATTTTATAACAATCTTTACAATGGGGAGAGTGCGCTTTTTCCCACTTTCTTAATATTTTCTGATTTTATTTTATTTTATTTTATTTTATTTTATTTATTTTATTTTCTATTTGGAATACAAAAACATTTCAAATAATTCTTCAGACCAGTCTTATAATTTGAATAAATTTATATGTCTCTGTAGGAAAAATAAATGTTCTACTTCAATCATTTGAAAAAAAGCACTATTATAATTTAACCATAAGCATTTCTCTCACTTGCTTCTTAGATTTATTCGATGGATTGAGCTCAAGTGACCTTGATGGACAAGAAAGCACGCGCAGGTCTATAGATTGTTCACTCACCATCTCGATGCAGTTTGGCAGCGATGGCACTGTGCGTTGCCTTGTTGAAAGAAAATCTTTGTCGTGGGCTGTCTAAAACGAAAGAACGGGAACAGATGGTCATCAAGAATATTCTGGAAACATTCTCCTGTGAGAAACGATGTCACAAGTACCAGAGGTCCCATTTCGGTCCACGTGAATATTCCCTGGACAAGAATTCCCCCTCCGCCAGCTTGAAAAGTTCCTTGCTGGCAGGAAGTATCCATCACTTCAATTAGATTATACCGTACATGTACTCTGCCACCCGCATGTACCAAACTGAATCTCGACTCACCACTCTAGACATTTTCCCACATCTCCAAGGTCTGTTACCGATCTTACCCATGTTTGCGCAGTCATCAGAGGCACTCGCATAGGATGACTAATGTACCCAATTGTGAGGATCTGGCTTTGTATGGTGCGGCAGCTTACACAACACTATGCACCAGCGTTGATGGGTGATCGGTTGCTCTATGGTCCGCCTAGTTGCTGTTACAATGAGTTCTAGACGCCGACTGCATCGGTCATCCACTCGCTGCTAGCCACGATAGTTGATCATAGCAGTTATGGTTTTGCCAGATTCTACATGTGCTCACGGTACACTCTTGACACAGTGGTGAGCGAAAATCTGCGTCTCTGCGTAATTCCAAATGGAATGATGATTTAACCGCTTTCAAATCCACTTAGATCCACTATCTTGACCCTTATGCCTTTGGCTATTAGTAATACCGTATAAACACTACTCCTTATCTCTTCAAACTACTACTGATTACGTCATTCTCAAGTCACTTTCAGGCTGGCACACAGCTCAAAATTTGCATTACTGCAACCATCCCTAGTTCAATTGTTTTTTAGTGCGAGTAGTCAATGCGATACCGGATAAAGAAATGTCTCGGTCATTAGAATAAAAGGTCTAGTCGTACTTCCATTTCGAATTTGCCCCCAATAGGAACCTGTATCGTAACCAATGCTATATTTTAGAGCGAATAGAAGTTGATCAAATAGATATTAGCTCTATATCTTAGTTAATTGAGGAGCTATTTGAAAAAAAAAATGTCTAGAGACGACCGTTATTCAAAGTGATATATTTTAGTTAATTTTAGATCAGAAAGTAAATCCAGGACGTGTTATGGAACACTTTACAGTTTATTTATAGCAGTTTCCTGTGGGCCAAGCCTAAATAAAAGTATCGAAAGAAGGCAAATAAAAATTTTGTCAATCGATTTCTATAAGATCTAATTAAACTAAGACATTGAAAAATATGTATACTGATTGCCTACATTTTGCCTAACAGCATGCCAAGTTTCATTAAAATCCAAGAGGTGCAACATGTTGAAAAAAATTTAAGTAAGTGGGCCACCTTACGACTGCTATGTTGAAGCTTTTAATTTGTATTACATTTCAATAATCTTTGAAAAATTGCATTATGACAGCTCATAAAACGTAGGTCAACACTTGCTGGTGGTCAACGTGTCTATTACAATGCTTTTTAATATGCAATAATAATTTAATAAGTAATTTTAATTTATGTTAAAAAATAATGAAAATCGTATTGGACGACCACCTTACGATTACTATGTTGACGATTTTAAATCTTGTTATAATTCTAGCTTTTCAATATTGGGCATAAAAGGTTTTAAAGTAAATGTAATGATCTTTTCTCAGTAATAATTAAGCCGATATTCATAAAAAATAACTTTTATTAGTCATCATCACTATCGTCATTAATTATAACGTGATCATTATGTACAGAAAAAACACTGGATAATATTTCCGCTGGGCAAACAATATGGGATTTATATCTTTCATTTCTTAAATAATATATAAGTGACCCTTCGTGGGAGCAACACCCAACTGTTCGATTTCCATTTGCACAGTCACAGAAATAACGCCGAATATTTTCCTGGCTTTTTGCAATAGGATTGTGGTCAATATAAAATCTATAAGTTTTGCTATCAATAAGTCGCGATGACACTTTCAGTTTTAAAATGTTAGGTGCATCTTTGATGTGCAGAACACAAAAATTTTTCTTTCCCCATAAGTTCAGCTAAATAGGAAATGTTTTGTGAAAGCTTGTAGGTGCCAGTGAAAAGTATTTTTAACTCCTCTTCAGAAAGCTCAGGAAAGTCAGACACTTCTGAAGCAAGCAAGCACTTAATGAAAAGGTTGATTTTGTCGATTCCAGTGGCGAGTCAGCACAGAACCTCGTTAGCAAGTGAATTTTTCATGTTTTGTCTATCACTCATATTTTTAATGATTTTTTGGTGTAATTCTACATCGGAAATATGTCTCTTATAATATATTTTATGGGTATCCAGCAAAACGACAACGATAACTTATATTCGGTAATATTTTGTTGTCTAAAACATTATCTAAGAGCTAGAACTTTTGCGAAATTGCGCCGTGAACTGATTCGACAATCTCTATTAGTTTGGTTACTTTCCTAGACTCAATTAGCTTCAGCAGTTGCAAGTTGATACCGTCTTACTTTTATTACTGGCATAAGCAGTTCGTAGCCTTTCTGGGCAATGTACAACTCAACGTCTCTAAATCTGCAATCTGCAATTATAAGATCGATTTGATGTAAAAGAGTTTGCAAACCAAGAGGATCGTTCAGTACGATTTTCATTAGTTTTAACATAAATTAAAATTACATATTAAATTAGCATTGCGCATTATTAAATTATTGTGATATATTAAAAAAATATAGTAACAGGCTATTTGATACTACCAAGTGTTGATATACTTTTTATGAGCTGTCAAAACGCAATTTTCAAAGATTATTGAAATGTAATACACATTAAAGGCGTCAATATAGTAGTCGTAAGATTTCCAGTTACTTTATCTATTTTTTAACAAGTTCCACCTCTTGTATTTTAATGAAACTTGGCATGCTGTTAGGCAACACATAGGCAACTATTATATATATATATATATGTGTGTGTGTGTGTGTGTGTGTGTGTGTGTGTGTGTATTTTTTAAAGCGTTAATTCAATTGGATCTTACAGAAATCGATTGACAAAATTTTTATTTGCCTTTTTTTAATAATTTTGTTTAGCCTTGGCCCATAGGAAACCGCTATAAATAAACTGTAAAGTGTAGCATATCACTTCCATTTAGGCTTATTTTCCTAGGTTTAAAATTAACTGATATATATCGCTTTGGAAAAAAGTCGTCTCTGGACATTTTTCCCCCTAAATACAGTAGAATCTCGATACAACGACATCCTCTATAACGATAATTCTCTCTATTACGATATTTTTTCATAGTCCCGGCTGAATTCCCTTTAGATTAATGTAAAACAGTTCTCTGTATTACGATATCCTTTAAAACGATAATTCTCTCTACAACGATGGTAATAATCATCCCTTACATCACAATAATTCTCTCTACTCGATATATTTTTTTTTCTACGATGCATCAGAAATCTAACTCATGCACACACATTGAAAGCTATACAAAGTGGAGGTAAAATGTGGTTGGAACGGGTTGGACCACGCCTCTGCCAAAGAACGCCTTCTAAGTTTCGTTTTGCTGATGTAACACTATGGTAAGGAGAACGTGCATTTCTCGTAAGGTGGAGGGGCAGTTGGCATTTGCTGGGTGACACATCTTTGATTCCTATCCCCCCTCTTTAAAAAATGGTCAGGGATTCCTTTCACCGGAACTGATATAGAAAACGATATGTTTTTTTGTCTGAACTTGAGTAAGAATTTTAACCTTGGATAAATTCTATCGAGGTCAATTATTACACGAGGATATTTTAAATTATTTATGAATTTTGTTTACTTTGAAGTTTTTTAGTGAAAATCGAAAGCAAATGGCTAAAAGAAAACAAATATCTATCGAAGTGAAATTCAACATCATAAAAGATTTTGGTAAAGGCATGAAGCAAGCTGAGGTTTGCAGACAAAACGGACTTTCGCAGTCGACTGTTGCCATTTTCCGATTTTTTTACACAGAATTCAAAATAAATAAGGATAAATTAATGGGTATGTATTTTCAATTAATATCTAATACATTTTAAAAAAACGATTTTTCGGCATTCAGGTATTATTTATTTAGATATTATATATTTGTTATTCAAATATGCTATAAATATTTATAAGCTATATCGCCGCTAGAATCCCTGGCGAGGCGGCAAGGGTGTTTAACTAAAATTTGCGAGTGTTGTGAAAATTACTGAAAACTATAAACATGTTTTTCTCCTTTCATTTATTACATATTACTTGCGAGGGTGTGCTGAATGAAAACAGAACACTTTTCAGTGACACCGCAGGGTATGGGATATATGAAGAACAAAAATATTTTCGTTCCAATATAGATTCTCTCTATAAGGATAATTCTCTTTACAAGTATATATTATTTTGACCCTCAAAATATAGTTATAGAGGGATTTCACTGTATCTCCTCATTTAACTAAGATACCTACTCGCTCGTCTACTAATAGCGCCCTCTACTATATAACATAGGTTATGACATAGGCTGCTATCGGGGTCAGTTTCCTCATGTAAGTACGGCTAGACCTTTTTCATTGCGAGTTGGCCATTACATTAAGCGAGTTTGACTGTAGTACCTTCATAATTTCATACGAAAAGAACAGTTTGAGGTTCATTATTTAAAAACTTACTGAAATGTATATCTCCCAATTTCATAAAATAAATAAATCTTCAAAAGTACCAAACACTGCTAGACCACAGGGGGATATGTGGTCGCAATAGCTTAGACTTGAAAATGCTAACTGATGAATGATAAGTTTTCTCCATTCTTGCATAAGTTTTTTGAACTAAAAAATAATACATTCTTTTTAAAGACGAATCAGGTTCTGATTGGAAATCACGATTGAAACCGAAGATAAAATAAAAACGCATCCCCAAACTCGAGGGAAAATCCCTACCATTTTCAATCTGCGGCTCAATGCGGGGAATGTGACTGAACTGAAATACCTTGGCCGTGCACGTGACCTGCAGAAAGAATGAACCGATTCTCCTCTCATCGAAAATTTGCACATATCACGTCCAAAGCAAGAGACAATTTCATTTAATTTACCTTATAAGGCATCAATTTCCCACAATTTTATCGAGTAAACATAATGCGATCGAATTTTTATTAACGAAAGGGAAAGAGAAAAATATGAGGATGGCAACAAAATTGCTGTTGTTGCTGTAAATGTTCACATTTAGCATGAAAATAAATTTTTTTTTCAAAGAAATGATCCCAAAGTAATGCAAAAGAACAAGATTCAGAGAAAAAGAGAACAATGTGAAACAATAAAAGATTCAGAGAACAGTATAAGATTCCAAAATGATGTAACAGTACACTTTTTAAATGTAGCTCTTATTTGAATAATGAAAAACAAAGGAGATAAACCATACTAAACACATGTATCAGAAAATAATTTCAAACACAATTACCCTTTAAGCAGAGAGGGAAGTAGGAAAACTCCACATACTTTTTAATTTGAATTTTTTTGTTATTTTAAAAAAATACTTTCATAAGGTATTACACAATATGGAATGTTAATTGAAAAATAAGTCAATTTAAATTAGAAAAACCTTTAAGTAGTAAAGTATCCCCATGCTTATTAATACTCGTCTCGTGAAAGAACTGAAATTACAAAATTGTAAAAACGATTCAATATCCCTTCCATTGTAGAATTAAAATACTTCAGTCATTAAATTTCCCATTTTTATTGATTAAAGGCTTTTAAAATTTACTTTTAACCAAAACTGAGAAGCTTTTACAGAAGTAAAAAGTTATTTTGTTCTTTTAATTAATAAAATATTTTGATTTTTGTGATCATTTTGCAGTTTCGCCATGTGTGTACAATATATGTACAGAGTATGTGCACAGTATTTATATTTTATATGAGATTTTTAGTGCTAAAACGAAGTACAGTCTGTTTCTAGAGCACTGAGAAATGAATCTAATTGTTAGGGTGGCTTATGAATTAATTTGGTCACAGAATCCACTTTCGAACTTAAATAAAGGACTAGTTATTAATGACAGTAAGCAGAAACTTTACGACGATTCTTGATAATTTATCTCCCCTTTATTAAGCAGTTAACGTCGTTTGAATATCGATTTGCGACCTTTTGGTTAATTATAAAATTTCCCAAATCAATTTCGACGGATGGAGTTTGCTCGAAAATCATTTCATTTACATACGGGACGACATTTCTAAATATTTAGTATTTAATTAATTTACATTTTCCAGAATGCAAGACTTAAGAATTTTAAATAGCTTTTGCTGATAAATTTTATACTTTATAAACCTCTCATACATTTGTAATGCCAAGTGCATTATAAAAACACGAAAATGGAGAAATGAAATCAAATGGGAAAAAAAAGAAAATCTGACTGACATCATGGTTTGCAATGTGTAAATTATTTAGATATTCCTGAATAGTGTGTATGTCAGGTAATATTTTAAAATTATTTTGACAAAGATATGTAAATAATAAAGGGGAATTTTGTATAAAATAGAATTACTTTATACCATTCAGTTCTTTTTATACCGTAAAAACGGCTCACTATTTGAAAATATTTCGAATCAATGCTTTGCTGTCCTGAGGGTGGCCAAATACCGTTTAGAAATTTTTTATAAAAACGGAAAGGAAAAACACAAAAGCAGAGAGCAGATATTCCTTCATTCCAATTTTAATACTACTAGAAATAGTAGAGCGGTTTGAGTTGGAAGGCTTAGTATAGGATTCTTGACCAACTCGCAAAATTAGACTGGATAGAGCCTATCATAGAACTTAACACCCTTTAGCCCCGGGTATGTTTACTAAAGATGCTGAAACAAAGAAAGCAATTTAACTCTAATAAACTCTTCATGTAAACGATTTTAACTAATCGAAAATTCAGTTTCTCTTATACTGCATTTTCCATAGTTAATCGTTTTATAACGCCTACTTCGGAAAATTCAGCTGAAATTCCATTATAATATCACTTATATTTTCCTTCTTCATCTGTATTCCAAATCTATTCAATTATCATTATAATGGTTTGATAATATTCGGAATACAACGGAATCTGATTATTAAGGTTTAAAAAAAAATGTTGCTTGTGCATATTAATAATTTACTGAGCAAAGTTTCATCTAATAACTAAGTATATGTAATAATAAAAATGCTCGTAAAAATCTTTAAAATCTTCATACTATTCTAATTTTACGATGAATTTGTTTGTTATATCTAAAACGAGCCTTTCCTATCAAGTGATTTCACAACCAAAGCATGGAACTTGCTGTAGAAGTAATCAATTGGAAATTTTCACCTTTATAAGTACTTTTTACTATTTTTAAATTAGTTTGATAGCACTCTCAAGGAATTAATAAATGCGCACTGCTAAACTTTTACTATTTGAAGCTTTAGGTTCTGTAATCGTAATTCCATTTCCATAATCTATTCGAACAAGTTCTGCCCGAGCATTTTCCATGTGGTTAAGATCTAGACAATTAGGAGGATGATCTGTAACAGAGCAAAATTTTGTTTCTCAGACCAGTTTTTCATATAATTTGAAGCATGAGCATCTGTATTATCCAGCATAAAGCTGAAACTAAAGCCATTATTTTCCCATGCCAATGGTAAAAGGTAATGTTTTAAGGTTCAGCTGTATTCCAACGAGTCCTGACGACCTTCTAAAAAGAAAATTTCACTTCTTCCACTATAAGCAATTGCTAGGCAAACTGTCGAACCTCCACTACTAAAATTTCAACTGAAGATAGATTATGGTTCTTTCTTGAGATTCCTCCATCACTATTTTAAATCATCCACACAGTATAAATTAAATTTTTTATCGTCAAAAAATGTTACGTTCTTTCGTTATTGCCCCATTTCCATCTATTTAACATAATATTGCAAACGTAGTTGCTTGTGACGATAACAACTTTGTGACGATGTGAACTTTGGAGCATATTTCATCTTTGACCTCTAAAGTCCTGTGAAGAGCTTAAAATTTGTCTCACTCTTCAAGAAGTGATGGGAGGGCATAAATCAGTACAAATCTGTTTCCAGTTGTAGCCATTTTGTGAAACACTTTGAAGAATCCTTCTTCTCTATCCCTTTCCGTCAAGCGAGGATTGCCGTTTTTATTAAAGTTTTTGATGAAATTCACAGGGTCTCTCTTATAATATACTACGCCAACTGATCTCTTAAGGAATTTATATATTCAAAGAGATTTAAACCATTTTAGATAAGCATCGATTTTGCTTTTTTCATTCTTAGACAATGCTGGTCATTGACCCATCTTGACAAATGGGACTTAAACAGCTTTCTTTCGACTGAACGACATTTTGTGTACCTTCTGTACGCTGTATACCGGCTCCATCCTTGTTTCGAACTTATCATTAATAATTAATGAGCAAGAACAGCTACATTTTCATAAATCTATTTCCACATTATTCAGATAGAAAAACAAGCAATTTTTTTTTCTTGTTTATGAAGATATCTAGAAATTTCTTTCCAGAAACATTTTGTTGATAAGTAAATATGCAGCGTGTGCAATTTTAACCAATTTGAATGCACACTTCAATATTTTTTCTAAAAATAATGTCATTTCATAAATTAGTTTCCACCACTACATTTTTGCATTCTGAAATTTCAGAATATGTTTATTCTGTGATTACTATTGAGAAGTTTTAGACTTTTAATTAATTTTTTAAGTAGCGTAAAATGTTTACAAAACACTCTTAGTCCTTTTGTCTGAAATTTTGATGGGCATTAACCAGAATTGTAAAAAGCATTTTTTAAATGAATCTCACTTAAAACGTCTACGACAATCTTCCGTGTTTGAAGACAAGAAATCGAAATAGACTACAACGTACAATACTATCTTTTAACTGTACTTTTGATGAAACAGTGGAATGTCTATTATTTAAATTTTCTCTTGAAATAGAATATCACTTTTAATAGTTATGTGAACAGATTTAAAATCTCACTTCAATTCAACCACAACGAAATGTGTTATAATATAGACGCTGACAAGTTGACCTGCCTAACACTGAAAGAGCAACAGAAATAAAAGTATAGCACTTACATAATCTCTTTTCTTTTGTAATCTTTGTGCGTAAATATGCGTCTTGTGCGTCTTTATAATTTCAATCATTCAAACAAAAGTACAGCATTTTATATTTATATGGTTTGATGTATTTTTTATATTTCTAATATTGTTTAAGTTTTTGCAGGTCAGGGACAGCTGGTGTCCGTTGATTTAAACTTATTTAACACTCAATTTATCTGGCTATAAGATTTCTAAATTAATATTTTTAAGTTCCAACAATGCAATAGATATAAATGCCACAGCCACCGGCACAGAAACCTGTTACTAACATTTACGCTGGTCTCTCTTTGACGAATGTCCGATTTAATGTATTAATGCATTTTTTCAATTTATTTCATGGATTTTGTCGTAGTTATTATTCTTTTAGACAATGAATTGAGGTTATTCTGGGATTTTTATATACCACTTCATCTTCCGCATGAGTAGGCCAAGACGAGGAATAAAAAATTCCCTACTACTGTGCACGAAATTCGCAGGCGAATGTGCATGTAAAACAATGAAGGAGAAAGAAGTCTGGTTTTTCTCGAGCTTCCTTGACTTTTCTTTCTGAAGTTTCCGGCGCTGAAAATGTTTTTGTTGTTAGCATGTGACTTTTTTTTTCTTTCTTTAACAGAAACCACAGTTTTACATACTTTCCTGCCACCAATCCAGTCTACTTGTCTTTCGCTTGGATGTTTTCACCTTCCTAAAAAAATTTAAAACCGTAATCATTACACAGACAACATAATAATACCCATTCTCCATCTTTCCCCAATTGGGCTAACTGTATATTTAGAAGCTCTTCTGAAAAAGAACACACTATGGAAAATATTAGACATTCTTACCTTATAGCGTAAACGCTGATGTATAGAAATGAATTTACAGCAAATATATGAAAGTATTTTTAGCACTGTAACCACCTACCAAACGACAGTGGTTGGCCACTATGTAGCCATCATACAGATGGTTAACCCATCCTTCCCGCGTCTCCACTAATTTGACTCATTTATATCTCTCAAAGTTTTCAAAAATCAAAACAGCTGATGTTTTTTTCAAAATTTAAATTCATGTAAAGCCATTAAAAAAATACAATCTCACAAAAGTTTAAGTAAGATCTTGGTAAATATTCTATCATTCTACGATACATATTTTATGAACGAAAATTCTACATCAACATACATATTTTAGAAGTTTCAGCAAACCCCAAATCATTATTAAATAAAATTCGCTTCGATCGATGCATATATTAAATAAGACATTCTGAGAATATATACCTGAAGAATATTCGATTGAGATATCGATTCTTATGATTCATATATTTCAACCGCTTTTTCACTCGAGTGGTGTACAAAGCTTTCGAGAAAATTTCCGATACCTTTTTGTATGAAAATCAAAGCAATTATTTGTCTGAGAAGATAATATTGAATTATTTATATTTTGATTTCATTACTTCAGTTATTGAAAAAATTGAAATCCATGCGTGTCTTTTTCTGTGCTGTTCAAGCTCAAGAAGTTTATCTCAGTGAATAGATAGGACGTTAATATGTAGCATTCGAAAAAGGCTTTATTTAATTATTATTTCGTTAAATGGGTCATATTCGTTTCGGAAAATTGTTTCATACTTATTAGATAAACAGATTCATTTGTAAATTATGCAACAGCAAACATACTAACACCACAAAAAGTGAGCAATTATATTTTTTCTTAAAACAAATATTTTTGTTCCAAGTCTATCTTTCGTGAATATTACTTAAGATTTTTTTATTGTTGAGTAAAATTTTAATCATTGTTTCTTGATTGAATATTTTCTTATGCGTCTTCTTGTTATATATTCAGAGAAAAACAATGGCATTAAAGTAAGTACAATTTCATAGTCATCATGTTTGCATTCTTCATTTACATCTTCAGTCAAAATAATGACCTTCATAAAGAATGCTTTGAAAGTTATGATTTTATTTATTTCTATGATCAAATTTAAAATATGAGGTGGTTGGGGTTTAGCTTTGATATGCATAATATGCTCTTCTATAACGCCACCAATACATTTCCTTTAATAAACTCCTTTATGCTTTTGTTTAAAATAAAAAAAAAGTGACTCAATGAATATTTACATTTTTACCGAACTTTTTACAAAAAAATTCTACCAACAGATGGAAAAAGAATAATCTTATTTTCATCAGATGTTTAGAAAAATCAGTCTTAATTGTGAAGATGCACATATTAGTTTGAACTTAGTTCAACCACCAACTTAAAAAAAAAAAAAATCTGCTTCTCGTCTTATGGTGAGTTAAAAGTCATTAGTGAATGCTGATTATACTGCACAGAAAAATTTAGTTCTGTATTAAAGAATAAAAGGAGAGCTGAAGATACTTAATACATTCTATATTTAATACACTCTATACCAGATACAAAAATTAAATTACAGAATGGATTTTTGCGCACATTTTTTCACTTAATATCAATGCATCGATTAAAGATTAATGTAAATTATCTAAAATGCGTGTTTTGTTGTATGAACAATTAGCGCAATAGAAAAGTAAGACAAAATAATATGGTTAGAATGTTGCTAATTTTGTCCAGACGAACCAATTCCTAAAATTTTCCCATTTTTAGAAGATAAAAGTACTTCTTAAAGCATTTGGATCACGACATCAGACAGCCCTTGCAATCAAATAAAGAGAATTTTGATTGAATCAATCAAAATTCTATTCAATCAAAATTCTATTCTAATATTACTAATTCATTCGGGCCTCACCATGGCACAGTGGTTATGTCACGAAAAATGGTAAACGGCCGAAGTGGGCAGATCCCGAGTTCGGGTCCCATTGCGCAGCTGTCAACCTAACCGTTCGGAGTTTTCAGTGGTTTTCTCCGAAACTAGCGTAAATACGGATTAGGACCCCTTAGAAAGACCCCCCCCGAGGCCACTCCCTTTGTGTCCGTCTTCTGACTTGGATTTAAAAGCGGAATTCGGGCAAGCACATAAATCCGAAATACGTCTTCACAAAAAAACAGGCAATAATTCATTCTTCTTTCTTCATCGCTTTTGAACTGCGTCATGCATCAGCTTTGGAAAAACTAAGTCAAATTTAATCGGAAAAATACATTTCTACCATAGAAATAATTCTTAACTCTTGATAGAAGCACGCTTGGACAGACATGCCCTGAAGAAACTGATGCTGGCTCCAATGGTCCTTTAATACTTTCTCGATGCGCAATATTCTATACTGCAGCAAAATGACACTCAATGCCACTATTTTTACGAGATAGCTAAATATTTTCTTCTTCATCGCATTTCTTATTCAATGAAATTGTATTCCCGATATTGAAAGATCATGACTTGATCTACCTTTACTTACCTGATCATTCCCAGCCGCAGCTGGAGGCTGAATTTTCGAGGAGAGTTGGGAGAATGTCTCTGTTCATTTCCCAGTACACCGTCTTCATGTTGATTTCACATATATAATTCTTCGAGACACCACAAGGAAAAGGAATTGTTCCATTTTATTCTAGGTATTTGTGCAATAAGGTCGTTATATTTTAAAGCCTTATTGTCTGGTTCTAACCACACATTAGCAGTGGTACTTCAAGTTTTAGACATAGAAGCCAGTGTGCCTGGTTTTGTAAAAAAGATGCGGACTTATGTGGTATCTCTACATGGTGTTTATAATTAAACTTTCCCTAAGAATAGGGTTCTACATCTAAAACAGATGAACGGATTATAACCAAAATTGGTTTATAGGCTATACATGAGATGCACTTTAGGAATATTGAAAAAAAAGCGAAATTTTTAATGTTAAAAAAATTCCACTAGGTGGCTTTTTTCCTGAAAAAGCAAATTTGCAATGAAAATGACTGATTCGAAATGTACAAACAATTTCAACATTTGTTCAGTACTTTTTGAGATTTTAACGGTGTCTATAAACTCATCTCGGTCTTTTACAAAGCTTCACCTAGTCTTCAATTTTTGAATTAAACTTTTTAAAAAGCCTCTTGGAGGGCATCTCGTGTACAGTTCATGGAGTAAATTTGGTGGAAATTTACTCACCTTTAGCTGAAGAATGCTGCTTATAGCTGAAGTTTAAATATCCCCAGCCTGAATAAGCCACCGAGAAACACCCCCTGTTGATTGTCAGCCGAGGAAGAACAATACTGACGTCATCTGAAGAATGCCGAATGCAGATGTAAAATAATAAAATTGGACCGTCTTTGTTTGAATGTAGCTGGCCATTCACCTGCGCCTTACGGCTGAAGTTAAGAATAGTAGTGGACTAGGGCAGCTGAAATCTTGAGAGATTTTTGATTTAAAGTTTGTTGGAACTCCGAACCTAAAGGTTGTGAATTGTTGGGGAATTTGACTTCTGGTCAGGTATGTGACTAAACAAATAAATATTTTCTTCTTCAACAGCAAGTATTCATGATGTCACTGGAAAGTAAATACGGTTTATTCAGTGTATGTAACCTTAAAATGTCAAATTTTCGAAAAGCGCTAAAATTATTTAATTTTTTTATGTACTGCACTTTGTTTTGTTTAAAACAAAGAGTGACAGCTGTCTAATAAGTCCATTCAAGTGTTCAGTTCCAGTGCTCAGCGTAGTAAATAATAATAAAAAATCATGCTCTTAGTTTAGTTAGTTCGATTAGCTTATTTACCTGATTAATTTCATTTTTAATATTTTATTTTAAAACATACGTCAAGTAGCGTCTTCCAAAAATAGATTTGAGATTTTTTTAAAGAATACGCTGTCTCGCTGAAGATCTCAGGTGTTTAACGAAAAAGTTTTTTTTTCTGCTCTGTTACAATAAAGAAATACGCATTATTTCGCTATCTTCATGGTGTCGCTAATCTTCGCGATAGATTGCACTGCACATTGATCATTTTCAGCCCAACGAAAGTGCGTTCCATTCAAAACCAATCAACACCATCTCTCGTAGCTTAACATTTCGATGCGTAGAGGCACGCACATGTATCTTTTCCTGAAAGTTTATACAATGAACACTGGGGAGAGACAGCAATTCGACCTAAAACTTCCCGAATCCCTTGACACTGTGTGTAGATCCCAGCCTTCATTCTCGATGCATCTATCAACATAAGCTCCATTCGACTTTCACTTGACGCAAGCTTTTCAAGTTGTACGGCAATTATTCGATTCGAGATTTATGGGCGTTAACGACACAGTGGATCACTGATGTGGACGTTACTCACCGATTCTCATTTGCATATGGCCACCGCGAGTCCCCAGGAACATCTATTTTCACGTGTCCCCGCGTGTTTTCATCCTCTGTAAATAGCCTCTTCCACCTCTTCCAACATGCATCTCTGAAAAGCGGACCTCCCCTCATTGAGTCACAACTTCGGGGTTCCCCCCCCTCCCCGTCTCCCCCCAAATCACAAAAGAAAGATTTATGAGTCCCCCCCCCTTTTCCAAAATGACATCATTGGACTTGAAAGTGAAATTTCCGCAGTGGGTATTTTATTTTTATTTTTTTCAATTTTATTTTTTAAAAAATTCGAGTCATTTGGGGGTTGGCATGTGTTGTTATCACCCACATTCTATTTGGCTCTTTTCTTTTGTTCTCTTTCTTTATTTTTTCATTTATCATTTGGAACGATTACACGGTCGGTAGGAAATAGCCACTTCAAATATTTGTGTAGAGTTTGATCTTCTATTGTTGCGGTTCCCAAAAAAGCGATTATCACTTTGAAGCTTTTTTGGGAAGAGAAAGATTGATTTTCCAGCAGCAATCTACCCCCTTCATTGGATTCCTGGACTTGCAGCTGAACCCCTCTGATTGCCAACACAGCGTGTTCCCGGAAAATCATACGTATTAGCTGCGGTCAGCAATTTGCTATGCTGAATGTTAAGTGCCTTTTTAATCATCCTATTCAGAATTTATTACAGCTTCGCATACTTTTTATATAGAAGATTTTTTACCCCCTCGTTTATTCTAATCGAACAGGAAATATTTTTTCAAGTGGTTATTGGACAGCTGTGGCCATTTTATTATTATTATTGTTTGTCAGGAATTTCTAATCCGCTTTCATTTATAACTACAGTTAAATATTTCAAAAATTAAGTGTGGTGAGGGTGGAAAAGACAAGATCATACAAGGACTTAATTGTTTTCATTTTGTTAACAAACATCTTAATTTATAGGATAGGAAGGGTTCATGGGCTCAAGCAACGAACTTGTAATCAGTAATGCAGAGATTAAAGCTAACCCTAGTAGCACAATTAGTTCGAAAGACGTTTAAAACACGATTTTTAAGGACAAAAAAAGGGTTTCCAACGTAATTTGAACGTTTTTTGAACTATTTGTGCTACTAGGGAATAATTCGTTTTTCAAAAATAACTCCGATATAATACAAATAAATAACATTAAATCCGAAGAAAGAATTCATAAGTAATATTGGTAGCTGCGCATATAATCGTCATGTGTGTGTCCAGCTCGATGCTGTGGACTTTCTTACCTTTAAAACAAATTCTGCACAGAACTAACAGAGAAATTGTTTCATATTCTAATAAATAAGATGCTTTACCTTTAACAGTTTCTATTTCTTAATGTGAATAAGTCATTGTGTGCTATCATCTGTTAAGTGGTGTTAAAACGAAATCTCTAGGAATGCGGTTTTTTTTTTTTAACTTTATTGTATTACCCAAGTACATTTACTGTCGATAATACTCGGAAAGCATAATTTTTAAAAATATAATCACTATGTTTCCCAGACTTGATATATTTTGATCGTTAAATTTGTTTATGCTTGAAGTATTTTTCCATGCTATTTTTATTCAGTACAGAAAAAATAAACCAAATCTTGTTGCACCTCAGATGAATGCACTTCCTGAATATTTAAAACAAAATTTATAGAACTTCTTCACGGAATAATTAATAAGAATATAAAATATCGTATACTGACGAAATAATATTTATGTGATAGAAATCTTGCATGCAACATTTTCCACAGTTTTCTCTCAATACTTTTTCGGTACACTGGGCAAGTTCATTTAAAATACTTGGACGTATTTAAACCAGACTTTTACTACTGAGGACACAGACTTTAAAAAAATATCCTTAATAAAATACTAGTACTAATTTTAAGTTGAAACTATTAGTGTGAATTTGCGGAAAATGTAATTATCAGGATGTTTTATTTTATACATTTTATCACAAATTGAAAATATATTTATATAAAAATGTACAAGTACAGGAACAGCCATTTTATTTTTTGTTCAGAATATTGTTTTTTACATTAAACCTGAAGATTGCATTAACATGTAAGTGAGTTAGAGATATAGACTCGAGATATTAGTGAGAGATATATTATTTATTCCGCTCTAAAAATTTTAAGCAGTACACCAGAAAATTGGCATATACTTTCGGTATCCAAGCAGATAAATTAAAATCATAAACAGTTTTTAAATTTAAAAAAAAGGTCCAACACTATACATCTAATTCGATCTTTTTCTGCAAACAATAACCACATAAATTTAGCTTATCCCAGAAGTATTCTTAGGTAATGAGTTTATCACAAAACTTTCTGATTAACGAATTATGTCAGTTAGTATTTTTTCCAATAAATAACGATTTATTTGTTTAAGTAATGAAGAATACCACAATGTAATTATTTTCTTATCTTGGATAGCATCTGAAAGTACTGCTATAAATCACTGGCTGTAATTTATAAGTTATTATAAGAAAAATGGTTTTCACAATACATGTGGAAAAAATAGGAAAGAAAGTGATATATTATCGTATTTCTGATAGGAACAACCATTTTATTTTTTGTTTAGAACACTGTTTTTATACTGAGCCTGAAGATTGCATTAACAAGTAAGAGAGTTCTCACCCTGGAATCGAAAATCTTGATTAATGCAAGTTTTTTATCGCATATGGTTTCCGATCTATTAATTATTACCACTTAAATCTGGTATGATAAATAAATGAGATCAAACACGTGAAAAAGTTTAAAATTGGATTTAGAAGCATCTTTATTATATTTTTGTGTACTTAAATTCAATAATTTACATTGAGGCGAAAAACAAGATTATTTTCTATTTTTGTTATCGACATTTACTTTTAATTCTATGTACGTAATTTAAATAATACGTGCGAAAAAATATGAACTTCCCAAGCATATAAGGCCAAAAATAAAAGTTTTTTTTTTCCAAAAATTAAACTTGTTTTAAATATTAAAAACTGAAACAATAAATATTTCTGTACAAATTTGTCCACTTTACTTGCACCTTTGAACAAGTAAATAAGTATAAAATTAGTACAAGTAAATAATAATTGTTTTATAAAAATTAAATTTTCAAGATATACAATACAAAAATAATAAATTACAACTAAATTTGGCTAAAACTTCATTATTTGACGAAATTGCTATCAAAGATCATTTATGAAATAACTACGCAGATATCTTAATATTGTCAAAAGTTTGGTTATCACAATATCCTTCAAATTCTAAAAACTGAAAATTGACATTTGAAAATCAAATTTATCGATAAATTTTATACATAGTAACCTAATAACGTGTACGGAACAGCCGTTATAACATATAACAATCTAATAACGCCGGTAACACCGCTTTATCGGAAAATTGCAATTCAATAAGGGGTTTTAATTTGTACGGGAACTCAAACCACCATTTGTACTTCCACTTTTTCTGGTGGTGAATTTTTACATAAAATTAAAAATTTTGATAACATGTATATTTTAATCTATTGAATTTTATTGAGTATTGCAGCGATAATCAAAATTTTACTTAATTTTACAATTTTTTTCAGGTAATAATTCTTAATTTACAATGCAGCAATAAAGAAGCAAATTAGGGTCGTTCACTTTTTAGTTAGAAATTAAGCGCCCATTCATTCTGACGAACGCAGATAATCTAAGTTTTTCATTTGTGTGAAATGATCTTCTATTAAGAATAAATATCTTTGATACTTCGTATCAGTAATTAGCACATCTTCAAAGTATGTTCAGCGTGGCCTCAAATTTTCTATTCTGGAAACCCCATTAATAGAGTGCAGCATTACAGCACATTATTCCGTTAGGCTTGAGAATATCAACTGAACAAAAGTTTTAATGTGAAACTCACTCATTCATTTAAATACTAAACAATTAATTAAATTCACAGGAATACAAAAGTAGTACCAAAAAACTTGAAACGTTATTAAATTTAGATTCAGCATAAAGTAATACAATCCTTTATGAGACAGTAAGGTACATATAAATTTATAAAGCTTCAGCTACTTTGAATTATTTGAAGCAACGGTAATGTTTAGCGATTATATATTTTTAAAAGTATCATTGATTTTCAGTAGTCAAAGGCTCCCTCCTCCTTTTTCTCTAATAATGAAGTTTTATTGGTGTAAATGCTCTGCTTTTAAAATAATACTTGCATATTTATGTTAATTTTAACTGACGCAAATTTATAATGGACACAACGTAACTTTCAGAAAGCGTTTTTATTCATACAGAAAAAATTCATACTTATTCTGCAAAATATATATAACTATGACAAAAATAAGTTTCTTTAAACTAAATTTTTGTGTTCCTGTTTTGAGCAAGCATTACATGAAAATAAAGACTTAATTTAATCATAAACGAGAATTTTAATTTATAATGAAGATCGAAAAGCTTTCAAAGTAGCAAAACTGTTGACTTTGATGTACTGTGTACTTCCGACGCCACATCAGTCATTGTAAGAAAATGCTTATTTTCTATCCAAAGAAAATTGCTGAAGCAGAAAGATCTAGCTTTGCATAATTTGACACATGTAAATGGAAACAAGATTTCTATTATAATTCAAATTCTCAGAACTGCATCTTGCTTTCCTTTGTTCCCGCTTTAATAATACGAACTTTTATTATTTTTAAGCCTTGAATGAATTAGAGGAATACATTATTTTAACACAATGTTTTAATTCAAGTCTTTTATAAAATGAATACAATGTATCAATGCTTGTTTTTCTGTTCAACTATGAAACTATATATAAGCAATAAAAGAAAACTGTTTTCCCCCCAATATTATTACAGAAAGAACAGAGTATGCCCGAAAATTTAAATTTATACAAAGCATATTGACAATACCCATTAATAAAGGAAATTATGTAATATATATTAAAACTAAATACATCTCGGCATTACAAAGAATAGTTCTAAGTTCATAGGACAAATTCTTGAGGGGAACACGTTATTCAAAGACGAATCAGAATCTCATATAGAGATGAAGGATCGACAACAGTATCTTCGTACACGTGAATAATAACTTTAAAAAAATGCGTTAAAGTATTTATCCAATTTCTTGAGTTTTATGAAAGGTAAGCTTTGACTCTTAAGAATTTAATTTGTTGAATTAAAAAGAATTTCTAAGCCATTCATTTTCGTCAAGCGTTCTTTGTGAAATATTTTTTAAATATTTGATGAATCGTGGTCAGACATATTTTTATTATTGGAAAAATTTTCCTAAATCAATTTTATCTTTTACAGGCGACAATTTTGAGTCCCATATTTTAGGCTAGTTGTGACCTCCAAAATTTACTTTTATTTCTGCAGTTTGCTAAAAAAAGTACTAAACAGTTTTTTTTTTCAATCTTGACAAACCATAAAAAAGAAGAGTGTTAAAAATTCATGCATTACTAAAAGATAGTGACTAATATATATCTGATTGCTTTCAATATAATTGTTATGGAGATATAGGCATTTTAAACGTAGATAAACGAACTTTGGAATACTCTTCAAAATACGCTGCCACCAGTAATGGTGGATGGTCCTAGATTAATATGACCATTTATTGTTTTCCTTCAAAACGGGGCATCTACTACTTTTTTGGTAATAGTGTATTTATTTTCTTTCTCAAAACGGGACATCTACTGTTTTTAAGGTAATAGTGTAGGGAGTCTGAATTTACAGGTCTGGGTATCTTATAGTTGTTAAAAAAACGCACAAAAAGGCTTGTGTTAATGTCGGCATCGAAACAAAGAAAAAAAAACTTTGCTAAAACACACATATACTATAAAAATAGTGCAAGGCGTAAGTTTCGGGTGGTACAAGGGGTAGGCCCTTCTTCGACTTCGAAAACACCATCCGACACAAGGCAGGAAAGTAGGAAAGGAGACACATAAAAAGGAATTTGTCATTCGGAAGGAAAAAAATTCTTAGAAAACCAGAGTGAAAAGGGAAAATAAAGTGAAGATCGGGGTGGGGGAAGGGAGGAATAAGCAAAAGAGGAACATGACTTTAAAAAAATAAATAAAAAATAAATTTAAATAGTTGACAAAAAAAGAACATTAAAAGAACAAACACAAAAAAATATGTCCCCGGCGTCTTCTTTGCGTCTCGAGAGGAGAGGGGAGGGGAGGTCAGGTTTTTTTTTTTTTTTTTTGACACTGCCGTTGGATGATTTTAGATTTATAGCGGCCTTTATTGAAATCGTTTCCGTGGGCTGCTCTCTTTCTAAACACGGGACATTGCAGGGGACATATTCTAAAAACGGGACATTACGGAGTCCCGAAGCTGTTCTATGGGACAACGGGACAAGCCACCTAAAAATGGGACTGTCCCGTTCAAAATGGGACGTATGGTCATCTTATCCTAGATGTTTCTAAATTCCCCATTCGTCTGGAAGCTTTGGATTCTTAGCCAATTCACGCATTCAGGAAAGATATTAAACACGCAATAAGTATTTTTAAAACAACAGTGATTTGAGATAATAAAGTGTAATGAGCCTGAACGTTGTTTTGAAGCGCCTCAATGTTATCTGTTGGTCACTGCTTTAGTACATATTGACTATTATTTCTACATTAATATGAACGATAAACCATGCAGTACACATAGATGTAAAACCCTTTCCAACACAATTCCATCCCCAACCCCCCCCCCAAATTTGGCAATGTATCAATATGTAGCGATCAACATCCAATGCATCATCGTCAAGCTTGATCAGATTTGGTATAACTTCAAAGAAGCTGCATCATTACTAATGTAATTTCGCGAGACCCTGTAATTGAAATTCACATGCTATTTCTATCCTCTAAAGGAACAATAAGCTTCAATAAACGCCAATATACTTACTGATTGTGCATAAAATGGGTTAATTTCTCTAAACTGTCACAGACCGTAATGTAATGGAATTCTTTTTTAATGCCCTTGCAAAAGGACTGTAGAGCATATTTTGAGATCTTCAACAAATGAATCTATTTTAACCTAGTGCAGGGGCGTACCCAGAAAAATATTTTGGGGAATGGGTGTATGAAATAAATAAGCTGTGGGTGAAATAGGGGGACATTTTGCACGAGATGTAACTTACGCTGACTAATTTCAGAAATTTTCGGAGGTGGGGGATATATCCCGATATCTTTCCCTTGGCTAAGCTCCTGACCTTGTGTATCAGTTTTGTTTTGTTTTAAAAAAGATGAATCCCTCTAAAATGCATTTTATACAATAATGATTGTCCAAAGGGTAAATTATATTGGAATTATTGAATCTAATCCGGGGACTACATGACTTCCTTGTACTCGTATTAAGTTACATGCAGTTTTGAAGAATTTCATTTAAACATACTTCATTTAAAAAATAAGATTCGGTATCTCAATAACCTTTATGTTTGGCAATGCCTCGCAAATAGAAGTTACCAAAAAACTGGGCTTAGTCTTTAATCTTATCTTTGATTCCAAATTAGTTCATACATGTACGTACAAACTACGCTAATATTGGTTGTTTACATGAACATGTACTCACATATATACATGCGCAATTCAAGGGCGGATTAAAAGGAGAGGGGGGGCAGATGGGGCGACCTCCCCCCGAGAAAAAAGAAATTAATGTAAAAGATCCTATTTTACTTCCATAAAATGGATGTATATACCAATCTTTTAACTAACCTTCCCCACCGACAAACCAACCGCCCCCCCCCCAATAAACTTGCATTAATCCGCCTCTGGCGCAATTTGCCAAAGTAAAATCAAGGATTATCGAAAATGATTTTTTCCAAGAAAGTCTCAATACCGAATTTTTTTCCATATTGCAATAATTTGTCATTTCGCACAAGGAAGTTAAAATCGTTAGCGATTTAAAAACTAAATTTTTTGTTTCTCTTTCTGGAGTTATTATTTCATTCTTTACTTGCTATTGTAGTACTTCACTTTTCTACTAAAACAGTCAAACTGCAACTGCACTTCTTTATGCTCGTTAACTCTTCACACAGAAAGTTCGCCTGGAGAGAAAAAAAAGGAAAAAAAAAAACAAAAAAGGAAGAAAGCAGCCATCATCTTTCTCTTAACGAAATCTCCACGAAATCACCACGATCCCCCGCCTGCCCCCCAACCCTTATAAATTATTTCCTGAATATGTATCATTTGTTTTTGGCCTTTTCCTTAGCTCATTCTGCTTTTCCCCTCAATATCGACTCGGCATTGTCCACTCACACAGTGTGCAGTGTTTCTTTAATGCAGTGTTGCCTGCGATAGTGGATTTTAAATTCGGGGGGACCCCCTATTCAATCGCCGGGGTTGCGGCGGCCATTGTGTGTATGTTACTACAAGAGAGGAAAGTTCCATAAACGTGTGTGTGTGTGTGCGTGTGTATGTGTGTGTATCGTTATTCGTTGACAGCTCTGAAAAATGAGTGGACGGAAATCAATTCGTTTTTAGCTGAAACACAAAAGTGCCCTTTTGTGCCTTTGCTTTTGCCAGAAGCATAAAAGGGGAAGGAAAAACGAGAATGTTGCGCCATTCACTTCACCGACTGGAATAGGGTTCTTTTTTAAGGAGGAATTCCTCCTTGATTTCTTGTAATTGAAATATTGCTCTTTAATGAGCTCGTATCCGGAATTGATATCGAATATTAAGATGTGGAAGAGACTTTGAGAAAATGTAGTTCTGTCCTCAATTAAGTATAGTGTAACTCAAACGTTCAGAAAGTTTATTTCCACATTTTCCCATTTTAATTATTAATATACATATGTGCTCTAAAAGCTTCGTTTGTGACAATATCCGTATATGTATTCAAAATTGATTATACGTGTCCAATTAATTTGGGGGCTTACTGAACGAAAAACATAATAATTTGAATTTAACACAGTTTTTAATGATTTCTGAATTTTTTAATTAATTTATTTTTAAATGTTTGTATGTATGTGTGTGTGTGTGTTGCACAGATGTGTCGGTACTTTTGCAAAAGTGGAAGGTTCTAAAGGTGGTCTATCTAAAAAGTAAACGGTAGAAGTACACCAGTAAGCATTTGAAGATTACTCAAGAATACTGAAATTGGTGTAATAAGAAAAGAACATCGGATGGAAATGAAATTTGTTGCACATGACACAGGTGCGAGATTCACTTCATCCTAAATTCAAGATTATCAAGAAATACAGCATAAAAAAAAACATACAGTGCAATTTCACTAGACTTTCAATCCACCTCCTGCTACAAGACATGCCGAAAAACAATACGGCATTGAGATGATTAGACGCCTGATGCTATCCTAAGGCATTTGGGCCAGCAAACCTTGAACAGCCACCTGCAAATACTTGTTCAGAGTGATTAAGTGGCATAAATCTTTCCAGCTGTCTAGCACATGCTGTATGGGTGAGAAGTCGGGGCAGTAGGCCGGCCATGGAAGAGTCTGAACATGTCGTTGAAAGTCTTGGACAACCCCAGCTATATGCGGGCGAGCATTATCTTGCTGGAAAACTGTACCTGGAATACTGTTTAGGAAAGGTCTCCCGTGGGGTCGAAGACTGTCATCAGCATAGCATTGGCCCGTTAATCATCCACATATCACAATTAGATTGTATCGGCTGTTATTAGGCTATGGCCACCCACACCATTAAGCTTGATGGAAGAGCAATGTGTCATACGTTAGCGTGGACGGTTTTGTACTGTTCAATAGTTACAGTCTGTCCCCAAAACAAGCAGGAGTTAATCACTATCTAACAAGTTTTGCAACAATAAGGCGTTCCACGACGGGCTTGACACCACTATAGACGGAATCGCCGATATTTCGGTGCTGAAAGCAGCCCGCGAAAGTGTGCTTGGATGCATATTCGATTCCACAAGGCGTCTGGAAATCGTTAGTGATACAACTGTAACCTCTAAATCTGCTTGTATCATGGACCGAGTCGCTGTCCTAATAGCACAGATGGTCACGAAATAGTCGCTGCAACGCCACAGTAGGTGACAGTGGTCCCCGAATATCACAAATTAGGAACATTGCGATTTATAAATATCACAACTTTACTGTATGCTCACTGTGATGCTTTTCTACGACCAGTCACCAAGTAATGTAGCAAACAAGTCTTCAGTGATTATGAGTTCTTTCATTCGAATTATGGAAATATGTCAGCTGCAGAGTGTTATACTAATACTTTTTTGGGAACACATTCGTTGGGCTTGGCAACTAGGCTTAGCACAGACGCATATACGTATATATACTATATATACATAATTAAAGGGTGTTATAATTAAAGTTACCCTGTTTAGACTTACAGGGTAAAAAGACGGAACCTGCCTTAACCACCTTTTCTGGTGGACGAATTTCATTGAAACTCGGTAAATATGTTATACGGGAAATGGGGAATAGAAATTTGCAATTAAAAGAATAGTGGAAATTTCAGCCAATGGATGGCGCTTTTTACATAGAAAGGACGCTATGCAGAAACGCCAGTAGTAAATTGTGTATAATCGTCAAGATTTAAAAAAAAAAAAAAAAAAAAAAAAAACAGAGCTGCTGTAATTTATCAACAGCATTGCGAGAAAATTGCTTGAAACGCTTTCAAAAAGGGCCGATATCTTTCAAACGTTGATTTTCACGCAGTTTGGTGGATAAATTAATGCAGTTCTGATCAAAAGGGGAAAAAAAAACTCTTCTGAACTTCCTGGAACAGATTCCTGGAAGTCTTTTTTGAAATGAATTTCTCAAAGTATTCTTTTCACCATTTTACCTTTTTCATATTGCCTTTCTATATTTACATGGAATAACGAAGATGCTTTCTTGCATATGCATGTATATATTTATATATATAATGTATATATATATATAATTCGGATGTTCGAGCCTCGTCAGGGGGAGACCCCTTGAACCCCCTAATTTTTTAGTTTCATTTTTTCCATATTAAAACGATATTAATTGACTACGTCATTTTATCTCTCATCTTTCGGGTATTTCGCCTGGTAACCCTATGTTGAAATTTTTATTATTGTAACCTATTTATAGAAAAATACATGTGATGCATATTCTACAGCTTACGAAATATTGTAACAATAGATCAAAGCTGCTGTGAACTAATGGCATTTAAATATATATAAAAAATACATGTGAAGCATATTCTACAGCTTACGAAATATTGTAACAATAGATAAAAGCTGTTGTGAACTAATAGTATTTAAATATATGTAAAATTATATCGCATTTTCATGTCGCTTTTTTGGGACACATTTTTCGGACAATTTTCAATAAAGAGGGTGAGAGATAAAATGATATAGTCATTAATATATATATATGAACAGGTGGCGGAAAATAGCAATGTTGTAGATGTGTAATACGAGGTGTTGTTCCTTAAAGGTCTCGCATTCGGGGCTGTTTGTTTTCTACTATCAAATAGTAATTTCTTGATGAACGGTAAAAGGAAACTGAAATCTATTCAACAATAATAATTAAATTTTATCTAGTGTCACTGCTACTACAGTGTCATGTCCATCCGAACGTGTTTAAACATGATATTCATGCATCAGTTTTTAGATTGATGGAATTAAGGTGCACTATAAACTCCATCTAAAACACTGTTTTCAGATTTGTGTTGCAATAAAGTTTGACCCTCGTTATTGCCACGTCTATTTATGTTTGCATCACTTTATATAATTATTTTCTGTTGGAGAGTATTTTAACTCCTTTTTTAGAGAATAAATCTTATAAATAAAAATGAAATTCTGTTTGTTTGTTTGTTTGTTTATTTGTTTGTTTGTTTGTTTGTGGATTTGATTCGTATACAAATCCACAAAAATGGACCTATCGGCCTGAAATTTAGTACAGATATGTAAAATAATATAGAATAACTCATAGTCCACTTTAAAACTTTGAAAGTCCACCCGTTCCCGGAATTTAAGAGATTTTTTATGCTCTTAACGCAAAAATCATTCCGTAATTGTAACCCCTGTAGTGAAAAAAGTGTGAAATAAGGATCGTGGTTGCCATGTGTGGCGATTTTGCCGAATAAAATGTCGTTCGTATACAAATCCACAAAAATGGACCTATCGGCCTGAAATTTAGCACAGATATGTATAGAATAAATCGTAGTCCACTTTAAAACTTTGAAAGTCCACCCGTTCCCGGAATTTAAGAGATTTTTTATGCTATTCACGCAAAAAGCTTTCCGTAATTGTAACCCCTGTAGTGAAAAAAGTGTGAAATAAGGATCGTGGTTGCCATGTGTGACGATTTTGCCGAATAAAATGTTTTAAATTCTCAAAGTAAAAATAAAAGAATAATAATGATTTTTTTTTGTTAGTTTATATTCGTAAGGTTATTTTTTTTTAAATTATAATATCGTGTGCATGGGAAATCAGAGCAGGAATGTAATGCTTTACACGCAAAACAATAAGAATTGAAGATTTCCGAGACTAATGTGTAAATTTTTTTAGTTTGGCGAAAAAATAAAATGGCTCAAATGCCGATTTTGTGAAAGTGAGTTCTAGCGGTTTGCACAGATTTCGGCTTGGCGCAATTTATTGAGAGCTTAAGGAAATAGATTTTTGAAAAGAAGTGCAAAGGTTTTATTAGAATACAGCTTTAAATTTTAATGATCCGTGAAGAAATAATGCAGTTATTAAGGGATTTCAATTGATCTATCTCCAGAATTCTCGCCAAATG